>OZ010676.1:64896531-66115698 GCA_963932185.1 Troglohyphantes excavatus | reverse complement strand
GATAAGCTGATAGGCTTAGTTTTGTGTGAAAAGACTAATATGATTACAGCTATACTTTATCTTAGTTAAAAAATATGTTTGGAACAATTTTATGAATGTGCATTGAGTTCCCCATAAATTTTTTAAATATTTTCCGAAATGTTTGTTAAATTTTTTGACTCTTTAGGTATTTATTTACCGAGGTTTTTGTTACACAATTTTCCTAAAATACAGATTGCTGCTATTCTTAAATAATCAAAGCTAATTAAATCTTGCACATCAAACAAATATAAATATTTGTCTGGATTTTAAAACATTGACAAAGGATCCCCAATAATGAAAAACGGCTTTATTCTCAATTCCCTTATATAATCGTATTTTCCGTTGTCATACATATAAAAAAAACTACAAGGAGCTTCCAAGTCCTTAGATTACTCGAACCCCAATTATTTGGAAAGCCTAAAGGAGTCGCGTTTTTGCCGTTTGAGACAAAGATTTTTCAGAAAACAACATACATAAGTATATGTGTTCTTTAAATAGGCTATATTATTAATAAATTGCTTGTGACTTACCCTAAATATCAGGAAATGTCTTTATAAAATATTTCTTTGAACACGAAACGTTTCATTTCAGGTGCCAAAAAAAAAAAAAATTGCTTTCTGCACATGCCTAAACATTTGCGCCTTCAAGTAAATGAGAGAGGGGGCACCAATTGCTCAATGGATAAATGCGTTCGGCTAGTAATCAGAGGATTGGATGACGTTTTTTTTTTTAAATAACGTCGCACTAGAGCTGCACATTGGGCTGTAGGAGACGGTTCAGGATATATCTCGAAGGAAAGATCCAGGAACAATGCTTCGTATTTTTGAACCATGGTCAAATGACAAGGACAACACCTGAACTGGCACCCGACGCAATCTCAATAGGCTTCAGGACATTGGACCCCGATTAGATTCATCGTGCACCAGTCCTGTAGATTAGACTCGACAGAGAAAAGTGAAACTGAAGTGATATTGCGATCGGAAGGTTCATAACTTCGCTGCTATACTAGGATTTTTTTTTAAATATCCAACAAATTATACTGGCGTGTATACGGGACTGGTGCACGATAAATCTGATCGGAGTCCAATGCTCTGACACCTATTCCGGTGCCAGCTCAGGTGTTGTCCTCGTCATTTGACCATGGTTAAAAAATGAGGTATCGTTCCTGTGTATTTCCTTCGGGATATGCCCCGAACCGTCGCCAATAGCCCACTGCGCAGCTCTAGTGCGGCGTTGATTAATCAAACCAAATCAAGCAAGTGAGAGAGCGCCACTTAGTTTGGTTTTGCTTAAACAACGTCGCACTAGAGCTGCACAGTGGGCTATTGGCGACGGTTCGGGGCCTATCTCGAAGGAAAGACCCGGGAACGATGCCTCGTATTTTTGAACCATGGTCAGATGACGAGGACAACACCTGAGCTGGCACCCAACGCCTTCAATAGATGTCGGGACTTTGGACCCCGATCGGATTTATTGTGCACCAGTCCCGTATATACGCCGTTATTTTTTGTGGATGTTCTGGACGACATTCTAGTATTTTGGTAGCGAAGTAAGCAACCCTCCGATCGCAATATCGCTACTTTTTACTATTCTTTAGTCTAGTCCATCGCAAGGTTTTGAACCGAGGGTCCTTGGATTCCCAGCTGACGCTTAATCCACTCGGCCACGGAGGCCTCGAGCGCCACTTACGCTTTCTCGAAGTGAACCTTCTTAAAATTATAAGTTCTTTGAAAGTACTGGTCTCGAAGCAGATTCGTTAATAATATCACATGGTGCGCACCAGACGGGCTCTGAGAAATTTTCGGAAAAAGGTTTCATCACAATGTGCTGTAAATTGTGTTTACAGAAAGATCTGTAAAAAATGACAGCAACGTGCGCTGTATTTATGTTACGAAAATGCTGTATTTTTACAGTAATTATTTACAGTGTAATTAGATTTTAGTGGGCAGAAGTTAAAACTGAAGTACAAAAGGGTTCTATCTTAGATAATTTAAAAATGATGGGGACTTTGAATTCTGAGGAACAAATAGAGCAATTGCAAGGTGATTTAACAAAAATATCAGAATGGGCTACTAAATGGGGTATATCCTTTAATATCAAGTTTTGTGCATGGGTATCAAAAATAGAAAGGCTGCCTATGTTTTACAGAGAGCTAAAATCCAAAGTAGTGATATAGTCAGAGACCTGGGGGTATTAGTAAATGAGAATTTTAAAGCGGGTCATCAATGTACAGTGTTCTTTTATCCATCAATGTTCATTTTTCAACATTTCAGGCATGTTATTGGAAAATTTGGATTCATATAAATGTCAGACACACATAAATATTTTTTATATTTTTGTAAATAAACAATACGTATTAAATTGTTGAAAGTCGTTTTTTTTAAAATAGCCAAGTTATGATATTTAATTTTAGGAGGGTTTTAAACTTACGAAAATTTTAGATTTAAAGTAGTATTATTTAATACAATTTCCTAATGAGTGTTGTCCCACTATTAACGATATTTTAAATCCATATCATAAATGTTGTTCAATTAGCAGAAACAACATTGGTTTTAGTTAGCTCAAAAGAATAAAAATAATTTATGGCTCATATAATAGTCACTTTTGTTCAATCATTGCCCCCTCAAATTGAAAGTAACGCCTGGGAGATCCCTTTCCCTCCTCTTTCGATTCTTTTCGAATTTCAAGCAAATTTGATTCCTTTCACGAATTATCAACGTTAGAAACACGACGAGTTTCTGACGATAAAATCCACACGGAGTAAAATTGCATTAAATTTCCCGTCATTGCCTTCCACATTTCCTATCGAAAACTTTAACACGTTTTATTCCCGTGGGAAGGGGAAAGGAAAAGCTTGCTTCTCAGTGATGGCAGGTTTGGCGAAAAATCTCTAATTTCGCGTATTTTAGTTGTTGTTTTTCAGTTAAAAATCATTCCCTACTTTCTAAAGCAATATTTTTTACTGTTGACGTTTTTGTGTAATGTAGTTTTATCAAAATAAAATTATTTTTAATACCCGAATATTTTTTTTAATATTTTAAATTGAATTTAAACATTATTTGTAAAAAATTTGCTATTTAATTTTTTGTGTTGCAATTTTTATTTTTATAAGTTTTTCCATATTTGTATACAGCGGGTGCATTGGTAGATTATTTTTTGAGGAGGATAGCAAAACAAATTTCGAGAAAGATATTGAAACTTTATGCTGACGCAGTCTATAATAATCAAATCAAATGTCTACCAAAACAACATACTTTCTCTGCTTATAAAAGGCTGATCATTTATACAGAAGTACTATTCATAGTCGAGATGTGCACCTCTGGCTCGAATTCGTAAATTTCCGTTAATTTTTTTTTTCTCCTGTTTAGAAATATTGCCTAAATAAACTTCTTAAAAATATGTTCGCTATCTAAGAACGTGCCTGTGTAGCTTAGTCTGTAGAGAATCCCGATGGGGGCTACTCCTTTTCTGAATGTAGATGCCTTAAATGTTCCCCCACCAACGCGAGCTCAAACATGTTAAGAACGAAAAGGACAAATCCTTATATCTTCATATACAATTAAATCTTGCAAAGATTTCATTTCACTCGCTCTGATGTTTCGTCCTCAAATGTTACAACTTAATTTTAAGCCCCTTCCAAATGTCATATTGACTCGAAACTGAGCTTACAAAAGTAAACCCGATGACAATACAATATTGAGTCCTAATTATGATTACTTTTGATACGCATTGTTAGTGAATTTCATTTCGTATTAAAGAATGCAAAAGGTCATCACTAGAATGCGCATCAGCAATGAACCATCTCTTCTGGAATGAAATAGTTTTCCATTTTGTGCCACAATAACACATTATTTTCTTTCCCATTAACCGTTCACAGCATGCATCATACTTTCAGATACCTGGAAAAATATTTAAACACATTCTCGACTACCAAATTGACCCACTTGTTAGTCGGGATGATGTTATTTGACAAAGTAAGGGAAGTGATGTACGTTTCTCAATGGACACCGAATGTTCTTTTCTCTCGACATGATTCTGAGGCTGATAATCACACTAGGTGATCATGTGCTAAGGGAAAGAATAGTGATTTTTTCCGATTGAAGTATATTTCTGAGAGAGATTGAAAAATGTGGGTTCTTTCCGATTGAATCAAACGAACTTACCTATGCCAAAACCACTATCGCTATGTGGTTGCTAATCGCCATTTGGCTGCTAATGCGTTTAGTTTTGAAGTGGCATTTGGTAAATTAACGTAAATTTAAAATAATATATAAAACAACTAATATTAAAAAAAAAAACTTGTAAATTAACTTCAAAAGTAAAAAAAATAAATGTGTGGGGGGCTCAAATAAACGAATTTCAAATTTTATAGTTGGACGACCCACACATTCGATTTTTTGTCAATTTACAATAATTTATTTTTTACTTTTTAGAATTTTCTATAAATCAATTTTTTTTCTAAAGAATTTTTATGTACATTACATTAGTTTAGAATACTATATTTTATTTCATTCAAAAAAATCATTTTTGATTGAGATTTATACCATAAATGACGAACTATATGTTGAAATTTGCCCTTTTTCAGAAAATTGGCGATTTCTTAGTTTGGCGATTTGCAAAATTCCTCCATCGGCAGCCCTGTGCTCATCGGGTAGCTCCGAAAAGGGAGGGGGTCTTTAGGGAGGGGCGGAGTAGGAGGAGGGGCGCACTTTCGCTCCGACAACACCGTTCTACGGCGTTTGACAAAATTAATGAAAGTCTGCCTTGCTCCAGGCAGTGCTGAGGTCCCCTTCTACCCCTCCCGTGCCTGTCTCCGCTTCATCACTGGCGTCACCCGTTCGGCTGGAAATATGGTGTCCCCCTCTGCTCTGGCCACTGGAGATAATGCTGCAGAAAAGAGTCGCTTCACTTCGCCACCAAGTTTAGCATGGAAAATCGGGAAGGCGATACAACACGCCGGAGCAATCCTCCGCGGTGGGAAAGTCTGTCTACTGAATCGTTTGTTAGCATTGAAAGACCCTTCATTCAGTCCGATCTGTTCGTGAGGAGTTGGGTTTGCATAATGTTAGCTTTGGGAAGGCCAAGCAAAAGCATAAGACATAATCAAAATTGTGATTCTTTTAAAAAGGTTTCATAAAGGAATCTGAAGCAAAAAAGCTGCAGTTTCTTTGAAGTTTTTAATTCACCTGCAGAAAACTTTAAAAAAAATAAGCACTTTTATTTCAATGATTGAAAATTCAAGTTTTTTTGTTTTTTAAGTTTTTTATAGATTTTATGAAGGATATTGAAACCTTCACCTTTAATTTAATATATCTTTTTAAAAAATGCAATTTTCCAGCATAATTTTTTTAATTTTACAATTCTGATAAGAGTTTAATGCTGACATTTCTACCCTGATTGGGAACTACATGTGATGTCCCACTTTTCAGGGTACTCATTGAAGTAATTAGTTTTTAAATGGGATATTTTTAAAAGATGTTGCTGAAATTAAGCTTGTTACAACATGCCATGCTATGCAATCATGCCCTTTACCTAGAAATGTAAAGTTTTTTTCCCCAAACAAAAGTTTCACGTAATTAAAAAAAAATAATTTAATGAAATAAACGAAAAATATTTTTGGATACAACGAATGTTTCATTGTGATATTTTTTGTATGAGAAATCTTTTTTGGCACTCATGACATAGATGGTAAATAAAATCAAATGAATTCTTTATATCTTAGTTCTTACTGATAGTCATTTAATTGTATGCGAATTTCAGATTTTGACTCAATTCATTCCCAACCATTGAACTTCTGCTCAACCTCTATTCTTGTGTAGAAAATGTTTTGTGATTGGTTGAAACACGATGGTTTGAAACGAGAAGAACCAATCCTAATGTTAATCCAATGCAACATCGGGCCTTTTTGTTCCAAGACACGTGTGTATATATATATATATATATATATATATATATATATATATATATATCCAAAGAAACATCTGTTTTCAGACAACTAAACTCTTAAAAAAATCTCATTTTCTGAATATGTTTATTTTGTATTTACAAGATAATTTAGTGATTAATTTAAATGTAACAAAATAAATAAAACGCTAAACACAAACGCTATCTATAGATTACAAGTGTTTTTTCGTATGTACTAGACTTCCAAGATTTTTGTTGTAGATAACGATGTTTTATATGCTCCATAATGCAGTAGTCTATTCTTCTGTAAATTCTTAAGTCGTTTTAAACTTTTCACAAACCTTTTAAGCTAAATCGTCACTACAGAAGACCGTAACACACAAAAAAAGAAGTCTATCGAAAATTTCATTACCACACTTTATCACGCCAATTTAAGGTATCGTTATAGTCTTTTACGCGATATAAAAAGTATCTTAAAGAGTATACTTAATTTAAATAACCGCTGTTCTTTAGAAAGCTTTAAAAATCACGCTGCATTTACGTCGACGAAAGTCCGGAAGTTTCTCGCGAATTCTTAACATAGCGATTGAAGGGGAGTATTAAAAGAAGAACAGAAAGAGGAGGAGAAAATCTAAAGAGCAAAAAAAAAATCTAAAATAGAAAAAAAACTCATTAATACCCCCAAAAGGAGATCAAAGACGAAAGATAAAAAAAAATCAGCAATCGAATAAAAGTTTGACAGTTTTTGTGAAAAATGAACAAGCAAAACCTGACAGTGTGTCGCATGACTGTGTAAAAAAATGTGCGTTGTAAAAAAAAAGCGCTGCGAGGAGAGAAAATCGCGGTGGGGGGAGTTCTCTGGGTGCGCGATAACGGAGCCTTTGTTCCTTTACGCGGGAGATAACGCCCGGGAACCTCTCCGTTGCACTAAATTAAGGGACGCCGCTCAGAGGTACCTTTTATAATTATGAGAAATCACTTCGTTTCGGTTTAATCGGCTATCTTTCTCAAGAAGTCTGGACCCGAGGGGACCCCTAATAGGGTTGCTGCGATTTGAGTTTAGCGCCAATCAGAAAAAGGGGCTCTCTCAGGCAACCGCCACAAATAGAACAATGAGTTTCATATTTGAAAAAAAAATATTCAACATTGGTTTAAAAAAATAATAACTATTTTTTTTTATTTATTAAAATAAAAGCTTTAGGGCGTATGACATCAGTACCAGGAGGACCGAGCTAGGCCAATAGCCAGACAATGTATTCAGAGAAGGTAAACACTACTTCAGGTAGAGCAAGAAGGGGGGGGGGTTCAACTTAATTCTATAAAAATAAAGAAGTTTAATTACGCATGGTTTATTCAAACCATTAAAGGATATACTATTGTTTTTACTCTGAATCAAACATCTATACTATCTTATATTATACATAATCACCTGACAAAGTATGCGATTTGTCTATATGTACAAATATTAGGCATTTTGTACGCTTTTATGATTAATTTATAAAATTATTATGGAATTCAAAGAATTTTTTTTTATTTTACATAACTCATCAAAGTGTTTCAGAAACTCTAAAACAACAGAATCCTTAAAAAATATGGTGACTGAATGTATTTTTTGCATGCTGTTGCTGAAAATGCTTAACTTTTTTTCTTTAAAAATGTTATATGTCTAGTGAATAATTTCATGAGGGTGGTAGTAAATAAAAAGCAAAATGAGCAATATACATTCCGTATTTTTTAAACTACAGAGTTTTGCAATGTTATACAATACAATTCATGCAAAATTGTTGTAAAAATAAATTTTAAGGATTTGATTTTTGAAATATTGGCAAGTATGTATGTAATATATGTTTACTTATATATTCCTAGATCGGATAGAACCCGAATAGTACAATGTCAGTTGTTTTGTAGTAAGAATGTAAATCGGTTTGGTGTGTTCTTACTAATGACAAGCCATCATAATTGAATGGGTGATATTAAAAATGGAAAAGATGGCAATGGAAAATTTTCCTTTTTAATCTCCCTCATTCAATTATACTATAATACCGTTTTAGCCGTTCTTAAATATATAATAATGTAATTTTTTGTAAAATTCTCGTTTGCTTTTGATATTAAATGAGAGAACATTTTTATACAGAAAAAAACTTTTGGGAAAATTACACGAATTCTGAAAAATATTTCTAAAGCACGCATAAAAATGTGCTCTTCCATTTTAAGCTAGTAGAAATTAACGTCAACAACGAAAAAATAAAATAAAGTGTGGTACATATTTCAAAAAATAGTCTTTGAACTAATAATAAACAAATTATAAAATCTTTAATACTTAATAATTGCAATATTCTTTGACACGAATTTACAAAAATCTGCTTAGGATAATTTATAAGAATAAAACGTGGTTTAAAAATGTTAAGATACACTTAACATGTCAAATTTATTATTGTTATATCTTTTGAAAATGGACATATCAGAACGTTAAATAAAGGCATCTGTACACAATTTTTCTAATTTTTTTTGTTGCTGTTGCATTTCTACGAAAAATAAGAAATAAGAAACTGCTTTCATAAAAAATATGCAGTTTTTATGAATTACACTAAAATTCGAAAAACGCAATTCGTAATAATTTGCCACTTGCCTGCTGCCCACTTGACTAAGTGACCAGTTCAAAAGGCATCGAAATTTGAAATCGCCGGCACACGCTCCTTTTAATTACCCCGGGTAAAAGAAGGGAATGTTTCTTAGAACCTAGGAGGCTTCCTCTTTCTAATCGCCCCAAGGTATTGGGTGACGCCCTATGAAGGGATTGTTTTGAGAAATGGACTGGGAATGGTCTTTTTTAGGAATCCGTCTCCCTCTGAAGTAAATGAGTGACATTTGAAATGCTATGTCAAGCAGCTTTGTTAGGAAGCAGAATATAATAATGAAGATCAAATTATTGCTTTATTACTGTACAATTAATTGGCAATTGGGTATCTTCAATCTGTATACACAAATAATAAGGAACGAACAACATTTTATATTCTTATGAAATGTTTAATACATAACACAGATTTGTACTTATTTCGAATAATTTTATATGATATTCGGACTAAGTCTTAGTATTTTTTTAACCAATAACCTATGCACCAATTAAGCATGCATTGTGTGATGCCCATGGCGTCAGACGAAACTGTTAGTTTATCTTCATCCTTCGGTTGGTGAGGTTTTAGTTAACGACTGATTTCTATAATCTGCTGCCTAATAAATGTTTTTTATAATGAAAAATCGCAATAGTAGCAGGCAGCCAGTATTGTCGAAAAATATTTTTGGTCTGATTTTTAACAATAATGTTATGAAAGTAAGGTCCATATACAGGATCCATATATATATAATCCATAAGAAATATATTGTTAAAATGGTGAAAGTTTCATAAAAATCCGTGCAGTAGTGTTTGAGTTGAATCCGGACAAACAGACAGACAAACGGACGAGCAGACAGAGTTTCTTATACAGAATTTTAAACAAATGCTTTTGTGTATTCCACTTATGACATTACGTGCATAATCAGAGTAAAAAATCAAAGGATTAAATTTGTTCAAGATTTGATTATTTTAAACGCAAACGATTTTTGTTCAAGTTCTTTTTAAATATTTATTAGAAAACTTATAGTATTTAGTAGACGAAAAGATCACGTGGTTAGAATGTGTTTTTCCTTTATTTGAAAACGCAAACCATTTTTTAACTTAATTTGAATTTACTGAGGTTTCCTTCGTTTTTTTTATGAAAAAAAAGTACTTTATTTTAGAATAGAAAATATAATAAAAATGTCTGATCAAAATATTTTACACGTTTAGAATTAAAATAACATATGATGAATTAAATAGCGTTTAACTGTTATTGCCGTATAACCTAATACCTCATGCGCGATGAATAATTTGCAATGAAAAAAATGACTGAACTTTTAATAAGCTTATTTAACCTTCTAAATGATATTTTTCGAAGATGAAACCTACCCCAATCGATTTTTTACTCCAAAAAGTATTAATGCACCAATTTTCGTAAAAATCGTTAGAGCGGATATCGAGATCATACAAACAAATAAATAAATAAAAAATATATAGAAGCATTGCCGTTTAATAGTATTAGATATTGTTTATCTCCCGTTTCGTTGCCATTCTTATGCATTCCTATAATAAGTATTTCCACATGACCCCTCTGTCCCTCGCTACAGCGCGGGCCCGTTATCAGTAAAAAAGTCCATTCCCCGCAGATTCCTTACAACGCTATTTACTTTAAGCCCCCTAAAATTCTTCATTGAAAACTTTCAAATGACTGTTTTTATGAGTGAAGGAGAACAATTTTCCAGATGCTGTTTCATGATTTTGCAAACCTAAAAAAATTCCGACCAAACGCTAAACTCAAAACGTTTGCTTCAAAGAGAGGCATTTTTAAACCATTAAGTCTCCCTAAACTTAAACGACATTTTCATTTTTTTCTTCTTCTTCTTCTTTGGGAGCAGCCACTGTAGACTCACTCAACTTTTGAAAAAGAATACTACTACTAATACTAAAATGAATGAAACAAAAAGGCTTCTCTGCACTAGATTACAGAGTACAAATGAGGCAGTTAATTTTGAAGAGTTTTTTAGAACGCCTGAAATATGAGCGGGAATGATTCGTAGGTACTGACCCTTATAATTGTATATGCAAGTCATTTGTTTAGCACTAATCCTCTCAGCCCCGATACTTGGCTGCTTGCCTGGCTTGCGGTAAGGGGGAGAGGCGACCCCCTTCTCAACTTTGTTGAACTCCAATGAACAGCACATTAAGCTGGGTAATGGCTTGACATAATGGAAAGATTATTTCTATCACATTCATCTCTTGATTGTTTTCCTATACTCTACGTTCTTTTCTTTATCTTATTTGTATAGAGAGTTGTTTCAAGAAACAAAAGGGGCCGTTCTTTTGTTTGGGTTTTGCCGTCGAGGTTTTTTCCCCCGCCACCTCTTAAAAATAAATTAAGAGCGGAGTGAAGACTTTAATAAAGTTTATTTATGATGTACAATAGCTTTATTTCGCCGTGGCAATTCGCTTCATTAATTCAGGAATATTTTGCAAAGGCAAAATTTGTGAAGGTACGGGAAGGTCATTCGGAGTTTTCAAAAGAAAACTTTCATCAAGGTGGTTTGTGCCTTGAAGACCTTTTTATCTTTAGAATAATTAGTGTTGCTGGCTGATATTGTTCAATAATATCTTTTTAATTTCCGCAAGCTTTGGGGGAAATAGTTTCCCCCTCACAGAGAAACTCTTACTTGAAAAAAAAGTTGCCAACAATCTAAAAACTATTTACACACTTATTTTTCCTTAAAAAGCTATTTTTTTTAATATATTAGAAATAAAATGTCTTTAAATGGAAGGTAATCGATCAAAGAAAGAAGCAAGCAATTGTTTTAATCGAAAGTTAGTTGAATATTTATACCCAATACTTATATTTGAATATACTTATAGCAATTTTCTAAAAAAAGTTATAGTTTTGAAACAAAAGTTTTTCTTTAAACTTTCTCATTTGAGCAGTGAGTGAGGATTTGAAAATATCTTATATATATCTTATATACTACCATAACTTTTTATATTGTAAAATAATTATTATATAGTATCAATATAATTATGTTAATTTAAAAAAAATAAAATTATTTCAAGATGAAATAATTAACCAACTAGCAATGACTATTTTATTTATCACAATTAAATTGTATAAAGCCTTGTAAAAAAAGCCATACTATTTAATTAAATAGGTAAAATTGAATAAAAAATATTAGTAAAACTGTTAGATTTTTATGGTATTTTCGGTCACAATGCTCTAGCCCAAAGAGCTAGTTAAACCAAGGTGCCGTGATATAAAGTCCGGAAAATAAGAGAAAGTTGCCTTTTAATTTGTAAATTAGTGTTAAATCACTTTTCCATATATACAATGTTTATTCTTGATTGCTTACTTCTTATATGTTGTTTCTTTTGCTGTGATGTCTCAATAAAAGTTTGATATTTTGTATTTAAGAATGTCCGTTCATTTAAAAAGTTTAATAGTCACTCACATAGCTTTCAAGAGGCCCCCACCGTTAGAAATTTAGTGTCGATACAGAAACAGTTGGAGTGTTCTGCAAAATAGCCGAAGCCAAATCAACGACGCCTGATTCTAGATTTCGTACCTTAATGGGAACGGAAGTAAATACTCCAGTTAGCACGATTATATGGGTCCACTTGGGTTGGTAATGGGTTTTCCAGTGGACCCTGATGAGTAGCCTTTTCTTTTGTACTAGCCCAGTGGGGGTTTCCCTACATGGGCCCTTGTGGGATTTCTCAACTGGGCCCATATGGTAAGTTTATGTGAACCAACTTATCTTATTTTTATGAAGAGTAGTGTAATACTATGAGGATGAATCTTTTCTACAAAACTGATATAAAATACAAGAAGTAAAGAACTAATACAACACATGGGTGAGTTGTCTGCCAAGTAGTTCAATACAAAAACCCAGAAATGAACCATTTGATATTCGAGAGCTCCATCTTCTATCATTGGCGAAGTGGTGCGAGTCCTAGTTAAACAATAAGTAGCATTTCAATAAGTAGTATAGCCAAGACGAGCTGCAAACCTTCTTATTTGGGATTTCTGTTTTAGGACTTGCTCCACATGACCAACCAAAATAAAAATGACAAAATACATTTAGTCAAAAAATACAATTATGACTTAAATCTTTTTTTTTACAAACAATTTATCTTCTACAACAAATCCTTTTTTTTACTTTGAATGTCACAAATATTGTGTCCTTGTATACCAGTTTAATTGAACCTAATGAAACAGAATTTTAGAACAGATTTATGAGATTTTTAATTATACTAAAACAAATACTTAATAGTCTTTGACTTGTAAATAATAAATTGAATAAATTACATGGGTGAGCACCGGTCCCCTCTCCAAATTTAGCACAATTCTACAAATATCGCATTTACGAATAAGTAACAAATGTTATATTCTACTGAAAAGTTTGTTCAGAACACCAAAATATATAAACGACAACTCAATGGATTGATTGCCTGTAAGCACCATATTCGACTGCTTGAAGCGTGCTATCCTGAGTAGTCGTAGGCCAAAGGCCACAAATACCTGGAGCTACAAATGGATGCCAGAAGTCTGTGATATTAGCATACGGTATCGATTGTTGATAGATAAAACTTCACATGACCAACTACATACCAGTTGATGAAACGAAGATAAACATCAAACAAAAACAACAGTCACAAAGACGATAATCATTCCACGCAATGGTTTTTGTTAATTAACGTTCCACTAGAGCTGCACAGTGAGCTATTGGCGACAGTTCGGGGCCTATCTCGAAGGAAAGACGATGCTTCGTATTTTTGAACCATGGTCAGATGACGAGGAAAACACCTGAGCTGGCACCCAACGTCTTCAATAGACGTCGGGACTTTGGACCCCGATCAGATTTATCGTGAACCAGTCCCGTTTACACGCCGATAATTTTTGTGGATGTTCTGGACGACATTCTAGCATTTTGGTAGCGAAGTTGGCAACCCTCCGATCGCAATATCACTACAGATTTAATTAAGAAAAACACATGAAAGTATTAACGTGGTGCTCTGTTTACATGGCGGGTATGCTGAGGGGTTGGGGCTTCTATGCATAAAACCTCCCCTTCTATGCATAGAAGCCCCTCCCCCCTCAGCATCAGGAATCATCTGTAGCAATTGAACCTGACCAGGGACCAGCAAGTCATCAGCCCCATGGCTTACTTGTCGCCAACTTACCGGTCCTTTTGAAAACTGGTGGGGAGTAGTCTATCTCGTATGACATGTGTAGCCGTCCCCTTCCACCCCTTCAGTGAGGATATAATTCTTGCAGACAAAAGGCATTACTTTTTTTCGGGAAACAGCAAAATAAACACTTTCGACAAAAGATAGTGTAACTTAGACCCTCAAGCGAAACTTGTCAAGAATAACTCGAACCTATTCATTAGGACATCGATTTTTAACAGGGAAACAGGAAACTCTATATTGAGTATGGTTAAAGTCCCAAGTTCATCCGACCCCTGTTGCGTTTATCCTTTGCCAACTTGTTTTCTCACCAAAGTGTATGCAGTCGTATGTTTTTCCACAAAACTGTTGGGGCTTTTGATGCTTTCTTTCAACGGATTGGTTTGTTGTATCTGCAAAAGCCTCTCAAAGTTGCTATACGTTGTTTGTTGCAATAGATTGAAGTTGCTTGAACATCATTCAAGTTATGGATATGGTTAATGATTATGGCTTGTTTTTTTAAATAAATACAAATATCGTACAAGAAAGCGGATGTGTTAAGCGGGACTAGCAACGATCCTAGCACAAGTGATGCAAATGTTACTATATTTTTCATCTTCACGAAGTTATAATATGAGCGGGTTGGTTAACAAGTGGATGCCAAACATGATGCCCATGGAAGTGTAAAGGCGCTTCGAGCTGACACATTGTTAAATCCCAAATTAAAGTATCAAAGTAAGTGTTACCTTATTAAATATGCTAGGTAATTTATAAAAATTATATTTTCAGAAAATTAAGCAAAAAAAACTTTAGGGACTGTACAGCATCTAATGATTCGTTAGTGTATCCCTTTTACAAAATGAACTTAATTATTCTTTTGCAATATTTATAAATTGAAATCAAAATGCTATTTTTATGATAGACCCCATAGTTGATTTACAAACTTTTTCAAATTCAAATTTTTAAGAAAATATAATTAATCAAAATAATATAGTTAATCAAATTAAATTGTAAATTTACTAAAATAATTGCTTAACCTTAAAATACAATTGCGCATTTAATTTTAATATGCAACGGAATTTAATTTGTTGTTAATTGTAATGACTTATATGTAGGAATAATTTCCTAAGCCAATGACGATTTACCTAACTATGCGACGCTGCTACATCCAAAGTCGGAATGTCGATAGTAAAAATACTGTATTATATATAAAAATATAAGTTATTACGAGATATGTTTTTCGTATTTTAGAGTAATTCGTGAAAACTTAATATTTTGTTATTTTATGTGAAGGCAGTTTCTTATTTGTTATTTTTGGTAGAGATATATCAGAAACAAAAAAAATTAGAAAAATTGCATTTGACATTTACAAATGTTCTTATTTAGCGTTATGATATGTCCATTTACAAAAGACATAGCATTAATAAATTTAGCATGTTAAGTGTATCTTAACGTTTTTAATCCAGGTTTTATTCTCATAAATTATCCTGAGCAGATTTTTGTAAATTCATATCAAATAATATTCCAATTATGGAATATTAAAGATTTTATAATTTGTTTATTATTAGTTCAAAGACTATTTTTTGAAATATGTACCACACTTTATTTTATTTTTTCGTTGTTGACGTTAATTTCTGCCAGCATAAAACGGAAGAGCAAATTTTTTTTGTGTGCTTTAGAAATATTGTTCAGAATGATATTTGTATAATTTTCCAAAAACATTTTACTGCATAAAATTTTTTTCATTTAATATCAAAAGCAAATGTGATTTTTACAAGTATTTATATTATTATATATTTTAGAAATACTAAAACAGTATTATACTATAATTGAATGGTTAGATTAAAAAGAAAAAATTTCAATTGCAATCTGTTCCTTTTTAATCTCACCCATTCAATTATGCTGGCTTGTTGTTAGTAAAAACATGCAGCAGATTTGCATTCTTACTACAAAACAATTGATGTAGTGCTATTATTATTTCGGTTCTATCTATCTGATCGGCGAATATATAAGCACACATATATTACATACATACTTCCCAATATTTCCAAAATCAAATCCATACAATTTATTTTTACAGCAATTTTGTATGAATTGTATAACATTACAAAATTTGTAGTTTTTAAAAAACATTGAATGTTTATTGCTCCTTTTGCTTTTTATTTACTACCACCCTGATGTAATTATTGACTAGACATAACATTTTTAAAGAAGAAAAAGTTAAGCATTTTCAGAAAAAAAAATTCATTAATTCACCATATTTTCTGTTGTTTTCGGAGTTTTCGAATTTCATTACAATTTTATAAATTAATCATATAAGCCTACAAAATGCTTAAAATTCGTACATACAGACAAATCGCATGCGCTGGTAGGTGCATGTGTATAATACAAGAAAATATAGATATTTAATTCAGAATAAAAACAATTGTATATATTTTAATGGTGCAAGGTTTGAAAATGTATATATAATTAAACTTCTAAATTTTTATGGAATTAAGTTGAAAGATACCCCCCCCCCCCTTCTTGCCCTACCTGAAGTAGTGTTTGCCCCCCCCCCCCTGAACATATTGTCTGGATCCAGGCCTGAGGATACCCCTCCTTGGAACTAAGGCTAATTTAAAATGTAAAGTAAGAAAAATTATAAACTGGAATTTCTGGCAATATAATTTATTCATTTAAATTATGGCGAACAGCAACCCTAGGCCATTTTTCTAAAGTTTTCCAATATTGTCTATGCTAACCAAACTTGGCAACCAAAACTGATTTTGTTGACGGTCAAAGAACTCCTTTCTCCCCTGCAGGGTTGTAAAAAAAAGGCTACATATTTCGCGGTGAAACAGAGTTACCATTCAATACAATTTAACTGTAAGGGTATTTCTAACCGTCCCTTCGCAATACTCTTTCCAAGTTAATTGAAATAGCATAGTTGGTTCTATTAACTCACACTACAGTTACACAACTGTAGATGATTTAATAAATTAAACTAAATTTGTTAGATTGTTTATTAGATTAAATTTGTGTGGTGATAGTCATGAACAATCAACAGTAATCCACAATAATATATATATTTACACGCATTGGCACTGAAAGTTCCGGCGCCACTGTTATGCATTTAAACGAAGAATGGGAAAAACATAATATGTATTTCAAAACTTTCACGTTAGCTTCGTATGAGAATGATTTCTTGTATTCTGTGAGCATTTTTTAGTTACTTTGGATAAATTAGTTTAGTTTAATCCCGATAACGTGAATTTGCATTACTGGCATTTGAATACAATTTCAAAATAGTACCAAGAAAGAAAAAACGAGGCATCTATCTGAAATAAGTTGGATAAAATGTATACACGTAATTTAAATTAAGTAGTACGTACCTAGTTCATTGATAAAATATTATAAAATTTAAAAAATCCACAGAAAGAACAAGGTAAAACGTGTTTGTTTTGATGATACTCTGGAGCCAGCAGGGACAGTAGTCTCTGACGTAGTACGCATGCGCGTTGAAATTGAAATCTTCTTTGAGGATAACTAATAGGTAGGTAGCCCAGGAGATTCCATATCTGGTGCCCAGATAGATCCATGTCAATCTGTGTGAATTTCCTTTTCACTTTGAAATAACTTATAAATATGAAATTAGAATATTATAATGTTTTATCTTGAGTGAAAACTTATTAGAATAGTATTGTAACACTAAACCCCCTTCCCCATTCTCTAAGCATTATATTCAACGAAATTGATCATCTGGGATCAACATGGTTTGTTAGTGGGTACACGAGCCCAGCGATCCCATGTGGGTCCCACGTCGTCCCATGCAAATCCCCTGTACGTTTGCTACCTTTGAATATGTAAACTTTGATTTAAATGCTAATCTCTCCCTTGAACCAGAATCCGAAAATGATGAAGACTTAAAAACTGAACCTAAAACTCTTGATCCTATAAATAAAACTGAGTGTCATGAGTAAAAGTCCCTAGAAATGTAAGCTGTAGAATCGACACGTATTGGCGCCATTTATAACAGAAGGTCAATTAAGGATGTTCGTAAACTCTGTGGTAAAAATAATTGAAATTTTTAACCCTTCCTTCCAAGCAGAAATTGCACAATCCAATGAAATGGTAACACAGGGGAAATCGGAACTTTAAAGGATATTTTTTAGGAGGAGGTTTATGATGTAGATCTGCTATCCTGTTTTGAGAAAACACAAAAGTTTGTAGGCAAAGAAAAGTGGAATCGTGCAATGACAGCGGATTTACAAATAATGCTTAATCGCTAAGTTTGGAAACTATTAGAACCACCTCCGAACCCAAAGATTATTGGGTGTAGATGGGTGTTTAGGGTACAAGGGACGAAGATAATAAAATAAGAAAATGTTAATCTAGACACGTAGCCAAATGTTATAACCAAATACTAGGAAGAGATTTTACTGAAATCTTCTCTTCTGTTACATTTTTTTTCAGTAATTACATTTTTGCTCCTATTGTTTGTGTGAACATTGAAGTGGAAACATGCCCAAGTGGATGTAAAATCTGCGTAGTTATAAGATTCGTTAGATAACAACACATGAAGCAACCTCCAGATTTGTGATGAAAGGTTTTGAAAATGGTGTATATCTTTTAAGAGAAGAGCAATTTATGAACTTCATCAGAGTAATGAACTGAACAGTATATTAATGTCGCTTGGGAATATTCAATCAAAATTGTGAAAATTGCCTTTATTAATTAAATGACAATGTAATTTTAACTATGTATGTTGATGATGTAGTACTTTTTGGTAAGAATTCCGAGGTATTGCAAGATGCAGTATAACAGTAACTAAAAGTAAACTAGATCTTCCAATTTTGGTCACGTTAAGTACCTACTAGGAATAAACTTTGAAACAACACGCAATCGTATTTTCTTGCGTCAAGAAACTTATACCAATAAGTCAATATTAACATTTGAAGGCTTTCTTAAAAGTAAAGTAGGCTTACCATAATACATATAATCAAAATAAATGATATATATATATAAAGAGATACAATTTTCTCTTACTTTCTTTTAACTAGCTCTTTGGGCTAGAACATTGTGACCGAAAAACCATAAAAAAGTCCAATATGCCAAAAAAAAGCCCTAATAACTAATTATATAGCATAAATTCACTAAAAAATATTATTAAAACTAATGAAAATAATTACAGTTAAAACATTAACTTTTTAAAACTGTTACATTTAATAAATGCATTGCATTATAAATTAAAACAAACATATAAATGCGTAGAAATCCTTACAGTTAATATAACGTCCTTACTGTTAATTAACGTTAATAAAAATTTCTTAGAAGAACTGAATTCGAAAATTCAATCGGACATCATTTTTCGAAAATTATTCTGTCAAGTTTATAATATCACTACAAATTCATAATTAGTTTAATGAAAATTGGATTTTCCTCACTATAAATGCCAAGAAAATGTACTATATCAACTGATATCTTTACCCTGAAAGCATGTACCCAATTTTATTACTAGAAAGTTAGTGTTATACTATTTTGCACGAAATTTGTGATATACTTATAAATAAACTAAGGCTTCAAAACCTTCTCAATTGCTGACTATTTTCTTAAAAATAAATTGCTGGTGAATTAAGTCAACAAAAGATCTAATTGGACATTCCCTACGTGCCTTTCAACGGTACATTTTCAGTTATATATGCAAAAATATACTTTAAGTATTCGAAAAATTCTTTAAAAAGAAATTAATTCAGAATGTGTGCAATTTAAATAACAACCCTCCAGCATTTCAGCAATGAGTGGTAAATTATTGACGTACCGAAAGCTTATCTCATTTCTTCACCTCAATAAGTGGAAGGGAAGAGCAAAAGAGTGAGAAAGAAGAAAAAAAATTGAATCGAGACGTTTCCTTTGATAATAACGAAGTTTTTGAAAGTATTGACTTCCACTTTTTTCCCCTTCCCCAAAAATATATAAGACAGCGGTGTTCCATTATTGATTTAAGCCTAGTAAGTTTAATGTCGTTACAAAATGTTTGGCACTCCATTCTTAATTAAAAACGTTTTCTTATTTTCGCTTTTTTCCCCCCTGCGCACTTCTTCTTTCGTCAGTCTTCCAATTTTTTTGTTCATCATTTTTTCATTTTCTTATTATAATCAGAAAAAGGAAAATGTTTATCGCTTTTTTTAATCCCTGGACTTAGTGGATTTTCTTTATTAAATTGTGGATGAGCCTTCTTTTGTTGATTGCTTTTTTTGCAGACGCATGCAGGAACTCTCAACAGATAATTTAATTACAAAAGTTTTTAGTTTTAACGGAGACTCAACATATCGTGATTACATTCAAAATTTCTCTCAGTTTAGTTAATAATTATAACGCGATTCTTTAGAAAGATACAGGGAAGTAAATCGATAGATTGAATCGTTCATTTGTTTCAAGTTGTGAAAGCTGGCCAACAAAAAGGTCTCTTGTAAAGACTGCAATCACATTTTCATTTTGAGTTTCGTTAATGTTTCAATCAATACAAAAATAATACGTGAATAAAGAAAATATTTTCATTTCTATATGCTTTGAAAACTTGTAGTTGTAAATAGTTGCATTTACTAAAAGTGCAATAGGGTACCTTTGTATAAAAAAAATCTGTTATTTAAATTTATGTTTGCACTTTCATTTGCACCACATTGATAATTTATCAAAGTATTGCAAATTAAAGGTATTTTGATGTCACTGGCTACAATTTATGGACCGATTTAGTTTACGTTCCAGTAAAAATATATACTTTAAAATATCTATAACCTCCAAGAAAAGAAAAGAACAAAATTATTTTTGTTCATAATATTTTCATAAATGTTCGTTGTATTGAATTGAAAATATTGTGAAGATAGGTTATATAACGGTTTAGGATATAAAAAAACTAGTTTCAGTTATGCAGTTTATTAAGTTTACGAAACTTTCAAATTTATAACTTGTTAATTAAATCAATATCACATGGAACCAACAAAATATAAGAGTCCATTATTTATCATGTATTGAAATACCTATAAAATAAACAAGTTTCTTATTAGCTATCATTATATACTTACTTAAAAAAAAAACTTTAGAAAAGTAAAAAATGCTAAAACCGCCACCCGACCCCACTCCCCTTGAAAAAACCTTCGAAATTGTGGCTAAAGAAGTTGTGATATCAAATACAAAGCCAGCTTGCATTAGGGGATAGGGATGTGAAAAATAAGAACATCCCGTTTTTTAAAAAGAACTTAACAGCCTGTTCATAAATTTTAAGAAACCCTGTTCTTATTCTAATCTGTTCTTTTCGGATCGATTCTTTCTGAGCTTGATGTCTCGCTATTCTTAAACATGTCTTGTCCCAACTGGGAAAGTTTGATATGTTTTAAGCACTTCAAATGACAGACAGTGCTTTCGGTGGTTTACAATTATTTAGTTTTAAGAGGGCGAACTCATTTTTTAATGAAAATATCTGAAGTTTCATAAAATGTTAAAAGTATACTTTTGCGTTTGTGAAATCTCTGGAATGAAAGGGGTATAAAATCCGTCAAGGAATATTTTAATTCAACAACGTTATCAGAAAATCAACATAAAAAAATAGCTAAATACTTGCTAAAAATAGTTAGTTACGCTGTAATATGTATATTTTGGTGTGAAAAGTCAGATTTGTTATATTTTGGATATGTCTTTGATATTTAGAATTTTTATTTACATATCATGGTAGAAATTTCAGTGTGCAACTTATGTTCATAAATATTAATTATTGAATAAAATTTTCTATTAACGGGGAATTTTAATTATTTTTTAAACTATTTTTTATAAGCAATTGTTCATTATATTAAAAAAACGTTCTAAAACATATTCTTTATACGAAATAGAACAACAAATATTTCTGAACTATTACATTATATTACAGGTTTATATATAATTATTTCAAAATTTGAATATTTCTTGTAGTGTTTATTAGATTTTTTTGTTCTAAAAAAATTATGCAAATGGATTTTATTCAAATGTCTTATGTTATATGCTTATAAAAAAATTTAGTAAAATACAAAAATTATTACAAAAAACTTCTACTCTGGAGGAAAATAATTTCTATTTACACCTACATGTTGTGATTTGTATTTTTAATGTGCACTAAATTGAAAAGTTAAAGTAAAGTGTTTGCAAAATAATGGATTTGCAAATTTATATATAACTAGCAAAATTACCCGTTCTTCGCACGGAGATAAATAAAATAACATATGATCTTCGTTTTTATATATATATATATATATATTTTAATTTCATCAAGAAGGGTTTCATTAAATTACAGTTTTAAAGCAATAACTTCAAGCGTGAATTTTAATGAAACTTTTGAATCAATTTCGATTTCGAAATGTTCTGAAGCCGTATGGGAGTAAAAAAGGCAGCAAAAACAGATAACATATTTTTTAAAGATGACCAAATTAAGAAATTTGATCAAGAAATTTAATGATTTAACTTTCAAAACATTCCGAATTTTCCTTTTCCCAGTATTGCAATTTTGATTTAACTATTTCCAAATGCCCGTTCCAATATATCGTTTAAGCTGCATCTTTGCAATATCTTCGAACAACAACTTGTGTATCTAATTAGTAGTTTGTATTTTTAACCTCTGTATTACAGAACATAAAACTGTAAATTGCAAGAATAAATCTAAACGTTTTTTGAAAATAAACTGCCTCAAATTCGTTATCAAAGTGAGAATAGAATTAACAGCCTGGCATAAATACTCAATCAAAAATAGTATGTTTTGAAATAGTACACAACTTTCTTTTACTACGCCCAAATTTACATGTTTTCAAGAGTTCCAATGAATAATATTATTACAGAAGAATAACCACTTATTTTATTTTTAAGTACATTTTTTTATTTACGGATCAATGTATTAAAAATTCGGTATTTACACATTTTGTTAAACCATTTTTCTTAAAATTTTGATTTTGTGATACTATTGTTATTGAATTCGCATCGAAAAATAACTGTCATACAAATATTTATTAAGTTTCCACAGCAAATTACAGCCAAAACGCACTTTATACAAAGAATATACTGTTATAAATTGGCGATAGTTTAGCAAACGGTGCAGCATACTATATAATCTCACCATGTACTTTCAATAATTCTACATTAATTTATGAATGATCGCCATTCAATGTTTTAAAAGGAAATATTCATTGGCACATTAAATAAAATATTTTCTAAATTATCAGTTGGTATCTGTGAAATTTTATTCTTTAATAACATTAAAAAGTCTAATAGAGTTGAAAATTAACAGTAAAACCAAGCTTCGTACATTTAAAATAAATACTTGCATAAAATATTTTTCAAATAAATAAAATGGACGTTCATACACAAATTACTCGCATTTTGGATGAATTGTTTTAAAAGTTCGATTTTAGATAATTAAATATAGTTACAATGGACCTGTATACAAAAAACAAAAGAGATAAAACAATTATAAAATTTTAATACAATTCTAAATAATTTGCCTAAGATAAAATTCTGGTTGTTTTAATTTTATAATGATTCCGTATTGTAGCAAAAAGACCAATGTTCAGATGTTTTTCAATAATTATTAAATCAAACAAAACCAATGACGAGATTTTTATAGTGCCTATGACGAAATTTTTTATTTTAAATTGCAAACGATATTTTCATCCATGTTAAGTCAATGGAATACATTAAAATAGTTATAACATACGAATGGAACACCGTTGAAACTTTAAAATTATCACAAAAAATGACTAATTTTTCACGTAAAGTGCTCTGTAAATTTCATAAAGGTACGTTTTGTAGTTGTGGTGTATTCCGCGTAAAGATAAGCATTCTAATTGGTTTATAATTTTTTTTATATTACATTTTCAGTTTTCTCCATTGATTTTAACTGATTTTACCGTTGCCACGTCGTGAAACTTTGCTAACGTACGCTAAAAAATGTCATAACATTCGAATGGCAGTGGCGTAGCCAGGATTGTCCGAAGGGGGGGGGGGTCCATAAATTATTTTTGGTCCGACCAAAACCAAATATATATTTTTTATTAATAACTGATTTGAAATTTTTTAACTAATAATTTTAATTAAATTTAATTAATAATTTGAATAAAATTTAGTTAATAATTTGAATAAAAGTTAATTAATAATTTTAAATTATTAATTTTAATTAATCATTTTAAATTAGCAATTTTAATTAATAATTTTAAATTAGCAATTTTAATTGATAATATTAAATTAGTAATTTTAATTAATCATAATAATTTTTAAGTAGTAATTTAATTAATCATAATAATTTTTAAGTAAATTTAGTAAATTTAATTAAATTAGTAAATTTAAATTATGATATTTTTTAATTTAAGCAGTAGTTTTAAATTAAAATTATAATTAATAATTTTAATTGATTAAATATTATTTATAAATTATAATTAAGAAGTAAATTAAAAGCTTAAAACACGTAGGCAGTGCCGTCACACAAAAAAAAATTGGGGGGGGGGGGGGGGGGGTTGAGACAAGAAATTTCCCAACTTAACGATTCGAAATTCCCAACTTAACGGCGTCGGGTACGGATACCAGCTCGGGTGTTATTCTCGTTATCTGACCATGATTAAAAAATACGAGGCATTATTCCCAGGTCTTTTCTTCGAGATAGACCCGAACCAACGTTGTGGCACGCAACATTTGTTGCACGCATGTTCCAGTGCAGTGTCCGTTCTAAGTGCGATGTTAATTAACCAAACTTAACGATTGGAAATTTTGAACACAACAGTGCTAAAAATTCCTAGTTCCAACTTATCAACTTTTATAGGATAATTTTATTGTGGAAGTCATAAGGGGGGGATAACAAACACAGCCATGTTCTGAAAATGTAACATGATCTGTAAATAGTGGGAGTGAAAGGGACTCGACAGTTGTGTCAACCCAACAGCCATTGCTAATCTTAACATAAAAAAATATTCAAAAATAAAAAAGTATCTACATACCAATATGACCATATTTATCAAGTAGTAATTAAATTATAATTTTTTTTAATTAATAACCATTTCAATTCTAAATTAATCAATGCAGGAAAACAGGAATTTAAATTATTATAAATAAATTCAATAAACTTAGAAGTATTCAAGGAGAGAATCCTCCAAAGTTAATGTTAAAACGAAACACATATCACATAAAATTAGGTAAAGAAAATAGGTACTGAAAGATGCGTCCTCCGCGCATAAGATTTTTCGTAGCAATCGTATCGAAGTCCGAGAATTTTTTTTAACCGAGGGGTGATTTAAATAAAAGAACCCATCGAAAGTTCTGGAAGTTTCTATTTGAAACTGGTAAAAACTAAAAAAAAAATATTTATAGAAAAACACACAGGAAACGCACAGCGTCAACATTACACAATTTTGTGATTGGTTAATCACAAAACAAAACAAAATAACAAAAAAAAATCCTAGACACGAGACTATAAATTTATATGGGACTGACGCGCCAGTCCCATATATTCGAAGCGCCATGGCTCTTCGAATATATGAAAGAAATTTTACATTGTGGAAGGCAAAACCAATAGGGTTATATGAAACAAAAGTGATTTTCGAATAAAAAGGAGATGATTTTGATTTAGACAATCGCACCTAACACAATTAAAAGAGAAGTTATTTTAATAAAAAGAACACTGTGTGACGTTTGCGTAAAGTGCAACGCCATATATTTTAAAATTCTTTAAATGATAATCTTAACGTTAAAACATATAATATAACTTTGGTTTATAATAAACATATAATTTAACTCCCCCCCCCCCAAACCTCCACGGCGCGACGTGCCTGCACGTAGGGGATAAATGAGTCAGGGAAAATACCTTACTTCAAAGCAAGCAATTTCTGGATTGATGGACTGTGAATTCCGGCTCAACTGCCGCCCCATTTCAAGTGTTAAGAAAAGTATCCTTTTACATGTACAAACAAGCAAGAAAATCATACAGACCTACTACCCCCCCCCCACACAAAAAGTCGAATTTTCTGTCTTCAAGGTTGTTTCACCATTGTTCTCCTTAAAATCATCCCTTCAGGAACAGAAGGGAAAGGAGCAGGAGATACATGTGGGGTAGACCAGGAAATGCGACGTGTGTTTTCTCTATAGAAATCAGAGAAAAAAAAATCTTCGTTTTTTTGTGTTTTTTTTGCATTTGTTATTTTTCAAAAAAAAATATATAATAATTTGGCTATGGGGGGGGGGGGGGTTCTAACCCAAAGTAACCCAATGCTGGCTACGCCACTGTCGAATGGAACATCGTAGAGACTTTAAAATAGTCGCGTTAAAATTCTTATTTTTTAAACTAACTATTCTGTGAATTTCAAAGCTCTGCGTTTTGTAGTTTCGGAGCCTATAAAGTACTGACAAACAAACATCCGGACATATTTTGGAGATTTCAGCTTTATATATAAGATATGCCGTTATAAATATGACGTATAGGGTGATAATAAAATGGCGTATATATTAAAAGTGATAAATATTTCTTTACTGTACTTTTAATTAATAAATTGTATATATGGTACGTGAATATCTCAAAACATATCGAATCTGTTAATGTAGCTTTAAATAATAATACTGTTCACTGGAGATTCGGTCATGTCAACATTCCCCTTACAGAGCATGCAAGAAAAAATAACTCTGTATCGCTACTAAATTCCTAGAAAAGGTTTACATGGATAAGTGAGGACTTGCTCCTGTAATTTCATTGGGGGTAAAAAGTGCTTTCTGTCAGTCCTTGATGTTTACTCGCGGAAAGTAGAAATTAACATAACGTAAAACTGAAGTCTTTGACTGTTTCAAAACTTGTATAGCTAAAGTGGAATAGAAAACAAATTTAGAATTAAAGTTATGCCGGGCAGACACTGGACTAGAATTCTGTCGCAGAGTTTAAAAGCTTCCTTGGTAAGTTGGGTAACAAGAGGAGCGTGCATTTACGTAAACTAGTGATCCAAATAGGGTTGCTGAATAAGTTAATATAACAGCCATGGACGGAGTACGTGCCATGCTCCAAAATGGCCACAATTTGGGGCAGAAGCCCTCGTGGCATCAAAAATAAATGCGAGTTTAAACTAACAAAGGGGTTAACTCCTATCGAAGTATGGAGTGCTCACAAACCCTCTGTGAAGCATTTCAAAATGGTTGGTTCTCTGACGTTTGTGGGGGCCTCCGTGGCCCAGTGGATAAAGGCGTCAGCTGGGAATCCAAGGGTCCCCGGTTCAAAACCTTGCGAAGAACTAGACTAAAGAATAGTAAAAAGTAGTGATATTGCCATCGGACAGTTGCCAGCTTTGCTACAAAAATACTAGAAATGTCGACCAGAACATTCACACAAAATTATCGGCGTGTATACGGGACTGGTACACGATAAATCTGATCCGGGTCCAAAGTCCTGACGAGTATTGAAGGCGTTGGGTGCCAGCTCAGGTGTTGTCCTCGTCATCTGACCATGGTTCAAAATCCGAGGCATCGTTCCCGGGTCTTTCCTTTGATATATGCCCCGAACCGTTGCCAATAGCCCACTGTGCAGCTTTAGTGCGACGTTATTTAATCAAACCAAACCAATCCAAACTAGCGTTTGTGGAAAATCTTAACAGGCACAAAAATAAACTTCAGCCTCGCTCAAAGCGTGGAATTTTGGTAGGCTACACTACAAGCACAAAAGGTTACAGAATTGTTATTCCCAAGGAACATAAGGCAATTGCAACAATGTATAAATTGATGAAACTAAGAACGGTGTAAATTCTTTATTTGGTAAAAGTAAATTATCTGATTAAGTTAAATTTAACATATACATGGATTTGAAAGAATCAATTGAATCCAAAGGTAACTATGCTCAAATAAAAGTCGGGACGAAGAGGTTA
Source organism: Troglohyphantes excavatus (assembly GCA_963932185.1). Taxonomy (NCBI): domain Eukaryota; kingdom Metazoa; phylum Arthropoda; class Arachnida; order Araneae; family Linyphiidae; genus Troglohyphantes; species Troglohyphantes excavatus. The sequence goes on along the minus strand of OZ010676.1, from coordinate 66,088,113 downwards.
AAATTGAAAGCACAAATATTTTATGTACTGGTTATACTTTCCAGCAGTAATTGTTGTTGATATTTTACAATGTTTATAATACCAAAAATTACAGAATACATTTATCAATTTTGTAAGATCTAATCTGGATTGGTATTCAGATACAATTGGGGATTGGATTTAACTTCCAGCCACTCATCGAGTGGTTAAATATTCTAGTTTGGTAACATAGCATTTGCATGGAGATATAGTAAACAGAATTGCATAGCTCTATCATCCAAGGAATCTAAAATTGTGGCTCTATGTGAAAGTGTAATAGAATCAATTTGGTTTTCTAATGTAATAAGTTAATTAAATTTTATTCCCAATTCCTTCATACCAAATCATTTCTGTGACAACAACGCTGCTGTTTGTTTATCTAATAATTAAGTGCACATTTTTAAATCGAAGCACATGGACATCGTTACAAATTTATTAGGAATATGGTGTAGCAAAAATTGGTTAAAATTAGTCATATTGGAACAAAATTCAAAGTGACAGACTATTTAACAAAACCATTATTAATAATTAAGTTACAATATGCTTTGGGTAAGATTTTCCATGAATAATTTTGTTTTGATCTAACAGCAACCGATGGGGCCGATTGTTGATTTATATCATACGGGTCGGTCGTTGTCAGCCCAATGACGATTATGGAAGTGTATATATGTAATATCTTCTTGTCTATATTGTGATCCGTTCTTCAACTATTGTTATTTCTTAATTTTATAATGGAATTTAACCGAGTGGGTTGGACTATTAAGATTTTTTTTAATAATGATGAAAAGGATTCCTATAAATACCAGGAATTTTTTAATTGCGTCAATTTAAAGCACATCACCAAGCGGGTGGCTTAGTGGTAGAACACTCGACTCGTTTTCGCAGCAGAGAGTTGTGGGATCGACTATTGACTTTCAGAGATTCATCGGGCACGAGGGTGACCATTTGGAAACACCCCGGACCGACTTACAAGCTTAGGGGCCCAGGGCAAAAGAACATTAGGGGGCCCCTCGACGTAACGCAAAATAAAACTGCTAAATTTCTGCACAAGCACACAATACAAAATGACGCAATCGGTCAGCTTTAATGCAAATATATATATATTTTAAACTACTAATTTTCTTCTTTTGAGAATTTGAATTAACGTTAATGGTCAATTCTGCAACAGAGTTATTTCATACGTTTCTAGTTCTGTTCTTTCTTCCTTTTTAGCTTTTTTTTTAGTTGAGTCAGATTCGTATATTCTACCCATTTTATAGCTAGCAAATCCCAATTGATTACAATATTAGGAAATTTGGTATATTAAAAAAGTATCCGTAATCGACAAATCTACGTGCGATTAGTAAACACAACTTGTTTATGGTCTTGGACCTTGGTCATTAATTTAATTTTACTAGTGATTCAAAGCGCATATCTTTGAAAAACGCGATGCAAAAGGTGACATACATCATGAACGTGCTGAAAAGTAAAATTGATTTAATTGGGTAAAATAATATAAGTTTTGCAAAACCATTAACGATTTATTAAAAAAAAAAATTTTGATTGAAATAAATTTAATTGATTTTTAAAAAATTCGTTAGTAAATTTATTTTTAACTTTTTCACATATATTTAGCATTAAATCATTTTGGGGGCCCCTTTAAAATGGGGGCCCTGGGCAAGTGCCCCGAATGCCCTCCCGTAAATCAGTCTCTGAAGGCATAGCAAAAGAGGCGTGGTGGCCCCGAGGAAAAGTATCCAGCTAGTAATTAGAGGATTGAGTTCGAATCGAATTACACTCTTCAAAAGTGCAGCTGTAGCGATCTTACGATTGTCAGCTCGTCCCCTGTATTACAAGAGTCGTCCAACAGTATCCACGATTACCACCGGCGTGTATACGGGACGCGTGCTCGTTAAATTTGATCGGCGTCTAAAGTTCTGACGCCTATTGAGGTTTCGTCGGGGTTAGTACAGCAGTTGTCTTCGTCATCTGACTGGGTCTTTTCTTCGAGATAGACCCCGAGCCTTCGCCAATAGCCCACTATGCAGCTCTAATGCGACGTTTAACCATCCAACCAAACAACCCGAATTAAAGATATAAAAACACTGTCTTGTAATTTGAATTGTGGTCATATTACGAGGTAACATATAGTCACACTATAGCTGCAAGGTGTCCGAAGTCACGAGACAACATTATCTCGTGACTTCGGACCCCTTGCAGTTATAGTGTGACTATATGTTACCATGGTTTATGTACTCTTCACAAAGTTTATACTCCCCTTAAAATCTGAAACCTGCTCCTTGGCTTAACATGAATAATGAATTTGCATTGGGAATATTTTTTGTAGTATAAATGAAAACTTTCATGTCAAGAAACTTATTATTGCAAAATAATGGCTAACACCTGAAGAAAAGTTTAGTGATTCTGATAAATATTAGTTGAATAAACTTTAGTTAATTAAATAAAAGTTAGAGCCCCTAAATACGGGGGCCCTTGGCGTAATGTGCCTATGTGCCCATTGGTAAATCATCCTTTTATTCCACCAGCACCTGGGGTTAGATCTTCCGTAATTAACTAATTTCTGTCCAGGGAATTGACAGAAGACTCATCCATTGAGCCCATTTCCTTGCTCATTTCTTCACACTGGAATGTATTCCTCTGTGTACTTGTCTGAACCGTTCACGTTGTTCCTTACTTCACAGTAATTATTTCACAGTCCCTCAACTCGTCTCTAATGAGATTAGCAGGAACAACAACTTTTTCCTTTGTCTTCGACCATATAAACAAGGCAAACAACGGAATTGATATGCTATTATATTTTCTATCGCTTCGAAAAACTGTTGGCCAGCACACTCCGCCTCACCAATACACTGTAACAAGTCAAGTCTATAGAGTAATAATAAGATCAGAGGAATCAAAATGCCGATGCATTGTGCTTTCGTAATTCTCCCGAGCATGTTCCGTAACTCGTGAGTCCACAACAACTCATTAATCATTAAGTGGAAGTGAAACTAGATACTTAAAACTCAACTTACACAATTATATAGTTTAAAACATCCAATTAAAGTTGCAATAAATTTGTTCCAAATCAGGAGCATTGTAATGCTGTGTCTGTAGTTGTACATGCCACTGACATTCTCCGGGCTTACCGCATACACTGTTAAAAATGTCAGTTCAACGATGTACCATATCTTGGTGTGAAACAGAGGTCTACACCAGATGATGCTGGAATCCAGGTGGAAAAAAAATCCTTTATCGGAAAAAAGCGGAGGTTTCGCCGATAATTGGTTCAACCTCTTTAACTGCAACCGAAATCTTCGCTGTCGCTATACATCAACAAGCACCTCCAAGAAAGACAACAACAACTCCGTGGCTCAGTGGTTTAAGGCGTTCAGCTATGAATCAGAGGATTCTTAGTTCGAGCCCGATCGGTGACAAGTTGTCATCTTGCGATCGGAGGGTTGCCAGTTTCGCTACAAGAGTACTACTACTACAATAAAAAAAACTCTAATTTTGAGTTTTATGCAACGTTATGAGTTTTGGTGCAACGTTTCACCACTAAACTATCCGTAGTCGCACCGTAAAATGGTGAACCCAAGCACAAATGTTGGTTGCAGCTAAATGGGTACCAAAGTTTGCTGCAAGATCGTAATTTGTTTAAACAGTGTAGTAAGTAATAACTTCTTATTACTCGCATGCTAACCACTCTCTTCTTCATGTTGTATTCCGATAAGTATTTGGATGAGTCGTTCAATGTGTTCCATCGTACAGCACAGTATCAGGGCCTATTTTAACATAGAATTGGTGGGTTTTACCCCACCAGTGCAGTAAATTCCCCACTAACCATACGGATTCGCACCAACAGGATATTTTCCCATAAAGCATAAATCATATATTTTTTCTATTTTCCATAAAGAATAAATTTGAAAAGATATAGAAAGATCCCGAGACAAAAATATTAATATGCCGCGTGTATGCACCACGTGTGCCAGACAGATTGTTAGTATGCAAAAAATCTGCCGAATATGCTGTCGATCTGAAGACATCAGAGGCAGTATGCCAACGGCATATGCTTAAAATTTTGATCCAATTTATTGCAACAGTAATTGGATGTTTACAACTTTTTAGTTTTAGTTCCACTTTATGGTTTATGGGTTGTTGGAGGCGCCCACGAGTTGAGTGCCTGGTCAGGAGAATTAAGAAAACACACTGCATCGGCTTTTTGATTCCTACGATCTTGTTATTAATTTATAGACTTGACTTGTTGGAGCGTGTTGTTGAGACGAAGTGGCCAACGGTTTTTTGAAGTGATAGTAATATAATTTTGATAGAAATCAGTTTCTTGAAATGAAATTTTTAATTTGTACTACGAAAAATATATTCCTAATACAAATTTATTATTCATGTAAAGGCCCAGGAGCAGGTTTCGGATTTTAAGGGAAGTATTCATCTTGTGAAGATTACATGACGGCTTTTTTCCATGATGTTTAGATTGGCTTTTGCAAAAAATTTAATTATTATTTTTATTTCACATTTAGTGGACAGTAAAATGGTACTTTCTTCTTTTGGAAACAGTTATTACATTAAATATAAGTATTTTTAAAAGAGTTTTGTGGCATGAAATGTAATAAGAAAAAATACTGCTTAAATGAAAGTTATTTACAAGATTTTAAAAATAATCTCATTGTATAGCTTTATAATTTAGTATGAATATACATAGGATAGTTTTACATTCACTAAAGCAAAAGTTTGAGCTTCAAAGAAATTCGTTTCCAGAAATGTCATTTTTAAATTAAAAGAAAAATTAGTTTCGCAAACTAAAAATCCTAATCCTACATTTGCTAATTTTATTCATATGAAATTATAAAGTCATACATTGAGATTGTTTAAAAATCTTGTAAGTAACTTTTATTTAGGGAGTATTTTTTTTATTGCATTTCATGCCACAAAACTTAAAAAAAAAAAAATACTTATGTTTCAAGTAATAACTGTTTCCAAAAGAAGAAAGTAGTACGATACTGTCCACTAAATGTGAAATAAAAATAATATTTATATATTTTGCAAAAGCCAATCTAAACATCATGGAAGAAAGCCGTGATGTAAACTTCAAAAGTTTTATACTCCCCTTAAAAACCGAAACCTGCTCCTGGGCTTAAGATGAATAATACATTTTATTAGGAATATGTTTCGTAGTATGAATTAAAAATTTCATGTCAAGAAACTGATTTCTATCATTTGCAAAATAATGACTAATATCCCATAGAAAGTTTAGTGAAAAAACACTACCGAATAAATATAAGTTGAATAAATATTAATCAATTAAATAAAAGTTGTGATCTCTAGGAACGGTCCTAATGTGCCTTTGGTAACTCATTCCTTGATTCCAACAGTAACTTCCGTAATGGGGATATATTTCGCTGTGCACGTGGCTAAACCGTTCACGGTATTCCACCGTACAGCACGGTTATTATTTCACAGTCCCTCAACTCGGCTCTAATGAGATTAGCAGAAATAACAATTTTTTCCTTTTTCTTCGACCGTATAACTAACTCAAACATGGGAATTGAAACCCTATTACTATCACTTCGAAAAACCGTTGGCCACTCACAACACCCTCCAATAAGTATATAAAGTAATAACAAGATCGTAGGAATCAAAAAGCTGATGCAGTATGCTTTCGTAATTCTCCTATGCTTGCACCCAACTCATGAGCCCCTATCAACCCATAAACCATGAAGTGGAACTGAAACTAAAAAGTTGTAAACATCCGATTAATGTTGCAATAAATTGGACCGAAATCGAAAGCATATGCCGTTGGCATACTCATGGCATAATGCCTCCGAGGTCATCAGTTCGACGGCATATTCGGCAGATATCTCGCATACTAACAATCGGTCGGGCATATGTAGTACATACACGCGGCATATTAATATTTTTGTCGCGGGTATTTTTTGTTTAAAAAATTCATTGAACTCATATGAAGTTCATGCTAGGCATCAATTTATTCTAAGAATTTTTAAAAAAAATATTTTACCTGAGGGAATTATGATAATTTTATAAATCCATGTGTATGTTCGGTGAAGTCGCTTCGTCTCAATACCATAATAGAAAAGTTGCTCAAATGGAGGAGATAATTTTATGAAAAACTCAAATATTTATTTTCAAAAGTTTAATTGAAAATTATGAGTTGTTAAGTACCGGATATCCGGATACTTTTTACAAAAAGTACTAGTGGGACATTCCCAATCCAAAATAAAGGAATTATCCAAATATCTGATTTAGAACCGAAATCATGCGCGAGCATCCCTTAAATAAATACATAACCATCAAATTGAGAACCAGTTGCCGCTTTTTGAAATTATTTTGTAATTTTTAAGGCGAAAGCCCTAAAATAATTTGCGTTTTGTATAATCCCTTACTTTTATATATTAGATTTCATTAAACATGGGCTATTAAAAACTTATTTGCTTGAAAATATTTTTATATAGATGCAGAGCAAATATTTTTGCACACATTGTTCGTGCAGATTAATACAAAAGCATTTGGTGAAATTACAAGACACAATAACTGAACAAAACCAATCTATGAGATCATGACTTATGCAAACAATCAAACAGTAATTTTTATTGTTCATATTTTCCTTTACTTTTATGAAATTAAACGTGAGTTTTCCTGATATTTTTCTTTTAACTTCATATTTATTATTATTTTTTTCCGTAACGTTGTATGATAGTTATTACAAAATAGAGTAATAATGTTTTTAATTACTTATATTTCGAAGGAAACATTGAACTATACATTATGCATATTATTATTATTATGCATTTTATTGATAAATGTGTTTTTTAATTAATACTAAACTTCCGTAATGACTTTTGAGCTATACCGTTATTTTACAATCTTGTATATATTGTTTTACTTTGAAATGATTTTTAAAACGTGCTGTCATATTAACTCTCGAAAATTCAATATGTAATAGTTTTATTTAAAATGTCCAAATGTTAAAAATTCTTTTTTCTCATAAACAGTTCAGATACAGAAATTTTTCCTACCTTAGTTTTCCCAATGTATATTTAACTGCCTGTTCCCAATTCAATTAAATTTTGGGGGTGGACATTTATTTGTGCTGCAAAAACCTAAGTAATGCCTTTCAAAAAAAATGCGCTCTGTTTGATTTAGTGAGATTCTACCGAAACTGTAACGTTATGTTCCATAACTGTTTCGGTTCAAAACACTGGTGTTTTGAACCGTTATCCTCGGATTTTTGGAAAACTTTGGGGTCTTAGAGTGGATTATTGTGGAGTTAGTTGTTTTTGCGTTGGTGTTTGATGGAATACGTATTTGATGACGTCATTAATCCATTAATCTTAGTATATTGACTAATTGGTGAGGTACCCGGATGTTATTCGATATGGCGGGTACTCTTATACGGGGGGGGGGGGGGTACTTGTTTATCATATGACGTTATGAATGAATGATTAATTACACATTGTAGTTAATTATACTAATTATACTATTACTAATTAGTACCCCTGACGATAAAAATAATTTCTGGGGGGGAACCGATATTTTTGGCGGAAATTTAGTGATTTTGGCGTTAAAATCGCTACTTTTGATGGGGAAATACCTATATTCTCTGAATTTTAAGTATTTTATCGACTAATGGTGAGCAGTATTGATCTAAAACGTCTTAACCTACATGTGAACAATTTACCATACGGATCCATAGTACCTTCTTCTTGCAAGATAGCTTATACTTTTTCAGGAGGGTGGGGGAATGTGCATGCACCGGGCATGTCAGAACAGGCTTCATTGCTTTCCGTTCTATATACCTTCTTCCGATAGATTGTTTAGGGTAGAGTGATTGTCATGACCGGACAGTGGTCTTGTTTCCTGATGGAGTGGTAACCGTTGGTATGCAATTTCGCAATTAATATTTTAGGTATGCAATTTCTGAAGACTAAAATTTTACGAGATCGTGTATTAAATTGTAATATTCTTACTATGTCATGTTTTTTATTCTATTTTTATGAAGACCTGTTTTTAAGCAGTACATAATCCCCATCCCCTAAGACCAAAAATCCTGTGGTAACGGTTCAAAACACCACCGTGTAACAAGGCAAACATCCGGTTTGACAGGTGGGCGACTTGCTTTGATCTTGACGAACCAACACCATTCCCAATCGTTTCCATCCCTCCAAAAATAACCCCTCAACATACACAACATGCCAACATAATTGTTGTCAAAACGAAAAATCAACACCCTTTTCTACAATAACCGGTTTGACACCCCCTCAAAAACCCTCGTGTACGTAGACGACACATCCATCCATTTTGACATGTATCCTCTTAAAAAACAACCAACCCTTCCCCGAGTTCATCCCCCTTCAAAATACCCTTCTCTCCGACTCTACAACCTATCCATCAATTATAAAGGGTGGCCACGCCGACTTCTATTGTTCCGTCTTCGTAGGGGTGTATACCACTGGTATTATCGACTTTGAAACATTTCTTTAAAAGTATAAGAAATGAAAAGAAAATAGTATTTGGAACCAAAAAATCAACACTACTTTTTAAATGATACATTCTAAAGCTTGCTAGAAATTTTGTATTTGAAATTCAAAATAGTGTTTCGTATTAATTATATTAATATTTTGTGATGCATGAAGAATATTTGTACCGTTGAAATTTAAAACACACTTTTCTGATTTGAGCATTTTTTTTTAATTAGAAATTCCTTTGGAATATTTGTTTGGTATTGAGAGAGATAAGAGTTCTTTAAAATATTTTTTTCCTACTTGTCTCCAATAATATGTTGCTCTCGATTAATAGTAGATACATCTGATATAAAATTAAAATTCTCAATTAGACATGACAATTTTACAAAAAAACAAAAAACATTCAAGCGAAAAACAGAAATGTTATTAAGAAAAATAATAACTTGCTGCTAGAAAACGAATTTCCACTTTAATTTGTTAATTAGTAAAATTTCTACTGAAATTCTACTTCATAAAAATTAAAATAGGTTATGTAGAAAACTCTGAAATAACTTGAGATGAATGAAAAAAATAAGGATTTTTAGCAATAGAAAGATATTACAAATTATTGCTATCATTTCTATGGTGTAATATTGTTCAAAATTAGAGAAATATTGCGTAAAATATTAAAAATAATCGGGAATGAAATACAATCACAAAAGACAGTATTGAGAATATAATGCGACAATTTGCTGGCGGTATTCTACACTCCATCATGCGGAAAATAAAACTACAATATTCGATAACAAAACTAACCTGGAATTACCATTTTCTCCAATAGTTTTTTTTTTTAAAGTAGCAACCTAACTGCAACAATGAGACAAAAAACTCCATTAATAGTACCTAGATATGCTTCCTCATTTATCAGTTTCATTATCAGATTTTAGTTTTACTCTCATTAGTCGTTATGTTAGATAATGGTGTAAGTATTGCTACTTTTAACGATTAGATAAAAAAAATTACCTATGTGCAATTTGTCTTTCTTAATCATCTTTATACCCCATACTTTTCTCTTAAAAGACATTGGAAACATGACTTTAAGCATTCATATTAATAAATACCAATTACTTACGAAAATCAAAACTTTATCAGTTTGTACAATTTTAACTTTTGTAACACATTCAAATCCTTATTGCATAATGTGACATATTTTGTAGTTAATTTGCATTAATAAATAACATATTTTACGTATTAGTTATGTTAAATTTAAAATGCAACATTTGTGTACTAAAAATATTCGAACAAATGCTGATAACAATTTCATTCTGAGAATAAATTGTCTTACATTTCTTTTAATATTTAAAGTAAAAAGAAAACAACTTCTAAAATTACGTTTGAATATACATTTAGAATAAAGATCTGAAAATGATCTTTAAATTTAAGTATTAAGTTATCAAAACATGTTGTGGATTTTTAAATATAAAAAATGTAGGAAATCTAGTTTTGAATGAAACATCATCAAATATTTGTAAAATTTTAAAACTACACAGTAGCACTTCGCCCTCTCGTCCTGATCAATAAAAAAGGACAGTAACGCCGAGCATCGGTCATTTTGACCTGCAGCACACTCATTTTGGGTACAATGGTTTTTCACTAGAAACTAGACTACTAGAAAGGTACTGAAAGAGATCCGACAACCTTTAGAGATTGAAAAGAGTGCGAAGGAAACCCTTACCGGTCATTTTTACCGGTGTCGGGGTTTAAGGCTTAAATTACTCTTCAATAGTGATTTATGCATTGTTTAATGCTTCTAAAACATTATTCATAGTAAAAGTTCATACCTACCTCTTAGTTTAATATTTTTAATTTTACACCCTTAAAACCTCTAGTAGAAATAGTTTAAATGTATTGTCATATTTGATATCAACCCCCAATTTCGCGTTATAAGCTTACATTTCGTTATTACAAGTAATACCTCAAATATGTGGTTTATCAAGCTTTACTACCTAAACATGTTAAGATCGAAAGACAATATGTGATCTTCCCAAATGCAAATACGTGAACTCTCTGGATGTATCCATTATTTGAGATCCTACTTGGGCCCCATTTCCCTTCTGAGCCCTGCCAGATGAGGAAGTGAGCCCACTGCTCTCCTTCACCAAAAGGGAATTGTCACTGATCGTGTCCAATGACAGGCCAGAGAATGGCGCACTTGTCATTGGAGCCCCGCACAGGAAAAGTCGCTTAATGCCTTGCTGGCGCCGAACTTCAGAGACGGGGCAAATGGGGAAGGATTGAGGCCAGGCTGGAATGGAACTTATTAGAGAGAAGAGGATATTGGCTTGATTGCTGCTCAAATGCTGATCGGAAAGATCAAAGGAGCGATGGAATGAAATCAAATCCACTTGGTTTGGATGGAAATAGGACTCTTCTGCCAAAAAGATTTCCTTTTTACTATCTTTAAGTAATTTCGCATAGTGTGTCCCTTTTAGTAGATAATAACATAATTTTGGAGATTTATATAGGAATTAAATATTATTTTTTTACGGATTTTTATTTTCACTGGTTGCTATATTTAATGTTTCGTTTGAATCACATACCATATAAATCAAGCGTTGTGGAAGCACCTGTAACTAAGACAAAATTAGTTAAAGCTAAATTAACGACGTTGTCAATATACAAACCACACTTAACGAAACGTTATTTATTTATTTATTTTTAACAGCTTTCTAGCATTTCAAATAAATGTTTCAGTAATTAAGTAACACTGATGTCTGCTTTTGGGAAGGTTTCGAGCGAACTTTTTAAAGGACACATATTCATCAATAAATTTCAGTATATATTGATAAAATATTTTTAAATAATAAATTATTCAATGATTGAATTTGTTTATTTAGTGGAATTAAAGGAATAGCGGTAACCGGTTCCTCCATTGAGGGGCTTAAACTTTATTTTTAGAAGGGTTTTATGATATTAATATTCATCACTAAAAATTCACAAGTAATCTACATACTTTTTTTAATGTTCTTGTGTTAAATGCCATCGTGAACAAAAGCGCGGGAAGCTGAAGCTTAGGCAGAATAGTACTGAACTTTGATTTAACTGAGTACTTTTATTTAAATTTCAACAGTAGTTTAATTTTTACTTTTCGTGCATTTAGAGTTTTAAGTAGTATTTTGAATATAATAACAAATGTAGGTACATACAATTTGGGAAGAGATAAATATGTTTTATTCTTACAAAAAGTTCAATCTAAGCGAATTTCAAGATAATTTCGTCAAAATAGCCAGTATTTCTGCAGTAAGTTAACATTTTGGCGCTTGAACCACTCTTGATTTCAGCTCTTAAGTTGGCTTTATGTGTAATTTTTTTTATTCCGTTTAAGGTTAAACACATTTAGTGCATATTCTTAGAATATATGGTAACTGTTTTGGGAAGTGATTCTTGTTTTTTATACTTTGATTCTAGTTTTTCTTAGTAAAACTAAAGTTTTGTTTAAAAAAATAGTCTTTAAAATTTGTTGAAAACTTCCTAAAATATATTCTAAAGCAGTTTTTCGTTAAAAATAATAAACTATTTCTTCGCGAATTATCTATAATGAATTTGAATAGCTGTAATCTACAAAATATTTTGCCGTTTTATTCCAGTATATTAAAATTTTAACAGTTTTAATTTTGCTTAAATCAATCTGGACAAAAGTATTCCCTTCAAGAAACGCTTCAAAAAGGTTTTCATATTCCCAGAATGAGCATAAACGCGTTCAACTGTATACAAAATAAAAACAATTTCCACCCATTAAAGTTCTCCTTCTTCAAGCGTTCCTTTTGTTCCATTCCTCATTGATGGAAACATTGTTTTTAAGAAGAAGAAAGAAAGAAGTAGATAAAAATAGGAAAGTGCGAAGAAAAGCTGGGTCAAGAAAAGAGTGGAGAATAAAGAGAAGTAAAATACTTTTTTTTTAAAAAATCCGATAATTCAAATCGGGTACTGATTTCAGGATGAACAAATGATTATTGGTACGGGGATTTCTTTCCTCAGTTTATTTTTCTTCCCTTCTTATCCTTTCGTTCTATTGCCATTCAAAAACAAAGCGAGGCTCGAGAGGGAGGGGCGGGAAAAAATAATAAAATCGAACTAAAAGGAGTAACAAAAAAAAACCGTGAGGAAACAGAGAAAAAAAATCAAAAATTATAGATAGATGGGAGAGTGATAGTGCAAAGGTTTCTGCACCCAGCTAGTATCCCGAAATCTCCCCTTGGAATGCTGAAAAAGTTCGGTGTGTTTGGATATTGGCATTGGTGAAAGACAAAGAACACTCAGTGATCAATAATATTTCTTAGTCCTTCCATCGCTTTCTTTTCTCTCACTGCGGTCTTCAGTGCAACGTGTCTTCCGGACAAAATCAGAAACTCAGGCAGTGAAAATAGATGGAGATTTTTTTTTTCTGCTTCTCTTTTCGTTTTTCAATTTGGGGGAGGCGTCTATTGAATAATTCTGCATGACTGATTTCGGGAATTTGAATAAAATATTAGTTTTAATAAAAAGCGAGAGGAAATTCATGTATGTAATGATTAATTAATTCGTATCGAAAAATTTAATTGGAAGGGTTGTTTTACAGTATATTTGTTCTAAAAGAATTATGGAATCGAATTTAATTTTATTTGTAATTTCTACAGTGTGAATTCAGGTTGTTATATTTAAATAATTATTGATAAATATTGTAATTTTTTCGGTTTTGGACTTTTAGAGTTTTTGTACAGCTCTTCCAAAAAGAAACCGTTTTGATCATTGATTCCACGATCATGTTTTAGAGATTTTCTTTTTATATTTAATCCATTTTTTTTAAATAATACTTTCGCAAAATCGTTTCCTGAGATCCTGCGTTTCTAATGGCATCATCACCGAAATATGAAGATAAAGAAACGTTGTGAAGAAAGTAAAATTATATAAAAATTGAAAATGTTAAGTAAATTTTTGACAGATCAAAGTTTTAGTCATAAAACAAAAAAACTTTTTGCATAATTAAATTTTGAAATTTCAACGACATGGTAATACTTTTTCATGTCTTAATATTAAAGGGATTTAAGAAATCTACCCAAAAAAGGGTTTTCCTGATACATATTTATAGAATAACGTTTTTTATCTTTTCATAGAATAATATAATTTTTGAAACGTAAAATTGAAAAAAAAAACATTAAATTAAAACAAATGGGAATGATTAATAAACCAAAACATTATCTTTAAGTGGTTCAAATGAACCAAATATCATTTAAAATTCAAGTACACTGACGTGTCAATAGTCATTGAATACCTCTTTAATATCGTGTTTTGCTGCCTTGACCACTGATTGTTTGAGCTATAGCTTTTTGAGCACACCCACACTTGAGTGTATTTCATTTCCGTCGAAAACTATCATTGTAACATATTTTATGTTAAATGCCATGCATTCGTTTCTAAATGCTTGTTTTATTTACTGAAAGCGAGTGTATGAAAAGTGAACACGGCACATAAACCATATCACTGATATGAAATAAATCGAAACACAAAAATGTGAATGGAAAATCACTATAGTGAAATTAGTAGTCAGAATATAAGTATAAATTGTTAACTTTCTCAAAAGCATTTCAAAAAGGATTTCCAAAATATGTCGTTGAAGTCTAAATTACTTAATTAAGAACCTATACATAGGATTTATTTAAAAGCAATTTTTTTTCAATTTATAATTGATTCCTTATTAGATTTCAAAATCAACTGCAATTTAATTTAATCAAGTGATTAGTTAGGATATTTAAATGTTCAAAAAACTTTTCGAATTTAAGCCAAACTGACAATTTATAGATGGTAAGGAATATAATATTAAAATATATTGACGTAACTATAGTGTCCATTGTCCAATATAAATAAATTGGCAAGACACTAAAAGTTACTTATTATTAATATATTTGACTGATTTCTTTTTCTACTACAGGTAAAAGTGATTATACTAATTGTTAAAAATATTTGACATATTTATTCTCCGTGTAAATATTGTAATATGAAATATGTTAATTGTAGTCCTTCGAACAATTCGTTATCTGTAAGTTCATAAAAGCAATTAAGCGTACGCTCTTGGCAGGTCCTAATTTCCATTTCCGGCAATGGGTTATTAAGTTTTTCTAAATTTTTCTTCGTAATTATCCTTCGATCTCCATCGACCCATTTGAAACATAAATGCCACTAGCTGTGCATCATTTAGCATTTCTTCGTTTGGCCATCTTTCTTGTTTTAGTCATCTATAGATTCTATACTCGCGCCTAAGACTATAGCAACCTCACCAACCAGGCAGCTTTGGCGGACAGCTGTCATGAGGCAATCGAACTAGAAGGGACAATTTTGTTCATAAAGCTCGCTGTGATAGATTATGAAATAGATGACAGTTCCAGTTGACAAATAAGGATAAAAAGGAATGTAGAAGAAAAGCGCAAACGATCTCTTCTTCTCCCCCTCCCTATCCAATATTGCAAGCTCCTTCGTGCCAACATTGCCTTCTTTGCCATCTGGCGTCAAGAGAGGATAGGCGGGAAAGGAGGTGGCAAAAAATGCCTGGCACAAAAAAAAAAAATTTGGTCTAGCACAAAATGCACGTACTCCAAACACTGTTGCTAGTTCTAGCGCTGGAAGAAGCTCTACCCCGAAAGCTGAAACCGAACTTGCAGCAGCTTGCCGTTCGGCTCTTGTTATATTTCCTTTATTTTATCTGCAGCATCTTTCGCTTGCCTCTTAGCATCCCTTGCTCTCGCGCTTCCCTTCTCGTTCGTTGACGTCATCACAGCTGTGGCCGAAATCCATCCCCCTCCCCCTGTCGATGCCCCTCCTCTCATTTCTTGGAGCTCCAGCATCTCCATATCTAGGAATATTTACACTCCCTTCTCGCCCCTTTTCATTGCCACTCTCAACAAAAAAAACATTCTGCAAATGGGATTAGTTGACTTAATCAAATGGGTTTGCTAGGAAATGGGAATATGTATGAAGGGAAATAAACTCTTTTTAAAAAATGCACTCTGTGTCCTTTAACGCAGTAGCAAAGGGAATGGAAAGTAATACATATTGCTCTGAAACTTAAAAAGGGATTCTTAATGGAATGTTTGGTAGCAAAGGAAAAGATCCCTTGCCCATAATATTTAGTGTTATTACATGTTCTGATTGATTTAGCATTATTATTTTTATAAAATCATGCCCCGAGACACAATAAAGGTGTACCTCTAGTATGCCGCATATATGCCGCATACATGTGGCATACGTATGCCTCGTATGCCCTGTGAGAATATCCCATATTACTCTGGCATACGGAGGTGGTATGCGACATGTATGCGGCTGGCATATCACCTCTGTATGCGACATGTATGCGGCTGGCATATCACCTCCGTATGCAGCTGCCATATCACCTCTGTATGCTACATGTATGCGGCTGGCATATTACCTCTGTATGCGACATGTATGCAGATCGCATCAATTGTGAAGGTTACGTGACGGCTTTTTTCAACGATGTTTAGATTAACTTTTGAAAAATATATCATTATTATTTTTATTTCACATTTGGTGGAGATAAAAATGCTACTTTTTTTTTTTTTTGGAAACAGTAATTACTTTAAATATAAGTATTATTAAAGAGTTTTGTGGCATGAAATGTAATAAGAAAAAAATACTGCTTAAATAAAAGTTACTTACAAGATTTAAAAAATAATCTCAATGTATGACTTTATAATTTCATATGAATATAATTAGGACATGTAGTTTTTAGTTAGTAAAGCTAATTTTTCTCTCTTTTAACTTAATATCGACATTTCTTAAAAAGTATTTCTTTGAAGCTCAAATTTCTACTTTAATAAATGTAAAACTATCCTATGTATATTCATATGAAATTAAAAAGTCATACATAGAGATTTTATTTAAATCTTGTAACTTTTATTTAGACAATATTTTTTCTTATTACATTTCATGCTACAAAACTTTTTTAAAAATACTTATATATAAAGTAATTACTGTTTTCAAAAGAAGAAAATAGCATTATACTGTCCACCAAATGTGAAATAAAAATAATAAATATGTATATATTTTTTTAAAAGACAATTTAATATTAGTGAAAAAAAAAACCTAAAAGTAATCTTTACAAGTTTTATACTCTGTTTAAAATCTGAAAGCTGCACCTGGGATTAACATGAATTATAAATTAATTTGTATTAGGAATACTCTACGTAGTATAAATTAAAATTTTGATATCAAGGAACTCATTTCTATCAATTGCAAAATAATGGCTAATAACACTCAATAGCAATTTTAGTGATTCTGACAAGAAACACACTACTATATAAATATTTCATTTTGACTGAAAAAAAATTTTGTGTAGACTCAACTCATCAAAAAGTAAGGCTGTAATATGACAACGAGGCATCATTTTTTTTTATCCCTTGTAGTAGGTTTTCAGGGATATAGTAAAGAAGTTAGTTCTATGAACATATAAATTATAGTTCTACTATATAAAGTGACACACTTTGTGTCTGTATAATTTTGTTTAGTATTTATTTGGGAGGAGAAACATGTATTTGAGAAGAAAAGTTTACACCTTACTTGTTGATAATAAATTTAAAGTAAGAATATTTTTATTTACATTACAGTTTTTAATGTTTTATAGTTATTGCTCACAAAATAAATTAACTTAAAAAAAACTTTTATAGTAACATTGTTTAAGCACATAAACATTTTTTTTGGAATATAGACAGTTACTTATTTTGTTCAGGAAGAATCTTTTCATAATGATGTCAATTTTTATTTTACATTTTAACTCTAGAAATTTTTGTGGTACCATAATAATATATAAAGAATATTTAGAAAACTTTATCAAAGATAATTTTGAGAGAGAAAGTTATTGTATTATTTATCAGAAAATCAAACTATCGAAAGTTAATGCAATAAAGTGTAATTATTGCAAATTTTAAATATTAATTAAAGTACTTTAATTATAGTTCGCATTACATGATCTTTTAAACATTTAAAGTATCTGATAAAGAAAGACTGTGGACTATTTTGAAATGGTGCTCATGCTTTTATAGAGATTCGAATAATATTTAAAAATTTACTTCGTAAGATACATTTAATTGGATACTTCTCAGATATCAAATTTTAACAATTTGAAATGTCTCATAAAAATTCATTTATTTAAAATATAAAGACATTTTTATTGTTATGTTTAGATAAAACTCATAATACACATTTTTTTTTTAATTTTAGCTTCAAAACTAACTTTTTTGAAGAAAAAAATAATACTGATTTATAATAAATTAAAATTTATTCTTAAAAAATTTTTAATTAAAAAAACATAACATTGGAATGAACAATGTTTATTTCTAAATAAAATACATATTTAAAACATTTATTTCATAAAATTATAAATCCTAGATAAAGTTAACATGTTGCAATTTTGGAGTTAAAAAATAAATTTACAAAACCTTTTCAATTTTGTAAATCCTTCAATGTAGAATTTGTTGGGTGTCCTGGTGAAACGTAGAAAGCAAGATTGGTGTAATCAAACTGACATGAAAACACAATACTGCTGCGAGACCCTCTCTTCTCGGCCATGACAGAAGATACATTTACAGGCTTATGTTCACCACTGCTCGATCGGACAAAGTGTGGGACCGTTGCCCACACTGCGTTACGAGAAGAATATGTCCTGGTCCTGCATTTTTTTTAAATTTTCACTTTGAGTTTCTTTAAAGTCGCGTACTTTTCTACTCCATCGCAGTCACTGTCTTCAACTCATCTGTAATGAGATTAGCAGGAACAACATTCTTTTCCTTGGTTTTCGACTATAACTGAAAAAATCCGTTAGCCATTGCACTGCACGTCAACAAGCTGCAAGCCTAACCCAGTCGAAGTCCAAAATGGCTACCTACTTCCGCGTTGCTTCTGTCATTGCGTAATTCACCCACACATGTCTGAAACATGTGATCTTCGTTAATTGGAAGTGAAACTATAGATATTTACGACTCAGCTTATACATCCAATTATAAACATCGCGTTTAATGTTGCAATAAATTGGATCGAAATAGTAAGCATTGTAAAACTATGCCTTTAGTTGAATATGCCACTGCCATTCCCCGGGCTAGGCCCTCACTCCCCCGTCGCACGGGCGAGGGGGGGGGGGGGGCAATTTTCTGGAAACCCTGAAAGTTGGGAATTTCTAGTGGAAAATGTAATGTAAATTTGTATGTAATGTAAATAAATGTTATTGAAAGAGCAAATTCGATAAAATATTTTACAATTTTTTGTTTGTTTTAACTATGAACCTTTTCCCGACGAATTTCACAATTTTGCCTGACAGGGGGGCTAGCCTGCTCTGACGGGGGGCTACAGCCCCTAGCCCCCCTACTGGCTCCACCTCTGGTCTTTTGGGGTCTGGTTGTGAGTTCCATTCTACTTGACTGTCAAATATATTTTTAATTATTTATTGTTCACATATATGTTTAATAATTTTCTCTCTTTAGAGAGCAGTACTAATCGTTAAAAAATATAACTATTGTAAATCATTAAGTGGATGCACATGGTGATAGTAATTTAAATATTATTAAAATGTATATGTTTTCTTAAGAATTTCTAACTTGCCCTCTTTTCTGTAGATGGCACGACTAAAATAAGACCCTTGTAGGGTAGCCACATAAAAAAAGTCCGTTGTCATGGTAACAAATTCCCCAAGAACCCTCATTAGTAACGTTTATATATATTTTTTTAGAGTTTTCTTTCACATTTCTTATGATATGGAAATAATTTGAAATTTACTTGAATACATAGAGATATAAATAATAAAAATAAAAACTTAAAACATCGATCATATCTGAATCTGTTTCTTGTGTCTTGGAATATTTTTTTTTCTCAGAAAAATATACTTAAATATCTTCAATTATCATAATTTTTTAAGTCCGCCTTCCTACATCTTTTTTACAATTTGTTTTAGCTAGACACATTTTCCTTTACAGTTAAGTAGTAAATGTTAAATACCAAATATTGAATCTAATACCAAAAATATAACTGTTTGAATTGTATTTACAATTGCTTCAAATTTTGAAACTATTTGGTGAAGTTTGGGAGTATGTTTAACTTTATTTCGTGCATTTTTTTAATGTGTCCAACTTCTGTGTCATTGAGCTGTTTTTGTAAAATTCAAAAGGTTTATCAATTGTTTACCTAACATACAAGAAACTGTTTCTATTTATGGAAATTTCAAGAAAAATACCTCGATAAAAATGCGATCATTTTGAGCAGTATTGGGCCTTATTATAATCAAGTTAAAAACCAACACAATTATAGGCGTACGTGAATTCCACTAAGTTGAAATTTAAAACAAACAAATAAGTAGACTGAAGAAAATGATTGATAGTGCATTATCCCTTCAATTTTCGTAAAACATTTTTACACAAAATTTTTTTGAAAATGATTTTAAAAAATACATCTGTAAAGAACTTCTTACATAAAAAAAATGAAAGGGTGGCTGATTAAGAATAATTTTTTTACTTCCCCTCCCCTTTTATATATTTTTTTTAATATTCGTCTTTCTTTTTCATTTAATAAAAGTCCCCCCCCCCCCCCCCCCCCCTGTCGATTTTCCTGTTAAAGAATATCTTCATTTTTTTGTAGGAGAATCTCTTCTTTTCATCCCGCTGAGGGGCCCTTATTGTTTTCCAAGGGAATGAAACATTTTTATTAACACGGGACATCACGTGGCTTAGCTCTTGTTTCGAAATTAACAGAGCGAAGAGATCCACAGCTCGGCGCCTCAAAACATCTATTTTTGTTCGTTTTTCATTCGAAAAAGTTTTTTTTTTCCAACGAATATTTTTTCTTACTTCATGTTTTGTTTCTTCTTTTGCATACTTCTTCTAAGAGTGCGCTCGTTGAAGAAGTTTGTCAAAAATGTGGGCTTTGCTGAAATTAATAATGGCCGCTGTGGAGCATATTTCGTCTTGGCTTGAGATACCCGAAGGCATGAGGCGAAGAAGAATAAAAACCATTGTTTTGTTTTCAAGAAAATGTCGTTTTTCCAAGGGGATGGAATTGTGTTGTGAGTTGATGTGAGAGTGTTTTGCGGTAATTACAGAATGTTTTGCCACCTGTCATCGTAGATTGATGGAATGGAAACTTTTACTGCCTTTAATGGAAACTGCCAATAGTGAACAAAAAGGAATGAATTTGACTTACATTATGAAATTTGCTTAAAAGGGTTGTATGGTAATATGTCAGGTAAAAATAAATGTTCTAATCCATTAATATTGATTTATTAAGCATAAAATGGTAAAAAAAAGCAGCACTAAATAAGTAAACATTTGTTTCAAAAAAGTCTTCCTAGAGATTAGTGCATTTTATCTAGTTTCATGGATGACACAAAATTCGATGTTTTAGTCCAGTTTAAATGGAAAAGGTAATCCTATGTTAATTAACAATTATCCTAAATACCAATCAAATAACATAAAATGAAGCATAAATTTGTGTGAACAGTATTTTCCTAATTGTGTAAGAACAAATTTTAAATGAATAAAATATACTAACAATTAATTAAATATAAATGAATATATTATAAACATAATTAACGATTAAAATTATCAATTGATTTATGCGTTTAAATGAGGAATATTTATTAAAATACTTTTATTAGCTTGTTTATAATTTAATTATTATTTTCTTATTATTTTTGCATAATAAAGTGTTGTGGGCTAAGTAATTTAGGTTGGGATTTCTAATCGATACCGTATATTTCTTGGTGACTTTTTTCAAGCGATTCACTTTTCGATGTGGCAATGGGACAATTGCTTACAAATATGAAATGATCGGAATTTCCGAGATTTGTTGAAAAAAGTCACGTGAAGCACAAGATATTGCATTTCGGAACAATTATTTTCGGATATTAATTTTATTTATGTGAATTCACTAGTTTTGCGATTGGATTAAACGATTTTTGGTGAGTTTTTAATATTTATTTATTTTCCAGCTTGTGGCATTAGAATATTTTTGAACGAAAATTACACTTGCGTCATAAATTGAAAATAAGAATTATTCTTTTCGAATAGAATTCCTTAAAGTATACACTTGCGTTTTTCGTAAGATTGTTATACTTTTTAAAGCGCATAACAGAAATTGTTGCAGTAGCGGCCAGTGGTCGAAAATGTTAGTGCAGCCGAAATCATGTGAATCCCCCCTCCCCCATATTTTCCACAAACCATACATGAACGGAAATTCTTTATTATTTACTATTCAAATTAAAGTTTCCTTTCAATTTTTACGAAATGATACCATGCGACAAAAATAGAAAACACTTATTTTTTGAAAATTAAAGCAATCCTACTTTCTTTTAAACATGCGACTCGGTCAATTTTAATATTAACTTAAATAACGAAACAACAGCAGGACCATAATGGTCCTGAAACTACCGCACATGGTAAATTTATCACGAAAACCATTTCCGTTTGGAGAGATTCTCGTCAGTTCACGTTTCACCCACCCATCTCCGCGTTTCACGCAAGAGCCAATCAGCATATCGAATCTCAAGTGCAGCTAAAACAAGAAAACTCATTTCGGCTGTACCTTCTCACAAATGCAGTGCACTAGCATGGGGGAGAATCTCCATACTACGTAGAGGTTGCCATTGCAACGGTGCAGCCGATTTCGAATATCGCTTTTTGGTTGCAGTTTTGATTGAATAGAGTTTAGTTTTTTCCCCTCCTGTATTGTGAATTAAGGTAACAGGCTTGTTTTTATTTATCGGAGATTTTGTTTATTACCGTAGAAATTTCATTTTCAATTCTAATCTTCATTTAAGAAAATTAGTAAAATATCTGATTTTAGTTTTAAAATACACTAATAAATTTAGGTGCAGCCCGGCTGTACTTGCTGTAGTGGACGAGCCGCCACTAAATTGTTGTTAAATGTAAGTAGCCTTCATTGCTATTGGGATGGCTAGCAAATGTGGTTAATTATTTTTATTTAGATGTTGGTAGTTTGAACGTTCCTAGATGTTCTTTAGAGCGCCATTGCTCCGTTCCAAAAACGACTGCTCGGGGGGATGAGAAGCCCCAAACGACCGCTCGAAGAGGGTACCAGCTGTTTTTTAAATGGCCTGACGGGAAATGTGCCATTTCTCGGGGCCAAAAACGACTGAGAAGCCCGAAACGACTGCTCGAAGGGGGTACCAGCTATTTTGAAACGTCCTAACGGTAAATGTGAAATTGCCCGATATATAAATGAGAAAATTCGTGCCCGACTCCTTTTTAAATTTTTGTGCTTGATATATTTTTTTTTCATTACAATTCGTTTCAATAAGCCCATTTTGTAGCTCTAGTATGTCTTCATTCAACCAACCCGCGCGTAATACTATATTCTTTCCAAATACGTGTCATTCACATGGAATCCGTTCGCGATAGACCCCGAACCGTCGCTAATAACCCAATGTGCAGTTTCAGTGCGACGTTTTTTAATCAAATCAAACCACGTAGAAACCGTTCGAAAACCTTAATTTGTTAACCGTAATGCTTGAGTTGTTAACTGTAATTGTGTATTTAAGTAGAACAGCTCTGCTTTGTTTACATCGCTTTCAGTTCGTTCAACGCGCTCAATAAAATCGAACTATCTTCTTTTATCAATTTGCATCGTCATAACAACCATTCCGTTCATAGAACTCCACGTTTCCATACGATTTGCTTCGGGGTTGGCACGGTTACGTCATTTGACGAATTTTTGAAAACACGGCGCCAACCCCTTAACGCACGCAACTTTTTACCGTAATTTATTTCACAGATAGACGCTAATTTTAAATTAAATATGTATATTATAATAAACAGAGGCGATTATATGGAACCTATCAAGAGGAAATTTATTTTATAAAAATGTCATTCACCTAAGCAAAGTTTGTTTGAAAATTTCAACAAAAGCGAAATACTTGAAAGGTGCAAAAGCGATCGGTGGCGCAATTGATTGAGTCGGGCTCAACCCCAAAGTAGTCAATTACACCGCTGCGTTATCAATGCGTGTTTTCAAAGGGGTCAGACGAATTGGGGAAATGTTCTTTGCAAAGGGGGGGATTTCCATAATGAGAAGTTTTCTCTTCAAGATTAGAAAGGGTTGAAGTCGATTCACGTGATTGGTGGCTAGGAGGAATTGTTTGGAATCTTGTAGGTGTCCTTTCGTGCATTTCAACCAAGAATAAAAATGTTTTTTTTTCATAGTTGAAAATAAAATCCATGACCTAGAAATCACCTCTGATCTTCATTCTGTGGCTGAAATGGAGCTGTAGGATTTTCATATTTAGCTGTTATTTTGGCCGTTAAGGTTATTAAGACAAAAACAAACCCAGAACGTGGTAGTTGACCGAGCGAAAGGTTTCTGTTTTAATTCGACTTTTCGTCCTATGTTTGTTACGTAGTTACGATCACATCGCGTTCTCGATTTTCTTCCAATTTGGTATGAATGTTCGTTCCTTGAAGTCATTCAAATCGACGTATCAGTTTGTTTGTTTTTCGGTCACGAGGACTACTATTCCCAGAATTGCTAGTAAATAAAATGGGTTTAGGCATAAGTACACTGTTAAAAATAGGTACTTAAAAATAAGTGAAATGTACTCATTTTTGATTACTTTCGATGGTTATCATAGCTCTGAATACATAAGTTTCGGTTTTGAAAAAGAGATGTACTCAAAAATGAGTCAAATTAATAAAAAAAAAACAGTTGCTTGTCTACAACAGCTGCCTTCCTAAATCACTTTCAACAATTACAACCAAGACTTGCCGGGAATCGAACCCAATCCGTCTACCTGATGTCGACCGCACCGTGTGATTCTATTTCGTGTGATCAACTCTTTTGGTACAGTTAAAAGGTATTTTGAATTAAATTTCAATTAAACAAGTCTTTATTTGACTTGTTTCGTTTTAACTCAAATAAACAGATATTCTCTTTTACAGAAACTGTTTAAATATTTTTACAAATGCTTATTTAAAATTTCAACGTGTGATTCAAAATACTGATTTATTTCACAAATGTAATTTCGTTCTTTACTTTTATATAATTAGCAAACGATGTTTCTTCAAAAAATTATTTTAGAAATTCTGAAAATAATAATTTATATTTTTTGTATAAAAATTCAGATCTGTTACCAGACAATTTTTTTAAATTTTAATATGATATTACAATTATTCGAATTAGTAAATTTACTTCCATAGAAGTAATTAGTCCAAAATGGAAAGTGATTAAACACTTTTGTAATATTTAAAATATTAAATATTTTTTATATCAAAAAAATGTCAGGTCTGTTACTTCAACTTTTTTATTAGTTTACATTTTTTTTTCAATTTATAAAAATAATTTTATATTGCGTACCTTCAAATAATATCGTAAGAAGGCTTTATATCTGTCGTTTGCACCCTCTTTTGTAATCCGTAGTAAAAAAACTTGATACGAAAGAACTATTTTATTGCAAAGTAACAAATCTGACATAATTTGGGAGATTTAATTTTATGTAATTTTTTTTGTATATTAAACTTTTTAAATAACAAAAGACTTTTTACATAATTGGTCAATTATATATTAATTTTTCCCAGACAAAGTAAACTTAAAACATTTATGTTTATGTTCGTTCAAATAACTGCTTATTAAACAAAACGAAATATTTTTTTGTCGAAACTGTGAGCTCGAATCATCTAAAACCATATGCATTGCATTGATTCGTTTATTATTTTCTTAAGCATATCAATTATTGGTTTCAAATGTGCCCATATTACAGGTCATATGTTCCTCTTAACAAGTGAAATAGATTAGAATGGCATAGTTTTATTATTTACATATATAAATCCAGTGTGTAATATCACCTGGCTTAGAGAGCTTTCAAAGGGAAATAACTGAACCTCTATACGAAATTTCTGACTGTAATTTGAAATAAAATCTATGTGAATAGCTGCCTGAGCAGATTTAAATTATATTTGCATATCCTGTTCAATAAGACATAGGTGTGTTGGCTATTTCAACAAGAAGGTAAGTTTTATTATTACTTAAACATTTCAGGTCTATTATTATTTTAATATTATGTGTGAAATTTTTAGTCTTACATACAACAACATAGCTCAAATATAATCTCGACAGTGACTTTTGGTGGGCCAAGCAAATAATAATCCCACACTCATTTAATTGCATAAAGCTGATAACAGACCTGACAAAATAAAAAAAAATACTCATGTTAAGGAAAGCTAAAAGTGTTAATATTATCCTCTTAGTTCAGCACATGATTTCAAATTGGCCTTTACTACTTACTGAATCATGAAAACAATCTAAAATAATTGGGCTGCCATTTCCCAGCAAAAAAAGTCAGTATAAAATCTTCATATTTTTTTTTTAATTGAAGGTTATATGCAGGAAAATTGTGTTTTTTATAAGATCTTTGAAATTAAAGGTTTTTGTTTCAATATCCTTCATAAAAACTGTAAAAACCCTCAAAAAATCCTGCAAAATAACAACTTCAATTTGTAATAATAAAGGGGGAAATGTTAATATTTTAAAGGTTTTATGCAGGAAAATGAAAAACTTTTACAAAAATTTAGTTTTTTGTTTCAATATCCTTTATAAAACCTTTAATTTGACCATTTTTATGAAGGTTTTATGCTGACTTTTTTTGTTGGGTTACTGAGTAATTTGGACAACTATTTCCATTGGTAACAAACAAAACGGATACGGCATTTTTCTTGAAGAAAATAAAAAAAAATCATGTACACTAAAAAATTAACAACAAATTTATAGCCCAAAAAATTTAGGATTTTCTATGACACTAATTCATATTCATCTGAAAATTTGAGGATTAGTTCTTCTTTGCATGTATAACGATACTGAAAAGTCCCCTGGTTGTCCATGTGAGCTTCAATCCAAAATGTCATATTAAAGATGGAGCACTTTTTGCCTTGTTTGATATCTAAGTTAAAAACGAAAAAATTTCAATTCTTAAAAAAAAAACTGTATGCTCTACAAGGATTAGGGTTTCGTTATATACCATAAAATAACCAACAACATTTTTCAAATGAGTGCACATTATTTTTTTGGACGATAAACCCAAAATTTCGGTGTTCTAAGTTTGAAGGTGAATGGGGAGGTATATATAATTGGGAGTATAAATAAATTAAGAAAAATGTTGTAAGTGAAAAAAAATTTGTTTCTTGTAGGGTATTTATAAAAAAAAGTATTCAACAAAAAATTGCTGATATATTCCACTTTTTCTTGAGTCAATCGAACAGATTTTTTAGATTCAAAGTGAGAAGTTGTTAGTGTATGTATCTGTGATACACTTTGAAAAAAAACCCATAAAAACATGCCTGCCTTCCTTAATAACTGTTATCAATTGAGAGAGAGAGTGGGCAAGTGTGTGCATCTTTGTAAAAAGAATTTATATGAAAAACAAAAACACAAATTTTATAGAACTAAATAACATTTATTTTTATAAAAAAATTCAATATGACATATATAATACAATAGTAGTAATACTCGTAAGAATAACCTAATCTACAGTTCATAAATAAAAAATATATAGACCAGTCATTCAACGTCATGATCATTATATTCTAAACTATTAGTATAAGGAGCTGAATTTTTGCATGACTCTCCAAAGTAAAAGGTACAAAACTTGGAACACTGAAGGTATGCCTCCTTGCATTGACATCTTGCCTCACTCACAGTCCTTTATTGCAATTATTTTGCAGTCATAAGATTTTAGTTGTAAAAGTTTTTCGGAAACTGCGGAAATCGTTGAAAGTACTGAGTTCAATCTACCTTTCTTCATCCCCATTTAGTAAGATTCAGGTAGTTTCCCAGTCACTGTTGAATTTGAAGATAAATACTTGAATGCTGGGAAGCTGCTTAACTTATTGGTGGAAAGTTTGAAGAGAGAGTTTTGGTACTTCTTTATTGTAGCGGGTGTATCGTAGGTTATAAGGAGAATCAACTTGTTTTCCTCTTTAAAGGTGTTTCAGAATACGTCGCTAACTTTCCGGATCTTTTGGGGTTCAAGTTGAGGACTTTTGAACTTTTAAATCAAATAACGCAGTTCGTGATCATCAACTTAAAAGATTTAGATTTCCCCTTCCTGAATATTGCAGATGGGATGTGACATCCAGTGGCTGCATGCAGAAAAAGAAGGTTATCATGTCCTTTATTTACCTACTAGCTTCTTGGGTTTTGATTATGTTGTAGCATTTTTCTTCGTACTTAGTTGAATGTTATCGTTAAAAGTACAGTGATGTTTCTGGGATGACTCGTTCAATTAGAATTGTAAGCATATATGTATCAGTGCTTATTACTGCGATTGATATGGCATGCATTTATTGTAATTATGCTGATTAGTGCATCTGCATCCCCCGTCCGTCCTGTATGGTAGTTATTCCTTCAGATTGGAAGTAGTCCATGGTACGAATTAGTCTTGACTTGTTCACCGAGTTTCGTAAAAAAAATTAGCTTTTGTTTAGTCTTTGCCAATATATTTTCGTCAAAAACAATAAATGCAGATATTGGCATTATTCTTCTTTGCCTTTTTGCCACACTTTGCCACACTGCCACACTTTGAGTTGATAAAACACACGTGTATCCATCAAAAACCACTGCCTCACATGGAGAGAAGCGTTTCTGCACAAACCTAATATATTTGAGTCGCATATCTCTGTAGGTGTCAGACTCAACGAAACTGCGGTTTACCCCAAGTCAATACGTGCATAAGAAATCCTCCACTTACAATAGTCGAGTAGATTTATGATGGTTTAACAGACGGCTCAAATGATTAAATAATAGCTGTTGATGTTGATTTTACATTATTCCTCAAGGAAACCTCAACAAGGGGGGGGGGAGGGGTTGAGAGGATAATTCATATATGAGATGATCTCGTAAATTTAATTTGACTTGAACACAGCAGCAAACCGGTTAAACAACTGCAAAGATTTGAATACCACACTTTCATTCCTTATTATCAACGTATTGTTTGTGGCAGATATTGGCCATAACTGTTTTTTTCCTTTGAAGTTTAACTGCCCCAAAGAAACCTTTTGCAATCGAGGAGAGTAATTTTTTACGAACATCTTTTGCATTGTCACAATTCGTTTTTATTATTATAAGCAACTAACCCATTAGATATATTAATTAATAAGCACTTGGGACAACTATCATTGAGAGGATTGTGAAGCAATAGACAATTAGATAGCTTTGTCAAATCTGAATCATCTCGTGATTGTCTGTAAAGTCGAAATTCAACATGTTGGTCTGAGGGTACAAAACATGTTTCACAAAAATAAGACTTCTAATACTTTCACGTTTACAGGGCATGAAGAAACCCATCTTCAAAAAGTAAAATCTGCCATTCCTTAGGCCTTGTATTACTCTCCCTGCTACTTTCATGGATTTTATAAGACTCTGTTCTATTATCATGTTTGGTGCTACTCCACTCCATACTCTTGTCTTTCCTGCGAATAATAAAATAACCTTCGATATTTCTTTTTAACTCAGTCCTGTTCATTTTTTCTTCAACTCTTTCTTTTTCTGAACTTATAAATGGGTACATTTGGTATAAAAAAATTGGCCTGCTGCGTAAAAGTAAGTCATAATTGATTTAATGCAGTACAGTTTTTTCTGTATGAATAATATACTATATTTGTACTGCAGCCCTTTACGTTGACTTGACTCACGTTGGCTCTTGAAGTTTTCGAAATCAAATTATTGGTCTTTTAGTGAAAAAAGTTTGCAGATCCACAGCGTACACGCACACTGTTAAAAATTTAGTAGGACCTTGCACCAAAATTTGGTACCAGTTTAGCTACAATCAAAATTTGGTGCTAAGTTTTACCATTTTATGATGCTACCACGGATACCATTTATTGGTGAAATTTTGCACCAAGACTGGTATTTTCGCACACCATTTTCATGAAACGTCGAACCAAAATTTGCGTTTTTGCCAATCCATTTTATTGTGATACTAAGCACCAAATGTTGGTTGCAGCTGAATGGGTACAAAATTTTGGTGAAACGTAGCACCAAAATTAATGTGGCCTGATATATATATATATATATATATATATATATATATATATATATATATATATATATATATATATATATATATATATATATATATATATATATATATATATATATATATATATATATATATATATATATATATATATATATATATATATATATATATATATATATATATATATATGTGTGTGTGTTATTTAATTTGAAAATATAAATAGTCTTTTATCGGACATCAAAACTACCATAAATTTGAAAATGACGTTTTGCAAAACATCGTTTTGTGCTTTTCGTTAATGTTTTAACTCATTTCTAAATAATGTTGTAACTATCAATTAGCTTATCTATGACTCAATGTATGCAACCAAAATTTATGCTTTACTACAAAGATGCAACTAGTAAAGATTTCATTGATTTTATATATATTTCTCTTGTAAGTTCTCGATAGATTATGTAAGAATCATATTCAATTATCTGCGGCAACTAATAAACCACTTACAACAACAGTTTCTATTTAAACTAATAAATATTCATAGAATGCATAAGCGATAAATTTCCCCACTTCACCGTAACAAAATATAAGATAAATATATTTCAATTCCTCGTATCCACTGGTAAAGGTACTTTGATTTCCCAATCGCGAAGTTCAACTTCAAACTTTTGAAACCTGTGAAGAAGTATAGCCTCCAACTTCTGAGGAACAGCGTTCTCGGTGTGTGGCTTGATTTCAATCCTAAAAGGTTACAGAATTCGTGTGAAATGTATAAGGTTTTTAATCCTATTTGCGCGCCTTGTGTGATGTCAATCCGTTAAGTATATCAAATAAGAAGACGTTGTGTGAATTGGGAGCTGCAAATAATTCGTGGCGGTCCCAAAGGTAATTATCATTTGCCACGAGTGTGGCTTTTCCCTAATCTCTCCCCTGTTCCTCCTTTTCATTATGCTTCCTCATTTCCATGCGATTCTTTCTTTGTTCCGAGATCTCGCATTTCCGGGGAATCCCACCCACACCACTTCCCCGCAGAACGCGGAAATTCGGACAAGTTTGGAATAGAAGCGGTTAATTATGATGAGGGTATTGTTCGGGGCGACTCCGGACCAGGTAATGGGGGATGATGCGGGGAGTATCGGGGAAACCACGCGGACTTCGAAATCCAATTCCAGCCCAATCGGTCTGAAGTGAAAGCTCGCAAAACAAGTCTCTCCAACAAAAACACAAAGGTGGGATGACTAATGATTCGCACAAACGAAAATAATAAGCTCTTTACTTCGAGCAGATTCGTCTGAAAATCCCGACCGCTGCGTCATTAGCGACGTTCCTTTCTGCGTGGGAGGGGGACGTTTTCTTTTGTCTCAGGACTTGGTCAATCAATCGGAGAATAAGTGTTCTTTTTCCCATTTTGCTGAGTTTTAGTTCAACTGCATTCCGGAAGCAATAATTCGCGCGGGTAAATTAGTGCCCCACCCGCAATAGTCCCTCTCTCCAGAGAGCGATTGGTAATGAGTTGAGCTGGAAAATTTCGTTTCCAATAACTCCTTTTTTCCCCCCTTAGATATCAGTAGTAATTAGCAAACAATAGTTCTTGACTATCGGAAAATACTGGAAACTTATCGTCATTGTGCAATAACAATTCTGCAAAACGGTCTGGTGATGTGATGGGTTTTGCGTTTTGCCGCACTATTTGATATCTGCATTTAAAAGAGTTTGTTAATCTTGAGAGATATTTAGAAGAGCATATGAGACACGTTTAGCAATAGTTTGTATCTACAATTTGGGTGAAAAGTATTGAAGTGGAAGGAATATTTAAAATGTTCATGAAAGGGACAACAAAATATTAGAGTGAACAAATACTTAAATAAAATAAGATATACAGTAGACGCTCGTTTTAACGAACTCGTAGGGAACAACCAAATTGTTCGTAAAATAGAAAATCATAAGAAATATGCTTATTTTTATTAAACTTTTCTTTTTATAAATTTATAATTTCTTTTTATAAATAAAACAGTATTTCGTGATTATATTAGGAAGTAAAGTTATATTTAGTTATACTTTATAAGAGACAATTGTAAAATAAAATAGTTAAATAAAAAATAATCAATATACCTTCATTGATGACAAATCAAACATCAGAAAATCGCTTATTTTTTTTCATTTTATCGATGTTTGAAAGTATTTCATTATTGTTCTCCTCAAAAAAAGTCTTATTTCTTATAGCCATTCAGTTTCTTGAAGCTCAAACTATGTCTGGATTTAAATTTTTGCAGCCAACCGGCTTGAAGTTTATGATGTTGAGTTTTAAACAAAACAGTTCAATTATTCCTTCTTAAGCACATTACTATCAATCGGAATGTTTATTCCTATCATATTCCTCATCCATAAGCAAACAAAGCCTTTTCCAGTTTGGGATATTTTACAGCTCTAAAATATTTTCGAGAGGGGCACTCCTGCTGGTCTTGTTTGCATGTCCAACTGTTTTTCTCTCTTGCTTTTAAAATTGTCGATAGGCTATTCTTTGGAATTTCATATTTCTTAGAGATTTCTGTCTTGCTTAAGATTTTCTCTTACTGCTTTTAATATTTTCTCTTTTGCTTCAGCAGATAAACACGTGCGTTTTTTCAACTGCGACATGAATAAATTTCTTCAACTAAAACTGGCAAGGCTAAACTAGAGCGGAGGGTTATCTAGTTTAGCCTTGACACTGATCAAACTCCCTCTTCACTAACAAAACTTCAGACATTGAGGGTCCAGATGAAACTAAACCAGCTACAAAGCATAATCTTATAACCAAGCAGCCATCTCTCTTCTTGACATTGACACATATGCTTATTGATGTCAAACTGCCATTCTCCAACCAAATGCCTGCTATCCACCTGCTGCTGGTCACTGCAATTTTTCTCAGAATGACCTTGAAATGTTTGTACATGTTGCTTCGCTATTCCTTACATAAATTAGCTTTTAAATTTTGTTAGATGTCAAGTGAACGAAATATGAAAATAATTTTTCAAAAAAGAGATTTTTCAAAATTTTTTCGTAAATGAGAATTAAAAATAACATTATGCCTATGGGACCATGTTCGGGACCAGACACTAGTTCGTAAAATTGTGAGTGTTAGTAAATTAGAGGTTCGTAAAAATGGACGTCTACTGTATTATTATTAGTTTTGCTCTCAATATTGTATGTGAGTAGTATACACCGGCACTGGCGGAATACAATAGAAGAGGGCGAGACCACATGTCAATCAAACTCGGCCTCGAAGAGAGGGGTTCGATGACGTCACGATTGAAAAAGAGGGTTTTCTGGATGGCGTCATACATTCTGGATTATTCTGAGGACGTCATTTTTATTTAATTAGAGAATTTTAGTTAATTATTTTGGTTGTTTAATTTTAGTTGAATTTTTGGGAAAGGTGTGACGTCATCTTCGTGACGTCATGGCTTGGAAGAGAAGGGTTTCTGGATTATTCTGGGGACGTCATTTTTAATAGGAGAATTTTAATTGGAGAATTTTAGTTAATTATTATAGTTGTTTTATTTTAGATGAATTTTTGGGGAAGGTGAGACGTCATCTTCGTGATGTCATGGCTTGGAAGTTCTGGATTAATCTGGGGACGTCATTTTTAATTGGAGAATTTTAGTTAATTATTTTGGTTGGTTAGTTTTAGTTGAATTCTTGAATAATTTCTGGACTTTTTTCTGGTTAAAATAGATACTTGGCCGCGGCCGGGAATCGAATCACGTACCTTCTGCGTGCTAACCGAGTATTCAACTGACCATGCCACGAGGCTGTTTTTGAAATCTGTTCTTAATGGTATAAGTGTAAAGCGTATGAACGTATGTACATATGAAGTCGGGTACTAAAGGCGCCACCCTATTGGTCGTGACGTCATTGAGACAAGGAATCTTCTAGAACCTATTCGGAACACGAATCAACGCGTTCCGTGACGTAAGACAGTGATGTCATGTTACGAAGGGGAGGATACTGGGAACCGGTTTTTCCGCGGTGGCAACGACCCTCGTGGGGTATCTTTTAGAACGTTCTGGATGACGTCACTACTGGTTTGGGGAACAGGTTCTGTGGTGTACGAGGCGTTAGTAAAGAGGGAATGGCAACCATCGCTCAGAACATGATTGGAACAATCCGTGACGTAAGGCAGTGATGGGGTTGTTTTTGTCCCTATTGGTCGTGACGTCACTGAGAGGGGGAAAGTGTATGTAAATAATTTATTAGTTTTAATATTTTTTTTAACACGGGTACCCGTGGTGGCATCTGTTTTGGTTAAATGAAAATAATTATTTATTAGTTTTAATATTTTGAAAATGTTAGGTACTAGACTCACCATCTGGTTTAGTTAAATGGAAATAATTTATTATTTCACAATTTCTAATTTCTTTTTTATTTTAGAAAAACCTAATGCGGGAATCGAACCCGCGAAAAAATGATTCAGTAGGTTAGTAATCTACGGTTTTGAGTACTAAGCCATAGAATCATGTGAAAAGGTATGTTTATAAGATTGCGTATTTAGAAGAAATTATTAGTTGTGGGTAGGGCATTAGACCAGTGGAGAATACTGGAAATCTTCTTGAACGTTCTGGATGCCGTCACTACTGGTTTCGGGAACAGGTTCTGTCGTGTACGAGGTGTTGGTGAAGGGGTGAATACCTATTTAGGGTTAAAACTTTCTTTCGCGGTGGCAACGGTCTCGTGGGGAATCTTCTGGAACGTTGTGATGACGTCACTACTGTTCTCTGATTTTTTGAACAGTTTGCGATACGTTGTGTTCTATGCTCAGCTCTGATGATTTTGACTAATTGCAAAGAAACGTGGACATGAAAAGAAGACTTTCAGATGTAAGTATCTTTTTATTTGTTTATTTGTAAAAAAAAATTTTAATAAAGTTATGATTTTTAATATACTAGTACCTGATTAAAATTGTACGTAAATAAGATGAGATTTGTACCACGTGTTGTTATTTATATTAGGATTTATTAAATATTTTTAATATTACACATGGGAAATGAAAAGATAATTTTTTTAAACAATGATTTACTAAATTTTGATCATGCGATTTTAAAATGTTTATGTTGTCAAGATTTCTTTTCTACAAACGTACTTTATTCATCTCCTTAGTTAAGTGTTAAAAAATATTTTATTAGTTTGTTCAATGAATCTTAACTTTCTATAACAAAGTATTTATTCTATAGTTACTATTATTTTACAGGGTAGTGACGTGAATGAACCGCGGAGTGAGACGTTTATACTATTTAATGAGAATTCATTAGGCGGTGTGTCCCAGGTGTGCCTGTATGAAGACGATGATGAAGTAATTATCCGTTTTTACAAGTGTTGTGAAAATATTTTTGAATGTAAAACGAAGTTTGATCTATGATTGTTTGTTTATTTTTTTGTTAATGGGTACCATCACACAACATTTTGCTGAGAATCCAATGCAGTATGGATCCGGCGTGAATATTGAAGCAGGACCATCTTAAGTTTAAGCTGGGCCTTCTCGTAGTGGTATCTCACGGAATGGTTATTGGAGTCCTCTCACGTACAAATCCCTAAAAATGTAAGTATTTGGATGAATACCTTTACAATGTTTAACCTGGTTTTTAATTAAATGGTCTTCTTATACATTTTTTTTTTCAGTTGAAGGATTCTATTGTCCTTACGGAGAACACTCGTAGGGCAAATAAAACCTACAAAACTCTACAAATGTAATACCGTGCCATGGTCGACGCAGATAAATTACCTGAATGTACTAGCGGATCTAGTTTGGGGGCCGTCATTGAAATTGTGCGACAATAATTTGCAACCATTATTGAACGACCTGGGCCTTCTCGTAGTGGTATCTCTCGGAATGGTTATTGGAGTCCTCTTGACTTACAAATCCCTTAAAAGTATTTGAATGAATACCTTTACAATGTATAGCCTGGTTTTTAACTTACAATTTTAATTATTAATTGCAATTTTTAATTTAAATAACCTGTGAAAAAATTTCATTGTTCCACAGGATTACATGTTACGAAAACGTAATTTTTATTTTATGCAACATGTAAAAAAACTTAATTTTTAAAAATGTCATTATTCGAAAAAAGTAATTTAAAAAAAAAACGCCATTATTCAAAAAAGGTAATTTTTATTTTTGACAAACTGATAAAAAATGGCATTTTCCATAGGATTACATGTTATGAAAACGTAATTTTTAATTTATGCAACATGTAATCCTTTGGAAAAATGACTTTTTTTCACAGGTTATGTAAATTAAAAATAATGACGATTAATGACGATTTTAAAAATTGCCTTTTTTGACATGTTGTGTAAACTAACGACCTTCAACATGGTATGTAAAAAAATCCGAGGTTTCACCCTAAAGTATCAGAACAGCCGAGAGATTGGTGTCCGATTTGGACCAAAATACCAGTGTCCCCATCACCCATCACCTACTCTACGATTGCCAGAGATGACAAAAAGGGACGAGTAATCAACAAGATGGAAACAAAAAATTACAGGATGGTGTATACCAAGCGCGTCATTCGCTCAGACTTTTCGACAATACCATGTGGGTATTAATGAAGGAAGTAATGCATGACTACGACAAAGTGCTGGAAGAATTAAATGTACCAAGATAATTTATAGGCAGCAAATACTTGAATCACCATCTTGTATCACCTCAATACTTGAATCACCATTGAAATCACCATCTCCCTCAAGAAAACATAGAAATATTCAACAACGAACGGATATTGTAAAAATGTAAAAAAAAACTTCTCCTTTCAAATGGGAAATTTTGTGAATAAATGAATTGAATTTGCCAAATATCGTCTACTTTTTTGTATTTCAACTTTACATATTATAAAATGTATAACACATAATGACCTTTTTAACATGTTGTGTAAACTAAATATTACCTTTTTTACCATGTTACATAAACACATCTTGACAAGTTATTGCATAGTAGACAATAATCACAACACTAACATACTAAGAACCAACATTTTTATTCACAACACATACATTTAGTTACAACAATAATCTTATTTTATAATCATCATACTGCATATGTTTAAAGAAATCAGCAGGAAAACATATAATATTCAAGGCTTCCACTACACGTTTGACGTTCATGATAAGTAAAGCATCGTCTTTAAATAGATCATCAAAAAGTAAAGTCATACAATCGTGATTAAACTGAGACGGATCATTCAATATACAGGCCTCACAATGAAATAAGTCAAAAAGATTGAAATTCACCTCCACTCGTAACACAGAGAGTAATTCTTCAAACAAGTTCGCATCCGTATCATATTGTTTAGAGCAATACATGAGAATTTGAGAAGGTAACACCGTTTCAAAGAGGGTACGTTTCAGAGATTCACAAATATCGATAACAATTTCTCGAAGTTTCACAAATATGAGAAGCTGATTGTAACATACCACACTGGACATGGTGTATTTGGTATCCACAGCAAAAAAATTATGTTAAAAGTCTTGGATAGTTCGAATTGGTTAACACAACCCCGTCAGTGAAGTAGCATACACGACCACACTCGTATTGACGAATGTCCACGTAAAGTTTATTTTTCAACTGGATTTACAGCTTTTCTGTTCCGACCGCTGCCCACGTATCTTTTCACAACAGTGATGTTAATCGAAAACACTTCATCCAAAAAAATGGTATCCTTGGATTGCAATACGGTCTGAATACGGGAAAGGATGGTATCCGCAGTAAAATCAGATACCCGTGTCAAAGCTGTAGAAATAGGCCTATCCAACTGTTCCGATATGAGAACCATTCTGATAAGGTTCTGTGGTTATAAATTTGCAGTGATACATTTAATAATGGTAGCAAATAATTGTCGAACTATTTCAATGACGGCCTCCAAACTAGAACCGCTAGTACCTTCAGGAAAATTTATCTGTATCGACCATGGCACGGTATTACATTTGTAGAGTTTTGTAGGTTTTATTTTCCCTACGAGTGTTCTCCGACAAGACAATAGCACCCTTCAGCTGAAAAAAAATGTATAAGAAGACCATTTAATTAAAAACCAGGTTATACATTGTAAAAGTGTTCATCCAAATACTTACATTTTTAGGGATTTGTACGTCAAGAGGACTCCGATAACCATTCCGTGAGATACCACTACGAGAAGGCCCAGCACCAACATACGATAGTCCTGCTTCAATATTCACGCCTGATCCATACTGCATTGGATTTTCAGCAAAATTTTGTATGATGGTACCCATTAACAAAAAAATAAACAAACAACCATAAATCAAACTTCGTTTTACAATCAAAAATATTTTCACAACACTTGCAAAAACGGATAATTTCCACATCATCGTCTACATACACGCACACCTAGGACACATCGCCTAATGAATTCTCATTAAATAGTATAGACGTCTCACTCCGCGGCTCATCCACGTCACTACCCTGTAAAATAATAGTAACGATAAAATAAATACTTTGTTATAGAAAGTTAAGATTCATTGAACAAATTAATAAAATATTTTTTAACACTCAACTAAGGAGATGAATAAAGCACGTTTCTAGAAAAGAAGTCTTGACAACATAAACATTTTAAAATCACATGATCAAAATTTAGTAAATCATAGTTTAAAAAAATTATCTTTTCATTACCCATGTGTAATATTAAAAATATTTAATCAATCCTAATATAAATAACAACACGTAGTACAAATCTCATCTTATTTCAGCACGTGGTACAATTCTCATCTTATTTACACACAATTATAATCAGGTACTATATTAAAAATCATAATTTTTTTTTTTTTACAAATAGACAAATAAAAAGACACTTACTTCTGAAAGTCTTCTTTTCATATCCACGTTTCTTTGCAATTAGTCAAAATCATCAGAGCTGAGCATAGAACACAACGTCTCGCAAACTGTTCAAAATATCAGAGAACAGTAGTGACGTCATCAGAACGTTCTAGAAGATTCCCAACGAGACCCGTTCCACCGCGAAGGAAAGTTTCAACCCTAAATAGGTATTCACCCCTTCACCAACACCTCGTGCACAACAGAACCTGTTCCCGAAACCAGTAGTGACGTCATCCAGAACGTTCTAGAAGATTCCCAGTATTCTCCCCACTGGCCCAATGCCCACCCACAACTAATAATTTCTTCTAAATACAAAATCTCATAAACGTACTTCCTCACATGATTTCGTGGCTTAGTACTCAAAAGCGTAGATACTAACCTACTGAATCATTTTGTCGCGGGTTTTATTCCCGATTCAGGTTTTTTTTAAATAAAAAAGTAATAATAAATTATTTCCATTTAACAAAACCAGATGGCGATTCTAGTACCTAACATTTTTAAAAGATTAAAACTAATAAATTATTTATATTTAACTAAAACAAATGGCGTCACGACTACCTAACATCATATAAAAACTAATAAATAATTATTTCCATTTAACTATAACAGATGGCACCACGAGTACCCGTCTTCAAAAAATATATTAAAACTAATAAGTTATTTCCATACACCTTCCCCTTCTCAATGACGTCACGACCAATTGGGACAAAAACAACCCCATCACTGCCTTACGTCACGGATTGTTCCAATCATGTTCTGAGCGATGGTTGCCACTCCCTCACTAACACCTCGTACACGACAGAATCTGTTCCCAAAACCAGTAGTGACGTCATGCAGAACGTTCTAAAAGATACCCCACGAGGCTCGTTGCCACCGCGGAGAAACCGGTTCCCAGTATCCTCCCCTTCGTACCATGACATCGCTGCCCTACATCACGGAACGCTTTGATTCGTGTTCCGAATACGTTCTAGAAGATTCCCTCTCTCAATGACGTTACGACCAATAGGGTGGCGCCTCTTGTACCCGACTTCATATGTATATACGTTCATACTCTTTACACTTATACCATTAAGAACAGATTTCAACAACAGCCTCGTGGCATGGTCAGTTGGATACTCGGTTAGCACGCAGAAGGTACGTGATTCGATTCACGGCCGCGTTTAAGTATATTTTTTAACCAGAAAAAAGTCCAGAAATTATTCAATAATTCAACTAAAACTAACCAACCAAAATAATTAACTAAAATTCTCCTAATAAAAATGACGCCCCCAGAATAATCCAGAAACCCTTTCTTCCAAGCCATTACATCACGAAGATGACGTCACACCTTCCCCAAAAATTCCCCTAAAATTAAACAACCATCATAATTAACTAAAATTCTCTAATTAAATAAAAATGCCGTCCTCTTAATAATCCAGAAAGTATGACGTCATCCAGAAAACCCTCTCTTCCAATCGTGACGTCATCCAACCCCCCCCCCCCCTCTTCGAGGCTGAGCTTGATTGACAGGCGGCCACGGTCCCTTCTATTGTATTCTCCCAGTGCCGGTGTATACTACTTATGTGTGAGGTACCGAGATCTAAAGTTGTAATATATTCCAAATAAGTGTTTTCGAAAATAGTTTTTTAAACTATATAAAAAATAGTAGAATGTATAATTGTTTCACAACGAATTTTTACAATTGTGTATTGTCAACTGGTATGTTGTATGGTGTTTAATAAAGTGTTTAAGATTTCAAACTCTGCAGGTTCATGATTTTAGTTAAAATACACTTTAAAGTATAACGGAAAAGATACATTCCCTTTCCTGAAGAGTACACTTTTTAATAATATTTAAATTCTTCAATCTAAGCCAATAAACTAATGTGAATTTTCAATTTGGAAGAAAAATAGTTTAAAAATTCTAAACTTTATGCAAATTTCAGGATTTTGTTGTAGTACATTTTTTTCCCGAGTAATAAATTTAAACAATTTTCTACTTTAAAGCTCGCTAAACAATTGTTTGTGTCGATTTCTATTTTCCCAGCCCTTTCCTTTTCCTTCGCTGGGCGTACACAAGCACCCTTATGTTTGCATTTGTTCGTATTTTGCAACCGTTCATTTCATTTCTTTCATTTTCTCCCCTTCTCTTCTCAACCTTTCAGTTGCCTCCCGTTCTTTTCCGACGGCCTTCTTGTTAGCATTTGAAATCGGAAATAAAAACCAATATCCAACAGCGTTCGCCAAAGGGTTCTCTCTCCCCCTGCAATTCACTCCATCCCATTCGTCCATTTTTCTCTTTTTTCTGCTCCGAAAGATATATATAAGAAAGAAATGCAAAATTCATTATATATATATATATATATATATATATATATATATATATATATATATATATATATATATATATATATATATATATATATATATATATATATATATATATATATATATATATATATATATATATATATATATATATATATATATATATATATATATATGTATGTATGTATAAATGGATATATATATATAAATGGATAGAAAGAAATGCAACATTCATTCAAATAGGGTCTCCCCTTATTTTTTCTACCCCTCCCGATTTGTTTTTCTCCAGGAAGGATTCCTCCGCTTCCTCCGCCTTTGGCAATGCCAGGGGTTTGCTTGCCTTGTAAATGCAGGCAGGGAGCTGATGCAGGAAAGTTTTTCCAGGAGGGAACTACAGGCAGAGTAGGAATCTATAGGAAATGACGTGAACTGAAGACAAGAGCAACTCGTAAAAGTGTTACAAATTACTCCGAAAAGACAAGAAGTGTGGGAGTAAACAAATAAACACATACTTAAATATAGCTAGTACTTCAGGCTGAATTTTGTTTTAAAATTATTCTAAGCCAAAATCAATAAGTAGGATTTTTATATATTTTTTATATATTATTACTAACCTAATTTCACGCTGTTACTTATTTTCATTAACCTAAAGCATTGTGGGGAAAAAAATAAGTTACAAAAACGGTACAAATCGTACTAAAATCGTACGAACGGAATGGATGTGGGTAAATTTGTCGGAATCGTGATAGGGGTCGTCAATAACGCAAATAAAGGGAACATATTTTCTGTCCAGCAAGGATTTATACTCAATTCCTTACTTACGATACTCTTTATCGCGATTATTTTATGTTGCAATTCTTTTATTTATGTCGCGGTTCTGAAAATTGGCGCCAATGCCATGTTTTTCTCTTTGTTTAAATTGTGTCATACGCGGCATCTCGCCAACAGATTTAAGCGCACGCACGTAACGTGTGCTAATGTCACAGACCCCTAACGTTGATTTAAGTCTACGGGCAATTGCGATCTCCGGCCTTCGGTCTCCGACAACTCAGGATAGCAGATGGTACCCCCTTCGAGCAGTCGATTATGCCACCTCGCACTCAAATGCTTTGCCTTGTAAAGAGCAATGTGTGTCGAACTACTGTGTTCAGGCTCGAAAGAGTAATTAGTATTTGTTCTTAATTAAATTGAGTTTTAGCTTAAAATCTATTTGTAGTAAAAAAAAGTCCTCTAAACAACATAATTCCATGCA
Source organism: Troglohyphantes excavatus (assembly GCA_963932185.1). Lineage (NCBI taxonomy): Eukaryota > Metazoa > Arthropoda > Arachnida > Araneae > Linyphiidae > Troglohyphantes > Troglohyphantes excavatus. The sequence goes on along the minus strand of OZ010676.1, from coordinate 66,046,160 downwards.
GAACAGAAAATATTTTCCCCTACATGTGTGTTATGTACTATATGGTCGACCCCTCGCACGATCCTGCCATATTTACCGGCTCCCGAACGGAACAAATTTCTTTAGCGAATTCATTGGACCGTAATTTTTTTTTAATAACGTAGTTCGTATTATATGAATTAGAAAGAAAGAAAAGCTATATATTTTGACAATGAAACCATATGCATTCGAATCTGTATTTTATTACCTGGACTAAATAAGAAAACTAAAAAGAATTTCTGGCTTTCATAATTTTTTTTTTAAATCGTACATAACGTACATCTCGAAATTTAAAGTTTCGGAAATACTCTTTATTTTTCCATCCGTCATCCACTTTATGTATTTTCACCAGTTTATGTTCCCAAATCCGAAGTAAAAGATTTCTCCCGTTTTGAGGCATTATCTGCGAAATGGGATGGGTTGTCCTCCCACATCGGAGGTCACGGATGGAGAAGCAATACAAGGAAACACGGTATGTGAGAAGTGGAGATACGCCCTAAGACTAGACTGGGAAAACAATCCCCCTAATCCTTCCCTCCCAACAGTCTCGCACCTTCCAAAATCGCATCTTCTTTTCCATTCCGTCGCAATAAGTAGAAATATAAGACCAACCAGCAGACAATACTTTAGCCACAAGAATAACGGCGGTATCCAGTTTGACAAGTACTCGGTCTGAGTTTATAGACCCCAGCGGAAATTCTACATAGCTCCTCCTTTTTTCCTTTTTTGTTTGTGAAAAACAACGTGAATATATATATATATATATATATATATATATATATATATATATATATATATATATATATATATATATATATATATATTTAAGAAACTAAGAAGGTGTAGACGATATTAAAGAAACAAGTACGTAGACTAAGTAATTAAATGATAAATATTCATTCTACTCTGTACGCACTTTTTTCCAGTCATATTTCCAATTTTTAGTTTCATTGAAATATTCTATTTTATAATATATTTTTAATTTAAAGTTTGTATGTTGAACTTACAAGCCCTTTACAATTAAAAAATAACTCAATTAATTTAATAGAGCGTGTACAAAAAAAAATCTTGTAAGCAGTGAAAAAAAATTTAATTGCAAAAATTTGCTTAAGCGTCAGTGAATTGGATAACACCAAACAATTGCACAATACAGCATACAAAAACATTGAGTAAAAGTTCATACTGAAAAATAATATTACTCAATTCATCTAGTTTTAAATTACTTAGCTGTCACAAAAATTCCCATTATTTAATACAATCCACAATTTTTGCTTTTGAAAATAAGGGCCTATTGTGTGTTTGTTGTAAATATGCATAAAGATAAGTTAATCAGAAATTCCTATTGAACAATCATTTATTTAGGTAATTTTTCATAAAAGACTTCTAAACACCACCTACTTTGAAAATAAATCCATTTCAAAGTAACGCCTAATTTTGAAATACCCGCCAGTCAAAGAACACTCTCTACTGCTGTATGAAAGCTCTCGTGCTTCCTAGAGTATTGATGATCCGCTATATTGGCCTTTGACGCATCATTAATACAGAAGCTGCTCGATATTTTTCCAAAATGAGACAAAGTATTCGCTTTTTAATCTAGATGTTCCCAAGAACTCATCTGTGTTGCAATCACTCAAAATGACGCTCCAAGGTAAGCCTGGAAAAAGTTGCCATCCATTTCGCGTTTTCCGGCATCTGTTGCGCTTTAACAATTACCATAATGGATCTGATTACGGTTAATTTCCTTCGGTATATCGTTAATATTGGATGAAATTTTCGCACATCGCTGCGATGACTTTTGGCGAAGTTAATATGGGTGAAATTTCCTTTTGCGCACGGGTTTGGACAAGTCATGCAGTTTTACCCCTCGGATCAGAACGAACTTTGGCGAAGGGCGACCGACCACGAGAAAAAGGCCCGAGGGTTACAATTCAATTAGAAGCCAAGTATTTTTCGACACTACCGTTTACTCCTTTCTATTGTAACTTGAGTAAACTGTTGGAGTACCATGTAGTGAAACTAAAATCATGTTCCGGGTATCGATACAGTAACTGAAGATTCTGATATTTAGACTTGTTTACTATTATTTGTTTCTTTTCTTCCCACTGTGGTGTCAAGTTAGAAGCGGAGGTAGGATACTTTACCCCAATGTTAGAAATTTACTTTCTCCAATGCTAAAGCTTGGTTGACCTAAATAAAACCTGATTTGACCATTTGACTCTTATTAAGCATCATTCAAAATGTATGTTCTATTTTTGCTCTCCAAAAAAATTAATTTCTACTACCAACAAAAATCATTTAAAAAACAAAAAACTTTCAATGATTCTTAAAGTTCCCTTTTTTCATAACAAATGGCAAATTTGGATTGATGTGATCGTCCACTTTTGCTCGTATACTTCAGGGGTAAATAAAAATACATCAAATATAAATTTATAGAAAACTGAAAAATCCCATTTTAATACAAATTCTTTACTTACTGCAAAATACGGCCTAACTCTACAGCTGCAAAAAAACACATATCTAAACAAACTAAGAATGCTTAATTTTTAGTAGTGCTTATAGTGCGTTACTTTCAAACTTCCTAAATTTGAATAGTTTGATTTATATATATTTGATCCACCGTTTATATACTCATTACTAATTATTAGTTTTAGGAGAAAATAATTATAATAGAAAATGTGAAATTTGAAATTTTTTTCAAAACATGGAGTTGTCTATTTTTGCAACTATATGTCAAACATAGTTTAAAAAACAAATAATATACATATTTCTAATTATTTATAAATTATTTTACAAGAAATTAAAAAGTTTGAGTTTCTTGTAAATTTTCTATTTGATTTTTTATGCATTGTATTTCTTCATCTGCTGTTTCATGTATAAATCTAATCCTAAAGGGCCAGCAATATCGTGGTGACGATGATGTATGATTTTTCCATAGAAATGCGTTTTTGTTTTTTAAGCCTGTTAACACTGAAACATCGGAATCGCAGCTATTCGAAAATCTTTGTTTCCACTGTGATTGTACGTAACCATCACATACCTATTTGTAAATAAGTTCTAAATAAAACAAAATTTTGTACAATGTGATGCTATTTTTTTGTCAGTTAATCATTAATAAACAATATTATGTGCAATCTCATTATTAATAATATTTTTTTTTAAAGCCAAAAAACCTTGACAATGTAATTTTTTATTTTTATTTTGCATAACGATGTCTTAATTTTAAATGTATGTATATATATGTAAATGTGTATATATATATGTGTGTATGTATATATGTATATAAATATGTGTGTGTATATGTATGTATATGTGTGTATATGTATATATATATATGTATATGTATATGTGTGTATATGTGTATATATAAACTAAACTTTTTAAGGAAATAAAAAAAGAACAGGTTAATTAAAAATATTGTATTTTTATAAACCTAGAATGGTATGTTCTTAATCAGTTTAAAGAACACGTGAAAAATAACAAGGTATTCTTTTTGCACGAGGTATTGCGTTAAAACTAAGACTCCACGATGCACAGTAACTTGTGAAATAAGACGATCGGGATCAAAAACGCCGTTCGTTTCATGTGCCGCTCCAGCTGTATTCCATAGAAAGTGAATGGGCTGCCTTTTTTCTGATTCGATTGGCCGACGACTAGGCAGAAAGACGCAGCTGTCTAGCAGAAATGAGCGTGTACATGTTCGCCACCTTAAATATGATCCAATGTCCAATGTCCTGTACATGGTTACTCAATTCTAAATTTAAATGAAATATTTCAAATGTTATATTTACGCACTCAGTTTGAATTGAGGTTATGTACTTGATAATTTTTATTTTTTCATAAGATCGTGCTTGTCTTAGATTATACAAGGAATCCCAAAAGTACTTTAATACTTTTGAAAAATCACTTTAAAAAATAAAAATATGCGCATATGTTTTTTGTATTTAATAAAGAAATAATCAAGTTTTTTAACTATGTTTATACCACTTCAATGTGCGTAACATTTTTGAACCTTTAAAAATTTAGTTTTAAATAAATTCAGATACGCTGTTCTGTCCAAAAACCTTACATCTTCACCTGAAATTGGTTCAAAAATACGAGACATAGTTCCCGGGTCTTTCCTTCGAGATAGATCCCAACCGACGCCAATAGCCCACTGTGCAGCTCCAGTGCGATGTTAATTAATCAAACCAAACTAAAAACCTTACAATAGCCAATAATCAAGTAATAGCAAAGTAAAGCAGATTAGGGGTGACGAGCGGAAGAAAATGCCACTCTACTTTTTGAAAATCCTCTGATTACCAGTTGAACGCCTTTAACCACTTGGCAACTGGAGGCCCGCGACCAGTCGGCTTCTTTCTCGAAGTAAAACCCGGGAACAATGCTTCGTATTTTTTTAACCGTGGTCAGATGTCGAGGACAACACCTGAGATGGCAACCAACGCAACCTCAATAGGGGCCAGAACATTGGGCCCCGAGCAGATTTACCGTGCACCAGTCTCGCATACATACCGTAGAAATGGGAGGATAAATTCGGACGGCGTATTGTTACTTTGCAGAGAATCTGGCTTCCCCCGATCACAAGTTTAATGCATTAAAAAAAAATGTCAAATCTCTCTCTGTCGTATTCGAACTTTGTTTGCTAGCCGACGATGGATCCTCGGACCACATAGAGGTCTAACTTGAAGGTAGGACCCAGGAACACTGCTCTTATTTTTGAATCATGGTCAGATGATAAGAACAACATATGAACTGGCACCCGACGCAACCTCAATAAACGACATAACAAAGTATTGTTCTGAAAACTAAGGCTGTGTCTTTTTTCAATACACATTAAATGTCAATAATTTGTATAAATTATTTTTACTATCTTATTTTCATCGAGGAGCATGTCAAGTTTGAAGTTAATGTGATATTTGAAAGAGGCTTGAATTTATTTCATGATACAATAACAAAGCAGTGAGTAATTGTAAACTTATAATGTTTATAGATATATCCGGACACATGATCTTTAATTATGATAAAATTATTTTTCTGCTGGTTAAAATTTTAAATTTAAACTGAATTGTAGCGGATTTATTCGAAAATAATTCAATCTAACTACTGAGAGAGTTTATTTGAAAGATGTTCTTTATAAATGGGTGAAAAAATTAAGCATTTTTAGATTGATATTTCTTCTCGATTTGTGCAAAAGTTTGTAAAAACTTTTCCCCGAACACCTGCAAATGAACCCTTGAATACCGTCTTTGTGCTTGAAAGCTCCCCTCCCTTTCACTGGGTACTTTCCATTCTGATGTTTTGGGCTCCTGTACAAGCTTCACTTGTGTTTCTCTTTGGCTTATTTATTTGCAGATATTCAAAAATACCCTCACTCTATGGAAATCAGATGTGCTTTTTCTCATGTACACTTCCCTTGTGAATTTTCTATTTGATTATTTAGAGAAGAATGCATGTGTGTGAAAAACCGCCCTCAGAAAAACGGGGAAACTGTTTTGCTCTTGCTAAAAAAATGAGAAAGAAAAACTTTCACTTGTTTGCAATGCTGTATTTAAATTTTGGGGGCTTTCATGGTTTTGACGTTTTTTTATTATTATTTATCGAATGTGGGAATAAAACATAAGCTTAAATGGTTTTCTTTCCCACCGTTTTCTCTTCTTGACTTTCTTTTTATATATCTGAAATCAGTTGCGTTTTATATCGAGATGGAATAAAAAACATTTATACGGTTGAAAATAACTGTTTTATATTTTGATTGTAAGTACAGAAAATTCTGTGACTCAGTTGTTTTATTTTGGACAAAACGGTCATGAAAATCCACCCTCGTGTTTCACATTGTTTCAAAGAAATGCTATAGTAAACATAAAAGTGTTTAGTGAAGAGTTGTTTAATTGTAATATTTTTTTTTATTCTTTTAATTAGGTAGTGGCTACAATTACAATCTACTTTATTTAGTCAATACAGAAAACATTTTTATTTATTATAAACTATAATGTATTAGTTAATTAAATAATTTTTAAGAAACAGAATTACTACGGTAAATATTACTGGGTGGTTTTGAAGAAAAATTATCCGAAACTATGTCAATTTTTTTTACGAGAAAACTTCCTTTTCTCCAGAAAATTGGGAGTCAATAAAAGTAAAATTTAACGCTTGCCGTTAAAAATACCTCTGTCATAAAATGTTTTTTTCCCACAACCAAAAACGTTTTCTGAAACGAGGAAATGACCCGGTTACAGTTTCGTTCTGCGTTATATGTGTGTATATCAAAGCTTCATAAGCTAAATTTAAAATCAAGTTTATGCATCATTATGTTATCTAAAATTTATTATTTTATTCAAATATACTTTTCAAATTTAAAATTATATAACTTTAGATTTATTTGTTAAAATTCTATGAATGTTTATAAAAAAATATTTTATATTATTACTATTTCGAAAATTCAGATTATATATATATTTAAAAAAATTAAACAAAATTACACGATTATTTTTAACTAATAAACAGTTTTAATTTATATTTAATTTGTAGTAATTAATAATTTAATTAAACAGCATTATTCTATTGAGATTAATTTTTTTATTGAAAACTTTATGAAGTAACTTTTTTTTATCAAATGCTATGTGCTACAATGCTACAAAAGAAAATATATCTGTAAAATTAAAAACAAATATTAAATTCGGATAAACGGTCTAATGTTATGTTTTTTCCCCGTTTGGTATCTGGAAGACGAATCACTTAAAAATATGGAAGACATCTTGATATCTCTATGGAGAAAAATATCGGAGAGTTTAGCAACTGCAGACTGGTGCCAGACAGCAGTAAGCAATGGCTGTAGAGATATAAAGGAGCTGTACTTATATTATACCATGCAAGCGTCCTTCTTGAACAATTTGGACAAATGCCTGGTTCTGAAACCTACATCCTCAATTGCCCATTTCTGTTTTGAATATATGGTTTTCATTTTAACTGCACATGTTCCAAACAGTCTCTATTGCATGGGCTTGGAACAACAACCACCATTGTCATAAGTGACAGTTTTGAGAAAAATGGCTTCAAAGTGTGAGGGCCCATTTTGTTACACAAATCACGGAATTGTTGGATTGGAAGCGTTAGAGAAACCTGACGATATTGGTTTCTATTTCATTTAGAATTTTAAAATTATATATTCAAAATAGTTTTTTTAAAGTGGTAAAATTGACATAGGTCGTTTTTTTTCAAGCCACATATATGTTTTTTGGATAAGGAAAAGAGTTGCGTGTGTGTTTTAAGAAATTGGTATATAAACCTTTTTTTAAATAAAATTTCCATAATACAAAAAACAAGCATTTTATTTTGTATTATATTAGCAAAATTTATTAAGAAATAAAATAAGTGGACTATCTGTACACCAATTGCACCTGAAAAATAACATGAGCCCTCACTTTCAATAATACGAATGCATTTTATCCAAACTATACTATATATAATAGTATTTTATAAATATATCACTATAAGTATCTCCTTTATGGATATTAAATGTTTGACTTACTATAAACGTACTAGAAAACACAGTATGTAAACATTTAAAAAGTTAAAACTAATTTAATTTGTATGCTATTTTACTATCATATATTTACAAATAAAAGTCGTCAGCACTATTATTAATGATTATAATTAATGCATTGTCAATGGATTACAATAAGGTTCTTACGACTAAAATGTACGTTAAACTTTAATTTTTATATAAATTGTAATCATAAATGACGATTAAAATGGTATAACACAAGAAAAAAAAACCTCAGTATGACTCATTACCTGAAGATACTACGTCCACAGATCAATTTTAAAAGGGTTTTTTTGTTAACTCTTAGTGTAGACAAGTTCCATTAAAAACTTTGAATATGAAAAGAGCGAAATTCTTTTAATGTATAAATTTTTAGTAATTCCTTTATTTGATAATCAAAAATAGTAGAAGGAGTTAAAAGATTATACTTCTCAAAAATACAACTACAATGAGTGCTCTGGAAAAGTAGATAAGGATCAACTCCGTAGTGACTGAGTCTGAGTATAACAGATTTTAATAAAATTCATTCCACCTGTAGATGTTAAATTTAATATAATTGAATAAATTTTATTATTTCCGTCTATTTATTAAGTTCATATATAAATAATATATACGTATAAATTTTATTAGATATTTTATATACTATATTAGTATATAATTTTGTATATTTGTTAATATATAACTTTTCATATATATATATATATATATATATATATATCATAGTTTTGATCGTCTCAACATGAAATTTGTTCACCAACTTTTTAATCCAAATTATTGATACATTCTGCAAAACTATCACCAGGAATAGAGACACATTTAAATGTATCCTATTATTATTATTTGTGCTAGGCAATTGATTGGGACGATTAATGAGCTTACTTAATTTCTACCTTTGAATACTTTAAGGCACACTCTTTTCAATTAAGGAGCAACGTTCTTGTATAAAACTGTGTGAAGACTTTCTGAACATAATAATATTTTGACTTTGACAGTAATATTTTTAAAACCATATTTTCTATGAAATATTGATACACATAGTGATCAAACACTGTTTCACTTACAAGTGAGCAAGTTTTGGGGGAGAGGGAGGAAACGCATATTTTTGGGCTCTGGCTGGATCAGGCGAGGACACCAGCCATTCATGTGGCATCTGCCCACCTGTAAGCGTCTGTTGTGGATGATGGTAATAATATGATCCTGAATGAAGTTGTGCTTGATAAGTCGAGTGATTAACAATCGCCCTCATGTTATTGGGAGTAGTGTAATCTACAGCAGTGCACAACAATCCCATCGAACTCTGAATGTTATTTTGGAACTGCATATGGACGCTGGCCTGATCCCAGGTGGAGTGATGAGGCTGGACTACACATCTGGACGCAACGTTGGAATTGTAGTAGAAAGCATTGTTCTTCGGACTGCAGTCGATGTCCGATGTCAAAGTGGAATTGAGTGGAGGATCTGCCGTCTGTCCGAAGTTCAGCTGGAATGGCGATGCCGGTGAAGGTGGGGTGGAGACGCAGTGCGAGGGAGTGGACGAAGCAGATGGGGAGGACATCTTCTTCTCCGACTCGTACAGGTAGGACAGATCATGTTGCAGGTGACGATGAGGGCCGTCCGAGAAGGCCTGGAAACCTCGATTTGCGTTTGCACCCGGGTACAATTGGCTTCCGTTGGGAATGGGAAACGCGGATAGATGTGGGGCGGATCCTTTGGTCGGGGAGTTCAGCAAGGAGTCGCTTTGAACGGAATTTAGACCTAGACTTGGGGGCGGCGAAGGCTGCATGCCATAAGTGGCCACGGGGGAGGAGTCGTTTCCAATGTCTTGTTCTGCGAGGCTGCAGTTTGGGACTGGGGATGTTGGAGAGTGCGGGGAGGGGTTGTCCATTCCAGCTGGAAGGTCCTTGTCCATTGGCGGGCAATACATTCCTTTCGACTTCTGCTCTTTCTTGTACTTCATGCGCCGATTCTGGAACCATATTTTGATCTGTCGCTCAGTTAGGTTTAAAAGGGAAGCCATTTCGATTCTTCGGGGTCTGCATAAGTAACGATTGAAGTGAAATTCTTTCTCCAATTCTACTAACTGAGCACTAGTGTAAGCTGTCCTTGCTCTTTTCGATGGCTGTTCCCCTGGAAAAATAAGTTCTATGTATCACACATCAAATAAATTTTTAAAGAAAAAGTACCATGTAAAATGTATTAATTGAGAAAATATGACTTATATATATATATATATATTATTCGTACATTAAATAAAATATAAATTTTATGCGCGCTAAAACTGAATTGGAATTACCAAAGCAAATTCAGTTGAATTCTAAAGATCAGATTTTTGAGCCATGGTCAGATGACGAGGACAACACCTGAGCTGGCACCCACGCCTTCAATAGGCGTCAGGACTTTAGACCCCGATCAGATTCATTGTGAACCAGTCCCGTATACACGCCTGTATAATTTGTTGGATGTTCTGAACGACTTTCTAGTAATTTTGTTGCGAAGCTGGCAACTCTCCGATTACAAGATCACTACTTTTTTACTCAATGCCATCTCACGGGCTCGAACCAGCAATCCTCTGATTACCAGCTGAACGCCTTTATCCTCTCGGCTACCGGGCCTCCCGGGGAAAACAATGCGCTAGTTTAAAATTTTCAAAAAGTAAGGTGGCACTTGCTTCCGCACGTCACCCCTAATCTGTTTTAATTTGCTATTAATTGATTATTGGCTATTGTAAGATTTTTGGACACAACACCATAAATGGCTTTATTTAAAAACTGTTTTTTTAAAGGTGCAAAAACATACAATTACTCAATTTATGTGTACTTAGAAAATTTTAATTTTTTTTACTAACAACTCGTATTCACAAATAAACGATTTTGTAAATTACCTTAAGTTTTCACAGGTTAATTACTTTAAGTGTTACAATAATTGTATTATAGTCCAGCCAGTAAAGAGTTGAATTTGGGAAAAAATTCGGGAAAGCTGGAAACAATTTTAATCTATTCTTAAAAGTGTCCCCCCTGTTGTACCCCTGCACCACTTCGACGTTTACCGCCATCTTGAAAAAATGGCGTCCAAAATCAGTTTCTTGTAATTATCTCCCTAGATATAAATTATAAAGAAACATTTCAATTACAAAGTTTTTTTCAAGTAATTTCCAACAACAATATAACTTATAATATTTTTTCTATGACTCACCGTTCGGACGCTAGAGGAGAATTAAAATGATAAAAAAAACCTTAATTTGAATGAAAATTCAAGAAACCGTTTAGATTCGACGTCCTGTCCTTTTAATATTTAAAGGACATTATTTAAAGACACAAAAGAAATCATTACCTTTTGAAAAATATTTTAGGCAGTGTTATATTTATTGTGAACGTAGATAATGTGCACATTAAATGACAGATGAGCCTGATTACGAGAAGGTGAGTGCGGTTTGTTTTAAAACCAATCGATAAAAAATTATATCTTATAAATTATAATTTATAACACAGTACCACACCATAAGTTATATATTATAGGAGAGGGAGATTTCTATACATTTATATATATGTATATAGAGAGAGATACATTTCTCACTTGCTTTAGAAATCTGGACTCGCAAATTAAACACTTTTCTGGTGAACTGATTAATCCAATTGATAGACAGTACACATAAAATAAATCTTTTCTAAACGATAGGACACACTTAATTTTAGTTTCTGTACACATTCGAGTTTAACAGTAATACTAAAGACCGGTTCATATTCATGTTCAGTGTTTAATTAATTAGAGTTAAAGAACATGTGCCTATTTAAAAACATTATCTTCTAAAAAGGGTTTGCTATAATGTAACTCAGATGACTATTGACGCCTTTTGTAAATACACTGCATATCCTCAAAGAATAGTTTGAGCATCAAAGAATGCAGCTTTTCTTAATTAACCCTAAGTCCCCAACTACCATATTTAAAAGTCGATAATGAAACCTTGTTGCTACACATTGTAAACATATGTCTTTTATTATTATGCAACGCGGTTTTAGGCCAACACTTTACTTTTCAAAGCATAAAGGAAACCGGGGAATCGCAAGGTAACCACACCAAAAATAATCACTCAACCCTGAAGTGATCCATCTTGGATTTGACCTCTAATGTTAAGTTTATGGGGAAAATTTGGTTTCCGAGCACAGATAAGTAGAATAGTTAATCGAATATTTGTATACGTTTTTTTTATGTATAAAGCTTAGAGTTAAAGAACATCCTTCGTTTATTTACGAATACCAGGGGACCGAGCCCAGCTCGCTCGCATATTTTATTACTCAATAATATTTCTAATGAATCGAATCAAATGCATATGTTTTGAAATGTCCATAGTAATGGTTAGACGTTTAATGATACATTTTATCGTCTAATAATGCCTGCATTATCGAAATTAGTTAAGTTCTTTGAAATGCTCATATGATTGGTTAGAAGTGTCAAGATTGCAAAGATACCGTAGGTAAACAAATTTTAAAACACATTCATAGTAAATGTCAAATTTATATTTAAAAATGATTTTAAATTTGGTTAATGAAAAGTTTAAACTCTTTTTCCATTGTTCTATTGTAAAACCTCATTATTCATTTTCAATCCTCCTTTACTTGAAAATAAACTTACTACAGTAATCCGTAAAACAGATCAATATTAAATTATCACTAACTAATACAATTTAATATTGAGAATTATTTCATATTGAATTAGGTAGGTGTATGGATCGAACTCGCGCAATTTTCCTACACAATTACATTAATTATGAAAACATCCCAAACGAATTTGGGACGATTATCTACAGCTTCAAATTTAAAAATAAATAATACATAAAACTTCAGAATAGTACGAAAGTAATAGAAATGTGGCTTTTACATTAAGAATGTGGCAAATTTATTGGTATAATTTTTCCAGAAAAAATTAGCATTTGAAACTATTAAACTTTTTCCGCAGTTATTTACTTATAATTAGAATATGAAATAAATAACAAACCATTTTAATAGACACTAAGTATTGCATGGGCTCGAGATTAAATTATTGACGGATTAACAAAAACACATTGTCTGTGTTGGTGATTAACAAACCACGTGGTCGCCATCAACCAATAACAAATGCGCGTGAAGTCACTTATATCTTGAAAGGACGTCATGTAAATTTCAGCACAAAGCAGTGCAAAGTGTCCATGACAAACATATACGAATTTTTGGAAACGCTTTATTTTTTTCACAATTTCTAAAACATATCTTCAAAACTGGAAAACTCGACCTTTTCCTCTGTTTCTTGTTTAATACTATCAGAAATAGATGTATTTATAAACAATTGGTAAAAATAAATGTAAATAAATATATATTTTATAAATAACACGTAATATTAATTTAATAAAACCTCATTCAATTGATTCCATTGGAATATAAATACTTAGCAAAACACACGAAATTGCTTCTAATCAAACATACAAGTATTTTATTTTGAAAATTCCATGTTGTATTTGTAGAAATACATAATCCATTTTACATGGAAAAAAAACCTACGTGGTTTTCAAATGATATTTTCTAATACGGAATTTTAAAAACTTGCTCTTGTGTATTCCACTTATGACGTCACGTGCATACACAGAGAAAACACACCCAGGATTAAATTTGTTCAAACTTTGATTATTTTAAATGCAAACGATTTTTGTTCAAAGTTCTTTTTAAATATTTATTACAAAACTGATAGCATTTAGTAAACGGAAAAGTCACGTGACTGGAATGTGTTTTCTCTGCATTGAAAAATGCAAAACCTATTTTAATTTACTGATGTTTCCTTCGTTTATTTATGAGAGAAAAAACTTTCTTTTAGAATAAAAACTATAATGAAAATATTTCAGCGAAATATTTTACGCGTTTTAAATTAAAATAACAGATTTTGTTTGTTTTGGTTTGGTTAATTAACGTCGCACTAGAGCTGCACAGTGCGCTATTGGCGACGGTTCGGGGTCTATCTCGAAGGAAAGACCCGGGAACACATACACATTCGCACACACATTCATACATGCACCTCGTTATTTTAGAACCATGGTCAGATGACGAGAAACACCTGAACTGGCACTCAACACCTTCAATAGACGTTGGGACTTTGGACTCCGATCAGATTTATCGTGCACCAGTCCCGTATACACGCCGTTAATTTTTGCGGATGTTCTGGACGACTTTTCTAGTATATTGTAGCGAATCTGGCAACCCTCCGATCACATTAATAATACTTTTTTTACTTTTCTCTGTCAAGTCCATTGCCTAGGATCGAACCAGAAATCCTCGGATTCCCAGCTGACGCCTTTAACCGCTCGGCCACGGAGGCCTCTTAAAATAACAGATGACGAATTAAATAACGTATAGTATAGTAACGTTATAGTGCGGAAAAGTTGTCATTTGGTACCATAAAAACAGAGCAAAAATAGTTTTATACTACTTTTTTTATCTTAAGATCCCACTCTGACCTTGAATTTCGCAAAATGTGCTTTATTTTTGTATCTCTGTAACATTGATTAGTTTTATCAGCCACATTCAATTTCTAATATTGCAGGAAGGTTGCCATTTGGTATTAATAAGACATAGCCAAAATAGCTTTATTTTACCTATCGATTCGTCATTTGACTTCTTTTACCAACGTTGGCATGGGGATATGAGAGATACGGTGTATTCGACAGAACAGCAGTCTCAAGTGCCGTGCTTCAAGATGATATGGGTTTAATTATGGATCAAGCATGATTGACCGAGCATTGAAGTCGTCGGATGTAATGGAACCAACGGAAATATGGGAATAAATGGGAAAGTAATAAGGCTTCTCGAATTTTACTTAAAAAAACCCTTACAGTAATTAATTTGTCAACTTCATTCAAACGCCATTCAAATGACGTCTACTTGAATATTTAGACGGCAAACCTATAGGGCCTCATGAATTCTCTGATAATATTGGAAAAACATTAGGAATTGTGAACAGTTGCTAATTGCATCGTTTGAGAAAATTCTAGTTAAACCTGCCAGAAATAATTTTAAGAAGTTAATCACTGATCAACATTACTCATTTCATATTTACCAAGCTGTTTCTAGCGGCTATTGCTCAACAAGTTTATCAGAACTAGAACCTGAAACATTTTTCTACTCAAGGCGGTTAACGACTGCAAATAGAATTTTGTGTTTATACATGATAACCGATAATAATCCATTACAGAATTTACACACGCTAGCAGAATATGTTACGAATGTTTATGTACAGCTGGGGAAAAAAAATAACCATCCCTGGTTTCTCGGCCACTATTTATTGTAAGGCTAAACTTATATACCATTTTGTTGGTAATAAAGTCTACTACACATTGATATACAAAAAATTTGCATAGGGGTATATCTTCATACTCGAATCTGCACCAACTTTAAAATTTTCTATAGCAACACCTACTTTTGATAGCGCAGAAATGTTCCCTGCCCCCAAAATAATTTAAATATAAATTTTAGTTAATTTCCTACATTTATATGCAGATATATTAGACAATATGTATCGATCTTATTTGAGGGGCTACCTCCACATTGAACAAAGTATTAGTTGGACTACGAAATGAAGGACGCTGGTAGAAAATGCTTTGCCGTTCTTATGCGTAGTCAGACTCGCCTAGAATGGTTCTAATAATATGATACAGTATGGTTTATGCTAAAAAAAATTTTACTACTTTAATATGATTTTATATAATATTTTTGATGACGTCAAATTTTATTATTTGTATTCTTAGGATGTTCTGAAATTATGTAGGCAAATGACAAACTTAATATTGTAAGAAAAAAAAATAATAGAATTTATCTTGAAAAAATTATTTATTCCAGGTTGTAACCAGCGTATCCATTTATGTACTATCTTATATGTTTGTCATATTATCATGATCATGTCACCTGTACCTATTTCATGTTCCCGTTACGTGCATATATTGTTTCTCCGTTATTACGATTGTAACGCCCTCTATATATTTTATGTCGCCCCCGCTGTACCGGGAAGCGTCAGTCTTGTAACTGCCCTCTTGCGGTGCATGCGCATTTAGGTTCGTCCCTCCCTGAGTTTTCTATTGTAATGTTTGGCATGTTTGATTAAAAAATTTTATGTTCAAACCTTGAGCATATATTTAGTGTATACTCCTTACAAGGTTTAAAATTAATATACCAATGATTTACTTTAATTTTAAAATTCAGATTGAACAATTTTTAAAAAAAATATTTTAATTAGGGTTCTACAAGTACTAGTTTCTCAATTATAAATTTAAATGAAATATTGTAAATGTTATATTAACACACTCAGTTTGAATTGAGGTTATGTAATTACTTATATTTTCCCCATAAGATCGTGCTTGTCTTAGGTTATACAGGATGTCCCAAAAGTATTTTAATACTTTTAAAACTCATTTAAAAAACAAAAATATGCACATTTGTATTTAATAAAGAAAGAATCAAGATTTTTAACAATGTTTACAGCACTTCAATGTGCGCAACATTTTTGCACCTTTAAAAAATCAGTTTTTATCTAAAGCCACATATGGTGTTGTGGTCCAAAAACCTTACACTAGCCAATATTCAAGTAATAGCAAAGTAACGCAGATTAAGGGTGACGAGCGAAAGCAAGTGCCACCCTGCTTTTTGAAAATTTAAAACTAGCTCGTTGTTTTCTCGGCTGGTTCATTGTTTGTTTGGTTAAATTAACGTCGCACAGAGCTGCACAGTGGGCTATTGACGACGGTTCGGGGTCTATATCGTTGGCGTTTCGTAAATTGGCGAAGATTTCTTTTAAGTACTGTTGATTTTAAATTTATGTATGAACCCTGAAATGATCATTTGATGCACATTTTAATATAGCAAAAAAACTACAAAGAGGAAAATCCCGAAATTTTAGATATGCATATAAAACGTTTTTCTGAATGCATCACTATTATAATATAGCATGGTTGCTATTCAAATTTTATGAATATTAATATCCTAATTTAAATAAAATTAAAAAACATACATATAAGTAATAACATTTAGTGTATTTTATTTGGGTTGTTTAGAAATAACACATATAAAAATATAAGCTTAATAAAATTGTTATTTCGAGAGATATGATTAAAAGTTTAATAAATTCATTTAACATTACGAGTTCTAAACTTTCGAAATTCATAATTAAAAAACTACTTTATTAAATGACTTGCAAATTGATATCCAACGATAAATTTTGTCGTAGATTCTAAATATTGAGTCAACATTGGTGCGGATTTTAATATGAAGATAGTCCCCTATGCAAATTTTTGGTATACCAATGTGTAGTAAACTTTATTACTTACCAAGTGGTATATTAAGTTTAACCTTACAATAAATATTGGCCGAGAAACCAGGGGTGGTTGTTTTTTCCCCCGGCTGTACCAATGTGGTGTAGTATTAAGATTCATCACTTCTTCAAGGATGGTTTCCAAATTTGACTATGAAATAATAAAGAATTAACATTTTTCTACTAAAATGAAAACTAATCTATCCTGTCATTCAGCGCAATGGTTTCTTGGTAGTTCAGAAAATATACAATTATCAATGATCACACGTGGTCGAAAACTCTTCAGGGAGCTTGGTTTGCATCAGAACTTGGCGCCAAGAGTAAGAATCCATTGGATTCTGTAAATTTACTATTCTATATTAATTTTAACTGCGCAGCTGAATCATAAGCTAATTTATTGCAGAATTGGGGGGGGGGGGAGGGGAGTAGGAGAAGAACATCCACTACCACTTACCAGGAGAATTTCCAGTGAAGCGTTTAAACTAAGGGTGGTGCTTGATGGCGTACCTGAAGTGTTTAACTTCCCAAAGTACCCATGTCATACGTAATCGGTGGAACGACGCGTGAAATTAGTCATAAAGGCAGCAGCTGCGGTTCGTGGTGCAACCAGAAGAAATGGATATATTACAGTCAGATTAACAACTTATGCCACAATTTAACCAAAAAGCAGAATATCGTTAACAGGCTTCACCCATCAAATTCAGTTGTTTGCATTGTGGTTATGGTTTAAGGTCTGAAAAGCATAAGAATTTTTACTACCATCTTTAGTTTCAATTGATAACTCTCGTGAGCTGTTGCAACTGGATTCATAATTATTTATACCTTGTTTTAAATTATAAGTAAATTTCACATTGTGGCATAAAGTTCATGCTCTGGTCGTATCTTTAACAATGTAAGCAATTTATTTCATTTGTATCACTTGCGTATATGAACCAATACTAAAGCTGAAGTTTCCACAGTATTAAATTCTAATACATTTTTCTCATCCTATAGTGCACTACAACATTATTCAATTTTTGCGGTCGGTCAACATAATGGTCCGAGTGGAACCTCTAGATATTGTTTGCTGGGAAAAAGCTTTTGCATAATAAATAATATATACGAAACACAATTTTTCCGCACTATAACACCACATTAATTACATTTTGATATTTCCACTCCACCCCAACTGGTCTCATTACTTTGGCCACTCAGTGTATAATACCTAACTAGGGAGCTAATATCCTCCACATAAATTGTGAATATAAAATTATTTTATTGAAAATTAAATTAATTATTAAAAAATCATATGTGTCTATCGGTGAACTTCTTGAAGAATTATATGTGATACGTCATTTTAGAACATCATAAATAAATATTAAATGGTCATCAACAGAAACCTCTTCCGCAAAAGGAAGACAAACAAACTGTTTCGTCTGATGCAGTGTGCTCCATCCAAACCCCGTATATGCTTTGCTTTTACCAAATTTTACACGCACATGAGCCCTTAATTTCCTATCAAACGAGAGCAAATTTATGTAAATAGTGATATTGGCGAAAACGATCATCCTAAAAACGTAATGTGGAGTTTTTGTTATGATACTCCAAGTAACTGGTTTTAAAAACGTTTCACGTCAAAAATCAAGTATTAATACATATTTGAAATTTTTTAGTAATAAATATTTGATAATAATTTTTTTTTTTTATATTACGAAATCGAATAGAAGGGCAGGGCTGATGGAATAAGAATATTTCTAGTAAAGAATGTTCTTTTGCATTTTTATGCAAATAAACATTCTTTACTAGAATATTCTTATTCCATCAGCACTACTATTCGATTTCGCAATACAAAAAAAAATGAGTTTAAATCGCAATATTTTTGTGTGTAGGCAGATTCAGTAAACAATCCACAATATATTATGCTTTCTTTTCGTTTTTCCTCCATTTGAAATATTTAGATAAATTGATCGAGACGCATAGGCGAGACCTGTAGTAGAAGGTGAAAGAAACCTTCAATTCAAGAGGAGGTCAATTGTCAGTGTTACAAATGGGCATCTTTACTTCCTGTAATTCATAGACCATATAAAACAATATCGTTATTGCTAGTAAAATTGTTCTTTACACATAATGCAAATTAAAATCAAAAGTTTGAAGCTTGGGATTAAAATAGTTTCAAATTACTATTTCAAAAGGTAATTTATATGCTTATTTTTCAGAATTCGCATTTTAAACTACAATACAATATAACAATATAAACAGTATGTTATTTTATTTTCAAGGGAATTTTCAAGGTTTATATTTTTCGGCATAATAAAATTATTTCACGCATAAATAAATAATACATATGTGAAGCACATAGGTTAAATAAATTAATCGTAAATTTAACAATTAATTGAACTGCTACTCATTGATAACAAGTTGTTGACCAATAGCCACACGACTTGTTATTTAAGCTTTAGATTGTTATGTACAAAATTACTTGGTATAATTTCTTATGTTACTTTCTTGAAGTGTTTAGGTATATTATGTTGACATTGAATCACAAAGCAACAAAAATGTGCATATATCTTGTCATGCGATTTAAAATATTTAAAGAAATTGAAATTCTGAGTGTTTTTATAATTCAAATATTTATTCAATAGAAATATAAAAAATATAAAAGAAAACTAACTGTTTAACAACGAACATAAATTTAACAATTTATTTTATGCCGAACGAAGATTGCTATTTTGCCTGCTCATTGATATAATCTGTTTAGAAAATAAAGTATAAATCTGATGGTTTCATATTTAAGAAAATAATCACTCTGAAACAAAATCTCATTTAATCATTTTTTTTACCGAACAAATTGACTATTTTATCCTTTTTAATATTTAAAAAAAACAGTCGAAATTAAAAAATGCTCATCTTTTTACTCTAATAAATACAAAAATTATTTATCTATCAAATACAATATGTGAGACGATTGGTTTAGGAAATATATTTTGGAAAAAAAGCGCATAAAATTGTAAAATGTTGAAGTGGGTGGGAGCCCAAGTTCCTTCATCCTATGTCCTAATCCTATGGGGAAGTAAGAAATTTACTAGGAGTTTTTATGGAGCCTTTTCATAGTTTTGACCGTACTGTCCGTAATGCGTATAACGGGCATTCAAAGACTGTCGTGCAAGTGCAAACAGACGCAATCTGTTTGTCACTCTTTAGGAAGTGACGTTAGGAGTGACGTCACTTCCTAAAGAGTGTTCCTTAGGTGTTCACCTAATATCCGGTTCGTTTTTGTTGGACGTGTAAACGGGGCTTATTTCCGTGAAATTGACATTGTCAATCATCGCATCGGACGAATCTCAACCTTTGAGTGTGTTCTGTGAACACGCCCTCGATGCTGCCACCGAAATCTTGTTTTTACAAATCCCAAAAGTGGAAATACTAGAGAGGGGCCTTAACCAACACCGACTCTAAGACAAGGCCCTGCCTCATGTGACCTTTCGAGAGTTGACGTCATCATAAGCCGGCCAGTGAGAGTAGACCAGGACGATATTTCCCTGCTTGGGACTACGGGTTTTTAAGTGTGGGCTTTCTTGTTTCTTATTTATCTCTCGAAATAAGTAATAATTTTGTGTGTTTAAATCTTTGATTTTAATTCATTATGATCTAAGCCATGGTTTACAAGTGGTTCCCGATTCTAAATGAAATTACCCAAATACTCCGAAATTTTATAGTTTCGTTCTTTCAATAAAGATCAGACATATATAATTTTTGTATATGTCTGATCTTTATATAATATTTACTGTATAAATATTTACTAAATGGATGGGTGCATGACAAAAAATTTACAACTGGCATGTTAGCTTCCAAAACGCACTTGGCTATCACGCAAACCAGCCATTGTATTTTGGAATCCAAAATCTACTACTTAAATGAGTTAGATTTTGCATATTTTTTCTAAGGAAAGTGCAAACCGATTCATTTGAAGACATTTGGCAAATACAAATGATGCCTGGTTCCTAATATTTAATGTCAATTCGACAAATAATCGAATGTGAAGTTAAGTTACGCATCGGTTCCAACATTTTTGCGTGCATCAATTAACTTTATCCAATCATCTATTGTACTATTAATGTTGAAAATGTTAATGACAACGAATACAATGACTCGACAATAAAAGCGAAGTTACAATAATCATATTGTTTTACAAAAAAATACTTTTAAAAGAACACAAAACATTTTTTGGGGGGTACAATTTCCTGATTATCGCTTATTTGTGGTTGAAAACACTATAATAAGTTAATAAACAGTATTGACCTTTTTTTTTGTTAATTGACAATATAAAACAGGCTACAGTTCTGAGAGTGTTTTGAAACTGATATTAAGTTCAGTTACAAATTCCTTTTTGAAAAAAACTATTCCTGGCAAACAAATTAAAAAAAAAATTAAAGTAAAAACAAACAGAAAAGAAATTGAACACTTTGAATAAGAAATCAAACTAAGAGAAACAAAGAAGACGAATGAGCTGTTTCAATGTATCTAAAACGAAATCGGATTATTATTGTAAAATTTTCTTTGCGAAAACACAAGATTAAATCGTAAAAAATATTGGCTCATTCACACAACATCTGCAAGAACTGATGCAAACATATAAAGTGTAAAATATAGGGTTCCGATGCATAAAATTATATTCCATTATAGCAAAGTTTGAATTTCCCATCTAATATTTCTGGCATAAAATAATACATTTTCAAGAAATCCCTTATTTTTTTTAAACTAACCCTTTGAGTACTGAATTATTTGATGTCGCCAATAGCCCACTGTTCAGCTCTAGTGCGACGTTAATTCACAAAACCAAACCAAACTGAATTATTTGAAGATTTGTATGCCCATGGGACGGATTTGGTGAGGTTCAATTGATCCCATTCTTGACCGACCCTACAACAAATTGTTTGCGATCAACGCCCACTGGCGGACCACTTCAAACCCTCTCACGAACCACTAGTGGTCCGTGGACCAAGAATTGGGAACCAAAATGCAAGCGAGGAAACTGAGCGGGGAAGGAAAAAATAAAATCAATCCTACTAGTGATGACGTCACAAAGCACGGCCTTGTCTTTTAGTCGGTGTTGCCTTAACACAGGTGAGCGCAACAAAAGCGGTGTTGTATACTGTCTCAGTGGATAATTTTGCAAGTGGAAATATAGACATTTAAAACGACCTCTATACAGTAATATAACAAAAAAATATGAGATATAATTGATTAAACTAAAAAAGTTTTTAATTTCTATAAATAACGAAATCCTGAATTGCATTTCTCAATTTTTCTTAGAAGCTCTTAATTTTGTATTAAAATATACGTGTAGGATAAAAATAGATGTTTTGAACAAAGTAAGAGCAATAAACTGTTATATCTAAGCGATTTATTGAATTTTCATGCTACGTAGTGGTTTGGTAACAACTTAATTCTCGTATAGCGTCTAAACGGTGAGTTAAAATATTGTAAATGATATTTTTGTTGAAAATTTCTTGCAAAATAATTTTGTAATTGAAATTTGTTCTCTATAATTAATACCTAGAGAGAAAATTGCAAAAAACTGATTTCGGACGCCATTTTTCCAAGATGTCGGCCAACGCCGAGGTTGTGCAGGGGTACAAAATTAAATCGTACAGTACAATTTCTAGAATAGATTAAAATTGTTTCCAGCTTTCCCGGATTTTTTCCAAATTTACCCTGTTTTTGTGCTTTGCGGACTGGACAATTAATAAAATTAAGATAACATGATTTATCTTAATTTAACTTGATTTAAAAACATACAAGTGCTTGTTATCTGGTGATAACTTATAAATTGATTTAAAAGTCATTTCTGTATTACAATTTTTAATTTAATGTTTATGTTACCTTAACAATTTTTTTATAGATGAAATCAGAGAAAATCAAGAACTTTTCGTTTCCACTCGTATCATCTTTTGAATACTCTGAATCAGGTGCTTTTTAGCAATTCTTGTGTACTGAAAACCTCAACTTCGAGTAAGTAAACTTATTTTAATAATAAATATATATAATTAAATGTGGTTGTATTTTAATCTTATAAAAATAAATCTGTATTTCAGTGCATAATAAAGAATGAAAGTTACAGTGTATAAAAGTTATTTTTCATGTATGCTCATTGTTTCGTTAGACACGAGAATTAATGAAATTATTTTGAAAGAACACGTACGCAGTTTCGAGATAAACTTTCAAAATAAAGAGTACAAAAAAATATCATTTGAAAAATACGTTTTTCTTAACCAAATGTCCCTCCCACCTTAAAGCTAGACGTTTATTTTATTAGGAAAAAAATTCCATCTCTCTTACAAATTAAAAAATCGCTTCCGTGTGTCGTCCATTTTCTAACCTTCCTCTTCCTATTAGTTTATCAATCACGCATATTTGAAGGAAATTTCTCTTGCAGATGGCTTTCAATATATATATATATTTTAACTTTACTAGTTTTCGGGGGTACAAAAGAAAATTACTTCAAGATTTCTATATTGTTCGCTATATTTGAATAAGCTAAACAAGTTATTTAGCACAATTTTTCTTTTAAAGTCTAACTTTTCATATGAACAGAGTTAGAATGTATATTTAGGTAAAAAAAAAACACGATTTTTTCCACACAAAAAAATCACAATAGTGCAGAAAAATTGCCTCTTTAGGCAGAAAGAACACAAAAAAAGTTCCTGAAATATACATAATTTCTAGCAGAGGCGTTTTGACCTTGGAAAGTTCAAAATATCCGAATTAAAGCCATTCATGGTAAATTTTCTTAGGAAAACTTTCACAAACATTTCTTGAAATAGCACGAAAATTTTACTTCTTGGGGTCTTTAAAAACCATAAAAAATGTCATATAAATTATTCTAAATAATTCATACTCTTATTCAGTGCTCGATTTCTAGAAATAGAGGTACCGGAACTGTAACCTACCGCGGGGTGTGGGAGTGCAATGCCATCAAACCCAAGTCTGGAATCGTAATTTACGGGAGGTACCAGAACGCCGTTCCTGCTCCTACTCATACCTTAAACTTTCTCAACAATTAGCCCAATTATATGTTATTAAGGGAATTCTTTTGTGGAAAATGTTTGCACGAATATTTCTTAAACTAGCGTAGAAATTGAAGTTATATAAATTAAAAAAAAGTAATTAATTTTTATTAGTATCTAACTGTACCCATCCAGCGTTGAAAATGATATATGCGAAAGCACACTGTTCTGCATTCAAAGGATTCCTCAATGGAGTTGCTGCAGCGTGTTGGAGGAGAGGTAGAGTGTTCGCGTCGAAAACCAATGCAAAGACTGTTGTTGCTGCACATCTCATTAGAGGCGAGTGGAAGACAGTCATTGTAGTAGAGCAGAAAAGTACGCGACTTCAAAGAAATCCAAAGTGCCAATATACCAAATGCAAGATCTGGATCTCATCATTCCCAAGGTGCCTCCATAATGCTGATCGGTTGCGTACATTTTTTCTATGACGGCCGATTACACGACGGTTTGTCCCCATGATGTTTAAATTGGCTTTGAAAAAAAATATTATTTCATATTTGGTGGACAATTTAATGCTACTTTCTTTTTTTTGGAAATAGTAATTACATCATTAAGTATAAGTATTTTGAAAAATGTTTTGTGCCATGAAATGTAATTAGACAAAATACTACCTAAATAAAAGTTACTTACAAGATTTAAAAAATAACCTCAATATGTATGACTTTTTAATTTCATATAAATATACATAAGATAGTTTTACATTCACTGAAGCAGAAGTTTGAGCTTAGAAGAAAGACTTTTTAAGAAATGTCATTTTTAACTTTTAGTTTTGCTTACTAAAAATTACATTTTTAAAAAACTTATTTTATCAAAGCTCAAATTTCTGTAAAACTATCCTTAATGTACAACTATCCTAAATATATTCATATGAAATTATAAAGTCTTACATTACGATTTTTTTTTATCTTTTATTTATTCGGCATTTTTTCTTATTACATTTCATGCCACAAAACTTTTTAAAAAATGCGTATATTTCAAGTAATTCCAAAAGAATAAAGCAGCATTATACTGTCCAACAAATATTAAAAAAAAAAAAAAAAAAAAAAAAAAAAAAAAAAAAAAAAAAGCTAATTTAAACATCATATGGGCTGATATGCGGGTCGCATACCACCTCCGTATGCCATATTAATATAGAATATTCTCAGAGGGCATACGAGGCATATTAATTGGCATATTAGTCGCATACTCGTGGAATACATATGCCACATGTATGCATTGTAGTGTTAGACATACCCCTTTATTTTGTTTCGGGCTCGTGTGAGCAATTTCTATTTTTTTAAAACCAGTAGTTAAGATTTTTTTTTCATTTTTATAAAAAACTTTTTTAATCGCTGCTTGACAGTTATAGGTATTAAACAAAATTCACGATATTTTTTTTAGGGCTTTAATAATTCTATACAAAAAATTTCGTTTGTAGCACTGATAGTATAAAAAATGTTTTAAAACTCCTGTTTGAAAAAAAAAATATTTTGTTTAAATTTTTTACGTTGGAGATACCCAGCTAGATACTATTAAAAATTAATTAAATATTTTATAATAGTTATATACCTCATTAACTTAAATTTCCATTTTATTTTAAGAAATATAAATGCAAATATTTTCCGCAACAAAAAATACCATAATAACATAAATATGGGCTATTTTTAGAGAAAGTTACAAAAGTTTCATGAATATTACTTTTTGTGTATTATTTCTGCCCAAGCATGCAACTTGTCCGCAATGTTGTGAAATCAATTTCGAAAACAAAATTGTTTGCCTGTTTCCGGCCCACCCTAATGTATATACCCCTAAGGCTACCCACGCACTGTCAACTATCGGATATGCAACTGAACTATTTAGTTGCATGCAATTGAAAAAACTCCCATTAGCAATCATCGGATATGCAACTATTGGACAAAATTTCATTTCGGTCGATACCGAGCTAACAACGTGGCAGCCTTGAGTCGAATTGCAATTAAAATGATCGCCGGGCAGTTACTGGGTGATGTTTTAGTCACTCCGTTGATTATCGCCAAGCGATAGTTGCAGTGAAATAGTTCAAAACTAGCATTGCTACTTATGTAAAATAAGCTTTAAGGAATGCATGTAAAAATGACGTAAATCTATTCCTTTTTGGGGCTTCTTGTCGCTTCCGAAGTGCATGGGAACTCGTTGTCCACATGGAGTCCTTCTGCGCCACATTTGAATGGGAAGATTGTCTTCCCACTGTTCAAACGGCAAAGAAGATCGTTTCCGAAGACAGGGAATCGCAAAGCAAGTATTCAAATCTCCTTATTTGCATTTGAAACACAGAGCTGGAAATTGAAGAATGGACCCCTCTATTCATCATAGCGTAACACGCCAAATTTGAATAACCTGGCAACGAGCCAGATAATATTAAAACTAAGATCGAGAATTCTCCGTGGGAGGTAGTAAGTGCAGGGGGGAGAAGATAGATAAAAATAAATAAATAAAAGGAGAGTAAATCCAGCGTGTCTTATCAAATATAAATCATCCCAGCAAGTTTTTGTCCCAAATGCAGAAAATGGAATCAGCAAAAACGGTGAATCCACATCATTTGACGCACAGTCCCCCCTCCCTTTTCACTTCTATACAAGTCAAATTCTTGCGTGCATATATCAGTCTAATACCTGAATCTTCTAGTCTCGGATAATTCGGTGTCCCCCTTTTCTTTCCCTTGGCCATGTTTTATGCATAGTTCGCCAGGCTCGGAGCCCATCCAAATGGACCACAGTCATATTTGGATTACTGTGTTTAATATGTTTAAAATGTAAATCTGGAGCTGGTTTTTTTTTGTGTTCGTGTTTTTTCGTGCAAATCAAAAGATGCATCTCCGAATGGGGGAAGAAGTGTTGCCGAGATCAATCTACGTGACGTTTGTTTTATTCCTGTCGATGAATTTATTAAGTGATGGGGAAAGAAAGTTTTTTTTATAAATATTCGCTTCATTTATAATTTACTCGCTTATATGAAAAGGCATTTCCTTTGAGTTTTAATATTTCATTTAATAACTTTCTCATGCAAATAATTGAGATACTTTAGGTTGATTGAAGAGATTTCCATTTTTCAAGTGGAATATCTGAAAGGAAGGATATTCGCCTATTCTACTTTTAATGAACACTACTTAACAAGTCTTGCCTAAAAAAATAAAGTGAGGATGCAGAAAACTTTGAGTTGTCTTTTTAACATATTTTATTACTTTTTCATTTAGCCTTCTGTTTTTTAGTGGACGAGTAACATTTTAAATACAAGTAGAAAACTCTGTTGGTTCATTAATATTTGATTTCGGATCTTATTAACACTTTTGTTTTTAGAATATAGACATGGTCAAGTTGTTTGTCATAACAGATCTACTGAATATAAAAATTTAGATTTAGCTGTTTAGATATTAGAGGGTGTTAGTCCTATTTCTCTTAAAACGTACACAAAAAGCTACGTGCGATTTTAGTTTACTAGTTTAAGTTGTAGAAAATGTTGCATTACGGTGAAGGCTGGGAAAGGACAACCGGGCCCTTTCCGAAATTCCTACTCGAGATACATTTTATATCTTATTTTATTACATGCTTGCATAAGAATAATTTATTTTTGCTTTCTAATTTTTATTAATAATATTTCATTATAGTTTTATTTCAGTAGTATACTCTTTTACGTCTTCGTCTTACGACTTAATTCTATTGTATAAAAAAATAACTGATAAAATAACTTTACTTCAACTCTTAAACTAATAGGAATTGAGTTTTGCCTTTAAAGTGTATTGTAAACTTGAAAGCTATTTACAGTTTTAAAGTATTAACGGTTTTAAAGTATTAAGCTAAATAATAATTATGATTAATATTGCTTTGGTAAGTATCAATAAAATACATTAATACACAGGATAAAAATAATTCTTTTGAAGGAACATTTAAACAAATCCATTTATAATAGCTTGCTTGATCTACCCCCACCCCCTTTAATATTTATCTTCTATACTAATTTGCGTGTGCTACATGACAAATTTAAAATATGCAATGTTCATCAGGTACCTCTGAATCATAACGTTCGATTTCAGTAATTAAAAATCCCACTTTAAGAAATTGCAAATTTGCAGTCATTTGTAAGGTAGGATTTCCTATCTAAACCGTAATCTATATACAACTTACATGGATACCTTCACTACCTGCTCCTGTAGCTGTAATATTGGCCCTTTTAGCCGCAAAAGCTTCATTTCATGTTGACTTTTTTCAAATATAAATTGCAGGAATAGTTGCTTTAAAAAGGCGAAAATAAGCAAAAACTCGTTCTCAAAAATTAACAAGAAGTATTCTGCTCTTTATACGCACACATAATTTTAAGGTTCGTGACAAAATTCTTAAAATTTCAGTTGGATTTTAAGGTATTCAGCATAAATAGTTTTCTGCTATCCATTGCATTCAATAATTTGTTAGTTTAGTCAGACTTTTATTATGAAAACCCAACAAAAAGCTAGTAATCATGCTAAATAAAAAAAAATGCTTTGTTTTGTAACTTTCTTAACCAAACCTCTGTATCTTTAATTATTTTTATACAATCATCAGTAAATTTCAATGTGTCAAAGTTTTATGGGCGGGTTTGTTTCATTACTTTCAAAGCTATAAGCTATTATTTTTAAAGAGGGCCAATTTATTTTCGACGACTTTCAAATTTTACCGGATTTTTATTCGTAAAAATGGTGTTTGACTAATATCTGGAAATTTTTCAATTCTATGGAAACTCGAAAAATAATATTTGTTAAAAAAAATCTTTTTTTTTACTGTCGTAGTTTTGAAAATGTTCTAAACTTTTTCTTTCTAACGCATTTTAAATTTTGTTTCTACGATATTTATAAGTATTTTTTTATAAATATTTTTGTTCAACTAAAAGTGGCACAACTAACGATAAAGATATTTTGTGTATTTTGTATCTCAGAACTATGTTTTATAAACTCGATGTACCTTTTCTCAGCAACTAGTATAGTTGAAGCTTTCAAACGTGTGCAGCATCATTTTAATACATGTGAGTTTACTTTAAAGCTGAATGTTTGTAATATAACAAGAATTTAATTAGTTATGCTACTTTTAACATAAAAAAAGCTATTTTTGTGAATTTTTAAAGTTTGTCAAGTAAATATATTGTTTTTAAATTTTTTAAATATTTCAATCGTTATATCCGAGCCTCAGTGTATGTTCCACGAGTACATTAGTACCAAATTTATATCTGTATCTTTTCCATCTTCTGAGAAAAAGGTTTAAAAAATTGTTTTTTAACATAGGACACATGGGATTATATGCGACTTTTTGAGTCCTTAAGATATAAAAATATAACATACAGCATTCGCCCAATTATTGCTATTCGTAATAAAATATTTATATTTTGTTTTTATGAATGAATTAACAAATATAAAATTAAACATTTTAGCTATTTAAATATTAAACAGGTTTGAACTAAGTGTAAATAACTGAATTCTAAATTATAAAAAGACCATCCTACTATACAAACTATTTGCATATAAACTTTTAATAATGTAAAATTTTTATTTAATATTGTAAAAATTTAAGACCTTATTATACTACTGTTTCGTTTACAATGTTTTTAAATAATGAGCTTAGTTTATGGGCCATACTTTTGTAAGTGTAGAAGCAAATTCTTATCTCAAAAACATGAGTAATTCCTATCGAGATTATGTGAAAGTAGAACAAGTATTGCATTGTACAGAATATTATGACACTCGAATATAGTTATTTTGAAAGTAGGATAAGGTGGGGTAAAATGGGCAGGTATTTGCTTTTTATCAAAAAAAATATTTTAAAAGGATATTTTATTTTTTACATATATTTTCAGACATTAGTTGGAAACATTTATACTCCTGAAAAAGGTTATATGTTGCATCTGGCATCGTGACATTAGCCATTTCATGTTTAGTGGAAGTATACAACTTTTTTGTAACTCCTAAAAACTTTAAAAAAAGCTAAAACATTGCAAAAAATTAAAAAAAAATTGTGTGTTTATTTTCAACTGAAAAAGGTTTAGCTGTAGAGTTTGGAATTGGTATGTAAGAATTATTTTAAGGGGACTAGGTACCCAAAAAATTATTTTCTATAATTTGATATAAAATTAAATATTTTTGTGTTTACTACATGTAAACTATTCAGGAAAGAAGATTTAGAAGAAAAAAAATTTGAAATTTCTTCAAACTTTTTCAAAAATTAAATGTTTGTTAAATTTGTTACAGATTTAAGGCATTTTTCAAAATGCTTCTTCTCCTTCAGATTTCATTTTTTTGTATCGATTTTTTTTGTAAGCTGTATTGATTTATCCTTAATAACTTTAGGGATCGGATTTGGCATATGTTTTTTAGTTTAGGAGAAAGAAAAAAAATAGTGAAAAATCGGTCATTTTTTTCCAAAAAACTTAAACATTTTATTTTTTAAATAAATTGTTTTTAATATTTTTCTAATTCCATCCCTAATTTTATTCAATATACTCTTGTGTACAGGTTCAAAAAATTTCACAATAATTCATACATATTTGTTTGAGTTTTAGTATTTTAAGTATGTGTATGTTCACGAAAACAGAAAGCTGAGATAAATGCATTTAAAGATTTCAGTATTGAAAATAATTTATTATAAATGTCCCAATTAACTCAAATATTTTTTCACATAAATAACGTATATATATCTTACAAATTATGCAAAATTAATGACAAATAATAATTTTTTTATTTTGCTGCAACTTTAAATAAAAATGTCACTTTCAGTATTCAATGCATGTAAAATTTCTAAAAACACAATAAAATCACTCACTATCAAGCAAATTTTCATTCTTGTAATACATTTTTGGCAAACCACTAACTATTGAACATTATGAAACAAAAATTGACTGCAGATATTTATATAATTTGCTTTAATGTTGAGTGTAATGCAGGGAAAACTGAAATTTTTTTAGTGATTTTATACCTGACACTCACTGTAACATTAAAGCACCCTACAGCATAAGTGAATTCCTTATTTATTCTTAAATTACTTTTTTTCTTTATGCATTGCAATATTTACAAGTCTGAGTGCAAAATCCCTGATAAGGCGGCGTATTGCAAAATAAGAGATTTTGCAGTACGCCGCCTTTTCTTCTATTGTCTTTTGGGCAAATCAATTCACACACATAGTTTCAGTAAATTAATTTCCCGTCTGACCCTAAAGATTTTGAAGACTTTTACATAGTATGTATAATTCTTAGTTGTATTCATATACAAAATTTGACAAAAAAACACTGACTCGCGTTTTCTTTACAAATGTATTTATGGGATACCTGGACTAGATGATGATGTGTACAATTTCGTTGGCATTTTGCGTTTGGCAGGTAACACATCTTTATAACAGTCCTGTAGAAGCAATCCTTTGATACATTGACATTATTTTGCTTAGATGTACCCATTTTTACATTCGGTTTATGACTTTCTCTATGTAACACATTGGATAAGGAGTGAAGAAAACGTTCATAATATGATTAATAATTATTCAATCGTTTTGAAACTTTGGGGAAACATGCTAGAAGGTTGAAGCGTTATTTTAAACCAATAATTATTTTTTTGACATTTTCGTCGATTTTGGGGTACCGAGTCTCCTTAAATACATTTGTCTCTGTTCATGTTTTAGTGTGGTGTGTTAAATTGGTATAACAAAAAGGTATTAGCAATTAAACCCCAACCCATAGAGGATCTGGAAGGCATACTGCTCTTACTAAAGAGAAGAATTGTAGAGTACAAACTCTTCGAATTTTCTCTCAATTTGGTTATCCATTTGATATCCAAAATCTGATTAATGTAGCTGAACAATATTGTTCGGCCAATAAGAAAACTAATCATAAAACTCTTGGCAGTCAACTGACGAAAAGAAAACCGGAATTGTTATCGAAAACAAGTATTTTTTTTTAATAATTGACATGAGTACATTGTCAAAAGTTGGTAATTTATCATTATGTTAATAAAAAAAATAAGATTTGACTAAAGTTTGTTAAATTGTATTGCCTTTTCATTCCATTACACCTGAAGGATATAAAAAACTTAAAAAATTAACAATTTAAAATTTAAAAAAATATGAAACATGTTTAAAGATGATGTCAAAAAACCCACTGCATAATTACACCAAAAAGGTTTCATATTAATAACCTTTTAAAAGGGAAAATTAGATTTAAATGAAAAATTGACACTTTTCCTGCCCATTTTTAACTATGTCAAACAAATATCCTCATTTTAAGAAATTTAAGTTAATGATAATACTTTTTCACAAATGCAAACTACTCACAAAATAACTATTAACAATTCACTTAATATTTAGAACTTCAAATAAAACCTGAGACAATTGAAAATCTTGAATGATTTTAAATTTCAGAACTTTGTAAATGAATACCTTTAAACAAAACTATATAATATGTAGTAAACTATGATATATTTTTTTAATATCTGTTTAACTTAACTCAAAACATAGTTTTGGAATAATTATGGTTCAAAATATAGGATAGAGATTTTTTTTGAAATTCCAAGCGTAATTAAAACCCGCTGAAACCCTTAACTCTTCCCAGGATCTTGTAAACCAAGCCATTCAATTCGGATATTTGCAAATGCCCGAATGTTGTGAGGAAAACTCCCCTCCCAGCAGGCTCCTTCAAATGGCAAACCCAACTGAAAGCCGTTGTAAAGCTCGAATTGTTCTTTTCTTCAAGTACTGTATAAATCCCTCCCGAGAGAAGATGTGCAAAAAAAAGCTCCCGAGGAAGATTCCGAATGCAAGACAAATGCAAGCTGCCGGTGAAAGGGTCTCCCAGCCGTCTACTTAACCCGTCTTTGTTCTGGAATATGCAAATCGCGGGACACGGGCAGAGGGGAATTTTAATGATTGCAGGAAAATAAGAACCTCTTTGGGTACAGTTGCTCTTGAAGATGCTTGATGTAAGAAATTTAAATATTCACTTGGATTTCTTGGCTAACCAATAGGGTTTAAATCGTATCTTCGGCGATTGGAAGTTTTCCATTATTGTTTGGAATCCATCATCTGCCGAAAGCTTTTGCTCAAAGTTATGCTTTGCGGTACTCGACAAACTCGGAAGGAAAAGGAAGGAGTTAGGGTGTTTTTTTCGTTTCTTTTGTGTACTTGATTCCTTTTCTTTGAAACTATATCAGTATTTTAATATATTCGTGAGATTTCTATTCGGATATTTTAGTGTCGTACATCAGACGTAAAAAAGAAATGAGGGGTGTGCTGAAGGACAATAAGATAGTTTAACATGTTTTGTACTTAATATATTGGAGAAGTAGTTTAAGAAATGCAGAGTTGGAAAAGCTGGTTTTTGTACGTTTAGGTACATCTAAGTATGTAATGAAGCAAAATATATTTTATTACGTTACGATGACAAATAGCTAGCATACGAAAATGGTAAAGACATATTCTAATTAGAAATCAAAGTAGTATTACTGGCATATTTAAAATGTATTTTTATTTATTGAAATAGTATAAAACCAATTCTATAGCATATACTTTATTTCAAAACCGTTAACTATAATTGCGCAGCTTGGCCGCCAAGTGGTATAAGTCACAAAAATCCGAAAATAAACTAACACTATTTTCCATTACAGGCACCTATCATTTGGCCAAGTGGTTTGGCTTTTTAAGTCAGTAGTCAACCCACCTGGTTGTTGACCTGGAATTTTCCCGGGTGGCCAGTTAATATTTAAAAAAAGTAACCGGGTGATTTCCTGAAAAAAAATATTTTTAAAAGAATTTATTAAAGGCCAATGTAGTTTTTTTCAATAACGTTTAAAATATGAAAACAGGGGCCCATGATATCTATAAGAAGCCAAATTATTGAATTATTTGAAACTCCGTTCCAGCTGTGGCTTAAGCCGCCAAGATGACCTTTTTTCGATTACCTAAAACAAAATATGGGCTATCAATGGATTGCAACTCGAAAAGGTCTCGTAATTAGACCAAAGGATGGAGCTTCCTTTGAAAGGCCGCCCTGGCCAAGCACCCAATTCATTCTTTTGACGAGTGTTTATCGGGTGAAAGAAGGGATCATTTTCTTAGAAGAGACGGTTGGTGGCTTCTTCTTGAAAATCGTTCGAAGGTATTGGGGTTGAGAAAAAAAAGGGAAATGGTCGAAGTCGTCAACGGTCAGTCTCTAAGCAGCCGGTGAGCGCGGGCTTTTTAGAACTCAATCCCCCTCCCCCAATAGCTTTGATAACGGCCCAGTTTTTTTTGTTTGTTTGTTTGTCCTCCCAATAGTACTGATAATTGGTAGAAATCGTTTTCTTTAAGTACTTGATGGCACCAAAAACCTAATTGATGAGTTGGTAATATAATGACAACAGATCATTTAAAGTTTACCATCATTTCAAAAGTTTAGTCATTGAGTAAGCGACGCTTTACGACGCTCTTTGTAAAAGATGTGTGGAAGTCTTCTTACGTTCTAGTTCTACCTTTTTGCAAGTAATTTTTTTTTTGCATTATAAAAGCAAATTAAAAAGTAAAATCCTCTTTCCGAATTGTAAATGAATTGTTTTTATTCTGTAAATCAATTTTTATGTTTCTGTAAATCAATTTTAATTTTTCCGTAAATCAATTTATATTTTTCTGTAAATCAATTGGTAACTACTCTAATTAGAAAAATGTGTTAAAGTTTTACTAAGTATTAACGGTTGATATTTTTATCAATACAAATGTATACAATTAAAAGATTCCCATTTCAATACAGCCATAACATGTAAAACCCCTCAAAAAAATTTCTATCTAAATTTGTATGTTGTTAGTCTCAATTGAAAGTTTGTCTTTTTATACATAGCATTTGGTTGCTAAAATCTTATTTTTGACTAAAAACTAAACTGTTTATGTATAGAAAAATAAAGAGTATTTTTAGCTTGAGTATAAAGAATAAAATTTAGGAAAGAAATGAAAATACTGGGAAAAAAGCTTTTTACGTAATTTTTAAACTGGTGTATTTCATCAATACAACTATTAAATATGCAGCAAGTTTCTATTAATTTCAAATACTATTAAGTTTTTAATTGAATAATTTGTATTTATTAAAGTATTATTGAATTTTTCTTTCAGTGTAATTTTTCTGGCTAGTATAAAATTGTAAAATTTAATGTTTTACATAATTTATTAAAAATTTTCAATGTTATAAAAATTTTACGTTTATTAAAGAAACTTATATTTGTCTTTGCAATTAAAAATTAGCATTGGCAATATGTCTCATCACTTTATTTTTAGTATTGTACAGACAAAAAGTAATACAATTATTTAAAATTTACGAATTCGCTTTATATTTCATAACTAAATATTATAACTGTTTATGATTAATAAAGATATTTGTAATATTTAAATCTAAAAAATTTAGAACAGAATTCGATTTTTTATAGTTCAACTTCATATTGTTTTAAAAAGCAAAAAATTTCTATTTAAGAGTACAAAATAAAAAACATTTTTGAAAATGCATCCCGGAAATGAAGTTTTTGGAAATAGATGAGGTTTCTACGTCACTACTAATACAAAGAACAATGCAAATGTGTAAATGTCATTTAAATTATCAGTATTGTGTATCATTGTTATTTAAAAAAATATTTTGATAAATTACTTTATAAGATTTAACATATGTTCAGTTATTAAAAAGTTGATTTCAGTTTGAAAATATATATTTATACCAAAATAAGTGTTTTAAGATTGTTATTTATACTATTTTAATAAAATTCAAATATTATAATTAAAAATATTAATAAATTAAAATTCAAATATTATAATTAAAAATATTAATAAATTAAAATTCAAATATTATAATTAAAAATATTAATAAATTAAAATTCAAATATTATAATTAAAAATATTAATAAATTAAAATTCAAATATTATAATTAAAAATATTAATAAATTCAAATATTATAATTAAAAATATTAATAAATTAAAATATTATAATTAAAAATATTAATAAATTAAAATATTATAATTAAAAATATTAATAAATTAAAATATTATAATTAAAAATATTAATAAATTAAAATATTATAATTAAAAATATTAATAAATTAAAATATTATAATTAAAAATATTAATAAATTAAAATATTATAATTAAAAATATTAATAAATTAAAATATTATAATTAAAAATATTAATAAATTAAAATATTATAATTAAAAA
The DNA here is from genome assembly GCA_963932185.1 of Troglohyphantes excavatus. Classification (NCBI taxonomy): domain Eukaryota; kingdom Metazoa; phylum Arthropoda; class Arachnida; order Araneae; family Linyphiidae; genus Troglohyphantes; species Troglohyphantes excavatus. The sequence goes on along the minus strand of OZ010676.1, from coordinate 66,010,053 downwards.
TATTAATAAATTAAAATATTAATACCTTTTTTTATAAATATTTAAATATTGATATTATTTACTTTGTTTACGAATTATAGACTTCTTATTTTTATAAGAAACTTTAGTTTCAAAATGTTTTGGTGGCTGGAATTTAATATTTTTCCGGGCCGTTTTTGAGTGGCAGTCCGCCCTTGCTTCAAGTTCAATATGAGTTTGAGTGGCTTTCTACTTGACAATATAATCAAGGTGAATGACATACATACTTTAAGCGCTCTTATCTCGAAACTCTGTTAATAGCACCCGGAGGCCAAGCCATCCAATTCATAAGATATAAAATTGTTTTTTTTTTAAATAGTAATAATTTAAAGCTAAAATTGTAGGTAGATCGCTTTGCTATTATAATAGTAGATATTTCGGAACAAAAGAATGCATCTTATTATATAGACGTACATAGTAGTTAAATTAGAGCATGAGCTTTAAAAGTGTTATATAATTTTTCATCTTCATAATATTGATTTGAAGATCATTTGTACAACAAAATTATGTACATAATAAACACATTTAAAAAGATGAAATAAATTTAGTGCAATATATGTACTAGTATTGCTTAAATTACGTTCTCTTTAAAGTTGTCATTAATAAGTTAACTATTAACAGTTCAATCAAAGCTAATCATAATGAATCAAATATAGAAACATTATTTGTCAAATTTAATATTTGATAGTAAAAACTTTATATAGACTTATTTTTTTATTATTATTAATTATTCGTAGAATAATTAATTAACATAGTATGTTCACGTAATTTTTGAAAAATAATTTCACACACACAAGCAATTGTATTATCACCGAGATTACGTATTTATGTCAAGTTTCAATTTGATATGACATTAGTAAATGGGTTTAAAATGAGTTACAAGATTTGGGGCTATATCACGGCTGATAGAGTGACTTAAATAAAAGCGTGTAAAAAGTAAAATGGTAAACTTTGTATCAATTTGATGTGTCTAGAAATATATTTTTACTGCAATAATCTCCACCAAAACATACCGAGCAGATCTTGAAACTACAGGTGACTCTGTTCGAACTTTACGCCAAAGCAAATTGACTTACCCAATAATGGAACCCATTCTTCCATTATTACCTGTTTTACAAAACTTTTAATAACCTGGCCTTTTTTCGATTACCTAAAACAAAATATGGGCTATCAATGGATTGCAACTCGAAAAGGTCTCGTAATTAGACCAAAGGATGGAGCTTCATTTGAAAGTCTCTTATTAATGAACGCCTTATCAATTAAAAGGTAACGGAAAACTTTCACTTGCAACCCGACATGTATCGGGGTATTTCGATTTAAGCTACCAGTGGAATAGTGAGAGCCAAGGATTTGAATGAGATAAAGCTTTGCCGAACACTGCTAATTAAGTTGTCTTCGGCACTCTCTTCAAAATTTCTTGTCTTATCTTTGTTCAATACTTGCTGTACACAAATCAATTAGTATGGAAGCCTTTGAGATGAGCCACCAGAAATTCCGAAGAGAAAGGAACCCCCGCAGGGTTGTTTTTTTTTTGCAGCCCCGCATTATTGTCTTTTTCTTTATCTAAAAATGATCGGGAGAGGCGGATCGAACACCTCTAATAAGAAGTTAATGATAAAAACTTACGATTCCTTTAATGAAGGAGAATAAGATATTCAAATTACAATACAAGGGTTTTTATTTGGTGAATTGGGAGGTAAGCAGGATATTCTGCTTTAAATTCCAGTAGTAGTTGGTATATGTTGCTTAGATAAAAGTTTTATTCATACAATAAGAATAATGAACATATTTAGTTAATAGGACCAAATATAATTTCACTAGGAGGAGTTTATTGTAATACTATAAACCTTCATTTAAATAACATTAAATGTCTTGCAACCACCAGAAAATAATTATATTTCGTTAATTTAATATTTTTTAAATAATCTTTCAGTTTTTATGTTATTAATGTAGTAAATATATTAACCAGAATGTTCCATAGTAATTCAATTTTTTTTTCTAAGCGTAACTAATTGTTACTTTAATCAGAAATTAAGCAATGTGTTCTTGAAAGGAAAATATTTGTAGGAAAAGTTGTAACTTATTAAACTTACTTTTAGCTGGTTGAACCTGTTTTTCCCACAGAAAATCAGAAAAAAAACTTATTATTACCTTACTTTTGAATTGCTTCGTTATATGGTTAGTATAATTTAATTGCTTTAAAATTCATAAATACGTACATGTACATGCCCGTTCATAAAACATATACTTTATGTACTAAATAGTAATTACCTCCTGAAATGTAACACCCTCCTCAAATGCATTTCTATCGCTTTTGTTATTAAAAACGTTTAGGAGATGTACCAGGGGTGGTTTCTCAATTGGAGCAGGGTTTCTTAGAAATTGACTTATCTCGGCCTCTTCAACGATAAACCTTCTAGCACTTCCTTAAATTATTGAAATCACGCAAACCACGAAATCATTTTTGTACTCTGGAAGCTCTAATACTCAGGTAAATAGAATGATGTATTCCATTAGTATATGATTTCGATATAAAATATTTGTCTTTGCTTTTGTGATTGCTAATGAAAGTAAACTTTTCAAGTAAGGTAAACATTTCTTGAAAAATTTACATTCAATTATGCAAGCGATGATCTTAGCAGTTACTCTAAAGCAATGATAGTTATTACGAGATCATTGACAAATAACAGTTCTTTAACTGTTACTTAGGTATTTTTTCAGAGATAAGGGAGGGGGGAGCGGGGTAATATAGAAATGTTCGACCTAAATCACTCAAGTATTTTAAACTAAGATGTCCTTTTATAGTACAACATAACATAATTTAGCAAATTATTTCATGCTTATTAGAAAATGATTCAACATTAGAAAAAAAGGATGGAAAATGTAATACATATACAATTACAAAAATAACAATAAATTTAAATTTTTATATTGCGTTGAGCCATCTTTTTTAAATTTAATTTTTGTAATCAACTATTTTTAGACAATTTATATAATTTCCGTTACATCAGCCATTTAATTTGTTCCCTAAAATTTTTTTAACTTATTTACTTTCTGTCAAAAATATGTACATTACATTTCTGAACACAATACGAATATATCTTTAAAAGGCCAAGAAATACTCTCAATATACAGTAGCAACAACAAAATTTGCTCAAACTACCTAAATTACCGCCAAGTTAAAACACACGCAAATCCTCCCTCCCCCCCCCCCCCCCCCACACCCCCCGCCCTCCTCTGCCACGTGAACACACAAATTATCCTAGCTAGTTGCATAAAAAGCACACCAGAAATATTATATGAAATCCCCTCTTTAAAAAAAAACACGGATATTCCTCATCTGAAATCTTTCATCCGAAAATGTGAAGAGGCAATGATCACCCAAGAACCGCGTTAAAACCACACAATTAAGTTAATCGTAATTGATGTATTTCGCCGAACGCACACTTTTCCGAAGAATAACAACCATCCGAAAACTGAATCAAACCTCCCCGACACAAAATAAACTCTGCTATCCTTCCCACAGGACACATCAGTAAAATTTCCTAATTCAATTATAAGATAAACGATATAATATGGATAATCTCCAAAATATTATATTTTGAACCAAAGAGTTCTCATATTGAAATAATTTTAGCGTAATAATATTTTATTGTAATTGTATAAAGAAATGATTTGGATCGTTTTCAATCGTTCGTTAAATTTGGACATGTGCCAATAACGAAGTAAATATCACATTCAATCCAGTTCGTTACTGTGATATAAGGGAAAAATTTCAAGGAACGAGTTTGTTTCAACCAAGGCCGTTTTGAAAGTGGGAGCAGATCGTTCTTCTATTCTGGTTCATTTTAGTAACATGTTAATATTTTTTTACTTGTTAATTTTGTAACCTGTTTTTTTTTAACTTTCTTTTTATTTTTACCGTTTCTGCATATTTGATCAATTAATCAATTAAAATCTATTAATTGTTTGAATAACTTATTTTATTCAATATATATTTTTTCGATTTTGGAATACTACTTTTTTGAAGAAATAAAGAACTGTTATTTTTTGAAAAATATCTTTAATTATCGTAAATTGAAATTACGATATCTCTTAACTGTTATTCTAATATCACTGATCCCTAAATTATACCAATTTAATGTATATCATTATCCTATGAGTGCATTGCATGACATACTTGTAATAAAATGCACTCATAGGAGTAGAATCCGGTCACTTGACCGCCTTTTTGGAATCATCGCGCGCTGGAAGTTTTGGCGCGTGTGACTGATAAGGCGACCGAGCTGATAATTTTTTTTTTTAAAAGAGGGACGTGTTGAGTTAAAATAATTTTCAAAACGGGGCTAAACCTAGATAAGGAGCTTCGTGTGATAGCAGTATTTCCCTTAGGAAGGGCTTATTGAAATTTTACTATTAAGCAAGGAGGCATATTTATAAATAAAGTTCTAATTAACTTACAGCAATGGAATTATTTTTATTAATAATGTGATATTAGAGAGAATCAGGTCTTCACTGAAGGGGGGCCGGAAAGTACCAAGTGGAAATGCGTGTAACACATAGTATGGTAATCTAAGAATGGCAATTGGTAAATGTATTAAATACAAAGAGAAAAAAAAGGAGTATGTGAGTCTTAAGACAAGGTGTGGTTACCGTGTTGTTGTTAATGGGGGAGTTTCACGCCGAGAAGAAGACAGCTGTTCAAACGAAACGCAGAGAACAATCCTAAGACGCCGAAAAAGTTCCGTAGAATTAGTATGGAACTACAGCTGCTGCAATATCATTTATAAGTTTTCGCTTTTAAAAATATGGTAATTTCGTGAAGTGCATTCAATTGCTCTAACACTACTTCGAAAAAGTTCAATTGCTCTAACACTACTTTAATTGTACATATGGAAGTCACTATGTATAATACATGATCCAATTCCATTACCGCATGGTAATTTTTTATTACTATGAGACATTTTTTGGTTGTATGCGTAGAATTGGTGACATGTTGTAACCATTTTGGGCCTTCAGGCGTGTGTATGAGTAAAATGTTGGTGTATGTGTAGAATTAGTGGGCATTAAGTACCCATATGGGTCCTATTTGGGTGGTGTATGAAAAGAATTGGGGGTATACATGTAGAATTAGTTGACAATATGTACCCCTAAGTGGTCAATTTGGTGGGTGTATGCATAAAATTTTGGTGTGCATAATTAGTGGCCATTAAGTACAAATTGGTGTTTATATCATAACAAAACAATTTTATATCATAACGAAAAAAATGTATAAGTGTGTTTTAATTTTGTAAAGAAAAAAAACAGTATTATAACATAAAAAAAAATGTTTAAGTGTTTATAACATGTAAAAATATACTTTGTGTTTACAACATGTTTACTTGCGTCCCTTAAATAAAAAACCCATTGTGCAATTTAGTGTCACGTTTAATCAATTAACCAACTTAAACCACCCTTAATTGTGCTTCAGAAAACTAGCAAAGAATGTGTAACCTATTTTATAAATAAGGTAAAATTGCAAAAAGAGAAATTGGAAAAGAAGAAGCGCTGATTTTGCCGAATCCAAGATGGCGTTACGCGCCAAAAAGGCAGGCAAGTGACCAGGTTTCCACTTGTAGGATTATAATACACTCAAAAACAAAATATTGTAAATTTTTTTATTCAAGTTGTTCAGACTTAAATTTATTTTAACAATTTATAAACAAATCTTTAGGTTAAGGGTCATTTCATATCAAATCATCACAGTCATTTTATTCACCATTTCCGATATTTATGAAATTTTGTGAACTTGTTACATTTACGAAGAATGTAAACCACACAAAATTTTAACCTTCTAGGCGTATTTGCTTTTTAGTTATTTTCATTTAAAAATGGCCGAAAACGTACAATCTGCACACCGATGGCTGCATTAAAATTACCATAACTCCTGTTCTAATTAATACATAGAAATAATTTTGGCATCGTTTTAAAGCTCTTTAAATGACCTTTAAAATGGTATGAAACACATAAAGGTTTGGTGGAAAACATTTCAAGGTCATATTATCTGACTTTAAATTCCTAAAAAACGAATTTATTGATTTGCCCTATATTTTTTTCATGAATACTACAACATCATACCTACATGTATACCAATTTTCAAAATCAGCACTCAATGGGATCACGCAAAAAAAAAAATTTGAAACAAAAATATACAATATTTAAATATTGACATAACCTTTTTACAGGTTTTTGTAATTAATTATTTAATTATTATTTGCAGTTAATTGCACTTTACATACAACTTTAAATTAATTATAAGGACTATTTACCTTAATTTAAATTAAGTAAGTTTTCTATGAACACACAATTTTGTATTTGCCGACAATTCAATGCAATGTATTCCGTTTCACTTCTATCAAAAGTGGAACAAGTTACCAATATTGTGTATATTTTTGTTTATATTTTTTTGTGTGTGATCCTATAAAGTTCCCATTTTAAAAATTGGTGTACATGTAGTTCAGATGTTGTAGTATTCAGGAAAAAAATATATTGAAAATTGAGAAATTCGTTTTTTTGGAATACAAGGTCAAAGATCAAATAATATTACCTGGAAATGTTTTCCACCAAAACTTCATGTGTTTCATATCCTTTTAAAAGTCGTTTAAATAGCTTAAAAACGATACCAAAATTATTTCTATGTGTTAATTAGAACAAGAGTTATGGTAATTTAAATGCAGTCATCGGAGGGCAGATTGTACCTTTTCGGTCATTTTGAAATGCAAATAACTAAAAAACTAATATGCCCAGAAGGTTAAAATTTTGCGTGGTTTATATTCTTAGCAGGTATAAAAAGTTCACTAAATTTCATAAAATACATACACACACACACATACATACATACATACATGTGTGTGAGAGTTGTGTGTATATACAAAAGGCACATACATATAGGTTCTAAATAAGGGAATGATAAAAGTTCAAATTGTTTAAAAAAAGTACCAATGTTATTTCCATTTCAAGCCCATGTTTACAGATGAATAGATGCTTTTCTAAATCTATTGATTTGACTAGTTTTGTTTCCGTATTAGTTCATAATCGAAGCATATATATGTGTACGCGTGTTGGTTGATTTCCATTTCAAGTGTGTCTTGTAAAAGATGTTGCTACTTCTGAAATGCCTTCATTTATTTTCTTTTTCAAATTGATAATTTTGTAGTACTAGGCACAATGTAAGACGTACTACCATCATCTCCCTAAAAATAAATGGAAATTATTTTTTTAATAAAGAGAAATTTTAATATAGTAATTAAAAAATACATTATATTCCTGAATTTTTTGGTATTCTAAAATAAACTTCATAATTCTAATTATGAAAATAACAAAATATTAGTTTAAAGCTATTGTCAATAAGTTTAAAAATTAAAGTACTTTTTATTTATATAAAAAACACTACTAAACATTTTACTAACAACAAAGTAAAATTAATAGGATATTTTGGGAAAGTTAAGAACATTATTTGTGAGCTTATAATTTTGCATTCCAAAAGGGCATTTAGTAATGTGTAAATACGTAAAAAGTACTCATTGCAATAATTTGAGTCTTTATTAGAAGTTACAATTTAAATATAAGTCATTCTTCTTTTCTATTCCACTAAATCCTATAAGAAATAATAGCATAACGTAGAATGATACACTTACCGTTAGAACTTGATGTTTTCCTGCTCATTTCCGTACCAGGATCCGTGTCATCGGAATGCTTTTGCGATTGCCCAACCGTATTCGAATTACTTGGTTTTGTCTTCGAATAGATCACTTTTCGATATGAAATACTTACTTTGTACATATATTCAAAAATCTAGTTAACGACTGAAATGATATTTCTACGTACATCGAATGATACTGTTTCATTCGATTCTACTATCAGTACTGAGTAATAAGTTTAATTAAGTTTAGTTATTAACAACGTTGTTCGGTTTAATGAACAATTACGGTGTTGTTATCCGTTGGGATATTGATGGGAAATATTTCCTATTGCAATCTAGAGAAGTGAAAATGAGGAATGGCATTGACAAAACGGCCGGCTTCTATAACGTCCTGATTCCAAAAGCATTCAAAACATCCGTTACATTACAGTTGATAGAAAAAATCCGTTGAGACTGAAAATGAAATCATTTCATGCACTTTTTCTTCCAACGTCTAAAAAGAATCCATACATATTTTTCCCTTTGAAACTAATATCTTTCATTTGATTTAGAATAATAAAAGAAAATGTTTGTCTGTGTGGATCGCAAAACACCTACTTGCTCTGCGTATAAATGACTGAACATTTATAAATAAGTACTATTTATCTTCAAGATGTGCACCTGAGGCTCGTAAAATTCTATTTTTTTTAAATTAATTTAACGTTGATACAAATATTGCGCTTAAAAAAATATTGTCACGAACCAGAACGCTTAGTGAGTAGCACGAAAGGACCATGAGGTTTTTTTTAATGGATGTGCTCTAATGTGTAGGCTATGCAGCTAGTACTAAATATACCATTTAAAAAGTAAATAAAAAATAGATTTTTTTTTAATATTTAGTATCCAGTTTTGACACATTATATAAGTATTAAATTTCCTTTCAAATATCCAATCAATTTCCAATAAAAAATTAAGTTTCAGTTTTTTTAAATTTCTAACATACATAATAGTAATATGAAGTTTACGTTTTATCCATTGTGGGTACTAATGGCAAAACCATTATATAGAACCACTCATTACTTAACCTTAATTGAGTAAACATAAAAAAAAATATTTTTGTAAACTGCAAATGCAATCTTTTCTAATCAGGATCAGTTTCAAAGGTCCCACGGTATAAAAGCTGGAATGAAAATTGCCTTCTATCAAAGTAACAAAAAAATCGGTCCTTGAAGAAACTGAATGTTATGCAAGATATCTAGCAATTTTTTTAAAAAAAATTGTTACTTTTGAGTTGTTCTTTTACTTTTGGGTATATTTTTTTCTCCTGTTTTTGTGAAAATGTCAACTGAATTGTATAAATCCATTGATGTCATTACGGTTTTCACTCGGGTAGATGAACTTGAAAAAGTCGGTCTCGTTCATGGGACAAATTTGGATGCGCGAAGGGAAATAAAAACAAAATCAATACGCAAGAAATAAAACTCACAAATGTTTCATTAACATTTCCACATGCAGGATGTAAATACATAAAATACATGGAAATGGGAGAGACAAAAAATATCTAAAATGGGTATTTTGTTTTTGCTGTTTCATTCATTGGTAGCACCGTTACTTTGGTGGACCATTAATAATGAAGTAAAGTGACTGTTAGTGGATCGTAAAACACTTACTTCCTCTGCGTATAAAACGTTTAAATTTATAGCACTGTCTATCATCAAGATATGCACCTCTATACCGTGCAAACAAACATTTGTCTCGTATTATACGTGGGCATTTCGAAGGGATTTTTCGGAGTCAGAAAAAGGTTCTCCATATCATCTAAAGCTATTAATCGCTACTAATTGACGATTATCCCTGTATTTGAACCCCCCATCATCCCTTTAAGATCAGGGAGACAAAAAGTATTTGAAACTGCTAAAGATCCCGGCGAAAGATTGGACGACCAGACTAGCTGTAAAAAAGAAAAGCGGTTGACAGGAAAAAATCCGCAATTTAGGGGTGCCGACTTCTCACCCTTTCTCGCCAAATGAGGGAGAATCCCGGGTGGAGAAAAGGATGATAGGAGAAGTTTATTCATTAGATGCGATCTTCGGCCCATCAATCGAAACACAACGAAAGATATCATTAGTGACACACTACTTATATTTTCAATTGAGATAATTTTACGAAAGTAAGTGTAACCATACTTTTGTGAGAGTTTGAATTTTAAGATGAGAATTGAACACTGTGTGTGTGTTAACACGAAGATGTCAAACCGAACAATTTTACATTTACAGTAAATATGAGTTTTAAGCACAGTAGGGGGGAGGGGACGAACCACCCCTGGTTTTTCGGGCAATATTTATTGTAGAGCTAAACTTAATATACCATTTTGCAAGGAATGAAGTCTACTACACATTGATATACAAAAAATTAGCAGAGGGGACAATCTTCATATTAACATTCGCCATAACTTTAAAATTTCCAATAGCAACATCCAATTTTGACTAAATATTTAGAATCTATGACAAAATTTATCATCGGATATCAATTTGCAAGTCATTTGGTCAAGTAGTTTTTTAGTTATCAGTATAAAAATTTTAGAACTCGTAATGTTAAATGAATATTTTAAACTTTTAATCATATTTCACGAAATAACAATTTTATTGAGCAGGTATTTTTATCTGTGTTACTTCTAAGCGACCCAAATATAATATACTAACTTTCATTTTATATATATATATATATATATATATATATATATATATATATATATATATATATATATATATATATATATATATATATATATATATATATATATATATATATATATATATATATATATATATATATATATATATATATATATATATATATATATATATATATATATATATATATATATATAATTTTTAATTTTATTTAAATTACGATTTTTATATAAAAAAAATTATGAATGGCAACCATGCTGTATTTTAATAGTGATGGATTCAGAAAAACGTTTCATATGCATATCTAAAATTTCGTGATTTTCCTCTTTGTAGTTCAATTGATCATTTCAGGGGTCATACGCATATTAAAAATCAGCAGTATATAAAAGAAATCCTCGCCAATTTCGCGAATTAACAGCGCTGTATTGATATAAAATGTGAATTTCTTATATCCCGGCGTGGGGAATACGGGAGTAGTGCACGTTAAATCTGATCCAAATCCAATGCCCTGTCGCCTATTGAAGTTGTGTCGGGTGCCAGTTCATATGTTGTTCTTATCATCGGGCCATGGTTCAAAAATAAATGGCAGTGTTTCTGGGTTCTTCCTTCGAGATAGACTTCGGAGGGGGGATTCGTGGCCTCGAGGATCTATCGTCGACTAGCAACCAGAGTTCAAGTATTGACAATTTTTTTTAAAGTGCAGTGATTTGTGATCTGGCAGATTCCCTGCGAAGTAACAATATGTCGTCTGAACTTATCCTCCGATTTCTACGGCATGTATACGAGACTGGTGCACGTTAAATCTGATCGTAGTCCAATGTCCTGACGCCTATTGAGGCTGCGTCGGGTACAAGCTCAGGTTTTGTCTCCGTCATTTGACCATGTTTTAAAAATACGAGGCATCGTTAAGGGGTTTTCCTTCGATATCATCAATTCGAACCGTCGTCAATAGCCAACTGTGCAGCTCTAGTGCGACGTTATTTCAACCAAACAAACAATGAACCAGCTTCGAAGACAATGAGCAAGTTTTAAATTTTCAAAAAGTAGTGTAGCACTTGCTTTCGCTTGTCACCCTTAATCTGCTTTACTTTGCTAGGTTTTTGAACCACAGCACCATATGTGCCTTTATTTCAAAACTGACGTTTTAAAGGTACAAAAACGTTGTTCACATTGAAATGGTATAAGCATTGTTAAAAAACTTGATTCTTTCTTTATTAAATACAAACAAAACATATGTGCATATTTTTGTTTTTTAAATGAGTTTTAAAAGTATTAAAATACTTTTTCGACACCATGTATAACCTAAGACAAGCACAATCTTATGGGGGGAAAAAATAAACAATTACATAATAAGTGTGCATAAGTTGTTTTTATTCGTTTAATTCCAAAATACTGGATACACCTTCTCAAAATGTCAGACGATAGGTTTGATAAAATTTGCTACTTAAATATGTATAATTTATCCTTTTACTTGCCAAACAATAAATTTAATTGGGCCATCTTAATAAGAAATATTTTACAAAACACTGGTTTTTATTTTGTTTGGCTTTCGCAAGACCATAAAGTCGCTGAACATTACATTTCAACGATTGTACAAGTGACCAATACACCCAACATGATCTTGCTTCAATGAACAATAGTATTAACCACTCTCAGTATAATTATATCAAAAACTCACATTTAATCGAAGACTATTTAATTTCAAATATAGATATCACTATAAAAAGAATTATTATACAAATTCGTTGCAATCCAATTTTTTAAAGGTTTCGAAATATTTCCTAATAATTCCTGTAAATTTTGTAACACAACAGAAAAGGAAACCTGGGATCATATATTTTTAGTCTGTCCAATTTACGATGCATTCAGACGAAAATACTTATCATCAATTGAATCCAGTAACATTTCAACCATCCTAAAATTAAAAAAAAAAAAAAAAAAAATGTTTTTATAACTACGCAATCTTTGTTTTAAAATTCCGAGAGGACTTGATCAGTGAACTTGTGCAGGAATAACATATTAAAACCCTAATTCTAATTGCTCGTGTCATTTTTTTTTGTCTTTTTTTTTGCATATTTGTTCAAATTGTGTTTAAATTTTTTTTTAATGTATTATCTTGTATTTAGTGTTATTTAACTTTGTATTCACTTTTGTTAAATTATATTGCCAACCTTTGTAAATGGGCTATGGCCCATTACAATAAACTTATCTATCTATCTATATGTAACAAACATTTAGGAAAATTATTAGTATGGGGAAATCAACGCACATTCATAAAATTGTTCAAAACATCTTTTTTAACTAAGATAAAGTATAGCTGTATCTTATTAGTCTTTTCGCACAAAAATAAACATATCAGCTTATCTTAATTTGCTTATATGAGCAATTAGTTTGAATTTGATCAAATGTATTTAGTGTTATTTAACTTTGTATTCACTTTTGTTAAATTATATTGCCAACCTTAGTAAATGGGCTACGGCCCATTACAATAAACTTATCTATATATCTATATGTAACAAACATTTCGGAAAATAATTAGTATGGGGAAATCAACGCACATTCATAAAATTGTTCAAAACATCTTTTTTAACTAAGATAAAGTATAGCTGTATCTTATTAGTCTTTTCACACAAAAATAAACATATCAGCTTATCTTAATTTGCTTATATGAGCAATTAGTTTGAATTTGATCAAATCAGAAACTTTTAAACCTTGAACCGCATGTGGCATACAAGTATACAATTATCAAAATTTTATAAAGTATAAGTATTCTTAAAATATTTTCTGGAATACTTTTACATTCATTACTTGTTTTTAGGAGACTAAATATATATAAACATATTTTTTATTGTGAAATTACATGTTTTAAATTTTGTATTTTTATTTCTTATGATAAAAACTAATAAATAAATAATTTCTGAAACGTCTAATTTAAAATTAAAAAAAAAATTGATATTACTTGCATTTAAAAATAAACACTCCTTAAAATAATTGTAGCCTGAAAGTTGTTTTTTATAAAATTTCTTCACAGTGAGTAGGCATTACTTTTACCAGCACCCTGTGCTGTAATCTTACTCGGAAATTGTTTGCAGTGTGGCAATTGGGTAACGCCCTCAAAACAAATTTTAACGAATCAACAAATGAGTTTAAACGAGTTGACAAATAATTTTATCTAAACTATGTCAAAAATACTTATAATAATTTAATAATATTAAGATAAAAGTTCGAACAGGTGTGTTGCTTTAAAAATGTACTCTGCTCTATAACATTCATGATAAACATCAAATACATGTAAACATTTTAGGATACTAAATATGACAAAAATAAAAATATAAAATGTCAATATATTGAAACTAAATTTAAAAAGTGGCTGAATAATATAAATTGTATAAGAAAATTTATTTAAAAATTCAATTATTTATTAAAGTATTTAATTTATTAGTTTTATAAGGATTTAATTTATTAGTTTTATAAGGATTTAATTTAAACTAATTGTGGTATGTTTTTTATATTTATATTTTACACAAAACTGCATTGAAGTTTTGCATAAAAAATTTATATTAAAATTAATTCTGAACCGTATACAATTTTATATAAAACTGCAATCACAAAAAAGGGAACTGTTTGTCTGGTAATTACAAGAGTAAACCTCTTATCGACAAACGTAATAAATTATGATAATAAGTGATTGACAACCTTGTCATAATAAGACGAATCATGTTTATAATTAATATAACCCGTTCTGACAATTGGAAGCGAATAATGTTCTCACATGTTAATTTACGTTCTGTTGTACATCATGTTTCATAAACATTGCTAAAAACAAACGATCGGATGTCATTTCTCAGTATCGTAGAGGGGTGGGGCCAACAGAGGGATTTATGACGTCATCTGGCAGGCGATGAATCATTGACGAGTGGGGAAAGGACGCTTATTCCTATTCAATACAACGCGTCACAGCGTTTAAGCACGTCTTTTTTTTCTTTTCCACCGCCATCCGAAATATTGAGCTTTTGCGAAATATGTAAAGACACTCGTTTGTTCCATAATCTAAATATGGGTAAGGGGTTTAATATTTAATTTTTGTGGGTAAAACGGATTGCATTTGTAATAACGAATTAAACTATTTATTGAATGTTTACTGGTTTGCGCGAGAAATAGGTTTTCTACTATAGTTAATTAATAATAAATTAGCCTTTACAGATATAACGCCAAGTTCGAAATAAATATTGTCATTTGGTCGCCAAGCACATGCAAACATCATTATGCGAAAATGCGCTTCTGTTTTACCAGACAAAGCTTTCTAAATCGTAGAAAACACGCCAATTTCACTCGCATTTTGATAATCTATTGAGCATGATTTAGACAGTAACTAATTGGGTATGATTTTAGCTGTAGAATTTCGATATTTACTAATCAAAATAAAGTATTTTTTGTAAATGCAAATGCAAACCTACCAGGTTCGATGCATTTCCTGTAGTTCGGAAGACTCAAGGAGAAGAGACATCTTTTAAAAACTTAACTAGTTTTTATTTACATTCCCAAACAATACTTTTTGTGGAGGAGCTGCATTTTATCCAACCATACTCAATGGCGGCCTGGTGCTCTCTCTGTTCGAAATCCGAACCGAAACTTCTCAAGTGGAAGATGCCACATTCCAAACCCAAATGGGGCCTCTCAGCACAGTGAATCATTCCCCAAGTGGGCCGGTCTGCAACATTCTCCCACCTTTGAGTTTAAACTTATAAACTCAAATTTTACTTACTACAGCTCTCCCCACAAAAGCAAAGTCAAATATACAAAAAGGATACAAAAATATATACAAATATACACATATAGTTCATTGAAAACAAAAACAATGAATTATTTGCTAACTAAAAGAATGCTTACTAATCAATGCTAAAATATATATACATATATAAATTTAAATGCAATATAAAAGTTATAAATTGAAAAAATATTCTAAATATTAATTCTCTAAAGTTTTTTGCTTAATATCTCATACGATCTGGTGCATTCACAGTTCGACCACTTTGGCACGTTACCAGCGTTAAGAGTTTGTTGTGAGATACAAAGAGTCTTAAATTTCTAAATCTGGAGAGACATATTCAAAATACAATTTGTTTTGTTTCACTACATCATTATGTACAGTTAAAACACTTTTAGTTTCTCAGAACTACTTATCTCTTCATTTAGAATATTTACACTAGAAGGCCACCTGGATTCTGACTTTCAGAGCCAAGATGGACACTCCCACCATTTTAATTGTTTCAACTTTTCAGTTGAACAATCACGAGACTCGAGGTCGGCAGCTTTATATACACCTGGTATATTTATACCACAACTGAGGAGGATCAGTCACAGAAAGAATGTATTTAATTCGATTTATCACTAATGTGCACCACTCGGTCATCGTACTCCGAAAACTGTTTCTAACAGCTGTAGAAGTGTCCATCGAATAGAATGGACGACTTCCAGTGACCTCCAAGTCACTTAAACTTGGGATACAATCATCAACACTTAGATGATTGGCAGTTGGAGAAAGATCACGGGGCACTATATTCAAATGATGATTTATGGTGGCACATAATTGAAATGGTGAGCATTTTACACCAAAACAAACATTTGTATGATGATAAGTTATTGACTTACCCGAGTTTACACTATCAGATGCACTAAGTAGAAGGTTTGGCACTTTTTCCAAACATTGATTCGGAGACGATAATCCCTTATGTTTACAACTTGCATCATACACAAGCCTTTCCGGCATTCGCCGCACTGGGTCGGGGGGGATGAAGTCGGCTGAGGGGGTCGCTACTTCGACCGGGAAGGAATCGTCTCGGATTCGAATAGCATCTTCATCTGTCGTCGAGACCTTCAATACTGGGACGGGGGGGGATGGGGGCGGCTGAGTGGGTCACAACCGCGGCCGGGAATGAATCTCCTCGGATTCGAAGGGCATCTCCATTTCTCGACGAGATCGTCAATTCTTTTAGATGTATTGTTGCTCGGACACGGCAAGCTATAAGCTCCTCTTCATGGACTTCGGCAGCGTAATATTCTTGATTGAAGTCGTTTTGGCTGCATCCCGCTTCCTGACCCTGCAGGAGTTCCAGGAACACAACGTCTAGGGCAAAGAGTTTTTTGGCTTTTTCTTCTAGCTGTTTCAAAGCTATTTGGACATTCACGGCTTCAGCCATTTCCGTTATAAGCTCACGTAAGAGCTTAACGGCCTTAGTGAATGAACCTCGCACGGCTGTGCGTCTTTGTTTGAGAGATTCCATTGTCTCTTTTTCCTCGAGTCCCTGTTCGGGCGCCATAATTTTGTAAATGGAAATGCAAACCTACCAGGTTCGATGCATTTCCTGTAGTTCGGAAGACTCAAGGAGAAGAGACATCTTTTAAAAACTTAACTAGTTTTTATTTACATTCCCAAACAATACTTTTTGTGGAGGAGCTGATTTTTATCCAACCATACTCAATGGCGGCCTAGTGCTCTCTCTGTTCGAAATGCGAACCGAAACCTCTCAAGTGGAAGACGCCACATTCCAAACCCAAATGGGGCCTCTCAGTACAGTGAATCATACCCCAAGTGGGCCGGTCTGCAACAGTATTGGACAGTGAAATCAATTTCTGGTGACAATTAGGTGAGTATGAAAAGTCGCCGTCATCCTGCTATCATTGGTTAGGTGGTACTTGGGATCGGAAATTGTCAGATGAACCTATGTTATCCCAAATAAAAGTTCGTTGTCTGTACAGCGGATTATTTGAAATTCGTTCTTATGTATTTCCTATGGAATAGATACCAATCCGCAGCCAATAACAAGTTGGGTCGACATGGCTCACGAAAGAATCAGAAAATGGTAAAGGAACCACAAGAGCCTAGTTGTTAAAATGGTTGTTTAGACTAGTCTACTTTTTAAAGTAAATCAAATATACAGAATATTAAATCACACTTTTGAGATATTTGTGCATCTAGTCATTATATTCAGTCGGGAGAAATGCATTACTTCTTTCGGAAAAAATACCTTTTTTATATGTAATTGCAAATTTTCTAAGATTTTGTCATATTTCCGAAAATCTTTAATATGGATCTGATTTACACACACATTAATTGGCGGAAATGTCGCAATGAAGAAGCTTAAAATGTAAATTTAACGTATTTTAATATAATTTAGACTAATGAAGTCCATTCGGAATCAAATGTTCATTTAAAAATATGTATCTATTGCCGATATATTTTATAAATTCTTTCAAAAATTAAATATCCTGCTTTCATTCATTTGACAGATTTTATTAATCCTTTCGAACATCTTCCAGACCATTTCTGTTCGCTGCGTGCTTAGCATTTGTTGAGGTCTAAGATACCTTGTGGATATAATTACGTCACATTTCCCCTAATTGGGGTTCCACTGAAATAAGATTTTCATTGCGAAAGTATCATTTGTAACATAAGGTAAACAAAAAAAGCAATAATTACGAAATGTAACCGAAAAAAAACATCAAACCATTAAGCAACTCGACAATAAGCATCATTGCTTATGATTTGGTCAGACTACCTTGAAATCCGATTCAAAGTGACAATTATTTATATCAGTTTGGCATTTCGCTAGAATGTAATCGTACTTCTTCAAGTCTGTTTCCTTTTAAGAAGTCCTTCTAAAT
Source organism: Troglohyphantes excavatus (assembly GCA_963932185.1). Classification (NCBI taxonomy): domain Eukaryota; kingdom Metazoa; phylum Arthropoda; class Arachnida; order Araneae; family Linyphiidae; genus Troglohyphantes; species Troglohyphantes excavatus. The sequence goes on along the minus strand of OZ010676.1, from coordinate 65,992,017 downwards.
TCACTCATTATTTCCAGACGCTTCAGAATGTGTCAGTAACGCAGTCTCTGAAGAACATTCTATGAAACCTCCCTCTCCAACTATCACATTAGAAACCCATCCATCTGAACAAACCGAGCCCGCTTTGCTCACATCTGAACTCGCAACATAGTTCTTGTTTCTTCTGTTGCTGTTTTAACCCCAAAAACGGGATTGCACTTTGGCCCCACACCAATCACTTTTCTTTGCGGAGGCATTGCAACATTTGACACACTTGATACGGTCATTTCCTCAAGAATTGCTGGAATAGAAAGGTCACGAGAGAAAATCTTTCTATATAAAATACTGTCTCATTGAATACCTTGAATGGACGCATAAGATTTGCATAAGATTTTATCACATAAAATGTTTATCACATTTTTTATTTTAAAAATAGGTTTATTACTTCAAAGTATTTCAAACCAAATCCGTTTTGGAATTGTCCTGTTCCTACTGCGTTTTGCTGCGATAAAGCATTAAATAACCAACAAGGCTCAATAGAAAATTGTAATTGTAACGTGCATAATAAAAAACAAATACGAAATAGATTCTTGGCATTAAAAAATCCCTTTTAGAGACCACTTTTTTACCCACTGACGCTCACGCTATTTTAGCAATACTAAAGTTGTTTTCACTCTTTCGAAGTCTAAATATTTATTTCCTAGGCGTGCACTTTGATATTTTTACCCAAATTTGAATTCACTGTCAAGAGGTAGCTTTTAAGTTATACCTCAAAAAATAGATTTTAAAAATATTGTAAAACGGAGTATTTTAATGAGTTTAAAAACTGGAAACATTGATGAAAAAATTGGAGATCTCTGGACGTGATATCACGTCTGTCTATGAGCGTCAGAGCGTAATGCAAATTATTTCTTGCTTCTCATGCGGCATTTCACCCAAATTTACCACGAGCATTTTTTTTCACACATTTGTTGTTGTTGTCTCTGAAAATCCAATGTTTTCGTATTCTGAGTAGAACATTACTGATAAATGGACATATTGAATACTGTACTTTGTTATCAAAACGAAATTTTCCGTTCAAAATCCAGGAAAATATACTGTAAAAATCGGAATTTTTCTGGGAGCATTCGAATATTCCGGATGTAAATGCTGCCGGCGTTCTTTTCCGAGAAGCCGGCCACTTTCTTTTTCCGCGTGAGTTGCCGCCTACCTAGAGATCATCTGTTAGAGCATCCTGTGTGGATGATGAATCGGGCAGCTCACGTCATCTGGAGCAAGGAAACTTGACAGAACACGAATGGCTGCCAAAGTGGGCGATCTATCACACTTGGCGAGTTATTTTGTCTTAAGTTGTCCTAATTATCGCTTGAATTCCGCTTCAAAATTAGATCGTGTTTCTTCAATAGTCCATACACATTCTGACTTTCATATATCATATATATATATATATATATATATATATATATATATATATATATATATATATGATAGATTTTATGTTACAAAATATTATATCAAGAAAGTCAGAATGTGTATGGACTATTTAACTAGCAAATTTTATCAAACCTATCGTCTGACATTTTGAGAAGGTGTATCCAGTATTTTGGAATTAAACGAATAAAAAAATCCTAGGATGACCTACTTCGAGTCTTAAAATATATCCAGGTGTATAAAGGGAAACTCTCTTTCTCTGTATATATATATATATATATATATATATATATATATATATATATATATATATATATATATATATATATATATATATATATATATATATATATATATATATATATATATATATATATATATATATATATATATATATATATATATATATATATATATATATATATATATATATATATATATATATATATATATATATATATATATATATATATATGTAGCAACAGTTCTAGTGTGCCACCCCTTTTATCTTTCCATTTTTAATTTAAGTATGACCCGTCCAATATTTAACTTTTATTTATATGATATAAACAAAATACACTCGAAAACTGATTCACACATTCATTCATACCAAACAACCATCTTTTCCACATCAAATAAAATGAACCATTGCTCTCCGATCGTTCCCACAAAAGAAATACAAATGAAAAAATATTCCGATTCAATCACAAGATACGGTTCAAATACGATAGTTTCCAAAAAATATATTTTCAACCAATGAGTCCTAATATTAAAATATTTTTTATCGTATCACAAATATTTTTGATCACAGTATCGTAAAACGTTTAGATCGCATTTTGGACACGTGCCAATGACTAAATGACGTAAACATCACGATTCAGGATTATTATATATATCAGGATAGTTATATCACGGTATAAGTTTATTTCAACCAAGGCCGTCCGTCTTGCAAGTGGAACGGATCGTTCTACCTTTTCCGTTCCTTTTTTGTAACATGATAAAAAAAATTATCTGCTCTTTTTCTAACCTGTTCTTTTTTTTTTTATCTTGCTCTGTTTTGTCGGTTAGGTGTTTCTGGTTAAAATTAAACAACGCAACTATTAATTGTTTTAAGAACATCTTTTTCAATATATATTTTTTAAAATTTTAATTTCGAAATACTGCTTTTTTTGTGCAAATAAATAACTATTATTTATTATAAATAATATTTTTAATTATCGGAAATTGAAATAATGTTATTTTATAACTATTATTAAATATCTCTCATCACTATCCCACAAAACATGGAATATTACAGCCAATGTATGGTATATTACAATGAAGGATATATTACAGCCTTTGAAACAATGCTAATTTTAAGAATTTTAGCAAATAATTCCCCAGAGCCGAACACTAATCCAGCAAATGTCCGAGCCAACGTGCAGCAATAAGTGTCCGACCTGGGATAACATTGTGGAACTGAAACGCAGCCAGCTTCGGAAGCTTCCTGCTGTGAACAACTCTCGTTCATTGCCGAGCACGACGGATATGTTGCCGAGAATCGAGTCCGACTGCGTTATTCCTGGGACGACTCCCCGTCAAGCCGAAAGAGGATATCCGCAAACACACCATTTCAAGCTCCGACAGAACCTGAGAAGACGCAACGACTGCTTCGGCCAAGATGGCTACTTCGAACGTGCAACAGTCAGCGACATTCGCCCCCATCAGAAGTGACCGGAACTGATAGACGACACCAAATGCCCTCAACACGATTTTTCCCTGCCACTCGACCGTCCGTAATTTTCGACGCCACCGGCCAACAACGCAATAATAATAATCGTTTCATCGCCGGCATCACCATACATTGGCTGTAAACATCCTTGGCATTGAGTGCAGGGATTTGTGCTTCTCTATCAGCACTCCGTTCCGTCAAGATGTGTCATCGCAAACTCATCGTTTTCCAACCACCTCCAAACGTCATTGAACAACTATTCTCGTGCAACGTTATGGAAAACCAACAATGATTCAAATCTCTTAGTTTGTGAGTAAAAATCATATCTATCAAAAATCTTAGTTTGTGAGTAAAATGTTCCAATCCCCCCCCCCCCCCCCCCCTATCTCGAACGACCGATGTGGATCTAACATTTAATCTTCCTGAATTTTAAATATCATTTAGTTTATTGAACTATACAAAATATTAATGTTTGAATCTTCATTATTGAATTAAATTTGATTGAACTGGTTTTGCAACTTTGGTATTTGTCATTTTTAATAATAATTGTTATGTTTTATTAATGCAGATTTTATATTTTAAGACACAGCCATTTTTCTTTATAAAACTTTTGTGAATCCCAGCCATTTAATTATTTACTTTCCACAACGATTTTTATAAACATTACTTTTCCAAAATAGAAAGTTTTATACATTTGTAATGTTTATAATATTTAAATTTATATTAAAATTTCTCATAACTCTGTAAAAATATTTACAAAAACAGATTTATAACGATTTTAAGTAAGCATATTCATGCTAGACATATTTTATCTCAAAAGCGAGTAACTGCGAATATTAGAATAATTATAAATGTGGCGGGTGGGAACTTTACAGAAACACTTTGATTAAAATTGAAAGCAAACAGTATATTGTAAATAGTTTTTAGGTTTAAAGGACTCATTCTCAATTTTCTTGTATTATTTTCTTAATCTAAAACTTCAACACAATTCAAATATTCTGATAATTAACAATTAAATCAATATTCTGAGTGAAAGATCATATAAATTACACATCTACTGTTAAAGTAATACTTACCTTTTAAATGGTTTCATCTAAAGTCTTAAAATTTTGTATACGTTACCTGCTAATAAATTAAATTAATACCTAATTATATTTAAACACTATTAAAGTTTGTTTTATATACATATAACGTTTTAGATTATTACCCATCATATTTTATGTTATTGTTACTTCTAAAAACCTTGTTTATATAAATATTTTGAGTTTACGAAAGTTAATTATAACCAAACTAAAGTTTATATACAAATATTGACGACCAACAACAGGCTCAAGGCCCAACAAGGTTGGTCCATCTAGTACCTCTTAACTATCCCCCAATGCATATCTAACTTCTTCTTAAAATCCATTACTCCTTTACAATTAACAATACTCACTGGCAAGTTGTTCCATTTGTCTATTACCCTATTATAGAAATAGTGTTTTCTCCCTTCCCGATTAAAATGGGATTTGTTTAACTTAGACCAATGACTTCTCGTTCTATCACTCACATTAAAATCTAAACCCTCCAAATCTCCTTGTTTGATAAATTTGAACAGTTGAATCAAATCTCCCCTAACCCTTCTCTCTTCCAGAGTATACATATTCAAATTTCTTAATCTATCTTCATAATTCATCTATCTTCATAATTCATGCCTGAAAACCCTTGAACCATTTTAGTAGCCCTGTGCTGAATATTCTCTAACAATTCAATGTCTTTTTTAAGATATGGTGACCAGAACTGTACAGCATATGCAGAGTTCGGTGATATTGGTAATCAACAGTAGAGCCTGAGACGCCCAGATATGAAACGTCATAAAGAAATCTTATTAATAGGGTTAAAGATATCAAATTTGTGTGTTCTTTTTAACCTTTACATTTAACGACACGACACCGATAAATCGTATACGATTTCCGTGATACGATATCGTGGAACGCAAAATATACGCACGAAGCCTGGGCGCTTTTTCATTAGTCGATACGATAACGATACTGTCGTTGCCAGTCGGACAATACAATTTATCGGAACTTTTTATCGTGGGCACGCACCTCTCCTACTTCATTGTGACGACATTTTGTGTTTGTTTTGGAAAAACGTGTTGCCGTCGGCTGTAGTCTACTGAGTTGTTTTTTCTATATTGTAAACGGCAATAGCCCAATTGCGGCCCTAAGGGAGCCGGGTTACCATATTCTCAAAGATGAACACAATTGTTTATCGCCCAGACAAAAGGTTGCCATGGGCCGCAATTGGAACTTTCCGTTGTAAACTTGTGTGAATGGTTTGATGGAAAGACCTTGCTTTTAGGATTAGTGGCGGCGATTGTGTCTGAAAGTGCGTGGGTAGGGGGGGGAATCAAAATAAGAAGTGTGTGTATGTGTCTGTGGGGGGGGGGGGGGGGGGGGGGTAGTAAAAAGTGTGACCACCCTTCCTACTATTGAAATAAAAAATATATTATATTAAATATTGCGCATTTAGAATAAATTTGACTTGAAACAACTTACATTTTTTATTAAAGTTAGGCATGGGAAGTTATATTTACACATTTTTGAATGTGTTTTGTTCTGAATTATATTTTTGATATGAAACACATAGTCAAAATTCTCCTCGCTCATTCGAAAATAATTTTAAAATGTGTCAGGGTGCCTAACTTTTATAATTTCATGCACCCAGTTATTTCCTTCCATTTAATTCTTCACAAATACAGCAAATACTACAATCGCAATTTGGTTTAGTATATAATTTGTTGCGATGCGCCGTATCAGGAACGGGAGTATGTCTGCTTTCGACAAAAGACGACTGCGAAATGAATGTAAAAATTATCGTTTTCGGCGAACGATATCGGTGCAATCAAAAACTGACCACCAGACGATACAATAAAACGTTGTGTTGTCCCTTCGCGATCGTTCACGATTTATCGGTGTCGTGTCGTTAAATGTAAAAGCGGCCTTATTGTGATAACCCGATAACCCCTTGCTCCCATTAAATAGAAAAATAATCCTTTTATATTTAGTTAGACAGTTGTCTTAGCTGGAATTTTCTTATCTCGAAAAAGTTCCTAGAATTCTTTCTTCCATATCCTCGATACTTTTTTCTTTCGTAGTTTGCGGATACTGTTTCATTTTTACTGATTGGATAGATATTGGCGAAGTTTGGCGTCTAGAAAACTAAGCAACCCGCCGAATGTTTTTATACAGTGTCTCTTTGTGGATGCGATAATTTCTATAATTTGCAGACAACTTTGCCTTTGCAAAGAGAGGTCAAACCTATAGGAATAGGAAAGGTTGATGGATATGGTCTATTTAAAAAAGCTCATTAAAAAAAGTTTTTGCCGGCTAGTACAATATGTAGATGTATCTGTTTTTGAGCAAGCTTTAGTATACGCCTTATCTAACAACTTCGGTGATGCATTTGTATTTAATATAAGGGTGTAAGTTCTACTATTGCTACATTGTTTCACGAGTGTTGTTAGCCTTGCCATTGTCTCCCTAAGGCCATTGTCTATCCACCCAGATGAGCTGATTCAAATGCCACCCATAAAACGAGTTCAACAGTTTTCCCTTTACAAACACATTTCAAATCAAACAAATACAGTTAAAGAAGGATTTTTAAATATATATTTTTTTCTTAAACAGGGAACTTATGGGTAAATACTTTAACTTTAATTATTCCTGAGAAAAAATAGCACATGAAATACACGGCATTTTATATTATTTAGTTATATACTTTTTAAATACATTTTAGTGTCAGAAATGAATAACTCTATTTAAATTGTTTCAAATAATAATTCATTTTTTTTTAATGCAGCCTTACTAATATTTAAAGTGTTTTAATTTTTAAAAAGTAGTTTTTAGCAATTTAAATATAAATTATTTAATTTTTTTCTAATAACTATACGTTTTTGTCGGGAAAAATTGTTCCTTTTTATAGTTCACATCCAATATGTTTTTAAATACTCGTAACCACATCTTAAGCTTAAATATATATTATGATAACTTATTTAATTCAAAATATAGGTTTCATTTTACAACCATATCTTATGTTACATTTTTTAATGAAATGCGAAATCCTTATATACAAACTAAAGCTGTATTGTAAAATATTTTTAGTTTGTTTTGATCGTTTTTTTTTTTCGTTATAAGGTTTCGTATTTGCTGAATCGGCAAACGTTTAAAGGTAGTATATATAGAGTTTATTGGTATATTGCACATATTTCAGGAAGAAAGTACCGTTTCGAAGTTTTCCCTGATCATATGTAAACATCGTAATACTTCGGATGTAAAAGAATTTTAGTTGTTTATATAGACATATAGTTTTTTTTCGATAAAATCTCTACTATAAATTTGCTCATACTTAAATGTTTCTTACACAGTAAAAGTTATAAAATACAATATAAAAATGCTATATAAAATTAACTTTACAATTATTAAGTTATATATAAATTTTTCAATAACGGTATAATTTGTTTAATATAAATTATATATATTGCCTTATATTTTCATTTTTTTTACAATAAAATGTGTTTTGTAGATAGCAAAATAATTTCATTTCAGTTGTTGTATTTGATATTTAGTAGGGTTAAATAAGTTGTTATGATATAAATAATAAATTATACATTTAATTCCCCACGTAATAGTTCTATTCAAAATGTTTTCCGATGGGTATACGTGGTTTTGCAAAAGGAGAAATCACAACTTACCTAAATATTGATTGAACTGATCCTTGTCCCCGTCGTAGACTTGTTGCTGCCTGTTCTTGGTGTTATGCCGCGAATCCACCATCCAGGGGTAGATGGGCGCTTCTTCTGTTGTGAACAGCTTTTGTTCGTCGCCATCCTTCAGCTTCTCGGTGTAGTCGTTGAAGTGCGGGAACGAAGGGCTTTTTCTTGCGTCTTCCAAGAAGGAGAGACGTCCTGGGTACGGATTGAACACTTTTCCCGCGTGAAACGTCCCATAAGGTGTCGAAGCGGGAATCGCAGCTGGGACCTCGTGATACAAATTTCTGGACAGGATCAAGAATTTGTCCTGGTCGATTCTGGATTCGTCAGGACTGTCAATATTCAGGGGCTTTTGGGGGTCCTCTCCAGTGTTCCTGGGCTGGCCAACTTCCGTAGCAGTGCCATCCCCATTCAAGTCTTTCGGAACCAGGCTTGGTGAAGTGGAGGTGTAGCAACTGCTGCCATTCACGTACGACAATGTGCTTTCGAATGGCATGCCAATGACTCCTGGGCGCTGTTTCTCAATGCAGATCGGGATCATCGGGTTCCATCGTGGTCCGGATCACGTGGAGCGCCCAATGGGGGTGGACCTGTTTTAAGGAATCGGAACAACAGGGGATGAGTGAGAGTGAAGGGTGGTTATGTTGGAGTGTTGTCGTGCCCTTCGAGGGGATGGGTGGGCATGCTTCAGTAGGAGGACTCGCGGGTTGCCATAATTGGCTTCTTTATCTTTAGAGCGCTAGTTAAAATTGGGTTTGCAACCCGACGTGGTTTAAATCTTTTAATAAGGGCCGGTGGGGAAGGAACCGTTGCAATGAAGGGATTTATATTTAAGTGGAATATTTTTTAATTATTTCGCATTCAAAGTTTACATTGTTTTAGAATATATAAGAATTGATATTATACAGTTTTGTGTGAGATATAATATTATTATTAAACTGAGGTGGTTTATAATTATATAAACAGGTACCATGAAAAGGAAAACCAGGAAAAACGTATTAAAAAGCAGGCAATAACGTAAAAAATGTATGTCAATTTCGTTAAAAATGAGTTATTGTTACAGAAACTTAAAACTATTTTTGTCAATTGTTACATGCAAATAAGTAATATAATGAGAATAAGCTATGGTATTAAATGTGTTTGTTAAACAAATAATGCGAAAGCATTTTAAGCAATTCTCCTACTGTTTTTTAAATATATTTCTTAAATTTTATGTGTGTTTTATTCATATAATCTGCTTGTGTTTATGTGTTTTATTCATATAACGTGTTTTATTCATATAATTTTGTTTAATACTAATAATATATAAAATAAGAAACTTCTCCAGTTAGCATGATTGATTAACTTGCGCTGGAATATTTTATTTTGAGTGCGCTAAACTGTATGAAATAGGTGTAAATTGTTTTTAACATAAATCGAAACTCTACTGTTTTTTTATTATCATTTGTACCAAATTAAATGAAAAATCATTTACTTTTAATACGATTATCGTAAGTTATTTTTAAATTCTGTTACAAATGTTAAAATACAAAAAGTCTTGTTATTAACACATAAAAAAATACAAATTTTGAGTCTTAAAAAATATGTTTGTTACATTATGTAATATCTTATTATAAATACTTACGAATTAGTATTTTCGTAATTATCATACTTCGAAATTAGTAATAATTAGTATACTTTGAATATTACCAATACTTCAATAACAAATAAAAAAACTTTTATATTAATATTTATTACGTGATATTGTGTGTGCAATTATACAATTTTCATTCTAACTCTGTCTAATAGCCGAATTACGATATCTAATAACCGAAACTGTCGATCTTTATTTTGATATTTTAACCCTTTGCGATCGAGAGCTTAGTCTCAGGCACCACTGTAAGAATTTACCAAATATTTGTAACACCGTCTCGAGTTGCCGCAAATCCACATCTTTCCAATACTTTTGATCAGTGAAATCCGTCAAAATTCAAACTACTGCGGCCTCAATATTGCCTCCAAATGGGGTGTTTTTTGTTAGTAACCCTCGTTCGGGTTACTTACAACTCAGGGGAGAGGGAGGGCGGATGAGCATTTCACAGTTGGTTTGCAGGACACATGGAGGGATCCAACGAATGGGGAGAATGAGGGAATTTTTGCTACTCTGCTGTGGAAAAAGTGTCAGCTGTTCTGCCGTTTTTTAGGGTTGGTAATTACGGATTTTGGTTAAGTTAAGCAATATACTAAATATGTCGTGTTTGTAATAATTTATCAGATGACAAAGTTAAACCTATAACAAAGGCAGTAAAACATTAATATGCCGCATGTATGCCTACGTATGCCAGACAGACTGTTAGCATGCAAATAATATGCCGAGTATGCCTTCGAACTGATGACTGGTGACCTCCTAGGCGGTATGCCTGGAATATGTCAACGGCATACAACTACAGACACAGTATTACATTGCTTCCTATTTCGATCTAATTAACTGCAATATTAATTGGATGTTTACAATTATAAAATTGGTTGTAAAAGTTGAGTTTTAAGTATCTAGTTTCACATCCACTAACCCCCATATTCACAAGTTCTGGAAAATCCAGCGATTAACCGTGGATTCCGAAAATCGAGGATTGAAAGAAATCGGGGGATTTCCTCGGAATCTTATTCACAACCTGCGCTCGACTGGATAATTTGTAAACCGTGCTTGTGCCTTACAAAAATATAACGAATTCTCTCATTGGTCGACAATGCACACGTGTCAATTGTTTACATTCAGGATTTTCTGTTTTGAAAAGCAAATTGAAAATGTGAATCGGCGAATTTACGAAAAAACATTTTTAAATACATGAAATTCTTCGAATAACATGTGTTTGAAGGAAGTTATAATAAATATTCAAAAGGTTGTTTAAAAATAAAGTTAATATATAAGATTGCCTATTTTTTAATAATCGATTACGTTTTAAATATCCACATTTCTAGAAAAAATATTTACAGGACGGTAATATTTATTCATCTGTTACAATGTATTTTTGTATAGTTCATACAAGAAAAATATTCTTTTTCAGTGCTTATAATATATCTATTTTTATAAGTTCTAATTTTAACTAGATAGAATTAAAATTGTACACGTTCTTTATATTAAAAAAAAATGTATGAATTGTAGGGCAATCAAATATCATATACGTGAACGAAGGTTCTAACGCTGGCTTTGTCCCTTTTTTAGAATATTCTATAATTATTTTAGCAAGCACATTGAATTAATCATGAAGTTCAAAATTAATTAACTTTAAAATAAAATTCCTTGCTAAAATTATAGTTATTGGTGGCTTTTTACTATCTTGATGGTTTTAAAAATAGATAAAGTTCTGATTGTCTAGCCCTTCATGACTGCCTTTTGATCCGTCTGATTTTAATTGATAAATCAATGTAATTGTGTTGATGCATGGAAAATATTAGAATTCGAAAACTGACGATGTAATTGCTTGTTGCACCAAAACCGAAAACTGCCCCACCGTGCTAAAATCCTAGATAATTTCCCTTAAAAATAGGTAAACCTGTAGTTTTAGCACCTCATAACTACCTTTTGGTCCTTCTAAAACTGATTTTAATTGATACATTTAGGTATTTATTTTGTTGCAAGCAAGACAAAAATTAGAATTCGAAACTGAAAATGTAATTGTTTGTTGCACTAATTTCAATGTATTATGGCCTCCTTCCTTCTTTCCAGTCTCATACCGGAGTAATTTTTGTGATACGGTTTAGAGTACTTCAAAATTTATTAAACAAACGAGAAAGAGAGAGAACCACAAAACCTACGATAAATAAGTACTCGAAAAACGGATCTGTCCATCTGGGTATCTCGTAGCGACAACATTTATGTCACATCGATTTTAACGAAGAGTGCACTGAATTAGTTCGTATGGGCAATTTTTAGTATTCAATGTATAAAAAGTTCCGACTTAAGTACTTATTTGAGAAATATTTGTCTCTAAACAGATTTTTAACAAAATATTTTAAGCCTAACAGAGCGATCGTATACGTGGCCGTTTTGTTTAGAACTAAAACCGTGGTTTATACTGCCAATATTGGAAGTATAAACCGAGGTTTAGTTTTCTGTAGATTTTCCGCCGATTTGGCGAAAACCGGTCTTGTGATTAGGGTTTCATCAATAATACTAGGTTTACCTTCCGATTCGCAGGTAAACGTGGATTGTCTGCGATTGCGAATATAAGCGTTACACTATTTATGGTAACCGTAGGCTCCCCAGCTGCGCGTTTGTGTGGGTGAATTACGGAATCACACTGTTCTGCAATGCAAGGAGAGAAGCAACGTGAAAATCAGCATTTTGTTTCCTCTATTCCTGGACTTTGACTTGTTGCAGCGGTGATCTTGAGGTAGAGTGTGCAGGCCAACGGTTTGTCGAAGTGATAGAAATAGTATTTCAATTCTGCTGCAAAAAAAAATGCCGCTGTTAGCGTTGGTAATATGGTCAAAAACCAAGGAAAAGATTACTGCTCCTGCTAATCTCATTAGGGGCGAGTTGAAGACAATGATTGTGGTGGAGCAGAAAAGTACGCGAGTTCAAAGAAATCTAATCAAGAAGAATCCAGGACGAGAATCACAGCATTCCTAAAGTGCCCGTAAGTCAGGTTAGCCCATATTTACGGATATATAACGCTTATATTCACAATCGCAGATAATCCACGGTTTATCTGCGATTTGGAAAGTAAACCTAGTATTATTGATGAAACCTTATTCACAAGGCAGGTTTTTGTCAAATCGGCGGAATATCTGCTGGAAGCTAAACCTCGGTTTATACTCCCACATTTGTCTTCTTTTTCGTGTAAGTATAGAAAAACGTTAAATGTGTAACCTTTAATGTATTTTTAAAAGCCAGAAATGCAGGTAGTATTAAACCACGGTTTTAGTTCTAAACAAAATGGCCGCGTATACGATCGCTCTGTTAGGCTTAAAATATTTTGTTAAAAATCTATTTAGAGACAAATATTTCTCAAATAAGTACTCAAGTCGGAACTTTTTATGCACTGAACACTAAAAATTGCTCATACGAACTAATTCAGTACAATTTTCATTAAAATGGATGCGACATACCCGGATGGACAGATCTGTTCTTCAAGTACCTATTTATCGTAGGTTTTGCGGTGTAATGGTTTTCTCTCTCTCTCTCGTTTGTTTAATAAATTTTGAAGTACTATAAACCGAATCACAAAAATTACTCCGGTACGAGACTGGAAAGCTGGAGGGATAATAGGAAGGCCATAATACATTGAAATGGGTGCAACAAACAATTAAATTTTCAGTTTTCGATTTCTACTTTTTGTCTTGCTTGCAACAAAATAAATACCTAGATGTATCAATTATCAATCAGTTTTAGAAGCACCAAAAGGTAGTTATGAGGTGCTAAAACCACAATTTTACCTATTTTTAAAGCCAATGAGCCAATTCTCTAGGATTTTAGCAAGGTGGGGCAGTTTTCGATTTTGGTGCAACAAGCAATTACATCGTCAGTTTCCGAATTCTAATTTTTTTCCCTGCATCAACACAGTTACATTGATTTATGAATTGAAATCAGTCAGAAGGATCAAAAGGCAGTCAAGCAGGGCTTGACAATCAGAACTTTATATATTTTTAAAGCCATCAAGATAGTAAAAAAACACCAATAACTATGATTTTGGCAAGAAATTTTATTTCAGAATGGGACGTTAATTTTTGACTTTTATTAGTAATTCAATGTGCTTGTATTAAAATATTTACAGAATATTCGAAAAAGGGGAAAAGACAGAGTTAGAACCTTCGTTCACGTATATGATATTTGATTGATTCATACATTTAGAATTCACCTAGAATTCATACATTTTTTTAATATAAAGAACGTGTACAATTTTAATTCTAACTAGTTAAAATTGGAACTTATAAAAATAGATTTTTTATAAGCATTGAAAAAGAATATTTTTCGTGTATGAAATATACAAAAAAATCGAACAACGCGTTTGGTCGTAAATGCGTAACAAACAAATTTACAAACAAACAGACAATATGCTGTAAAGTCGAGTAAAAACACGGACAGTCGGCCAATAAATTGACATTAGTCAATAAAGATTTTATCAAAAACAAAATAATTAACATATAGGAGTCTGGCTATATACCCTACACAAAAATATTAATATGCTGCGTGTATGCACTACGTGTGCCAGAACGATTGTTAGTATGCGAGAAATATGCCGAGTATATTCCTTCGAACTGATGACTTCGGAGACGGTCTGCCCACGGAGTATGCCAACGGCATATACTTCCGATTTTGATCAATTTATTGCGATATTAATTGGATGTTTACAAATTCTTAGTTTCAGTTCCACTTCATGAGTTATGGGTTTTTGGAGGCTCAATTACGAAAGCACACTGTATTGGAAAAAGTAGCGAAAAAAGTATATTTTTGATTCCTACGATCTGCTTATTACTCATTAGTCTTGACTTGTTGGAGCGTGTTGGTGAGGCAGAGTTGGCCAACGTTTTTATGAAATGATAGAAATAGCATGTCACTTTTGCTGTTTGCGTTGGTTATATGGTCGTAGACAAATCAACGTTTTTTTTGTTCCTACTAATCTTATTCGAGGCTAGTTGTGGGACTGTAATAATAACTATGTTGTATGATGGAATACCGTGAACGGTTCAGCTAATAACACAGCTCAATACATCCCACAGTGGAAAAAGGAGCAAGGAAGGGGAACCGAAATCTTGTCACACCACATCATTTTTTTTGGAAATGCTTCAAGGCATTTGAGTCTTAATTGTAATGTCATTACCAATTACAGAGTTCTCGTACTGTTAAACCGAGATTTCTTTTTCTAGACGATTTGACACACCTCATTAAAAAAAATTATTCGTTCGAATGTACACAAAATGACGAAGATTCTAATAAAAGTAACGAAAAATATCGAACAAAAATTTAAATTTTTCTCTGCTAAACATCAAACTCAATTGTCCAGTTTGTGAAACGGAATAAAAAAAAAATCTTAAATATTTAAAAAAAAAAACACCCACATTCGTCGTTTTTAATGATTTCAAAAAACATTTATACCAGATGTGAAGTACAAGTGCATCACTTAATATTTTGTATGTGATATTTGCCTTGAGACAATGCAACAAATCCTCTAATCCAACTCGACATGTCGGACAACCATTTGACTCCTGAAACGATGGCATGAGTCAGCGGTGTCCACCGCAAGCGTCAATTGATTGGGTCCGATGAAATGCCTTCCATCAAGAAATGTGATCCATCAAGAAAACAGGTTTGGTCTGTACCACGGGTCTGCATTTTTGTGGTGAGTGGGTTCCGAACCCGTTGGGGTTTCTTTCATCAGTCGGGGCTGGAGACCCAGAACTGAGTAGTAGACACCCCCAGAATATTGCCCCCCCCCCCCCCCCCCCCCCCGAGGATGAAGTCGCGTAAACGGGCAGGAATAGCAGGAGTTGCGATTCTATTATACCGAGCTCACGAAATATATTTTTAAACTTATTCACTTCATTTTTAGATCATGACGCCGCAAACATGGCTGGACAACAAATACTTAAATAGTGTGCAATTGAATCGTTTATTTTAGAAATAAATTAAGTTTTCTTAATGTTTGGGAAACAAACATTCTATCTTTGATAATAATATAGATTTTGGCCTACAATTTTAAGAGTATTAGTTAACATCCTCTTGAAATGGATGTTGCTTGTAATTAAATTGCAATATTCATTCGTTATTTTTTTGTACTGTAGTTTTACTTTTGTTTTGTACCTAGTAATTAATTTAAATATAAGTATTTTTTTAAAAAAAGTTTTGTGGCATTTTGTAAATAATGACTAATATCCCAGAAAAAAGTTTAGTGATTCTGAAAGGAAAAATACTATCAAATAAATATAAGTTGAATAAATATTAGTTAATTAAATAACAGTTGTGGCCTTTACGCCTGGGCCTAATGTGCCTATTTGTAACTCATACCATGATTCCACTAGCACTGGGATTAGATCTTCCGTAATAAATTCTATCCCGTCCTGGGACTCTACCGTCTTATTAATATTTTTGTCTCGGTCACTAAATTTAAATAAATATGTTTTTTTAGAGAGCCATGCATTTTACAAAAATTATTTTTTGGGGAATTTTGATTTTTGAGCAACATCATTCTGTTGTTACAGTATAATCAAATTTCGTTATTCAATTGTAATCGTCTTACAAATTTTATAAACTATGACTTGAAACTTAGCATACTTACGTAATCTCGATCTCAATACGATATTTAGTCATACTTACCAGAGACAAAAATATTAATATGCCGAGTGTATGCACTCCGTATGCCAGATCGATTGTTAGTATGCGAGAAATCCGAATAATATGTCATCGAACTGATGACCTCGGAGGCGGTATGCCAAGAGTATGCCAACGGTCTATACTTCCGATTTCCATCCAACTTCTTGCAAAGTTTATTGGATGTTTACAACTTCTTAGTTTCGCTTCCACTTCATGGTTTATGGGTTGTTGGAGGCGCCCACGAGTTGAATGCATGATCAGGAGAATTGCGAAAGCACACTGCATCGGCTGTTTGATTCCTACGATCTTATTATTACGTTGGAGCATTTTGGTAAAGCGGAGTGTAATGGCCAACGGTTTATCGATGTGATTGTAATAACATATCAATTCCGATGATTGCATTGGTTATATGGTCAAAGACAAAGGAATTTTGTTGTTGTTCCTACTTATCTCATTAGAAGCGAGTTGAGGGATTGTGAAATAATAACTGTGCTGTGCAATGGAATACCGTGATCGGTTATGTCAAGTACACATCTCACAGGGGAGAAAGGAGCAAGGAAGTGTCATTTATTAAGGAAGATCTAATCCCAGGTGGAATCAAGATATGAGTTACCAATAGGTACACTAGGCCGGGCCTAGTGACCACAACTTTTATTTAATTAACTAATATTTATTTTCAACTTATATGGTTGTGTTTTTCATGTCAGAATCACTAAACTTTTTCTGGGATATTCGATATATGTCGATAAAACTATATGTACATCGATATAGTATTCCCGATTAACATCCGAAATTTAAACTATAGTTACATCTCAAATATATAAAAATGAACAAATTTTATAATTAATAATAATACTTATTCGAAAAAATTTGTATTAGACACCTATGGCGTCAAAAGCCTTTAAACTTCCTAAATTTGCAAAGGTATAAAAATAAAAAGTGGGAAAAAATTTAAATGTTCGGTATGGACAATTCTAGATTTTTAGATATTTTCCTGTTTGTAAGATAAAACCCTATCTGCATACGAAATTTTATGACTCTAACGCATTCGGAAATGTATAAAACTAATGTTCCATAAAGAAAAAGAAGTATAAGAAACTAATGTCTAATAAGGGGTTTCTCAAATCTTAAAAATATATGGACAAAAAAATATCTTAATTTTCCTATTTAAAGTACCTGGAATAATATTGCCAAATGTTATCTACGTGGGAATGCAAAAAGATACAGAATTATACTGTAAAAAATTACTATAAAAATACAGCATTTTCTGAGCATAAATACAGCGCACGTTGCAGTTGTGTTTACAGCTCGTTCTGTAAACACAACTTACAGCACATTGTGATGCTCTTTGCGAAAATTTCTCAGAGCCCATCTGCCGCGTAACATGTGATATTATTAACGAATCAGCTTCGAGAACAGTACTTTCAAGGAACTTATTTATTATAAGAAAATGTATTTGGGCAAAGCGTAAATGGCGCTCTCTCACTTACTTGATTGGTTTGGTTTGATTAATTAACGTCGCACTAGAGCTGCACATTGGACTATTGGCGACGATTCGGAGCCTATCTCGAAGGCCAGACCAGGGAACAATGCTTCGTATTTTTGAGCCATGGTCAGATGACGAGGACAAAAACTGATCTGGCACCCGACGCTATCTGAATAGGTGTCATAGCATTGAACCCCGATCAGATTTATCGTGGACCAGTCCCGTATACATGCCAGTATAATTTGTTGAATATTTTAAACGACTTCCTAGTATAGTAGCGTAGCTTGCAATCTTCCGATCGCAAGATCACTACATTTTTACTTTTGTTTGTTAAGTCCATCATCCAATCTACGGGACTGGTGCATGATAAATCTGATCGGGGTTCAATGTCCTGACGCCTATTGAGTTTGCGTCGGGTGACAGTTCAGGTGTTGTCCTTGTTATCTGACCATGGTTAAAAAATACGATGCATTGTTCCAGTGTTTTCTTCTAGATAGCTCTGAACTATTGCCAATAATCAACTGTGCAGCTCCAGAGCAACGTTAACCAACCATCAAAAACTGCTGCAAAACAAAAATTGTCAGAAGTTGCTGAAAAAACTAATAGGCAATTTTTAAAATAGCAATGACAGCCGATGACTCTTCAAATGAGAACTTTGGAAAGATAACTAAAGTCATCATATGTTATAAAAACTAATTGTTATTTACTTGTATCACATGTACTAACACAATAAGGTAAGTAGTGTAAAAACACCGATACGGCGACGAGGATTTCTGCGGAGAACGGCGGAGTAATGAGGAATACGAGGAATGATTGAGGATCTGTGCGGAGTACGGCGGAGTAATGAGGATTTTTGGCGGTGTTGCTGTGGATTTTGGCGGTGCTCTGTGCGGAGTACGAGGAGTAATTGAGGATCTGTGAGGAGTAATGAGGAGTACGAGGAGTAATTGAGAATCTGTGAGGAGTAATGAGGAGTACGAGGAGTAATTGAGGATCTGACGGGTACCAGGCCACGGTGCTGTGAGGAGTATTGAGGAGTACGAGGAGTAATGAGGCGTACGGGGATGTGGTGCTGTGAGGAATAATGAGGAATACGAGGAGTAAATGTGGAGTAATCGTGGGGCTGCTGTGGATTTTGGTGGATCTTGGTATCAAGCCGTGGATCAGGGCGGATCTCGTCTGTCAAGCCGGGGTGCACCTGGCTCTAAGCCGCGGAGGCGTGGCCTAATGGAGATGACCTCATTAAGAGCCAATCAGAGTCTTGTTTGAGGATGACCTCAACCAATCAGGTGTCAGTAAGTGACGTCACACGCAGGGGACGTCGTCGGGGTACAGGTGTTGATGACTCATCGCCGCCGATGGGCATGTCACACCGTGTATATACAGGAACGGACCAATCAGAGTCTTGTTTGAGGATGACCTCAACCAATCAGGTGTCAGTAAGTGACGTCACACGTTGTCGGGGCAAGGTTTTACTAGTTCTGCTTGTAACCGCAAGACGGCGCTGCATGTAGGGGAACGGACCAATCAGATGCTTGTTTGAGTATGACATCATGAAGAACCAATCAGCTGTCAGTAAAGGATATTGAGTGTCATGTGACATGAAAGTTGCTGTTTTGTTATTTTGCGTTTTTATTTGGGTATTGGTGGAAATTTGCGACGCACTGCATCTACGCATTTTTAATTATAAGCTGTGGGTTGTGACATCATAGGTATAATGTTAGGAATAGTTGGTTGTTGAAAAAACTGTGAGCTGTATACGCAACTGCAATTTTGGAAAGTAAATAAAATAATTAGACTAATATTAGTTTTTAATATTTATTATATTTTATTATTTATTTATATTTTGATATTTATTTGTATTTTAATATTTATATTTTTACATTTATTTTTTAATATTTAATTATATTTTAACTTCTATATTTTATTATTCATATATATTTTAACTTCTATATTTTATTATTCATTTATATTTTATATATATTTTAATATTTATATATATTTTATTATTCATATATTTCATACATATTTTAATATTTATTTATATTTTATTACTCATTTATATTTCACATATATTTTATATACGTATACATCTGTGCCAAAAAAATTAACTCAGTGAGAGCAATTACGTCCCACTAGAGCTGCACAATGAACTTATGTTAAAGGGAAAGACCCGCGAACAGTAGTGTATATATTTTAACTATGGTTAGTACAAAAGAAAAGAATTTTGCAAGAATGGTTTTAGAAAAATATATTTTATGTGACCAACTCCAGCATACAATTTAGCCATATAACTCTATGAGGAATCATCCTATGGGGGTAAATAACATACCATCGTGTACAGGAAGGTAGACCAGATTAATAAGTAAAGCTTTTCGACATGTGTACTAATGGTATAAAAAATGACAGTCTGGGGTTCAATGAAAATAATGTTTATAACAATATACGTTTAAATTACAATTTATATAACGGAAATCAGTCTCAGTGGATGAAAAAAAAAGTAATTAATATGAAAGCTGATACTTTGAAAACGAACCTTGGGAACCAAAACCTTGTATTACGGTTAATTAAACTTTTTATAAAAGTAATGTGTTCTTTAAATGTTTTTCACATCATACGTAAAATTATTATTTTAAGAGGGAAAATATCATATCGTTATGACTAGAAGGAGGGATCTCACCTTGCTCACAATTGGATGCATTAGAATTACTTACTGTTTAGGAATATGATGTAAAAGTTACTCTATCGCACTGGTTGTTGTGCTGGGCTTGATAAGAGCAGATTTGGGGTTGGTATGTAAGATAATGTATCTATTACTTGTTATAATACGTGTTGAATATGGGAATTTGTCTTAGATGTTGCTGTTTTAGGGGTGTTTTATAATTGGCTGTTTGATTGAACGTCACAGTGCAGCTATACAAAGGGGTTTATTTATACGCTTGGTACAAGTACACATTTTTTCTTATGTCATAAAATTACACTATAACAAAACGCATAGGTGGATGGTAGAAATGAAGTAGCACCATACAAGGGGAATTATTAGGGCTGGCTGATTATATTTTCAAAGACTAAGAGGCAACAAGTTCCCATATGAGTACAATTGAGGGTGAATGTGTAGAATTTAGCGACATCAACTATCCACAAGGGGACAATTTGAGACATGTATTCGTAAAATTGGCGACATAAAGTACCCATAGGGAGACGTTTGTAGGCGTACACATAAAATTGGGGTGACAGCGGGGTGTGTAGTTGTACATTAGACAAGAATAAATGTAAAATGAAAAAGTTTAAGTTTGAAATAAATTATAAAAAGAATAAATGTTAAAAAAAAAGTTAAAATACAATTTAAAAAGCAAAATGTAAAAAAAAAAAAAAAAGTTTAAAAAGAAAAATGTAAAAATAAAAAAAAAAGTTTAAGTGTGAATTAAAAAATTAAAAGGTTAAGTAAGAAAAAAAAATTACTAAAAGTGAAAAAAAATTGTTAAAAGTGAAAAAAAATATATATATATTTATATAAAAAATATTTGAAAAAAGTTTAAGTGTGAAATAAATTATAAAACTAATAAATGTAAAAAAAAAAGTTTACGTGTGAAATAGATTATAAAAAGTATAAATGTAAAAAATAAATAAAAAGTTTAAGTGAAAAATATAATGTAAAGATAAAAAGTTAAAAAACAGTAACTGTAAAATAAATAAAAAGTTTGTATAAAATGAACTTTTAAAAGAAAAATGAAAAAGAAAGTAAAAACAATATATAAAAAAAAGTTTAAGTGTAAAAATAAAATTTAAAAAAAAAAAATTAAAAAAAAAAAAAATAAGACAAATGTAAAAAAGAAAAACGTAAAAAAAAAATTTTAAATATAAAAAAAAAAAATTACAAACGAAAAATATGAAGAAAAAAAAAAGAAACGTTAAAAGAAAATTGCTAAATGTAAAAAAGAAATGTGTTAAATGTAAAAGATTAACCATCATAAGTTTTTTACCCGAATCGACCCAAAGCCATATGGTGTTACGGAACGTACTAGCCCCATATAGGCACAGATGCCCGTGGTGAGTTCTGTGAATGGTCTACCCACTAATCAAACGACAAGTACCACAATTATATTAAATAATTAGCAGAAAAAAAAGCAGGAAATACTACTATAGATATAAAAAATATTAACAAAGTATCGAAAATAGAACCAAAGGTAACTAATAAATCTGTATAGAATGAGTGTCTATAAATGTATAAGAGAAACCAATGTATATATTTCTACTAAAATGTTGACACATATACTAATTTTTTAACAAATTAAGTCAAATATTTGCGAAATAGAGAAAATAATACATACTTTTTAAAATTGTATCAAATAGTCTATGAATGGATAAAAAAAAATATCATGACATGTATTAAAAAAAAATTTAAATAATGGACTTACGTGTAACACATTAAGTTAAGAAATTTATACTTATCAAAGAAAGTAACGTAAGTCATATAAAAAAAAACCGGTAGTTAAGTACAATTGTTAATTGAATATGCTACAAAATATTGTCAAATTACACCATTTTTAGTGATAGGACAAGCAAACTTGTTAAAATGTCATATAATTATCAAAAATATTATACAAAGTACGAAAAATATTGCCTATTATGTTAAAATATTATCAATAGTACATAACCAACAGATCCAAATGACCTTCTGTACTCTATGAAACATGAAAACCTACAGAGATTGACAACAATCTTGCCTCAAAAAATAAAAGCAATAGTGTGCTGCTAAGGATTAAATGTTAAGGGCACACCTATTATTGTTTATAAGTAGATATAGATAAATAATATTGTTGAATTATTAACAAAGTGGTTTCATGTACAATAAAATGTAAAAAGAAGAAAAAAAAAGTCTAATAAAAAAAAAATTAAAAAAAAAAATTAAAAAGAAAAAGTCTAAGTGTAAAATATAATTTAAAAAGAAGAAAAAAAAGTTTAAAAAAAAGTAAATGTAAAAAGAAAAAAGTTAAAAAAAAAAAGTAAATGCAAAAAGAAAAAAAGTTTAAGTGTAAAATAAAATGTAAAAAGAATAAATGTAAAAAATAAAAAAAAGTTTAATAAAAAAAAGTTAAAAAATAATAAAAAAAAAAAAAAAATTGTAAAATACAATTTTAAAAAAAAATGTAAAAAGAAAAAAGTTTAATAAAAACTAAATGTAAAAAAAAAGTAAAAAAAAAAAATTAAAAGAAAAAAAGTTAAAAAAAGAAAAAAAAAGTTAAAAAAGAAAAAAAGTTAAAAAAGAAAAAAAGTTTAAAAATAAAAAAAAAAGTTTAAAAAGAAAAAAAAGAAAAAAAAATTAAAAAAGAAAAAAAAATTAAAAAAGAAAAAAAAAAGTTAAAAAATAATAAAAAAAAAGTTAAAAAAGAAATAGTTAAAGTGTAAAATACAATTTTTTAAAAAAAATGTAAAAATAAAAAATTAAAAAAATTTAAGTGTTAAATTACATTTTAAAAGAAAATGTGAAAATAGAAAAAAAAAGTAAAAAGAAAATTGCTAAAAGTAAAAAAAAAAAATGTGTAAAATGTTAAATAAAAAGACCTTAAGTGTAAAAAATAGAAGAAAAAAGTTTAAGTGTAAAATATTACTCATCATAAGCTTTTTACTCGTATCCACCCAAAGTCTGATGGTGTTACGGAGCGTACTAGCCCCATATAGGCGCAGATTCCCTTGGTGAGTTCTGTGAATGGTCTACACACTAATCAAACGATAAGTACCATAATTATATTAAAATATTAGCAAAAAAAAGCAGAAAATACTACTATAGATATAAAAAATATTATCAAAGTATAGAAAATAGAACCAAGAATAACTAATAAATCTGTATACAATGGGTGTCTATAAATGCATAAGAGAAACCAATGTATATATTTCTACTAAAATGTTGACACATATACTAAATGTTTAACAAATTAACTCATATATTTGCAAAATAGAGAAAATGGTACATACTTTTTTTTAAAATTGTATCTATAAATGGATAAAAAAAAATCATGACATGTATTAAAATAATGGACTTACGCGTGACAGTTTAAGTTAAAAAATTTATATTTACCAAAGAAATTAACATAAGTTATTATAAAAAACTGTAATTAAGTATATTTGTTAATTGAATATGCTACAAAGTATTGCCAAGTTATTCCATGGTAGTGATTTAACAACCAAACACTTTGTCTTTAAAGATTACGATAACGCAGTTTTAGAAACTAACATAGGGGCAAATGTGTATAATTATCATAAAATACTTCACATTATTGTTAAAATGTCATATAATTATCAAATATATTATACAAAGTAAGAAAAATATTACTTAATATGTTAAAATATTACCAATAGTACATGCCCAACAGATCAAAATGACCTTCAGCACCCTACGACACATGAAAACTTACGGAGATTAACAGCAATCTTGCCTCAAAAAATAAAACCAATAGTGTGCTGCTAAGGATAAAATGTCAAGTACACACCCAGTGTAGGAGATGTAGACAAATAATATTGTTGAATTATTAACAAAGTGATTTCATTAATACTAAAATAAGGTCTTTGTTACAATAATATATATATATATATTTTGAAATTAAGTTCTTATAAGTGAAATTTGTGTAATATTTTTAGACTGCTTTGTTCAATTTATAATATGTAGATAGAATTTTTACATAAAAAACCCCTTTGTGTAAACGTATTATCAAAAATATTTCACAAATTAAGAAGAAGAATACCTAAGGAAGGTCTTTGCACATGATTATAGTACAAAACCATGTGGATTTACATCAATTTTACCAGGAACAAGGGGGTCAGTATACGGCTATGAGTCAAATAGTCAATTTTTTAAAAACCACATTCAGGCATTTGTGTTAGTAATGCCTGAATGTGGTTTTAAAAAATTGACTATTTGTCTCATAGCCGTATACTGACCCCCTTGTTCCTGGTAAAATTGATGTAAATCCACATGGTTTTGTACTATAATCATGTGCAAAGACCTTCCTTAGGTATTCTTCTTCTTAATTTGTGAAATATTTTTGATAATACGTTTACACAAAGGGGTTTTTTATGTAAAAATTCTACCTACATATTATAAATTGAACAAAGCAGTCTAAAAATATTACACAAATTTCACTAATAAGAACTTAATTTCAATATATATATATATATATATATTATTGTAACAAAGACCTTATTTTAGTATTAATGAAATCCCTTTGTTAAGGGAGACCCGAGCCCCAAATCCTAATTTGTTTATTAATGAATTCAGGCATACAATTTTTTTTATATTATTCGAACATCTTTTTCTAAACAATAATCAAAAACAAAAATATATTTAAAAAAATTATTTTTGTTATTTTTTGTATTTTTTAAGCTTAAAAAGACTTTTTTTAAAAACACTACTCCTCTTTTAATTTTAAATGTTTTTAAATTTTTTTAATTGATTAAATAATGTCACGGTACATACTATAAACGTATGTATAGACTTTTGCAGATTTGTGTTTTAATTGTCTTCAAAAATTTATTTTAAGTTCAAAACCCAAAAAATATTCAATTTTTTAAGTTTAATAATTTGTAAAAAAATAATTTATAACTTAATTTAAAAAAGCTATACATACGTTTATAAAACAAATATTAGAGCTTCAAAAACTATTAACAGTTTAGTTTTAAATTAATTATTAACAAAGCCATAGTATTTTAAACGTGACCAAAATTTAAAAAAAATATTTTGAGTAAATGACGATTGTTGCAGACGAAAAGTATGTAGAGAGATGATAAATGGTATATAAACATCTAAACAAACATATGTTATGTTTCTTTTACCGTTTTGAAATTTTGTACACACCTTCTTAAGTACGTTTAGCATCGTTTTACGAAGAAAAAACAATTTAGCAATTTTTCCGGATTTTGGGGCTCGGGTCCCCCTTAATAATTCAACAAAATTATTTGTCTACATCTCCTACACTGGGTGTGTACTTGACATTTTATCCTTAGCAGCACACTATTGGTTTTATTTTTTGAGGCAAGATTGCTGTTAATCTCCGTAAGTTTTCATGTGTCGTAGGGTGCTGAAGGTCATTTTGATCTGTTGGGCATGTACTATTTGTAATATTTTAACATATTAAGTAATATTTTTCTTACTTTGTATAATATATTTGATAATTATATGACATTTTAACAATAATGTGAAGTATTTTATGATAATTATATGACATTTTAACAATACTGTGAAGTATTTTATGATAATTATACACATTTACCATTATTTGAGTTTCTAAAACTGCGTTATCGTAATCTTTAAAGACAAAGTGTTTGGTTGTTAAATCACTACCATGGAATAACTTGGCAATATTTTGTAGCATATTCAATTAACAGTTATAATTAATTACAGTTTTTTATAATAACTTATGTTAATTTCTTTGGTAAATATAAATTTTTTAACTTAAACTGTCACGCGTAAGTCCATTATTTTAATACATGTCATGATTTTTTTTTTATCCATTTATAGATACAATTTTAAAAAAAAGTATGTACCATTTTCTCTATTTCGCAAATATATGAGTTAATTTGTTAAACATTTAGTATATGTGTCAACATTTTAGTAGAAATATATACATTGGTTTCTCTTATGCATTTATAGACACCCATTGTATACAGATTTATTAGTTATTCTTGGTTCTATTTTCTATACTTTGATAATATTTTTTATATCTATAGTAGTATTTTCTGCTTTTTTTGCTAATATTTTAATATAATTATGGTACTTATCGTTTGATTAGTGTGTAGACCATTCACAGAAGTCACCAAGGGAATCTGCGCCTATATGGGGCTAGTACGCTCCGTAACACCATCAGACTTTGGGTGGATACGAGTAAAAAGCTTATGATGAGTAATATTTTACACTTAAACTTTTTTCTTCTATTTTTTACACTTAAGGTCTTTTTATTTAACATTTTACACATTTTTTTTTTTTACTTTTAGCAATTTTCTTTTTACTTTTTTTTTCTATTTTCACATTTTCTTTTAAAATGTAATTTAACACTTAAATTTTTTTAATTTTTTATTTTTACATTTTTTTTAAAAAATTGTATTTTACACTTTAACTATTTCTTTTTTAACTTTTTTTTAATTATTTTTTAACTTTTTTTTTTCTTTTTTAATTTTTTTTTCTTTTTTAATTTTTTTTTCTTTTTAAACTTTTTTTTTTATTTTTAAACTTTTTTTCTTTTTTAACTTTTTTTCTTTTTTAACTTTTTTTTTCTTTTTTTAACTTTTTTTCTTTTAATTTTTTTTTTTTACTTTTTTTTTACATTTAGTTTTTATTAAACTTTTTTCTTTTTACATTTTTTTTTTAAATTGTATTTTACAATTATTTTTTTTTTATTATTTTTTAACTTTTTTTTATTAAACTTTTTTTTATTTTTTACATTTATTCTTTTTACATTTTATTTTACACTTAAACTTTTTTTCTTTTTGCATTTACTTTTTTTTTTAACTTTTTTCTTTTTACATTTACTTTTTTTTAAACTTTTTTTTCTTCTTTTTAAATTATATTTTACACTTAGACTTTTTCTTTTTAATTTTTTTTTTTTTTTTAATTTTTTTTTTATTAGACTTTTTTTTCTTTTTACATTTTATTGTACATGAAACCACTTTGTTAATAATTCAACAATATTATTTATCTACATCTACTTATAAACAATAATAGGTGTGCCCTTAACATTTAATCCTTAGCAGCACACTATTGCTTTTATTTTTTGAGGCAAGATTGTTGTCAATCTCTGTAGGTTTTCATGTTTCATAGAGTACAGAAGGTCATTTGGATCTGTTGGTTATGTACTATTGATAATATTTTAACATAATAGGCAATATTTTTCGTACTTTGTATAATATTTAGTATAAAAAATTAGTATATGTGTCAACATTTTAGTAGAAATATATACATTGGTTTCTCTTATACATTTATAGACACTCATTCTATACAGATTTATTAGTTACCTTTGGTTCTATTTTCGATACTTTGTTAATATTTTTTATATCTATAGTAGTATTTCCTGCTTTTTTTTCTGCTAATTATTTAATATAATTGTGGTACTTGTCGTTTGATTAGTGGGTAGACCATTCACAGAACTCACCACGGGCATCTGTGCCTATATGGGGCTAGTACGTTCCGTAACACCATATGGCTTTGGGTCGATTCGGGTAAAAAACTTATGATGGTTAATCTTTTACATTTAACACATTTCATTTTTACATTTAGCAATTTTCTTTTAACGTTTTTTTTTTTTTTTTTTTCATATTTTTCGTTTGTAATTTTTTTTTTTAAATTTAAAATTTTTTTTTTTATGTTTTTCTTTTTTACATTTGTCTTATTTTTTTTTATTTTTAATTTTTTTTTTTTAATTTTTTTTTTACACTTAAACTTTTTTATTTATATATTGTTTTTACTTTCTTTTTCATTTTTCTTTTAAAAGTTCATTTTATACAAACTTTTATTTTATTTTACAGTTACTGTTTTTTTAACTTTTTTATCTTTACATTATATTTTTCACTTAAACTTTTTATTTATTTTTTACATTTATACTTTTTATAATCTATTTCACACGTAAACTTTTTTTTTTTACATTTATTAGTTTTATAATTTATTTCACACTTAAACTTTTTTCAAATATTTTTTATATAAATATATATATATTTTTTTTCACTTTTAACAATTTTTTTTCACTTTTAGTAATTTTTTTTCTTACTTAACCTTTTAATTTTTTAATTCACACTTAAACTTTTTTTTTTATTTTTACATTTTTCTTTTTAAACTTTTTTTTTTTTTTTTACATTTTGCTTTTTAAATTGTATTTTAACTTTTTTTTTAACATTTATTCTTTTTATAATTTATTTTAAACTTAAACTTTTTTATTTTACATTTATTCTTGTCTAATGTACAGCCGCGGAAAAAAAAAACGAACCACCGATGATTAATTCGTTAGTTTATATAGTAGAGCTAAACTTAATATACCATTTTGTAGGGAATAAAGTCTACTATACATTGATATACAAAAAATTGCATAGGGGACTATCTTCATACTCGAATCCGCACCAACTTTAAAATTTTCAATAGCAACACCTACTTTTGATAGCGCAGAAATGTTCCCCGCCCTCAAAATAATCTAAATACAAATTTTGGTTAATTTCCTACATTTATATGCAGAGATATTAGACAATATGTATCGATCTTATTTGAGGGGCTACTTCCACAGTGACAAAGTATTAGTGAGACTTCGAAATAAAGTACGCTGGTAGAAAAGTCGCAGTTAGTCGTGGTTCTTCTTTTTCCATGGTCATTCATTCCCCCACTCCCGTATACCCTTCGCCTCTATATAAGAACTTAGAATATTATGCCAACGCGATCACAGCGCTTTTAATTCTCAAAATTAGTAGATTTCTGTTAAGTTCTGCAGATTTTAAATTTGTGTATGACCCCTTAAATGATCATTTGATGCACATTATAATATTGCCAAAAAACTACAAAGAGGAAAATCATGAAATTTTAGATATGCATATAAAACGCTTTTCTGAATCCATCCCTATCAAAATATAGCATGGTTGCTATTCATAAATTTTATGAATATTAATATCCTAATTTAAATAAAATTAAAAAATATACATATAAGTAATGAAAGTTAGTGTATTTTATTTGGGTTTTTTTAGAAGTAACACAGATAAAAATATCAGCTTAATAAAATTATTATTTCGAAAGATATGATTAAAAGTTTAAGAAATTCATTTAACATTACGAGTTCTAAACTTTCGATATTCATAATTAAAAAACTACTTAACCAAATGACTTGCAAATTGATATTCAACGATAAATTTTGTCGTAAATTTTAAATATTGAATCAAAATTGGGTGTTGCTATTGGAAATTTTAAAGTTGGTGCGGATTTTATTATGAAGATAGTCCCCTATGCAAATTTTTTGTATATCAATGTATAGTAGACTTTATTTCCTACAAAATGGTATATTAAGTTTAGCTCTACTATAAAAACTAACGAAATAATCATCGGTGGTTCGTTTTTTTTTCCGCGCTGTACAACTACACACCCCGCTGTCACCCCAATTTTATGTGTACGCCTACAAACGTCTCCCTATGGGTACTTTATGTCGCCAATTTTACGAATACACGTCTCAAATTGTCCCCTTGTGGATAGTTGATGTCGCTAAATTCTACACATTCACCCTCAATTGTACTCATATGGGAACTTGTTGCCTCTTAGTCTTTGAAAATATAATCAGCCAGCCCTAATAATTCCCCTTGTATGGTGCTACTTCATTTCTACCATCCACCTATGCGTTTTGTTATAGTGTAATTTTATGACATAAGAAAAAATGTGTACTTGTACCAAGCGTATAAATAAACCCCTTTGTATAGCTGCACTGTGACGTTCAATCAAACAGCCAATTATAAAATACCCCTAAAACAGCAACATCTAAGACAAATTCCCATATTCAACACGTATTATAACAAGTAATAGATACATTATCTTACATACCAACCCCAAATCTGCTCTTATCAAGCCCAGCACAACAACCAGTGCGATAGAGTAACTTTTACATCATATTCCTAAACAGTAAGTAATTCTAATGCATCCAATTGTGAGCAAGGTGAGATCCCTCCTTCTAGTCATAACGATATGATATTTTCCCTCTTAAAATAATAATTTTACGTATGATGTGAAAAACATTTAAAGAACACATTACTTTTATAAAAAGTTTAATTAACCGTAATACAAGGTTTTGGTTCCCAAGGTTCGTTTTCAAAGTATCAGCTTTCATATTAATTACTTTTTTTTTCATCCACTGAGACTGATTTCCGTTATATAAATTGTAATTTAAACGTATATTGTTATAAACATTATTTTCATTGAACCCCAGACTGTCATTTTTTATACCATTAGTACACATGTCGAAAAGCTTTACTTATTAATCTGGTCTACCTTCCTGTACACGATGGTATGTTATTTACCCCCATAGGATGATTCCTCATAGAGTTATATGGCTAAATTGTATGCTGGAGTTGGTCACATAAAATATATTTTTCTAAAACCATTCTTGCAAAATTCTTTTCTTTTGTACTAACCATAGTTAAAATATATACACTACTGTTCGCGGGTCTTTCCCTTTAACATAAGTTCATTGTGCAGCTCTAGTGGGACGTAATTGCTCTCACTGAGTTAATTTTTTTGGCACAGATGTATACGTATATAAAATATATGTGAAATATAAATGAGTAATAAAATATAAATAAATATTAAAATATGTATGAAATATATGAATAATAAAATATATATAAATATTAAAATATATATAAAATATAAATGAATAATAAAATATAGAAGTTAAAATATATATGAATAATAAAATATAGAAGTTAAAATATAATTAAATATTAAAAAATAAATGTAAAAATATAAATATTAAAATACAAATAAATATCAAAATATAATTAAATATTAAAAAATAAATGTAAAAATATAAATATTAAAATACAAATAAATATCAAAATATAAATAAATAATAAAATATAATAAATATTAAAAACTAATATTAGTCTAATTATTTTATTTACTTTCCAAAATTGCAGTTGCGTATACAGCTCACAGTTTTTTCAACAACCAACTATTCCTAACATTATACCTATGATGTCACAACCCACAGCTTATAATTAAAAATGCGTAGATGCAGTGCGTCGCAAATTTCCACCAATACCCAAATAAAAACGCAAAATAACAAAAAAGCAACTTTCATGTCACATGACACTCAATATCCTTTACTGACACCTGATTGGTTCTTCATGATGTCATACTCAAACAAGCATCTGATTGGTCCGTTCCCCTACATGCAGCGCCGTCTTGCGGTTACAAGCAGAACAAGTAAAACCATGCCCCGACAACGTGTGACGTCACTTACTGACACCTGATTGGTTGAGGTCATCCTCAAACAAGACTCTGATTGGTCCGTTCCTGTATATACACGGTGTGACATGCCCATCGGCGGCGATGAGTCATCAACACCTGTACCCCGACGACGTCCCCTGCGTGTGACGTCACTTACTGACACCTGATTGGTTGAGGTCATCCTCAAACAAGACTCTGATTGGCTCTTAATGAGGTCATCTCCATTTGGCCACGCCTCCGCGGCTTAGAGCCAGGTGCACCCCGGCTTGACAGACGAGATCCGCCCTGATCCACGGCTTGATACCAAGATCCACCAAAATCCACAGCAGCCCCACGATTACTCCACATTTATTCCTCATTATTCCTCACAGCACCACATCCCGTACGCCTCATTACTCCTCGTACTCCTCAATACTCCTCACAGCACCGCGGCCTGGTACCCGTCAGATCCTCAATTACTCCTCGTACTCCTCATTACTCCTCACAGATCCTCAATTACTCCTCGTACTCCGCACAGAGCACCGCCAAAATCCACAGCAGCACCGCCAAAAATCCTCATTACTCCGCCGTACTCCGCACAGATCCTCAATTATTCCTCGTATTCCTCATTACTCCGCCGTACTCCGCAGAAATCCTCGTCGCCGTATCGGTGTTTTTACACTACTAAGGTACTTAACGAAAATAATTGTAAAAAAAGTTTAAATTTTAATATGTAAATTAAGTTTTAATTATAATGTCACCAAAAACCTTAAAATATTTAAAACCCTAAGTACTTAAAATGTATTAAAATCATGTTAACTGCATTGGTTTGAATGCAACTTTATTTATAGTCACATTTCCACACATAATGAAGTTGTGCCTAGAAACTACTCATTGGCATATATTGATGGCGATTTATCAACAACAGGGTTAAAAATTAACAGGAATTACAGAAAAGTTACCATCATTAATATTTCAAATGAATAGCGTGCATGCAAAAATAAACATGCAAGTCCGATCACAAATCGCAAAATAAAAAGAAAATGTCGTACATGCATCCTTTTCAATTGAGCTTTGGATTTTCAAATTTTAAAATAAAAGGGATATTTTTGAATATATTAAAAAAAAAATACGAAAACGGGTAAATGTCATTTTTTTTTTTATAAAACTAAATGTTTATATATTTTTTGACATGTTCGTTTTTGCACATGCAGGCTCCTCAAATATTCTAGAGTCCTTTAATGGAGATACCCGAGACAAAAAGTTTCGTATGCCGCGTGTATGCCAGCCGATTTTTCGTATGGGAGATGTATGCCACAAATACAAATACAAATACAAATATTGACGACCAACAACAGGCTCAAGGCCCAACAAGGTTGGTCCATCTAGTACCTCTTAACTATCCCCCAATGCATATCTAACTTCTTCTTAAAATCCATTACTCCTTTACAATTAACAATACTCACTGGCAAGTTGTTCCATTTGTCTATTACCCTATTATAGAAATAGTGTTTTCTCCTTTCCCGATTAAAATGGGATTTGTTTAACTTAGACCAATGACTTCTCGTTCTATCACTCATATTAAAATCTAAACCCTCCAAATCTCCTTGTTTGATAAATTTGAACAGTTGAATCAAATCTCCCCTACCCCTTCTCTCTTCCAGAGTATACATATTCAAATTTCTTAATCTATCTTCATAATTCATGCCTGAAAACCCTTGAACCATTTTAGTAGCCCTGTGCTGAATATTCTCTAACAATGCAATGTCTTATAACGATCCAATTTATTGCGACATTAATGTTTTCAACTTTATAATTGTTAAGTTGATTTTTAAGTATCTACAGTTACATTATACTTCTTTGAAACCATTGCATTATAGTAATAGATTGAGGATGATAAAAATCATAGTGAATTTGAAATGGGAATAAAAAATGGATTTGTGTGTGTGCGTTTTAATTTTATATATTGTGTACCCACTGACCCTTAACTTACATTTTTTCACTATAAAGGAATAGTGAAAAAATGAAAATCAGAAAAAAGTGGAGCTACCTAGTTCTTCCACCTATCCCTTCAAATAATGTACGATGCAAAAAAAAAATTATGATATTTTTAAATTAGAAAACGTTATACTGATAAATTTGCAAATGCTAATTTGAAATTGATTTTTAATTTTGAACTATAACATATAGACATTTTATATCTATGACATACCTAATGTGAAATAATAGAAAAGAATCAACTATTTCATTCGAATTAAAATATAAATGAATATGAAAACAATTGCAACATTTTGTGAAATAACTGTTTGTTATTTTTTAGTAGATTTTGAAATTGCCTTTTTAATCTGTTTTTATCTAAAATTTAAATTTTATATCACAATACAATTAAACAATTTCTTTGAGATTCCTTTCCACATGATTTCTACATTTTATATTTAATTATTAACGTTATATAGCTTGGATTTTATTTTCTTATCTTAAAAACGACTCTTGACACTAGATATTAAAAAATGTTACCCATGTTGCAAAATCGCCTTAAAAAATTATTTCTGCATATTGGGGCGCTCATATTCGCCTGTTTCACAATTATAAACATCTAATTAATGTTGAGATTTATTGGGTGTTTACAACTGTATAATTGGATGTATAAGTTAAGTCCAAGGTCTTTGGGCAATTGAAGTCTGTCTTCAGAAGGGCCCCATTGCTCACATGTAGAACCATTAACGTCAAATCGAACTTTTTAACAAGTAATTCTTTCAGTGACGGCACAAAACAGATACTTCCACTTAACGATTTATAGTGAGCGTAGGCGAACATTCTTTGAGCATGCGCGGGTGAAGAGTAGCGCAAAACATTTTGAATCATCCATAACGTCACTCACAGTTTGTTGTGGTGTCAACGGTTCTTGGAAGTAATAGAAAACAATTCTGTTCAAAAGAAAGCACTGTTATACCTGCTAATCTCATTAGAGGCTAGTTGAGGGAATGTGAAATAATAACTGTGCTGTACGATGGAATAATGTTAAAGGTTCAGCCAAACATACAGCGGAATACATCCCGCAGTGGAGAAAGGAGCAAGCTTAACATGAATAATAAATTCGGGTGAGTCCTCAGTAAAGTCCCAGGACGGAAATGAATTTATTATGGAAGGTGCTGGGGGAATCAAGGTATGAGTTAATATGCAGATTAGGCCCGGGCCTAGAGGCCATAACTTTTATTTAACTAATATTTATTTGGTAGTGTTTTTCATGTCAGAATCATTAAACTTTCTTTGAGATATTAGTCATTATTTTACAATTGATAGATATCAGTTTTTTGACATGAAAAATTTCATTTATACTACGAAAAATATTCCCAAAACAAATTTATTATTCATGTTAAGCACAGGAGCATGTTTCAAATTTTAAGGGGTGTATAAATCTTGTGAATATTACATGACAACTTTTTTCCATGATGTTTAGATTGACTTGAAAAAATGTCATTATTATTTTTATTTCACATTTGGTGGACAGTATAATGTTACTTTATCTTTTTGGAAACAGTAATTACTTTAAATGTAATTATTCTTAAACAAGTTTTTGTGGCATGAAATGTAATAAGAAAAAATACTGTCTAAATAAAAGTTACTTATAAGATTTTTAAATAAATATCAATGTATGACATTATAATTTCATATGAATATACATAGAATAGTTTTGCATTCACTAAAGCAAAAGTTTGAACTTCAAAAAATCCTCTTCAAGAAATGTCATTTTTTAAAAAAAGAAAAATAATAGTCTCGAACTAAAAATCCTAATCCTGCATTTCCTAATTATATTCGTATAAAATTATAAAGTCATACATTGAGATTTTTTTAAAAATGTCATAAGCAACTTTTATTTAAGCAGTATTTTTTCTTATTACATTTCATGCCGCAATTTTTTTTAAAGGATAATTATATTTAAAGAAATTACTGTTTCAAAAAAAAAAGAAAGTAGCATTTTACTCTCCACCAAATGTGAAATAAAAATAATAATGATATTTTTTTTCAAAAGTTAATCTAAACATCGTGGAAAAAAGCCGTCATGTAACCTTCACAATTGATGCCGCATACATGTCGCATACGGAGGTGATATGCCAACCGCATACATGTCGCATACGGTGACGATATGCCAGGCGCATACATGTCGCATACCACCACCGTATGCCAGAGTAATATGGGATATTCTCACAGGGCATACGAAGCATACGTATGCCACATGTATGCGGCATATATGCGGCATACTAGAGGCATACACCTTTATTTTGTCTCGGGTTAGTTGTTAGAGTTTATAATTAAATGTTATTGTGCATTCTAAAGTAAAACCAATTTCTTTATTTCTTCCTACGATCAGAATAGCAAAAAAATAAACTTGAAAAGTTTTGTATGAGTCTTATATGTCATAAATATTTATCTAAAATTATTTGTTCGAGTTTTCGCATTCATATTTATACATAATGATAATTCTCATATTAAATTTGAATTTATAATTTACTCTGTTTAAATGCCTCTTTTAAATAAATACTTTCATAAACGAACCATTATTTTTTGTCTGGTCCTTGAATATTATCAGAATTGTGTTGCCTTGTAATTTTTATTCCACTCACATAAAGTAAAGACCCCACTAATTTTTAAAGTAACTGCAAAAACATTTATTTATTTTTCGCCCGTTGCCGTATTTTTTTAGTATGCTATAAAAAAAGAAAATGCTTTGTAATTAAAAAAAATGCAGCAACAGGTAAAGAGAAATGAAAGAAATGTTTTTGCAGCTACTGTAAAAACACAAGCAAGGGAACATTACCGCAAAATTATTTTATAACAAACTGTAAAAATACAGCACACATGATGAAAAACTACATAGCAAAAGTAGTTTACTGCGTATAGTAAATTTTATCAGTTTGCAGAGTTTTAATATTTATGGCAATCGGAAAGGTTCAAACCTAACACATTTTTTAAAAAAATTACTACAGATTTTTAAAGGTTCCACGTACAAAATTCTATATTTTCGAATTTTTTCCTTGTTTATATGGTAAACTCTATCAGTATGCAAAATTTAACGATTCTGGGACAATCGGAAGTATCGAAAACTAGCGTCGCAACTAACATCGAAAAAGGGGTTTTACACCACTTAAAAAGTTCGATCCGAACAAAAATAGCTTAATTTTCCTATTTAAAGTATAAGGAACAACTAAGGCAAATTTCATCTTCCTGGGTATACAAAAGTTGGAGAATTAGTGACGAATGAGTAAGTGAGTGGATAAGTGGGCTTCCGCATTTATATATAGAGATAAGGCAAAGTAGATTTTTGAAAGTTCCGCGTGCAAAATTCTAGATTTTGCTCTTATATGTATGGCAAACTATCTCTATGTAATATTTCACGATTTTAAGATAATCAAAAGTCTATGTAATATTTCACGATTTTAAGATAATCAAAAGTCTATGTAATATTTCACGATTTTAAGATAATCAAAAGTGTTCAAAATTATGTTCAATCAAAAAGAAATGGCAAACCGATTTAAAAAGATTCCACGTGGAAAATTCTAGAAATAAATATTTCCCCCCTTTGTTTGCAGGAGAAACCATATCAATATGCTGCATACGCAATTTCAGTTCAATAAGTACTGAACAAAACTCGTCAAAAAATGGCACAACCGAGTTTGAAAGGTTTCATTTGCAAAATTCTAGATTTTTCCTTTGTTTTTATAATATGCTCTATCGGTATGTCAAATTTCATGATTCTGGGACAATCGGATGCATCCTAAACTAACGCTGCTACTAAAATCGTAAAAGGGGGTTTTGCACCCCCTTAAAACGTTCAATCCGAACAAAAATAGGATTACTTTTCCTATTTAAGGTACAAAGACTAAATGTGCGAAATTTCTCCTTTCTGTCTACACGGGAAGTTGTAGATTTAGTGATGAGTGGGGGTTTTCGCATTTATATACAGAGATAAAGTCATTCATTGAGGTTTTTTTTTTAATCTTGCAACTTTTATTTAGGCAGTATTTGTTCTTATTACATTTCACGACATAGATATTTTTTTAAATACTTATATTTAAAATAATTTCTGTTTCCAGAAAAAGAGAGTAGCTTTATACTGTCCATTAACTGGGAAATAAAAATAATAATTTTTTTTCAAAAGCCAATTTAAACATTGTTTAAAAAAATCGTCATGTAACCTTCGCAATGCATACATGTCGCATACGAGGTAATATGCCAGCCGCATACATGTCGCAGACAAGGTAATATGCTGGTCGCATACAAGATAATATGCCGACCGCATACATGTTGTATACCACCTCCGTATGCCATAGTAAAATGGGATATTCTCAGAAGGCATTTGAAAGCATATTACGTGGTATATTAGTTGCATGCACGGGGCATACATATGCCACATGTATGCGTAAAGTGTTAGGCATATTCGAGACATACTATAGGCATACTCGTTTATGTTGTCTCGAGTAGAGTCGTAATGTTTCGTATCAGATAGGGTTTTATCATAGAAACAGGAAAATATCTGAAAATCTAGAATTCTTCACATGGAACCTTTTAAAATTTTACCACGTTTTGTCTTTTTACTTTCGCTAATTTAGGAAGTTTAGCGGCTTTTGATGATATTAGTGTCAAATACAAAATGTTTAAACTATTAACAATTAATAATTATTACATTTGTTCATTTTTTTTATCTTTGGGATGTTATTATAGTTTAAAAATTGAATGTTAATCAACGGGGATACTTTATCGATGTCAATATTGTTTTTACGCCATCTTCTCCGTATTAGGAAGCATTCTGTATTTCGTTCGAGACCTTGCTAATAAAATTTCGTTACTAATTCCACTTTTACTTCTTTGAGTCCTTCTGAAGGACGAGAAAATAAAAGATATATTTTTCTTTTGCTTATAAATATTATATTGTAAGTTATTTTTTCCCCGTGAGTAAAACGGGTATTTCTACTAGTTTTTATGTTTAAAAAAATTATCAACGGCAAATTTAGAATCCGCATTCTCATCAAAATGCTCTGTTCGTGTGCGTTATGGAAATGGGTTATCGAATTAATAATATATAATATTTAACTTACCTGAAACTACTTCATTTTCAATGAATTTAAAAACAAGATCTGACAGGGAGGGCAATTGAGATTAGAATGCAATTTTCTACTTAAATCTTCAAAATTGTGTTTCACCTATTTTCCCTGCTAACATATAATCCAATCTGTACTTAGATAGAGTCTACTTGAAAGAACTGGCGCAGTTGCAAACGTTCATTGGGAGACCAGTTTCAATGGAGGCCAAAACTTTTAAATAATTTTCTGATTGCAGTTACTGTTATGAAAAATAGATAGTGTTAATTGCTTTAGAATATAAAAAAGGATTACTTACAAAAATTTAAAAACATAATTTATACGTTGCATTTCAAAACTCAAATTAATATACATTTATTTTGGGTTTAAGTTACTTAACATCTAATGAATTGTGAGAACCGTACATAATGCGTAGAAAATTATTATTCGTTTTAATAAAATGGTGCTATCTATGCACGTGAAAATGTAACATTTCTAAAATAGAACTGAATTTTACTTAGTTGATTTTTAAATGTGTGTTTGTCTAATGACTCAGTTTACTTCTCCATTTTTCTCACACAGTTCAATTAAATAATTTTAGAATCACGTTGTATATTAAAGTATACAAAATTAGGAAATTTAAGCATGATTGCAATGTAAAATAGAAAAATATGGGTGAACATTTTTTATTTAATATTCCAGAAATTCTTACCGGGATAAATAACCTCTATTCTACTGCTATTTAATTATTTCAAAATGTTCACAAGCGTCAAACAATTTTTAATAATAAGCATGTCATTGTTGCAAATAAACAGTATTACATTTTAAATTTTCATCATTTGAAAGAACTCTACGAATATAAATTATGTGCATTAAAGTAGAAATCTGTAGCTTTTCAGTTTATTATTGTCATCAGACTCTCCTTTCATTTCTATTTAACGCAGCCCATTCATAATTAACATACTTTCGAAATCTACATAAAATTATTTCTAAAGAGTCAAATGTTGGTATTTAATTATTTATCTAATTTTTTTTAGTATTTGCAAAGTTTTGTTAAGTTTTTCGAAAAAGTAAGAGGTCAAGAAGAATTGAATGAAAGATCTCCTACATTTGAATGCATATCATTTATATAAGTCGAGTTCTTCCTATTGATAAATTTTAAAATAGAACTCAGTTTAGTGGCAACAATTCTATCTGTTTCTTATTACAAACTTGATTCTGAACAGTGTTTGCGTTCCAAGACATTTGCCTAAGGCCTTTCGCCAAACACTTCCATCCTTATTGTGGGATTTTTAAAATAGCCTTCAAATATGCTTAAGAATAAACCCAATTTATTTATAATAGCATATTGATGACGGCTAATAAGCGAGTGAACACATAGAATCGATGAAACCACTAATAGACATGGAATGGCAATTAACTCCTTTTCATCTTGATGAGCACTATTCAAATGTACTTACATGAGCGTATGATATTCCAAGAGCGGCAGTTTAAGCGACCGGCATCTATCTGCTTTGGCCGTCGTATCACTGCAAACACAAAAAGCATACAGGTCCCGCATGCGTTTGACGTAAGCAAGTAGACGCGGTCTGGGTTCAACGCGCATCAATTAGCAACCAACACTTTGGAGTAGCTGAGCGATGTTCTCTCTTTCCTTCTACATATTCCTTGCTACAGAAGTTTCCTCCGCACTTGCATATTAGGGCGTGTTTCCAAACCGTTCATAGGCTGCAAATGTCGTTAAGTGAAATTTAGACGCCGTTCAAAGCGTCAACTCTTTTTCGAATGGATCCTATTTCGCCTTCCCATATGGAAACAGAACACCGTGTCCTTTTCTCTCCATTTCATTTCTTTGTTTCTTTTGTAGCCACGAAATCAGATTTCCTTTGAATTATATCTTGTGTGAACCATGTATATGCGAATGGATTTCGGAAGTTTTAGTTGTTACGGATCAGTTTTCGTTGTCATTTTATTGAATCTTGACGTTAGGATTGAATTTTAATAGAAGTTGCTCTTTTAGTTTACCTGTAAAACTTGAGGTAACGTTGCAAAAGTTCATTTCCAGAAAATGTGAGTAAATCTTCACGCACTTCGGATGTGATAAGGATTTTATACGAAAAATATAGCATTGTAAAAAATATTAAAAAAAAGAAAGAACTAATTATAAGAATACGGGTCATCAATAAAGTACTATATA
Source organism: Troglohyphantes excavatus (assembly GCA_963932185.1). Lineage (NCBI taxonomy): Eukaryota > Metazoa > Arthropoda > Arachnida > Araneae > Linyphiidae > Troglohyphantes > Troglohyphantes excavatus. The sequence continues at coordinate 65,951,152 of OZ010676.1, read as the reverse complement.
ATATTTTTTAATTCATAAGATACTACTACTTAATTAATATTTCAAACGATATGTCAAATTTGTAAAAGAAATAAGATAGGATTTTTCTTCTTTAAAACGGACTTTCTAACGGAAAGAATTTGAATAAAAAGAATAAATGCTCTTGAAAATATTTTTTAATTAAAAAAAATTAAATAATCATAAAAATAATGAAATATTTTTTTTATCGATAGAAAGCTGCAATTAATCACAAAACTTAATAACGAGTTCTACGTTATTGCATTTGAAATTTGACCTTCCTCAGATTGGATATTTAGTCAAATTTTGGGTTTAAAAAGACTTTATTTTTGTATTCACAATAATTCAACAAACGTTAGCGTAGCCCTGTTTTAACTCAACTTTTCGACTGTTTGTCTGTAAATTTGTTTGTATATAACACAGTCACGACCAAACGCGTTGTTCGATTTTCTTCAAATTTGGCAGGAATATTTTTAAGAAAGACAACGACGAACAAAGTCCTCCGTTCGATAAATGCGTTCAGATCGGTGCAGTGGCGGCGATTGGGTGGTAAAAGTGGGGGGGCAAGATCAAGATGAAACAAGTGTGTGTGGAGGGGGGGGGGGGGGGTAGTAATAAAAATTTTGAACGAACACCAAAACAATAAATATTGCACATTTATATTTACTCTCTATTTTGAGTTATTTGAAGGAAAGAATACCAATTTAAAATAGGTACGAGACGCCCAGGTCGACTATTAACCCATTTTCGATTATTTTCCAATTTTTTTTTTATTTTGGAGTGATACGGACTGTTGTAATGAATCTAATTAACTGACTTATTGACCGACCTCCAAAGGGATAGGCATCCTTTCCATTGGTGTCAGTGTTGAAAAAGAAATGGAGGAAATTTTCTTTCCTCACCCTCCCAATCCCTAGAAAATTTCCTGCGCCATTTACAATTCTACATTTGTGGTGTGACTTTTGAGACCCTGAGGCAAATTCTTACAGTTTGCAGGAACGTGGGTATAGATTTTATGGAGGTTGAGTGATTGATTATTTCATGGGGGTTCAGTGACTGAGCCACGAATTTCTTTAGGCATCTATCCCTCTCACCAAGAGGGGGGAATCCTTAACCCCACAAAAATTAACAAATATATCTCACAAACCCCCACCAATTTTTTTTTATTAAAAAAATTATTAATTTTCGTTCAAGTAAACATGAATACGTTGGCAGATAAATAGCATCAACAGTTATCATTGTCATTAACTATATTTAACAGTTGTCAATAACTACTTTTAAAATTAATAAATCACTCCCTAATTATGAAATCAATTTAGAGAACAAATTTAAAGCTTGAGATTCCTTATAATATATGTGTGGTAACGAACAATAAAGCCGCCGTTAGCCAGCTCAAGTGTTGTCCTCGTTATATATGACCATTGTTCAAAAATAGGAAGCATTGTTCCCGGGTTTTTCCTTGTAGAAGGGTCCCGAACCCGAATTGTCGGCAATAGCCCAATCTGCAGCTCTAGTGCTACGTTATTTTAACCAAATCAAACTTTCCGATTTAAATTCTCACCTCAACAGTGCTAAACATTCCCAGTTCCAGTTTATATACATTTTCAAAATTTTTATAAATTATGTAATATTAAACAGTTCTCTCAAAAGTATTGGTTGCAAGCATTTTCCAATGCAGTATCCGTTCAGAGGTCAAATTTAATCTTACAAGTTAGGCAATTTCTAATCTTCCCTAGCTTTCATTTGCAAATAATATTAATTTTCTTCGGACATAACACGGATTTCCAACACGGATTTGTAAAATTCTAAACCAAAATCATAATAATAATCACAAGGTCTCATTGTCGAATAATTATTACTATTCTTTTTAAATGGATATTTTGGGAAAACCAAAAACATTTCATCCGTGTATGAATAAATCCATATTTAAACAAAAGTTTTCAAAATATATCTATTCTCGTGAATAGATATATTTTGAATCTTCTTGCAGCAAAGATATTTAATTAAACTGTACCTTCGTTACACATTTTATGGAGTGCAATAATATTCGAAACTTACAAATATCAATAATTACTGAAATACGAATAATTTTTCCAATAATAGTTTGAAATTAAATTATAAATTGAACAATTAATGCTAAATTAAATTGAAGAACAATCGCATAATATGAATAATGTAAAAGATTTCGAAATATGATATATAAATGCTAAAAATCAAGATAATGGTATCTTTAAACGTATACTTGCGCGATTTTGAAAATTCTGTGACGTAGATTGCAAGCAAACAGACAAGCTTTCTTGAATGGAAACAGTAGTGCTTGTGTTGCTGTCATGTTCAACTTCACATTTGTTCTTTTTATTAAAGTAATTTAAAACTGAATTTTGTAAAATTCGCTTCATTTTGCTAAAAAGCAGAGCAGACGAAGATCAAATCAAAGACATTAATGGCTAACCTATGACCCCTTCCCTCCTATCTACAGGCCTATAAATTACGCAATTGTTCGGCGCCAATAGATTACACAATACTACATTTTAACGCATTTTATTAATACCGGATACTATTTTAATGTAAAAAGTTGCAACTAGTCATAAATAAAAGAAGGAGGTTTGATCTATTTTTAGAATTGAAGGTCATACAGTTGCATTTTTCTATGTAAAGAAAATATATGCTATTTCTTTTTCCGAAAAAAATAAAAACAGAATGAGTAATGGACCTGGATTGAGTAAGCAATGAGGCACCAATCAATGGATTAAATTAGCAGCTGTCTGTCTGGAAATCTGAAAACAAAGCTCCTCAATTTAGATAGAGAATTTATTTTATTTTTTAAATGTTGAATTTTTTTTAAATAATAACGATACCACATTCGTTCAAAAAAAATTTCACTTGACTTTCAATAGAAGGGGTTTGAACCTTAGTAGTGGGAGGAAGTTGGGGTTCAAATTTTTTCCTTTGTTCGGCAATGCAATAGAACAATTGACTTGTAATATAGTTTTAAAAAGTGCAATATTAAAAAAGTGCGGGGGCAACATCAGAAAAAAGTGCGGGGGCAGCCGCCCCCCCTTGCCCCCCCGAATCGCCGCCACTGGATCGGTGGACTTGGACTTGGCAAAGAAAAGTAAAAAAGATGTCGTCTTGCGATCGGGTAGGGTTGCCAGCTTCGCTACAAAAATACTACTACTAAAATATTAAGAAAACTCGATTTTTTTAGTTTTATGAAAAGTTGGGTGGTTCGACAAATGGTTGGGTGGGTTAGGCATGATAAGCATTAGATTTTTGTTAAAGATTAGGTAAAAAGTCTGACCACCTAACGTTTTGGTGCAATATTCCACCACTAATGTGCAATATTCCACCACTAGTGGTAGCATCGTAAAATGGTGAAACTAAGCACCAAATGTTGGTGGCAGCTAAATGGGTACCAAATTTTGGTGCAAGGTCGTAATAATGTTTAATAGTGTAGGATAGGCCAAAAAAATTAACAGTTTTCAAGTCGAGATCTAATAGTTACGCAAAACTTGCTTTTGGTAATTGCCAGGGTATCAAGTGCTCAAAAATTGGTCAACCTTGTTTTAGAGTAAGGATATTCCCCCCCCCCCTTGATTTTAAATGCCCATGGTATGTAATGTATGCCCATGTATGGTGTCCTATTGACGCAACTCTGTAAATATTGAGCAATTTGAAAAATCCAAGTTGGCGCCCATGATAGCAGCAATAAAAATTTACACATTGGAGTGTAGTAATTTTAAGTGTGGAGATCATTTTTAATATTTTTGAGTCAAGGAATGTGAATACATAGTTATTTTTAACTTAAAATAACTGTGGAAACTAATTATGATGGTATTCCAAGATGGCGACTATAAAAATGACCTCTTTGGAGTGTGGTAATAGTGACATGTGATACATCGTTTTTAATGTTTTTGAGTCAAGGAATGTGAATACATAGTTATTTTTCATTTAAAATAACTATGGAAACTAATTCGGACGGATTTCCAAGAGGACACTCACGATGACAGTTATAAAATATATACTCTTTATTGTTGTGTGGTAATATTAGTTTTTTTGTGTTTCTAGGATCGGCAAACAGGAAAAACAACATTATATGTCGAAAAATTAAATCAGAGTAGTTTATTTATAAAATAATATAGATAATAACAAAAATTATGTAACTGAAACTATAGAAAATCACATATTTTTCTTGTTATGATAGGAACTCATTATCAATTGCATTGAATTTTCATTATTAAATAAAATCTGGTACACATTGGTGTAAAATGAAGAACTACACTATTAGAAACAAAATAAGAAATAAATTGACAATAATTAAGTTGAGAATAGAGAAACATATTAACATGAAGAACATTTTCGTACTATCTTTCATTTATTGCTACGGAAACTTTGATATGAGGAATTGCAACAATTTCCTTCTTCACTGACGCATCATGCTGCATGAAATGTTGCTAGAATGACAGCTACATCTTATTGTTCAGCAGAGTTCGTCAACTCTTTAGGAGCACATCCAGAGACTGATTTACGGGAGGACATTCGGGGCACTTGCCCATGGCCTCCATTTTTAGGGGGCCCCCAAAAATGCTAGCTAAATAAAAAATGTGAAAAAGTTCCAAATAAATTTATTGATTTCTTTAAAAAAGAGTCTTCAAAAGTATATATTATAATTTTGTGTGTGGATTTTTTAAAAAAAATTGTATGTTATTCACTTTTATGTTTCGGCACTTTCACAAGGTATGCCATCTTTTACATTGCATTCGCCACAGGAATGCCCTTTGGATCATTTGCAAAATTCAATTCAAATGACATAGCATGCCTCTTTCGCCAAATGCACATGTCTCGTCATAAGCACAGCTGCACAATTTGAAACGAAGTGAACTAAATGACCATAAACAAACTTGTATCTGTTTATAGTATTTGCAAATTGAACGTGGATTTGTCATTTAAGGATACTTTTTTCGTATTCAAAATTTTCTGATACTGTTATTTTTACGGATTTGCTGCAAAAGGGGTAGAACATACATATCTGGCTCTACTAAAAAAAAGCTAAAAAGAAAAAAAAAAGAAGAGGACTAGAAATGTATTCAAAAAACTGCAGCATTAACGTTGATTCGAATTCTACGAGTTCAGAAACTGTTCCTGTAGTTTTATGGTGATGAAATTATCGCAGCAGAACCTTCCTCTTTAATAGAAACTCCCGTAAAAGCGTGTCCAACAGAAAATAACAGCGTGGGTGGTAATATCAGAATTTCTACTGAAGATCTCCCCTCCATTTCAGCCTATGCTGAATCAGATCATGCCATTGGGGGAAACTGTAACAGATGAAATACGCGAGTATTTTACGAATCCAAAATCGATAAGTATAATTTTTATATGTTTTGATATTTTATTCCAACTATTTACTTCATAAGCCTAAAGCATAGTGGAAAAAAGATAAGTTACAAAAACTGTACAAATCATACTACAGTCAAACTTCGTTCGCGAACTTCATGGGGCAGTAAGAATTTTTTAATTAACGTAGTTCGTATTATATGCACTATAAAAAATTACTGTAAAAATACAGCATTTTCGTAGCATAAATATAGTGCACGTTGCTGTATTTCTTTACAGATCGTCCTGTAAACACAATTTACAACACATTGTGATGTAACTTGTTTCCGAAAATTTCTCAGAGCCCGTCTTGTGCATACCATGTGATAATATTAACGAATCAGCTTCGAGACCAGTACTTTCAAAGAACTTATAATTTTAAGAAAGTTCACTTCGACAAAGCGTAAGTGGCCACGGAGTAAAGAAAAAGGTGGAGATGATTTGGCGAGATTTCATGAGACGTAAGTTAGCAACCCCAAACTAGGAACAAACCTAGTTTGCAGTAGTTTTTCTACGAGGTAGTAGTTTTTCTACGCCAAGTACTGGTACAAAGTAGTGCTTTGGAATAGCGTCAAATACTTCGCCAGTTCCTACTTTTTAAGCGATTGCTTACTTCACATTGCAAACCGGTTTTAGACTTGTTCGCACCCACTGATCTCTAACTGTAACTTCTGGATAGGGCAAGACATTTTGTTGACTTGAAGCCGATATGGAGGCCGCCATGATGGGGCACACTTTTTTTGATACCGCAATATTTCGTATACTTTTCATGTTAAAATACGCCGACATATATTATTTTAGGGTAAGTTTTTTTTATTTTATTTTTAAACCCATTTTAAATGTAATTTGTTATTAAAATAGAAAGTCATTAGTAAGTCAAAGTAGAAGTAGTTAAAAAGCAAGAGCAAAAACTATCTGTTTGGCAATATAAAAATTAATTCTATAAGAAGAAAATATAATATTTATATATATTTAATACTTCTACAATGCTTTGGTAATAAAAAACACCACTAAATCATTTTTTAAAAAATGTTGGGGCACCGTATGGCAGCTTTCAATTGGTTTCAACGCGCCCGTAGAGGAAACAAAGATTGAGCCTTCCAGCAGTTACAGTTAGAGTTCAGTGTTCGCACCTCCACCTTCTTCTTTACTCCGTGGTAAGTGGCGCTCTCTCACTTACTTGATTGCTTTGATTAATCAATGCTGCACTAGAGCTGCACAGTGGGCTATTGGCGACGGTTCAGGGCCTATCTCGATTGGTTTGGTTTGTTTGGTTTGTTTAAATAACGTCGCACTAGAGCTGCACAGTGGATTATTGGCGACGGTTCGGCGCCTATCTCGAAGGAAAGACACAGGAACGATGCCTCATAATTTTGAACCATGGTCAGATGAAGAGGACAACAACTGAGCTGGCACCCGACGCAATCTAAATGGGCGTCAGAGCATTGGACCACGAGCAGATTTATCGTGCACCAGTCCCGTATACACGCCAGTATAATTTGTTGGATATTTAAAAAAAAATCCTAGTATAGTAGCGAAGGTATCAACCTTCCGATCGCAAGATCACTACAATTTTACTTTTCTTTTTCAAGTCCATCATCCAATCAACGGGACTGGTGCACAATAAATCTAATCGGGGACCAATGTCCTGAAGCCTATTGAGGTTGCGTAATATGAATATTAATCTGAAAATGTCTTGTACACTCTAAATATGCGTAGAAATTTGATTGAGGATCTAGTAGATATTGCAGTATATAAAATCCTTTAGGGTGGTAATAAAATGATGTATATATTAAAAGTGATAAATATTTCTTTACTGTACCTTTAATTGATAAATTGTATATATAGTACGTGGTTTGGTTTGGTTAACTAACGTCACACTAGAGCTCCACAGTGGGCTATTGGCGACGGTTCGGGGTCTATCTCGAAGGAAAGACCCGGGAACACATACACATACACATTCACACACACATTCATTCATACATGCACCTCGTTATTTTAGAACCATGGTCAGATGACGAGGAAACACCTGAACTGGCCCCCAACGCCTTCAATAGACGTCGGGACTTTGGACCCCGATAAGATTTATCGTGCACCAGTCCCGTATACACGCCGTTAATTTTTGCGGATGTTCTGGACGACTTTTCTAGTATTTTTGAAGCGAAGCTGGCAACCCTCTGATCACAAAATCACTACTTTTTTTACTTTTCTTTGTCAAGTCCATCGCACGAGTTCAAACCACCAATCCTCTTATTAGTAGCTGAACGCCTTTAACCGCTCGGCCACGGAGGCCCATATAGTACGTGAATATCTCAAAACGTATAACGAATCTGTTAATGTAGCTTTAAATACTATTACTGTTCACCGGAGGTTCAGTCAAGACTGAATATGCGTTCATAATTTAAACTCCCCTTTTAGAGCATACGAGAAAAAGTAACTCTGTATCGCTACTAAATTCCTAGAAAAGGTTTACATGGATAAGTGAGGACTTGCTCTTGTAAATTCATTGGGGGTAAAAAGTGCTTTCTGTCAGTCCTTGATGTTTACTTGCGGAAAGTAGAAATTAACATAACGTAAAACTGAAGTATTTGACTGTTTCAAAACTTGTAAAGCTAAATTGGAATAGAAAACAAATTTAAAATTAAAGTTATGCTGGACAGACACTGGACTAGAATTCTGCCGCAGTTTCTTAGCTTTCTTGGTAAGTTGGGTATTAAACATGAACGTGCATTTACGTAAACTAGTGATCAAAATGGGGCGGCTGAAAAAGTTAATATACCAGCCATGGACGGACTGCTCCAATAAAAGTCAGGACGAAGAGGTAAAAATTGAAACCCTAAATATTTTATGTACTGGTTATAGTTTGCAGCATTAGAAAACTGTTGTTGATATTTTAAATACCAAAAATAACAAAACAAATGTGTCAATTTTTTAAGATCTAATCTGTATTGTTATTCAGATACCAATTGGGGATTGGATTTAACTTCCCGCAACTCAATGAGTGGTTAAATATTATATTTAGGTGACATAGCATTTGCATGGAGATCTAGTAAAAATCAGTGCATAGCTCTATCATCCATGGAATCTGAAATTGTGGCTCTATGTGAAAGTGTAGAAGAATCAATTTGGTTTTCTAAAGTAATAAGTGAACTAAATCTTATTCCCAATGCCTTCATATCAAATCATTTCTGTGATGACAACGCTGCTGTTTGTTTTTCGAAAAATTCAGTGAACGTTTTTAAATCGAAGCACATCGACATCGTTACAAAATAAAATTAAAAAATTGGAAAAAAAAATTGGTTAAAATTAATCATATTGGTACAAAAGACAAAGTGGCAGACTGTTTAACAAAACAATTATTAATAATTAAGTTACAATATGCTTTGGGTAAGATTTTCCATGAATAATTTTGTTTTGGTCTAACAGGGGCCGATTGTTGATTTATATCATACGGGCCCAATGAGCATCAAGATTTTGTGTCGTGTGGTGTATTTTCCCAGAATTTTTCTGCAGCGTTTTATTATTGGTTTTGACGATTACGGTTGGTTGGTTGGTTTGTTAATTAACGTCGCACTAGAGCTGCACAGTGGGCTATTGGCGACGGTTCGGGGTCAATCTCGAAGGAAAGACCCGGGAACACATACACATTCACACACACATTCATACATGCACCTCGTTATTTTAGAACCATGGTCAGATGACGAGGAAACACCTGAACTGGCACCCAACGCCTTCAATAGACGTCGGGACTTTGGACCCCGATCAGATTTATCGTGCACCAGTCCCGTATACACGCCAGTATAATTTTTTGGATATTCTGGACGACTGTAGCGATCTTGCGATCGTAGAGTTGTCAGTTCGCCCCCATATTACAAAAGTCGTCCAACAGTATCCTCGATTACCACCGGTGTGTATACGGGACTGGTGCACGTTAAATTTGATCGGCGTCTAAAGTTCTGACGTCTATTGAGGTTGCGTCGGGGCGAGTACAGCAATTGTCCTCATCATCTGACTGGGTCTTTCCTTCGAGATAGACCCCGAGCCGTCGTCAATAGCCCACTATGCAGCTCTAGTGCGACGTTACTTAACCAAACAAATAACCCGAATTAAAGATATAAAAACACTGTCTTGTAATTAGAATTGTGGTCATATAACGAGGCAACATATAGTCGCACTATTGCTGCAAAGGGTCCCAAGTCACGAGATACCATTATCGGCTAGCATCCAGAAATTTGCGAGTTCGAATACGGCTAATACAAGACACTTGACAAATATATTAAAATACAGTGAACTTGTGATCGGAGGGTTGCCGAATTCGTTTCGAAGTTACAATACGTCGTCCTAATTTGCCTCCAATCTCTTCGGCGTGTATACGAGATTGGTACACGTTAAATCTGATCTGGGTCCAATGTCCTGATGCCTATTGAGACTGCGTCGGGTACCTTTCTGGTGTTTTTCCTCATCATCCGAACACAGTTAAAAAATACGAAGCATCCTTCCCGGGTCTTTCCTTCGAGATAGGCCCTGAACTGTCGCCTATAGCCCACTGTGCAGCTCTAGTGTTACATTAATTAACAAAACCAAATCACACAAGAGCTGTAAAATGGGCTATAGGCGACGGTTAGGTGTGCATCTCGAAGAACAGACCATGGAACAGTGACTCGTAATTTTGAACAGTATTTAGATGACGAGGAAACATCGGAGCTGGCCCCCGAAGCAACCTGAATAGTCGACCGGACGTTGGAATTCGATGATCACATTTCACATGCACCAGTCCCGTATATACACGAGACAACATATGGGTTGATACTCACTCTCCAAACTGCCCACCAAAATCAGAATAAGGACAGATGGTTGACGACAGATTTAAATTGGGGAACATGTGCAAGCTCATTTCTGCCAGGCAGCTGCGTCTTTCTGCGTAGTCGTCGACCTATCGAATCGAAAAAAAGGCAGCCCATTTACTTTTTATGGAATATAGCTGAGGTGGCACATTAAATTGCGTTTTTGATCTCGATTGTCTTATCTCACAAGACACTGAACATCGTGGAGTATGATTTTTAACGCGATACTTCGTGCAAAAAAGAATACCTTGTTATTTTTCACCAGTTCTTTAAATTGATTAAGAACATACCGTTCTAAATTTATAAAAATACCAGGTTTTTAATTAACCTGATCTTTTATCTCCTTAAAGATAAGTAAGTATATATATATTTGCATAGATATATATTTGCATAGATATATTTGCATAGATGTGGAAAGTAAAAATGCTTAATATTTCAGGACAACAATGTTAAAGTTTATAACTTTTCCAACTGAATGTTCAATTAAATGAGGCTTCTTTAATACAAATTTTATGGAATTATTTGACATGAATACGTCTTTAAAATGGGTACGGGTACATAGTTGTATGGGGTCGCAACCTATAAACGATATCCACATAACTCTAGAAGGAATCCTATGGAGATAAATGACGTACCCTCGTGGTAGAGGAATGCGGACCATGTCGACCTAGTTGGCAATTAATTCACTCTTTTTATTGACCTTTGTAAAGCGTAGCAGGAATAAGTTAAATTTGGGTCAAATAATCAGCAGGCCGAGATGGCGCATGTACAAAGTATTTACCCAGTACAAACCAAATCATACGAAACAGTGAGGGTTGTATCCACTGATCTCTAACTGTAACTTCTGGATAGGGCAAGACATTTTGTTGACTTGAAGCCGATATGGAGGCCGCCATGATGGGGCACACTTTTCTTGATACCGCAATATTTCGTATATTTTTCATGTTAAAATACGCCGACATATATTATTTTTGGGTAGTTTTTTTCTTTTTTTCTTTTTAAACCTATTTTAAATGTAATCTGCTATTAAAATAGGAAGTCATTTGCAAGTCAAAGTAGAAGTAGTTAAAAAGCAAGAGCAAAAACTATCTGTTTGGCAATATAAAAATTAATTCTATCAGAAGAAAATATAATATTTATATATAATTAATACTTCTACAATGCTTTGGCAATAAAAAACACCACTAAATCATTTTTTAAAAAATGTTGGGGCACAGTATGGCAGCTTTCAATTGGTTTCAACGCGCCCGTAGAGGAAACAAAGTTTGAGCCTTCCAGCAGTTACAGTTAGAGTTCAGTGGTTGTATCTACCGGATGTTTTGTTTCTTTTGGATTTCACTAACTATGAAAAATCTTGGACAAATAGAATAACACACGATTATCTCGAAATGCTATCTGCAAGCCATTCTTTCAGATTTGGTTTGGTTTGGTTTGGTTTGGTTAATTAACGTCGCACTAGAGCTGCACAGTTGGCTATTGGCGACGGTTCGGGGTCAATCTCGAAGGAAAGACCCGGGAACACATACACATTCAGACACACATTCATACACACATTCATACATGCACCTCGTTATGTTAGAACCATGGTCAGATGACAAGGAAACACCTGAACTGGCACCCAACGCCTTCAATAGACGTCGGGACTTTGGACCCCGATCAGATTTATCGTGCACCAGTCCCGTATACACGCCAGTATAATTTGTTGGATATTCTGGATGACTTTCTAGTATTTTTGTAGCGAACTGGCAACCCTCCGATCGCAAGATCACTACTTTTTTACTTTTCTATGTCAAGTCCATTTCCCGGATTCGAACCACCAATCCTCTGATTAGTAGCTGAACGCCTTACCAACTGAGCAACTGGGGCTCCCATTCTTTCAGAATTAGCACTTTCATAGCACAGATGGCCTCCGTGGCCGAGCGGTTAAATGAGCCAGCTGGGAATTCGAAGATTCCTGGTTCGGTCCCAGGCGATGGACTTGACAAAGAAAAGTGAAAAAAAGTTTTGATCTTGTGATGGGAGGGTTGCCAACGTCGCTACAAAATACTAGAAAAGTTGTCCAGAACAACCGCAAAAATTAACGGCGTGTATACGGGACTGGTGCACGATAAATCTGATCGGAGTCCAAAGTCCCGACGTCTATTGAAGGCGTTGGGTGCCAGTTCAAGTGTTTCCTCGTCATCTGACCATGGTTCTAAAATAACGAGGTGCATGTATGAATGTGTGTGTGAATGTGTATATATCTCCGGGTCTTCACGGGTCTTTCCTTCGAGATAGACCCCGAACCGTCGCCAATAGCCCATTGTGCAGCTCTAGTGCAACGTTAATTAACCAAACCAACCATAGCACAGACGGCGCGAGCATTGTTTGTACTAATAACGCATAATAAAATTAAACAAATCTCGAATTTACATTTGCAAATTATTATGACTAAATATAGTAAAATGATTGGAATTACGCAAGATTGCTAATTTTCAAATTGATATAACAATTGAATAGGGGAGATTTTTGGCACATATTTTTTAATAATTTGACAACATTTGTAGCCATTTTGGTGTATTTGGCGACATTTGTATCCATTTTAGCGGTATATCTTAGCATTTTGTCGATATTTTAAAATCATTTGGTTGTATCCTATGAGTATATTTTAATCAAGTTGGAATTCTCTTATGAGTATTTTCATGATATTTAGGAGTATTTAGGCTAAAAAAAAGGGCCAATCAACTAAATTAGGATAAGAGGACGGTATTAGAACCGACCAATCAAAAGGCCGCATTCATTCCATATTTATAAAAATTACCAATTTGTACAAAACTTTGCACAAAAAAAAACTAAAAGGAAAAAAAAATACATATTTTAGAACTTTTTATATTTATTTGCTTATGGGAGATATAAACAAAATTTAGTAACTTTAGAACTTATTTTGTATGAATAGACAGTAGATTTAAGTGAATGATAAATTAAAACATGTTACTGTATAAATGCAATGATTAAGCATGAAAATCAAATTATTGCTAATAAATAACATATTTATTTCACTTATTTGTTCAATATAAATTTTTATTTTATTACTTTGATTAGAGATATATACCACAAAGTATTGATCTTAATAAAATATCTTATTACAACGTAAAACTAGGTTTATGACTTGAATCTACAACATTAGGCCTGAGTAAAATATCTAATTTGTGAATACAAAAATATCATGAAATGAACCTCGATTGAAAGGGGTTTAAAATATTCTCCTTAAATACAATTTTATTGCTAACCTTGCGAGTAACATGAATTTTAAAAAAGCTGCTTCGAAAAACATCCATTAGCTTTTCTGAGCGCAGCACAAATCTCAAATGAAATCTCGTTTATTGTGACATTTTGAAAATCTAAAATTGGAAACTTTTTGCTGAAACCCTAATTCTCACTTTTCTACCTCCATTGATTTGAAAGCACCTCACTCTGAGCGTTTAGTTGAAACAAACAATGAAATTGCGTCTTCTTACAAATTCTTCTGCAAAGTAGATATTAAGCTTGACTTTTACTGTGCCCTTTTACTTCAATTCCAAAAACAATAAAATATTTCAGATATACAGAAGTATATAGAAAAGGTGTCTCGAAGTCGATATATCTATCTATAAATATGCAGGGAGAGGGAAACTTTCTTTGAAGCCTATCTTTTACACTTTAGAAAGGAAGGGAATCAAAAATGTATCAAAGTTTTGACGTCATTTCTCCGAGCGCAACAGGAAAGACACTTTCAAAGAAAGAGTGAAATAAAATTTCAAAATCTTCAAATGAAATCTTTTTGGTGATTACTAAAAGAGACGAGACTGTCATCCACGTCGGGGTGGGGTTATCACCAAATTGCGGGAAAATATTAGAGTTTGACTAAAATTTAGTTCTTCGAAATTAACTCAGTAAATGTTTTTATTAATTAATTAATATTTCTGATTATCAATATATGTGTTATTATCATTGAATAAATCTTTAAAAAAATGGATACCCTTAAATTTATTAATTGAAATGTTTTGATAGTTTCAATTTAATGAAGAAAATCGTTTTCTTTACACTTCCGACACATTAATAAGTACGAAAAATGTGTTTTCTTTTTGAACCAAGAGCATTTCTAATTTATTGTTACGTCATAAATGAAATTCCTTAAAATATTTCGAATTAGTTATAAGCATTTAGCACATTATTTCATGCTTTTTAGAATACGGTTCAATATTAGAAATAAAAAAAGGATAAAAAATGTAATACATATACAATTACAAAAATAACATTAAATTTAAATTTTTATATTGCGTTCAGCCATCTTTTTTCAAAATAATTTTAAAAAAAATTATCAACTATTTTTAGACAATTTATATAATTTCAGTTACATCAGCCATTCAAGTGTTTCTTAACATTTTTTTAAACTAATTTACTTTCTGTCAAAAATATGTACAATACATTTTTGAAGACAATGCGAATATATCTTTTAAAGGCAAAGAAATACTCAACACAGTACACTGTAAAAATACAGCATTTTCGTAGCATAAATACAGCGCACGTTGCTGTTTTATTTTACAGAACGTTCTGTAAACACAATTTACAGCACATTGTGATGTAATCTGTTTCCGAAAATTTCTCAGAGCCCGTCTGGTGAGTACCATGTGATATTATTAACGAATCAGCTTCGAGACCAGTACTTTCAAAGAACTTATAATTTTAAGAAGGTTCACTTCGACAAAGCGTAAGTGGCGCTGTCTCACATACTTGATTGATTTGGTTTGATTAATCAACGCCGCACTAGAGCTGCACAGTGGGCTATTGGCGACGGTTCGGGGCCTATCTCGAAGGAAAGACACAGGAACGATGCCTCATATTTTTGAACAATGGTCAGATGACGAGGACAACAACTGAGCTGGCACCCAACGCAATCTGAATAGGCGTCAGAGTATTGGACCCCGATCAGATTTATCGTGCACCAGTCCCGTAACCACGTATAATTTGTTGGATATTTTAAAAAAATTCTTAGTATAGTAGCGAAGGTATCAAACTTCCGATCGCAAGATCGCTATAATTTTACTTTTCTTTGTCAAATCCATCATCCAATCTACGGGACTGTTGCACGATAAATCCAATCGGGGTCCTATGTCCTGAAGGTTATTGAGGTTGCGTCGGGTGCCAGTTCAGGTGTTGTCCTTGTCATATGACCATGGTTCAAAAATACGAAGCATTGTTCCCGGATCTTTCCTTCGAGCTATGCCTCGAACCGTCACCAATGCGCAGCTCTAGTGCGACGTTAATTTAAAAAAAATCATCGAATCCCCTGATTACTAGCCTAACGCATTTATCCACTGGGCAATTGGTGGCCCCTCTCTCACTTACTTGTAGTCGCAAAGGTTTAGACATGTGCAGTTAGCATTTTTTTTTTTTTTTTGGCTCTTGAAATTAAACGTTTCGTCGTCAAGAAAGGTTTGCTATTTTGTAATGTGTTGACAGTCAATATCGTTCATGATTTCACTATGAAAAGACATTTCCTGATATTTAGGGTAAGTTACAAGCAATTTATTATTAATATAGCCAATTTAAAGCGCACATATACTTCTGTATGTTGTTTTCTGACAAAACTTTCTGTTTCAAACGGCAATAACGCATTTTTTTAGGCTTTCCAAATAATTCGGGGGTTCGAGTAATCTAAGTACTAGAATTGGAAGCTCTGTGTAGTTTTTATTATATGTATGTCAACGGAAAATACGATTACATAAGAGGATTGAGAATAAAACCGATTTTCATTTGTGGGGATCGTTTGTCAATGCTTTAAAATCCTGTCAAATTTTTATATTTGTTTGATGTGCGAGATTTAATTAGCTTCGATTATTTACGAATGGCAGCAATCTGTATGCCTTTTTTAAATAAATATTTTCATAAACGAACCATTATTGTTTGTCTGTTTTCTGAATATGATCGGAATTGTGCTGCCTTGTAATTTTTATTATACTCACATAAAGTAACACTGTAAAAATAAAGCACAGTGTGTTGGCGTTACTTTTACCAGCACACTGTGCTGTAATCTTACTCGGAAATTATTTACAGTGTAGCAACAAATAAATTTGCTCAAATGCGCTCGAACTACTAAATAAGTGCCGAGTTAAAACACACACATCCGCACTACAAATACATTTTCCCCCTTTATCATACGAACACACAAATTATGCTAGATAGTTGCATAAAAACGCCAGAAACATTATATGAAACCCCCTCTAAAAAACACGGATATTCCTAACCTGGAAATCTTTCATCCGAAAATGCTAAGAGGCAATGATTTGAATCAATAAGTTCTTAAATTATTTTAATCGTAATAATATTTTTTATTGTAGAAATGTTTTGAGTCGTTGTCAATCGTTCGGTAACTTTAGACATGTGCCAATAACGAAGTAAATAATATTTAATTCAGCTCGTTATTGTGATATGAGAGGTATCGAGGAACAAGTTTGTTTCGGCCAAGGCGATTTAGAAAGTAGGAGCAAATCGTTATTCTATTCCGGTTCCTTTTTAGTAATATATTAACAATTTTATTTACCTGTTAATTTTTTAACCTATTCTTTTTTTTAACCTAGTCTTTTTTAAACTTTATCTTTTTTGACAATTTTTGCGTTTCTGATCAAATTAAACAGTGCATCTATTAGTTTTTTGAATAACTTATTTTATTCAATATATATATTTTTGATTTTGAAATACTACTTTTTTGAGGAAATAAAGAACATTTAGTTTTTAAAAATAATATTTTTAATTATCGTAAATTGAAATAATGATATATTTTAACTGTTATTCTATTATCACTCATCCCTACCTTCCGGAAACGAACTCGGCTATCTTTAAAAAACGAATTGCCCATCGATTATTACGTGTTCGAATATTAAATCAAATAGTAAATTTTGATCTTAAAGTTCATGTAAATTGTTTAAATTAAATTAAATCAAAACAAAAACTCACATTTGCAAAATCTTATTAAAACGATTAATTTTTTTAACCATATAATTTCTGTAATTTTTCCGACATAAATAGTTAATAATAGTTTTACTTATGATTATTTATTAAATAGTTTGGTTTTCGAAATAGTTTATTTTCGTCAGAAAATCTCTGAATTTAACATTTTTAAAAAGCGATCGATAAAAGTATATTTGTTAACTTTACTTATCTGCAAATGTTCTCAAACATAATGGCAGAACAGATTTAATTGAATTCTTTTTAATTTATGAATGATTTGATTTCGAAACATCTAGAAAATAGTTTATTGTAATTGCGTACGAAATCTTCAAGATACCCAAATCGGTCCTCTCAGCAGAATGACTCATTCCCAAGTGTTCTCAGTTTAACATATAAGCAGTAGGGGAAAAAAGGCGATAACGACGCCAAATATTACTACTACGATACATATTTAATTTGTTTTTATATCAGTGGATGAAATTTTTTAGGCCATAGGGCCATAGCTCGCCCTTTTTATACATCGTAGCCTTCGCTTAAGGTTCAAGTTAGATTGTCTCCGATTATAGAGGCCAGGTCACACTTATGTCTTATATGTTGTGTATGAAATAAAAGTAAAAAACAAAATAAAATAAATAAATGTTAATTTTTTTTTGTGAATTTTTAGATTTTAAAAATGTTTTGATGTAAAGGATGTTACTGATTTATTGTTATATTCTTCAGAAATTGCATTTGATACAGCACTTTGTACGTTTTAAGTAATGAATCGTTTAAGTAATAAAGTTAAGTTTAAGCACTTTGTACGTTTAAGTAATAAAAAAAATCATTTTCAGAAATAAGAAATTCGATTATTCAGGTTAATTTTAGTTTATACTTTTAAAAACTATTTAATACTTGTGTAAATATGTCAAATATTTACTTCTGAAATATAAGGTTTACAACGTTATATAGTAGAATGTAATTTTTGTGCAAATCTAATTTTAAGTAGCCTGAAGTTTTCACTCAACAGTTAATAAAATGTTCAGAAATGTGAATCTTCAAAAGCTCTGATCTAGAATCTAGTACACGCCATACCCCGAGACAAAATAAAGGTGTATGCCTCTAGTATGCCGCATATATGCCACATACATGTGGCATTCGTATGCCTCGTATGCCCTGTGAGAATATCCCATATTACTCTGGCATACGGTGGTGGTATGCGACATGTATGCGCCTGGCATATCGCCACCGTATGCGACATGTATGCGGTTGGCATATCACATCCGTATGCGACATGTATGTGGCTGGCATATCACCTCTGTATGCCACATGTATGCAGATCGCATCAATTGTGAAGGTTACATGACGGCTTTTTTCCACGATGTTTAGATTAACTTTTGAAAAAAAATATCATTATTATTTTTATTTCACATTTGGTGGAGAGTAAAATGCTACTTTCTTTTTTTTTTTGGAAACAGTAATTACTTTAAATATAATTATTTTTTAAAAAAAATTGCGGCATGAAATGTAATAAGAATAAATACTGCTTTAATAAAATTTATTTATGAGATTTTTAAAAAGATCTCAATGTATGACTTTGTATGCTAATTAATGTATGACTATATAATTAGGAAATCCAGGATTAGGATTTTTAGTTCGAGACTATTATCTTTCTTTTTTTTAAAAATTACATTTCTTGAAGAGGATTTTTTGAAGCTCAAACTTTTGCTTTAGTGAATGCAAAACTATTCTATGTATATTCATATGAAATTATAATGTCATACATTGAGATTTTTTTAAAAATCTTATAAGTAACTTTTACTTAGGCAGTATTTTTTCTTATTACATTTCATGCCACAAAAACTTTTTTAGAATAATTACATTTAAAGCAATTACTGTTTCCAAAAAGAGAAAGTAACATTATACTGTCCACCAAATGTGAAATAAAAATAATAATGACATTTTTTCAAGTCAATCTAAACATTATGGAAAAAAGTCGTCATGAAATATTCACAAGATTTATACTCCCCTTAAAATTTGAAACCTGCTCTTGGGCTTAACATGAATAATAAATTTGTTTTTGTTTTTTTATTTTTCGTAGTATAAATGAAATTTTTCATGTCAAGAAACTGATTGCAAAATAAATATCACAAACAAAGTTTAATGATTCTGACATGAAAAAACTACCAAATAAATATTAGTTAAATAAAAATTGTGGCCTCTAGGCCCGGGCCTAATGTGCCTTTTGGTAATTCATACCTTGATTCTCACAGCACCTTCCATAATAAATTCATTCCCGTCCTGGGACTCACCCGAATTTATTATTCATGTTAAGCTTGCCCCTTTCTCCACTGTGGGATGTATTCCGCTGTGTATTTGGCTGAACCGTTTAGAGTATTCCATCGTACAGCAGTTTCACAGTCCTTCAACTAGCCGCTAATAAGATTAGCAGGTATAACATTGCTTTCTTTTGTTTTCGTCCACTTTATTATGGTAAAAAGCAGCCTTTTTTTTCAACAGAATTGGTATATTTCGAACGACCGTTGCGCACGTTAACACAGACTACAAGTGACGTAATAGATGATTCAAAATGTTTCGCGGTACTCTTCACCCGCGCATGCTCAAAGGACGTTCGCCTACGCTCACTATAAATCGTTAAGTGGAAGTGAAGTATCTCTTTTGAGGTGTCACTGAAGGAATTATGTGTAAAAAGTTCAATTTGACGTTAATGGTTCTATATGTGAGCGATGGTGCCCTTCTGAAGACAGACTTCAATTGCCGAAAGACCTTGGACTTAACTTATACATCCAATTATATAGTTGTAAACATCTAATAAATCTCAACGTTAATTAGATGTTTACAATTGTGACACAGGCAAATATGAGCGCCCCAATATGCAGAAATATTTTTTTAAGGCGATTGTGCAACATGGTAATATTTTTTAATATCTAGTGTCAAGAGTCGTTTTCAAGATAAGAAAATAAAATCCAAGCTATATAACCTTAATAATGAAATAAAAATGTAGAAATCATGCGGAAAGGAATCTTAAAGAAATTTTTTAATTGGATTGTGATATATAATTTAAATTTCAGATTAAAACAGATAAAAAAAGGCAATTTCAAAATCTACTAAAAATAACAAACATATAACAGTTATTTCACAAAATGTTGCAATTGTTTTCAATATTCATTTATATTTTAATTCGAATGAAACAGTTGATTCTATTATTGAATGCTGCACTATTTTCACATTAGGTATGTTTTATAAATAAAATACCTATATGTTATAGTTCAAAATTAAAAATCAATTTGCTTCACAAATCATGTTCAAATTAGCATTTGCAATTTTATCAGCATAACGTTTTCTAATTTAAAAATATCATACTTTTTTTGCATCATACATTATTTGAAGGGATAGGTGGAAGAACTAGGTAGCTACACTTTTTTCTGATTTTCACTATTACACAATATATATAATTAAACACACAATATATTAAATTAAACACACACACACACACACACAAAACCATTTTTTATTCCCATTTCAAATCCACTATGATTTTTATCATCCTCAATCTATTACTATAATGCAATGGTTTCAAAGAAGTATAATGTAACTAGATATACTAAAAAATCACTTACACAATTATATAGTTGTAAACATTAATGTCGCAATAAATTGGACCGAAATCGGAAGCATATGCCGTTGGCATACTCACAGCATACGCCTCCGCGGTCATCAGTTCGATGGCATATTTCTCGCATACTAATAATAAGTCTGGCATACGAAAGGCATACACGCGGCATATTAATATTTTTGTCTCGGGAAAAATCAGTCTGGCATACGAAAGGCATACACGCGGCATATTAATATTTTTGTCTCGGGAAAAATCAGTCTGGCATACGAAAGGCATACACGCGGCATATTTTTATTTTTGTCTCGGGAAAAATCAGTCTGGCATACGAAAGGCATACACGCGGCATATTAATATTATTGCCTCTGGATCGTAAAAAGAAGCATATGCCGTCCGCATACACCGGGCATACCACCTCCGCGGTCATCAGTTCGAGGGCATATGTGGCATACATCTGGCATACGAAAAATCGGCTGGCATACGGAAGGCATACACACGGCATACGAAATTTTTTGTCTCGGGACATTTCTTACTTGCGACTGTCATTTAATGAAGTAATATATTTATTTCGCTTTACATTCAAACTGGAAAATTGTTGTTTTTCAACAATTTTGCTAATATCACATTTACGCATTTTGCAACTTATATTTTCAAAACATCTAAAATCATGATAATTAAGTACATAAATCTAAAAACAAATTGGTAGTAAAGTTACTTTAGCAGTCCGTGTATATGTTTTTAAGCAAATATTTCTTTAAATCAAAATAATTTTCTTTATATAAAAAACTGTTATTAATTTTGCATTAAAACCGTACGATTTTCAAATGAAAATATTATGGCATTAAATAATGTTGTTTGGGTATATAAATATTTGACAAAATGGAATTTTGCAAGTATATATTTAAATCCAAAACAACACCCTAATAAAATTTCGACAATAATTTGTTACTTGTCTGCGCACTTCTTGATCATTTAAAAATAACAATGTTTATCAAAATTGCATATATACAAAATCCTTTAAATATATTTTAATACAAAAAAAAGGAATTAATACGCAAATATTTCAACATTAAACTTCACTTGGTAAAACTATAAACCAAAAATATTACTATATATTTTTACCAATTATTTCCTGTTATTTATTTATATGTATAAATGTTTTTTTAATTTTAAAAGCAGTTTCTTTGTTATAGAAACTTCAGACCATACTAAAGACAATATGTATTTTTATGGGTAATTAACACATAAATGCATGTATAGTGTAATTTCTGGCTTGGAAGAAGGACAAATGTCAGTTTCGATAAGAATGGCTTCAAAGTTGGAGGCTCAACCGTGCTGAAATGGTACGAAAATCCTAAAAATATTTGATTTCAAGAGTTAAAGAAGCCTGCGACAATAGTAGTAATTTAATTTAGAAGTTTCAAATTGATATATTCAAAATAGAGTTAAAAATAAAATATCAAATTGGTTTTTCTTGTTGCAAGCCACAGATAAATTTACTGAAAAAGAAACTGCCATTTCCTTTGTGAAAAACGAGGTCTGTTTAGCTCCAGTTTCAGTGTACTTCATTTCCCCTTCTCAGTAGCTTACCAATCGTTAGTAAAAACTTCCGTATTCTGGAACTGAGACTACCACCCCCTTTTGCTCCTGTTGGTGAGTGAACTTGAATGAAAAACAAAACTTGTCTCGTTCAAGACCCTGCAACTGAGTTGCGCGATCCTTGCAAATAAAGGCACAAAAATCGCTTTTCATCCAAATTAAGAAGTGTAATCCGGCTGACGGCAACAAAAGAGCCAATAGCAGTTGTAAAATGGGAGCATGTAAAGTAGGTTTGAAAAAATTAAACATCGGCTGCAGTCTTTGATAGGTGACTAACGTACATTGAAATCGCAGGAACGCCTAATGCTTGTAGCGACCTTAAACAACAGCGATTGAAAACATACCAAAAAGCAGTGTTCAGTCGGAACGGGAAATTTCTTATTCACAACTCTGAAAGCGGGGGGGTGTGGAGTTTTTGTTTGTGCTTCATTACAGAATTTTCTTCCCTTCATTTCTCCAGAAGCGTGTTACTTCACTCTACATTTTTAATTTAAAATTGTGGGTTTTAAAAATAGATTCAAAGGTTGAGGCCAGTTTGTATATTTCTTTCAGGGATTTGGGGGCGTCTTTAAATTTAAATGTTGCTTATTATTTGGGTCTTACGAAACACTTTGTTCTTTTTGAAAACTGACACCCTGAGCGGCTCAACTATATTTAGTCAAAGGCTACAATGTCAGTGACGTTTTTCTGTTCAATTTCCTTTACAAAAGTTTTAGCATTCAGATTCAGTGTTTTATAATAGGTGTTTTCAGCAACTTTGAAAACTGCCAAATACAGACACTGGATTTTTTAAATGAATACACTGTGCTTGAATTTTACTTAGTACGTTTTAAAAGTACATTTTAAATTTCAGAGTCTTATGAATTATGTTAACTCTATAGTGCATAGTGTAGCATATATGCTACACTAAAAAAAATACAGCATTTTCTTAGCATTAAAACAGCGCCCGTTGCTGAAATTTTTTACAGCTCGTTCTGTATACACAATTTATAGCACATTGTGATGTAACCCATTTCCGAAAATTTCTTAGAGCCCGTCCGGCGCGTACCATGTGATATTATTAACGAATCGGCTTCTAGGCCAGTACTTTCAAATAACTTATAATTTTAAGAAGGTTCACTTCGACAAAGCGTAAGTGGCGCTCTCTCACTTACTTGATTGGTTTGATTAATTAACGTCACACTACAGCTGCACAGTGGGCTATTGGCGACGGTTCGTGGCCTATCTCGAAGGAAAGACCCGGGAAATATGCCTCATATTTTTTAACCATGGTCAGATGACGAAGACAACAACTGAACTGGCACACGACGCAATCTGAATAGGCGTCAGAGCATTGGACCCCTATCAGATTTATATAGTCTCGTATACACGCCAGTATAATTTGTGGGACATTTGAAACAATTTCCTAGTATAGTAGCGAAGGTATCAACATTCCGAACGAAAGATCACTACATTTTTACTTTTCTTTGTCAAGTCCATCATCCAATCGAGGTCTCCGTGGCCGAGTGGATTTAGGCGAAGCTAGGAATCCGAGGGTTCCCGGTTCGAATCTGCGCGACGGACTAGACTAAGAATAGTAAAAAAGTAGTGATATTGCAATCGGAGGATTGCCAACTTCGCTACCAAAATACTAGAATGTCGTCCAGAACATCTACAAAAAATTATCGGCGTGTATACGGGACTGGTGCACGATAAATCTGATTGGGGTCCAAAGTCCCGACGTCTATTGAAGGCGTTGTGTGCCAGTTCAGGTGTTTCCTTTTCATCTGACCATGGTTCACAATTACGAGGCATCGTTCCCGAGTCTTTCCTTCGAGATAGACCCCGAACCTGGCCAATAGCCCAATGTGCAGCTCTAGTGCGACGTTAATAATAAAAAAAACTTCCAATCCTCCTATTACTAGCCTAACGCATATATTCACTGGGCAATTGGTGGCCCCTCTCTCACTTACTTGAAGTCGCAAAGATTTTGGCCTGTGCAGAAAGCATTTTTTATTTTTGGCGTCTGATTTGAAACGCTTAGTGTGCCAAGAAAGTTGTGTTATTCTGTGATGTGTTGTCAGTCAAGATCGTTCATGATTTCACAATATGCTATAAATATAGGATTACATAAAGACGTTTCCTGATATTTAAGGTAAGTGACAAGCAATTTATTATTAATATAGCCAATTTAAAGCGCACATATACTTCTGTATGTTGTTTTCTGAAAAACTTTCTGTTTCAAACGGCAATAACGCGATTTTTTAGGCTTTCTAAATAATTGGGGTTCGAGTAATCTAAGTACTGGACTTGGATGCTCTTTGTAGTTTTTTTATATGTATATCAATGGAAAATACGATTGTATAAGAGAATTAAGAATAAATCCGATTTTTATTAGTTGGGATCGTTTGTCAATGTTTTAAAATCCAGAAAAAATTTTATATTTGCTTGATGTGCAAGATTTAATTAGCTTCGATTATTTACGAATAGCAGCATTCTGTATTTTAGAAAAATTGTGTAACAAAAACCTCGGTAAATAAATACCTAAAGAGCCAAAAATTTAACAAACATTTTGGAAAATATTTTTTAAATATTATGGGGAACTCAATGCACATTCATAAAATTGTTCTAAACATCTTTTTTAACTAAGATAAAGTATAGCTGTATCTTATTATAGTCTTTTCACACAAAAATAAACCTATTAGCTTATCTTAATTTGCTTTTATGAGCAATTAGTTTGAATTTGATGAAATCTGAAACTTAAACCTTGAATCGCATGAGGCATACAAGTACACAATTATCAAAATTTTATTTAGTATAAGTATTTTTACAATATTTTCTGGAATTCTTTTACATTCGTTTCATTGTTTTTAGAATGAGACTAAATGTATATAAACATTTTTTTTTATTGTGAAATTGTATGATTTAAATTTGGTATTTTTATTTCTTAAATGATTAAAAACTATAAAATTAAAAAAAATTTGAAACGTATAATTTAAAATTTAAAAAAAACTTGTGGTATTATTTATATTAAAAAATAAACACTCCTTAAAATAATTGTAGTCATAAAGTTGTCTTTTATAAAATAAAGTGTTCGGTTTGTTCGCTTGTTGCTATAATAATATTTTTACTGATTTATGGTTTTTTTTTTCATTTTACTTCTCTTCAAAAACTGCTGGGGGAGGCGGGTGGCCTCGAGGTACGGCACCCGGATAGCAATCAGAGGACTGAAAGTTCGAATTGCCATGAGGACTTGATCAAAGTTAAGATGTAGCGATCTGGTGATAGGAGGATTGCTAGATTCGCTACTAAATTACGAGAGTCGTCTTAAATTATCCTCAATTTTCATCGGCGTGTATACTGGACTGGTGCACGTTAAATCTGATTGTTGCCCAATGATCTGATGCCTATTCAGATTGCAGTGGGTGCCAGCTCATGTATTGTCCTCGTAATCTCACCATGGTTAAAAAATACGAGATAGTGTTCCCAGACCTTTTCTTCGAGATATCCCTACAATATTGTCAATAGCCGACGGTGCAGCTCTAGAGTGACGTTAACCATATATCAAAAACTGCTGTAAAAGAAAAATTGGCATACATTTCTGAAAGAAACTAATATGCGAATTTAAAATAGTGATGACAACCGATGACTCTTCAAATTAAATGACATTTCACAGATTATTTTAAGTAATAATTGTTTTAGTAGATTTGATGGTCATCATATGTTACAAAAATTGCTTATTATGTATCACATGTACCAATAGAATTATGTATTTAACGAAACTAATTGTAGGAAATAATATAAGTTTAATTGTAGAATGTAAATTAAGTTATAATTATAATTATTAATTAATTATAATGTTTTTAGAAATATTTAAACAAATGTGCAAAAACGGTTAAATCTTATTGGTTTTTATAAAATTAAATGCTTATATATTTTTTTATTTTTTGACATGTTTATTTTTGCACATGCACGCTCCTCAAATATTCTAGAGTTTTTTAATGGAGATACATTATTAGAGTTAAGGGTTAAATGTTATTGTGCATTCTAAAGTAAAGCCAATTTTTTTATTTCTTCCTACGATCAGAATATCAAAAAAGCAAACTTAAAAGTTTTATATGAGTGTTATGTGTCATATATATTTACATAAATTATTTGTTTGTGTTTTTGCATTTATAATTAAACATAACGATTATTCCCATATTCAATTTGAATTTATATTTTTCTCTGTTTAAATGCCTGTTTAAATAAATATTTTCATAAACGAACCTTTATTGTTTGTCTGTTCTCTGAATATGATCAGAATTGTGCGCCTTGTAATTTTTATTCCACTCTCATAAAGTAAAAACCCCGCTAATTTTTAAAGTAACTGCAAAAACATTTCTTTCTCTTTTCGCCTATTGTTGAATTTCCCTTGACCGGTTGCTGCATTTTTTTTCATTATTGCATTTTTTTTTAATTAAAAAAATGCAGCAACCGGTCAAGAGAAATGAAAGAATTTTTTTTACAGCTACTGTAAAAACATTGCACAAGCAAGGGAACATTACTGAACAATAATTTAAAACAAACTGTAAAAATACAGCACGTGCGATTAAAAAATGCAGCAAAATTATTTTACATCTACTGTAAAATTACAGCACACGTGATGAAAAACTACAGCAAAAGTAGTTTTCTGCAAACTGTAAAAATACAGCACGTGTGATTAAAAAGTACATCACAAAATTATTTTACAGCAAATTGTAAAAATACAGTACAGTGGGCATTACTTTTACCAGAACCCTGTGCTGTAATCTTACCCGGATATTTTTTACAGTATACACAATTTTAAAATGACCACTAGTTGCATCTATTGAGGTTTACGTTAACTAAGTAAGCTATTTTTGTTCGGATTTAAAGTTTTTAAGGAGGTGTAAAACCCCTTTTTTCGATTTTAGTAGCGATTTTAGTTTCGAATGCATCCGATTATCCCAGAATCATTAAAGTTTGCAAACTGATAGAGCACACCATACAAACAAAGTTAAACATTCGAAAATTTAGAATTTTTCATGTAGAACCTTTAAAAATATTTAACGATTTATCTAAAAAAATCTTGAATTTTAAACGTGGAACCTTTAAAAATTTGTTGCTAATTTTCCTACGGAACATTATATTTGGACCCTTCCAATTGCCCTAGAATCGTGAAACTCCGAATACTGATAAAGTTTGCCATACAAACAAAGGAAAAAAAGTTCGAAAATCTAGAATTTTGCAAGTGAAACCTTTAAAAATCGGTTGCTATATTTTTATGGAACGTTAGTTTTGAACACTACTTATTGAATTTAAATTGCGTAATGCAGCATATAGATATGGTTCCTCACACAAACAAAGGGGACCATATATTTAGTTCTAATATTGTGAACGTGGAATCTTTATAAATCGTTTTTTTTTATGAAACGTAGTTTTGAACACTTCTGATTATCTTAAAATCGTGAAACATCGCATACTATGTCTTGCCTTGGACAGTTGCCACCTGGGCCTTTTTATTTTGGGTACTTTGGGGGCCCCCTTGACTCCAAAAATTAAAAAAGTTTTTTTTTTGGCATATTTCACTGCAGTTTTCTGTCTGGGTTCCCTTACCCTTTTTCATATGTGTAAATCAACTTCTTCGACGGGCCCACTCCTTGTTACAGTACAGAGTCCGATTACCGAAAAGGCTTGTGAAGACAATACTGTTGTCGCGTAGCAGTAGATTAGCAGACGCATGGCCTTTGAAAACCTAGCATCTAGACACTATGAACTATAATATAAATTAAAAATATTTTTAATAGATTTTAAGATTATTATTTTGTGGAGGGTTTATACAATGACTCTCGAAAATTAACCTTTAGAAAGATAGTGATGTCTATAAAAGTGACTTGTATTAAAATTTTAAAAATAATTTTTAAAAATTACAAAGTTTTTCTAAGTCACACAAACCGTGAGGTATGACTCACCACAGTCCTGCATGATAGGCTCATCTGCCCCCAAGGGTGCAACACGTAATAATTGTAAACTGAGCCCCTCGAAAGTTTTGCCACCTGTGCCTTTTCTCTTGAATCCGCCCCTGTATGCTGCTAATTTGAAGTTAGATTATGTGCACAAACGACACCATGGAAAACTGTACAAACGTCTCTCTACGAAGACATTCAGTATCGTATATATCGAGGTTGGGCACAATGTCTGTTGAATTGCCAAGGAAATGTTTGACCATTTCATAAGAGTTTTCTTGATTATTTTGGTATACCATGCTAAAGCTCAACAGAAAACATGACAAAAAAAATTCTAGTATTTTAATTCTAGTACTAATTAAAAAATTAGTATTTTAATAAATATCATTAATATATATTTTAAATTTTTGTTATATATTTTATAATTTACTTGACTTCGTTCTCGGGTATAATTTATAATGAATGCTTCATTAAAAAATTTTAAATTTTAAAAGTGGTTGAGTATTACCTTTATTAAGTACAAGGTAATATATATTTTCTTTATATAATTAGACATAACATAAGGTCTTAGGAATAAGAGACCAAAACGCATTTTTTAGCTATCGTGAACCTTTTTCAGAGTTTGATATTTCGGTAAACTACTCTGCCCACTTTTCCCTTCGATCCGCACATCTGAAAAGAAAACAATTGTTTCTCTAATCGAAGATGCCAGATGATTTTTTGGGGATGAGGTCTTTCTTGATGGATCGCTCGCAGCTTGTGAAAAACGCCAGCCACCACACCTTTCGATAAGGTACTCCAGGGAGAATTACGAGAGCTGTTGGAACATTTTTTCATATGCAAGATGAGCTGTAATGAATGCCTAGCGTGCAATAGAGCATTCACAGCATTATCAAGAATGTGGATTTATTTTTTCCAATGGCATATCTGTACATGGAAAACACTGGGTTCATTATCTTAATTCCTATTTTATACTTAATTTATAAAATAACTCATTTATATGTTATTATTAATTTTTAGCAAATAGAACATTTTAATAATAGTATATACATATAATATACACATAATGACCTGGATAATAATTGATATTGTAATAATGATTCGGTTGATGAGTAGTATTGTTGTAAAACGTTCTTATAATGAATTAGCATTGCATTCAATTATATTACTAGCAGAAATACTCATTCTACGCACAAGAAGAAAATAACTTATAAAATAAATACAATATTTATAAGTGAAAGAAAAGTATTCTTATTTTCTCGTTCGTCAGAGGGAATCGAAGTAAAAGTTCAAATTTTAATTAGGAACGTTCGAACGAAAAGGAAAAGCTTCATAATACGGAGAAGATGTCGATAAACAAATATGTACAGCCGGGGGAAAAAAAACTAACCGCCCCTGGTTTCTCGGCCACTATTTATTGTAAGGCTAAACTTATATACCATTTAAAAAAAGTCTACTACACATTAATATACAAAAATTTTGCATAGGGGACTATCTTCATACTCGAATCCACACCAACTTCAAAATTTTCAATAGCAACACCTACTTTTGATAGCGCAGAAATGTTCCCCGCCCTCAAAATAATCTAAATATAAATATTCGTTAATTTCTTACATTTATATGCAGAGATATTAGACAATATGTATCTATCTTATTTGAGGGGCTACTTCCACATTGGACAAAGTATTAGTCAGGCTTCGAAAGGAGTGACGCGGGTAGAAAATGTTGTGGCGTTAGCCGTGGTTCTTCTTTTCGTGATCAGACAGAGATAAGATAAGGCTAGCATATAATTGTTCTAATAATATGAATATGATGCAGTATGTATTATTCTTACAGATATGTTACTTCTACAATGTGATTATATAGTATTTTGATACCCCCCCCCCCCCCCCCGGTACGACGGGCCTGCACAGCAAGCTAAATTAATAAATCTTTATGAATGGAAAAAAATAAATCTGCAACTATCCAATGAATTACTTTGACAGTTTTTAAAACCACAAATATACACATTCACCTGCTGCCATAATTGTTGTCCCCCCCCCCCCCCCCGGTGCGACGGGCCTGAAGGTGGATCCACCTTCAACTGTTCAAAGTTCCTTCATATAGTTTGATTTAATATGTTATGTAAATTTGTCATTACTTAAGAATTTTTTGTGTATTTCTATATTTGTGTAGAATTTATAATACTTATAGATTTATGTGCACACTACAGACGATTGGTCAAAAATCTTGCCAGTTAAAAAACATAAAAATTATTTTCGAAAAAATCTGAAAAATTCAATTTATACTTTAATTCATCTAAATAGACAAGTTACAGCATAAAAAGTTATTTTCTTTTCATTATTTCAAAGTCGCCGTTAATGGGTTAACAGGCGGCAAATGGGCAGTTGCCGCCTGGGCCCCTTGCCTTGAGTCCATTCGGGGCCCCCCTTGACTTCAAAAATTAAAAAAAAAGGATAAAATAAAAATAATTCTTCAATGTTTCAGCATATTTTATTAAACAGATCACTGTATTTTGCTATATGGCTTCCCTTACGCTTTTTCATACGAGTAGATAGGGGCCCTTCTTCGACTGGCCGGGGCCCACACTTTTTTACAGGGTCCAATTACCGAAAAGTCTCGTGGAGACAGTTCTTACACTTCACATTTCAGAGAAGCCCTCAAATCCACTACAAGCAAACTCGGGGTTAAATATTTGGTTTAGGTATAACTAAAAATAATTTATGAACCCTCCCCCCCCCTCCCAAGCACGGGGTTCCTCCCCCCCCCCCCAATAACTTGGAAACCCTAAAAGTTGGAAATTTCAAGGTTTGAAAATACCCGAGTTGGGAAAATTTTTGTCTGAAGAAAATTAATATTTTTAACAAATGAAAGCAACACACCAAGGTTATTAAGGGAAAATTAAAAATTGTCCAACTACTTGTAAAATTAAACTTAAATTCGTGTGTTTGGTTACAGAGTTCACTGCACACTTTCGACCCATATGACGCTAAGGCTTCCAAGGCTACAGACGGAGTTGACTAATGCAGTCTGCAGCCGACACAACGCTAGTGGTGGAACTGTTATATAAATTTCATTGTATTTTTTTTTATTGCGTCAAGCGAAAAAAAATTTCATCGTGGCATCGTTTCCTTAAAAAATGAATCCCACATTTTAAATATATAATAAATTGTTTAAATTAAGGAGCAATGTTTTCAGATTTCCAGCAGACGCCTAAAAAATGCTGGCATCTGCTCATTCTGTTGTTCTTTATTGTCAAAGTTATGTTATATGTTTTAACGTTCATTCTTATCATTTAAATAATTTTAATATATATGGCGTTGTTTTTTTACCGGAACGTCACACAGTGTTCTTTTTATTAAAATAACTTCTCTTTTAATTGTGTTAGGTGATTGTCTAAATCAAAATCCTCTCCTTTTTAATTCGAAAATCACTTTTGTTTCATATAATCCTATCGGTTTTGCCTTCCACAATGTAAAAATTCTTCGAGGTAATATTCGAAGCGCCATGGCGCTTCCAGTATATGGGACTGTCGCGCCAGTCCCATATAAATTTATCGTCTCGTGTCTAGGATTTTTTTTTTCGTTTTGTGATTGGTTAGTTGAATCTTTCCATATTGTGTAATGTTGATGCAGTGCGTTTCCTTTCTGTTTTTCTATAAAAATATATATTTTTTAGTTTTCACGGTTTCTATTGAAACTTCCAGAACTTTCGATGGTTTCTTTTATTTAAATCACCCCTCGGTTAAAATAAATCATTCAGAGTTCGATACGATTGCTACGAAAAATCTTATGCGCGGAGAACGCAGCTTTCAGTACCTATTCTCTTTACCTAATTTTATGTGATATGTGTTTCGTTTTAACATTAACTTTGGAAGACTCTCTCTTTGAATACTTTTAAGTTTATTGAATTTATTTATAATAATTTAAATTCCAGTTTTCCTTCATTGATTAATTTAGAATTAAAATGGTTATTAATTTAAAAAATTTAGAATTTAATTACTACTTGATAAATATGTTCATATTGGTATGTAGGTACTTTTTGTTTTTGAATATTATTTTATTTATGTTTATGTTAAGATTAGCAATGGTTATTGGGTTGGCGCAACTGTCGAGTCCCTTTGACTCTCACTATTTACATATCAGTGATATGATATCACGTTACTATTTTCAGAACATATCTGTATTTGTTAACCCCCCCTCCCCCCTAATGACTTCCACAATAAAAAATTTATCGTCGTTACGACAAAATACTTTATATTTTATTTAATATTTATAATAAGATAAATTTGGTTATTCAATCTTTTAGAACTTTGAATTAAAATAACTTTTACAATTTAAATCGAAATTATATAACTTAATATTTTTTGTTCATAAGTAAAGATACGATAGCACAATACCATGCAATGTCGAGTCTTTGACTCTCACTCAGGCTAGTTTACCCCCCCCCCCCTTCCCCCTAAAAATCCGTGAATTTGGAAAATGCATGTCTCAAGAAAATTACTATTATTAGCAAATGAAAGCGAAGAGAGATTAGAAAATTGCCCAACTTGCAAGAGATCAAACTTAAATTAAACCTTAGGACACTGCACTGGAACATGCGTACAACAAATCAATACTTTCAAGAAAACTGATTAATATTTAACTATAAAAAAAGTTGACAAGTTGGAACTAAGAATTTTTAGCACTGTTGAGTTCGGAATTTCCAATCGTTAAGTTTGGTTTGGTTAAATAACATCGCACTACAGCTGCACATTGTTCGTTAAACCTTAGAACGGACATTGCACTGGAACATGCGTGCAACAAATGTTGCGTGCCACAACGTTGGTTCAGATCTATCTCGAAGGAAAGAACTGGGAATAATGCTTCGTATTTTTTAATAATGGTTAGATAACGAGAATAACACCCGAGCTGGTATCCGTACCCGTCGCCGTTAATTTGGGAATTTTAATTTTGAATCGTTAAGTTGGGAAATTTCTTGTCTCAACATACTTTTTTTTTATTATCCATTTTTCTTAGTAAAATATATTTTCAAACTAAAGGACAAAGTTCAACCTTTTGGGTCTGGTTTTGGTTGGTTTGGTTTTTGTTAATTAACGTCGCACTAGAGCTGCAAAGTGGGCTATTGGCGACGGTTCGGGGTCAATCTCGAAGGAAAGACCCGGGAACACATTCACACACACATTCATACATACATGCACCTCGTTATTTTAGAACCATGGTCAGATGACGAGGGAACACCTGAACTTTAGGGTCTGACTTTAATATTTTATTTTAAGATATATATTCGTTCCTTTTATTTCAAAATTTTGTTTATTTATTGTCGATTATTTTTTAGTTATTTTATCGTTTTATTATTAAGGAATACCGCCGTTCTACTATGGTTAATGATACTCGAAACAAAGTATTCTAAACATCGAAAGATTATTTGCTCATAAAATTAACTTGAAATTGACAATAGAAATTTTGCTAAACAAAAAGCAAGGTGTGGCATCAATATTAGTTTACAATTATTTAACACATTTTGTAAATTTTGCGTATTAATGTTACAAATATCTTCTTAGAGGGAGCGTTTATTTAATTCTTACCGTTATTTTTCCTCATTTTATGCACCCCCCTCCCCCCCGTTTCACGTCACAATAAGTTTTTGCAGGTTTTTCTTTATTAAACCGTCATTAAAACTTCCATTCTAGGTATTTTACCAAATATCTCATTAAAAAGATAGTGATTTTTATAAAAAGTGACCTATATCAAAGTTTTTGAAAGAAGTTTAAAAAAATTTCTAGTTTTTCAACATCGCATAGACACCGAGACCTCCTCCCCCATGTCACGACCCCACAGTCCCACATGACAGACTCCATCCCCCAAGAGTACCTGAAGTAAATTGAAAACTGGGCCCCTCGAAAGTTTTGCCGCCTGTGCCTTTTCTCTTAAATCCGCCACTGTCTGTTAGGCTTAAAATATTTTGTTAAATATCTATTTAGAGACAAATATTTCTCAAATAATTACTTAAGTCGGAACTTTTTATGTATTGAACACTAAAAATTGCCCATACGAACTAATTATTAAAATCGATGCGACATAAATGTTGTCGCTACGAGATA
This sequence comes from Troglohyphantes excavatus, assembly GCA_963932185.1. Taxonomy (NCBI): domain Eukaryota; kingdom Metazoa; phylum Arthropoda; class Arachnida; order Araneae; family Linyphiidae; genus Troglohyphantes; species Troglohyphantes excavatus. Next base: position 65,916,712 of record OZ010676.1, on the reverse strand, counting down.
CCCGGATGGACAGATCTGTTCTTCGAGTACCTATTAATCGTAGGTTTTGTGGTGTAGTGGTTCTCTCTCTCTCTCGTTTGTTTAATAAATATTGAAGTACTATAAACCGAATCACAAAAAATACTCCGGTATGAGACTGGGGAGAAGGAGGAAAGGAGGGGATAAGAAGAAAGAGGGATAATAGGAAGGAGGCTATAGTACATTGAAATTGGTGCAACAAACAATTACATTTTAGTTTCGAATTCTACTTTTTGTCTTGCTTGCAATAAAAAATTAATACCTAGATTTATCAATTAAAATGAGTTTTAGAGAGACCAATAGGTAGAAATGAGGTGCTAAAACTACAAGTTTACCTATTTTTAAAGCCAATTATCTAGGATTTTAGCAAGGTGGGGCAGTTTTCAGTTTTGGTGCAACAAGCAATTCGTCAGTTTTCGAATTCTAATTTTTGTCTTGCTTGCAAATTTCTAGATTTCTCAATTAAAATCAGTTTCAGAAGGACCAAAAGGAAGTTTTGAGGGGCCAAAACCACAAATTTACCTATATTTAAAGAAAATTATATAGGATTTTAACAAGGTTGGGGCAGTTTTCGGTTTCGGTGCGCAACAAGCAATATCACATCGTCAGTTTTCGAATTCTAATTTTTTCCCTGAATCAACCCAATTACATTGATTTATCAATTAAAATCAGTTTTAGAAGGACCAAACGGTAGTTATGAGGTGCTAAAATCATAAGTTTACTTATTTCGGTTTTGGTGCGCAACAAACAATATCACATCGTCAGTTTTCGAATTCTAATTTTTTCCCTGCATCAACCCAATTACATTGATTTATAAATTAAAATCAGTTTTAGAAGGACCAAAAGGTAGTTATGAGGTGCTAAAATCATAAGTTTACTTATTTTTAAAGCCAATTATCTAGGATTTTAGCAAGGTGGAGCAGTTTTCGGATTTGGTTTTTTCGAATTCTAATTTTTTCCCTGCATCAACCCAATTACATTGATTTATCAATTAAAATCAGTCAGACGGATGAAAAGGTAGTCATTATAGAGGCTAGACAATAAATAAGTTTATCTATTTTTAAAGCCATCGACATGGTAAAAAGCCACCAATAATACTATGATTTTAGCAAGGAATTTTATTTTAGAATGGGACATTAATTCTGAACTTTCATTAGTAATTCAATGTGCTTGTATTTAAATGTATATATGCTTGTATTCATGCATTTAAAAATATTTTTTCATAAATTCGTCGACTCACATTTTTCGTTCGCTTTCCAAAACAGAAATCTATGAATGTAAACAATTGACACGTGTGCATTTTCGACCAATGAAAGAAGTCGTTATATTTTTCGAAGGCACAACCTCGGAGTAACTAACCACAGTGTACAAATTCCCCAGTCGAGCGGAGGCTGTGAATAAGGTTCCGACGAAATCCCCCGATTTCCTTCAATCCTCGGTTTTCGTAATCCACGGTTACTCGCTGGATTTTTCAGAACTTGTGAATAAGAGGGTAACGGTTATATTCACAATCGCACATAACCCACGGTTTACACGCGAATCGGGAGGTAAACCTAAGATTATTGATGAAACCCTATTCACAAGACCGGTTTTCGCCAAATCGGCGAAATAATTACAGGAATCTAAACCTCCGTTTATACTACCAATCTTGGCAGTATAAACCCTGGTTTTAGTTCTAAACAAAATGGCCGCTTATACGATCGCTCTGTTAGGCTTAAAATATTTTGTTAAAAATCTATTTAGAGACAAATATTTCTCAAATAAGTACTTAAGTCGGAACTTTGTATGCATTAAACACTAACCCTCTTATTCACAAGTTCTGACAAATCCGGCGATTAACCGTGAATTACGAAAACCGAGGATTGAAGGAAATCAGGGGATTTCGTCGGAACCTTATTCACAGCCTCCGCTCGACTGGGGAATTTGTACACCGTGGTTACTCCGAGGTTATGCCTTTGAAAAATATAACGACTTCTTTCATTGGTCGACAATGCACACGTGTCAATTGTTTACATTCAGAGATTTCTGTTTTGGAAAGCGAACAAAAACTTGAATCGACAAATTTATGAAAAAATATTTTTAAATGAATTAATACAAGCACATATACATTTAAATACAAGCACATTGAATTACTAATGAAAGTTCAGAATTAATGTCCCGTTCTAAAATAAAATTCCTTGCTAAAATCATAGTATTATTGGTGGCTTTTTACCATCTTGATGGCTTTAAAAATAGATAAACTTCTTTATTGTCTAGCCTCTATTGACTGCCTTTTCATCCGTCTGACTGATTTTAATTGATAAATCAATGTAATTGGGTTGATGTAGGGAAATGATTGGAATTCGAAAACTGAAGATGCAATATTGCTTGTTGCACCATATCCGAAAACTGCTCCACCTTGCTAAAATCCTAGATAATTGGCTTTAAAAATAAGTAAACTTATGATTTTAGCACCTCATAACAACCTTTTGGTCCTTCTAAAACTGATTTTAATTGATAAATCAATGTAATTGGGTTGATGCAGGGAAAAAAATAGAATTCGAAAACTGACGATGTAATATTGCTTGTTGTGCACCAAAACCGAAAACTGCCCCACCTTGTTAAAATAAAAGATAATTGGTAAACTTGTGGTTTTGGCCTCTCAAAATTTCCTTTTGGTCCTTCTAAAACAGATTTTAATTGATAAATCAATGTAATTGGGTTGATGCAGGGAAAAAAATAGAATTCGAAAACTGACGATGTAATATTGCTTGTTGCGCACCAAAACCGAAAACTGCCCCACCTTGCGAAAATCCTAGATAATTGGTAAACTTGTGGTTTTGGCCCCTAAAAAACCGTGGGTTATCTGCGATTGTGAATATAACCGTAAAAATTGTCCATACGAACTAATTCAGTGTACTTTTTATTAAAATCGATGCGACATAAATGTTGTCGCTACGAGCTACCCGGATGGACAGATCTGTTCTTCGAGTACCTATTTATCGTAGGTTTCGTGGTGTAATAGTTATCTCTCTCTCTCGTTTGTTTAATTAATATTGAAGTACTTTAAACCGAAGTACTTTAAACCGAATCACAAAAATTACTCCGGTATGAGACTGGAAAGAAGGAGGGATAATAGGAAGGAGGCCATAGTACATTGAAATTGGTGCAACAAAGAAGTACATTTTTAGTTTCGAATTCTACTTTTTGTCTTGCTTGCAACAAAAAATTAATACCTAGATTTATCAATTAAAATGAGTTTTAGAAGGACCAAAAGGTAGTAATGAGGTGCTAAAACCACAAGTTTACCTATTTTTAAAGCCAATTATCTAGGATTTAGCAAGGTGGGTCAGTTTTCGGTTTTGGTGCGCAACAAGCAATATTACATCGTCAGTTTTCTAATTCTAATTTTTTCCCTGCATCAATCCAATTATATTGATTTATCAATTAAAACAGTTTTAGAAGGACCAAAAGGAAGTTTTGTGGGGCCAAAACCACAAGTCTACCTATATTTAAAGCCAATTATCTAGGATTTTAGCAAGGTGGGTCAGTTTTCGGATTTGGTGCAACAAGCAATATTACATCGTCAGTTTTCGAATTCTAATCATTTCCCTGCATCAACCCAACATTGATTTATCAATTAAAATCAGTCAGACGGATGAAAAGGCAGTCATTATAGAGGCTAGACAATAAAGAAGTTTTTCTATTTTTAAAGCCATCGAGATGGTAAAAAGCCACCAATAATACTATAATTTTAGCAAGGAATTTTATTTTAGAATGGGACATTAATTCTGAACTTTCATTAGTAATTCAATGTACTTGTATTAAAATGTATATGTGCTTGTATTCATGTATTTAAAAATGTTTTTTCATAAATTCGGCGATTCTACATTTTTCGTTCGCTTTCGAAAACAGAAATCTCTGAATGTAAACAATTGACACGTGTGCATTGTCGACCAATGAAAGAAGTCGTTCTATTTTTCGAAGGCACATCCTCGGAGTAACCACGGTGTACAAATTCTCCAGTCGAGCGGTGGTTGTGAATAAAGTTCCGACGGAATCCCCCGATTTCCTTCAATCCTCGGTTTTCGTAACCCACGGTTAATCGCTGGATTTTTCAGAACTTGTGAATAAGAGGGTAAGACAAGGCCGTGCCTCAAGTGACCATTTGAGAGCTGACGTCATCATAAGTAGGCTAAAGAGAGTAGGCCAGGACGATATTCCCCTGCTTGTGACTACGGGGTTTTAATTGCAGGCTTCTTTGTTTATGGTTTATTTCTCGAAAAAAGTGATAATTTTGTTTGTTTTAATCTTTGATTTTAACACATTGTGATCTAAGCTATGGTTTACAAGTGGAGCGTTCCCAGTTGTAAGTGAAATTACCCAAATACTACTCCGAAAGTTCAGAAGTTTTCGTTCTTTCCCTAAAGATCGGACATATATAATTTTTCTAAAAATATTCATTAAATGGTTGGGTGCGTGACAAAATTGTGCAAGTGGCATGCTGGCTTCCGAAACACACTAGGCTATTACACAAACCAGCCATTGTAATTTGAAATTCAAAAACTACTGTTTAAATGAATTGGGTTTTGCATATTTTTTTCGAGGGAAATTGCAAACAGATTCATTGGAAGTCAGATTTGGTAAATACATAATGATACTTGATTCCCATTATTTAAGTTTATTATGGCAAAAGCCGTAAGTTATAATAATCATATTGTCTTATAAAAATTACTTTTTAAAAGAATATAAGATTTCTTTTTGTAAATGTTATATCACGGTCATTTGTGATTGAAAACACTTAAGTCAATAAATAGTGCTGATTTTGTTGTTGTTAATTAACAATATGAAGTAGGCTATAGTTCTGAGAGTGTTTTAAAATTGATTTTAACTTCAACTAAAATACATTCATTATGGAAGTACTATTGGTGGAAAACAAATTATATAATAAATTAAAAGGAGAAACAAATAAAAAAAATTTGAAAAAACGCCAGTAATGCCATATATTGTTTCGGTAACATAAGTTATTTTTCTGAAGAAAAAAATTATATTCATCTACGCCAGCGGTTCCCAACCTTTAGGTGGCCGCGGACCACCCATTTTCTGTTAACATTAAAAAAAAATTCGGATAACAAATACAAACGAAATTATACTTATACTTTGTTTCCTTATTAGATATGGAAACAAAGATGCAAGGGAAATGATTTCACTTACAATTACACGTTTAAATCGTAAAATATTTTGGCACATTCACACAACATCAGCAAGAACCAATACAAACATACGAAATGTAAAATATATAGTTTCACTGCATAAAATTGTATTCCTATATTACCAAGTTTGGATTTCCCATGTATTTATTTTTTGCATAAAAAGAATATATTTTCCAGCCATGTCTGATTTTTTTAAAGCAAATTAACATTTTGATTAAAAAAACAATTTATGGACAACTTTAGACCCTCTTGTGGACCACCAGTGGTGAAGGAAGGTTAGTAACCAAAAGGCAAGCAAAGAAACTGAGCGAGGAAGGAGAAATCCTGCCTACTAGTGATGACGTCACAAATCAAGGCACGTCTTTGAGTCGGTGTTGACAAAAGTAGCTTAAATTTCCTATTTAAAGTATTAGGATAAACTAAGGCAAATTTCATCTTCCTGGGTATAAAAAAATTGGAGAATTAGTGTTGACTGTGTAAGCGAGGGTTTCCGCATTTATATATAGATAGAAGATAAAGTAGGTTTTTGAAAGTTCCGCGTGCAAAATTCTAGATTGTGCTTTTATATGCATGGCAAACTATCCATGTGCAAAATTAAACGATTTTAATATAATCAAATGTTTAAAACTATGTTTCATAAAAAAAAATCGCAAACCAATTTAGAAAGATTTCCCGTGGAAAATTCAGGAAATAAATATTCCCCCCCCCTTTGTGTTTGTATGAGAAGCCATATCAATATGCTGCATTACGTAATTTTAGTTAAATAAGTACTGAACAAAACTTGTCAAAAAATGGCAACCGAGTTTTAAAGGTTTCATTTGTAAAATTCTAGCTTTTCGAATTTTTCCTTTGTTTTTATGGTATGCTCTATCGGTATGCAAAATTTCATGATTCTGGGATAATCGGAAAGTATCCAAAAGTAACGTCGTTACTAACTTCCAAAAAGAAATTTTACATAACCTTAAAAACATTCAATCCGAACAAAAATAGCTTATTTTTCCTATTTAAGCTACACGGAACAACATTGCCAAATTTCTTTCTCCTGGGTATATGTCAAATTGGAGAATTAGTGAATGAGTGGCGAGAGCTTCACACACACACATTTATATATAGAGATTTGTAAAAACGGTGGCAGAAAATAAATTAATACCTCCACAAACCTGAAAGAGAAAGAATTATATTTACTTATTTTATTGTCAAAATATTTTTTATTTCTAATATATATTAGTGACAAATAAAGGAGGCATTTTAATATAAAGAAAATAATGTAAAGTTCTTTCCTTTTTTCCCTTTTTTTTTTGTAAAAACCCAAATCGAAACCTCAGTTTGATTCAACAAAAATGTTCACGGACCACTTGACAGAATCTCGGTTGGGAAGCACTGCCTTAGATGGAAATTGCAGAATGCCCTCTCCATGTTTAGATATGTGCACGCCCCCTTCGCAGCAATCGGGAGGTGTGCTATTGTAGCAGCCGGTTTCGGCATTCGATTCAGTTTCTGCTGAAATCCATTAATTTGAGTCTAGACAGTGCCCTCGCGAACGGTGGAAGAAAAATTAAACAAAATTAAGGAAGTGGAGGGTGAGAAATTTCGATAAAAGAATAAAGATTGGAATAGAAAAGGAGACAGCCGAATGACAAATAAGCAATTGACGAGTTCGAACTTTTTGTGGTGGAAGTCTTACGTTTTTATTCTTATAAGAATTGTAACTTTTTCGAAAGATTTTGCTTCTATATAGAACAACTTATGTATTTATACACACACTGTAAAAAAATTCCGAGTAAGATTACAGCACAGTGTGCTGGTAAAAGTAACGCCTACACACTGTGCTTTATTTTTACAGTGTACTGTAAAATAATTTTGCTGTACTTTTTAATCACACGTGCTGTATTTTTACAGTTTGCAGTAAACAACTTTTGCTGTACTTTTTAATCGCACGTTCTGTATTTTTACAGTTTGCTGTAAAATAATTTTGCTGTACTTTTTCATCACGTGTGCTGTAATTTTACAGTAGCTGTAAAATAATTTTGCTGTACTTTTTAATCGCACGTGCTGTATTTTTACAGTTTGCAGTAAACAACTTTTGCTGTAGTTTTTCATCACGTGTACTGTAATTTCACAGTAGCTGTAAAAAAATATCTTTCATTTATCTTGACCGGTTGCTGCATTTTTTTTAATTACAAAGCATTTTCTTTTTTTAAAGCACACTTTTTGGTGTATTATAAAAACAGAAAATGCTTTGTAAAAAAATACAGCAACCGGTCAAGAGAAATACAGCAATAGGCGAAAAAAGAAAGAAATGTATTTACGGTTACTGTAAAAGTTAGCGGGGTCTTTACTTTATGTGAGTAGAATAAAAATTACAAGGCAGCACAATTCTAATCATATTCAGAGAACAGACAAACAATAATGCTTCGTTTATGAAAATATTTATTTAAAAAATGCATTTAAACAGAGAACAATATAAATTCAAATTTATATATTAAAAAAAAGGCATTTAAACAGAGAACAATATAAATTTAAATTTATATATTTAAAAAAGGGCATTTAAACAGAGAAAACTATAAATTCAAATTGAATATGAGAATAATCGTTATGTATAAATTATAAATGAAAAACACGAACAAATAATTTTAGGTAAATGTATATGACATATAACACTCATACAAAACTTTTCAAGTTTGCTTTTTTCTATTCTGATCGTAGGAAAGAAATAAAGAAAATGGCTTTACTTTAGAATGCACAATAACATTTAATCATAAACTCTAATAATGTATCTCTATTAAAACACTCTAGAATATTTGAGGAGTGTGTCTGTGCAAAAACAAACAAGTAAAAAAATATAAACAATTATATAAGCATTTAATTTTATAAAAGCAAATAACATTTACCCGTTTTTGCAAATTTGTTTAAAATTTTCTAAAAATATTATAATTAATTTATAATTATAATTATAACTTAATTAACATTCTATAATTAAACTTATATTATTTGCTACAATTAGTTTCGTTAAGTACCTAATTCTGTTGGTACATGTGATACATAATTAACAATTTATATAACATATGATGAATTTCAAAATTACTAAACAATTATTACTTCAAATTATTTGTGAAATGTCCATAACATGATAAGAAAATTCAGCCATCTTTCCAAAATTCTTATTTGAAGAATCATCGACTGTCATCGCTACTATAGAACTTGAATATTAGTTTCTTTCAGAAACTTATGCCAATTTTTATTTTATAGCAGTTTTTGATGTAGGGTTGACGTCACTCTGGAGCTGCACCGTCGGCTACTGACAAGAGTTTAGGGATATCTCCATGAAAAGGACGGGGAACACTGTCTCTTATTTTTTAACCATGGAGAGATGGCGAGAACAAAACATGAGCTGGCACCCACCGCAATTTGAATAGGCGTCAGATCATTGGACTATGATCAGATTTAAAGTCCGGTGTAAACGCCGATGGAAATTGAGGATAATTTAAAGCCACTTTCATAATTTAGTAGCTAATATAGCAATCCTCCTATCACGAGATGGCTACAACTTAACTTTGATCAAGTCCTCATGGCGATCCGAATTTTCAGTCCTCTGATTGCTAACCGGGTGCTGTACCTCGAGGCCACCTGCCTCCCCCAGCAGTTTTTGAAGAGGAGTAAACTGAAGAAAAAAAACATAAATCAGTAAAAATATTATTATAACAACAAGCGAACCAACCGAACACTAAGAAATTAAAAAAAAAAACTTTATGAATGTGCGTTGAGTTCCCCATAATATTTTTTAAATTTCAGAATAACGGCTGCCCATTCACTTTCTATGGAATAACGCTGAGGTAGCACATGCAACGACGTTTTTGATCCCGATCGTCTTATCTCACAAGTCACTGGAGGCTTCCGTGGCCGAGGGGATTGAGGCGTCAGCTGGAAATCCAAAGGGTCCCCGGTTCGAACCTTTGCGCGGACTAGACTAAAGAAAAGTAAAAAGTAGTGATATTGCGATCGGAGGGTTGCCAACTTCGCTACCAAAATACTAGAATGTCGTCTAGAACATCCACAAAAATTAACGGCGTGTATACGGACGGTTTGGTTTTGGTTAATTAACGTCGCACTAGAGCTGCACAGTGGGCTATTGGCGACAGTTCGGGTCTATCTCGAAGAAAAGACCCGGGAACACATACACATTCATTCATACATGCACCTCGTTATTTTAGAACCATGGTCAGATGACGAGGAAACACCTGAACTGGCACCCAACGCCTTCAATAGACGTCGGGACTTTGGACCCCGATCAGATTTATCGTGCACCAGTCCCGTATACACGCCGTTAATTTTTGCGGATGTTCTGGACGACTTTTCTAGTATTTTGTAGCGAAGCTGGCAACCCTCCGATCACAAGATCACTACTTTTTACTTTTCTTTGTCAAGTCCATCGCCTGGCATCAAACCACGAATCTTCATATTCCCAGCTAACGCCTTTAACCGCACGTCCACGGAGGCCTTGTGTATACGAACGGGACTGGTGCACAATAAATCTGATCGGGGTCCAAAGTCCCGACGTCTATTGCAAGGCGTTGGGTGCAAGCTCAGGCGTTGTCCTCGTTATCTGACCATGGTTTAAAAATACGAGGCATCGTTCACGGGTCTTTCCTTCGAGATAGGCCCCGAATCGTCGCCAATAGCCCACTGTGTATCTCTAGTGCGACGTTATTTAACGAAACCAAACACAAGTCACTGGACGTGGTGGAGTTTGATTTTTAACGCGATACTTCGTACAAAAAAGAATACCTTGTTATTTTTCACCTGTTCTTTAAATTGATTAAGAACATACCATTCTAGATTTCTAAAAATACCAGGTTTTTAATTAGCCTGTTCTTTATTTATGTGGAAAGTAAAAATGATTATTATTTCTGGACAACCATGTTAAATTTTATAAATTTTTTGAAAGTTCAATTAAATGAGGGTTTTTCGATACAAATTTTATGGAATGCTTTGACTTGAATACGTGTATAAAATCGGTACGGGTGCATAGTTGTATGGGGTCGCAACCTATAAACGATAGTTATAAAATCCGCATAATTCCTGGAGGTATCCTATGGGGATATAAAATGTACCCTCGTGTAGAGAAATGTGAACCACTTCGACCTAGTTGTCAATTAATTCACTCTTCTTACTGACCTTTGTAAGCCGGAATAAGCTAAATTTCGGTCAAAGTAGCAGCAGGCCCAGCTGGCGCACGTACAAAGTATTTACCAAGTACAAACCAAATCATACGGTACAGTGGGGGTTGTACCTGTCGGATGTTCTTGTTATTTTAAAGTAATATTTTCTGAGATGTCATTTTGGCGTGGAGTAAATATTAAAGGAGCAAGGAATGCACTTACCCTAATTGTTAGTGTTACTCATAGACTATCATTTTTTTTTAATTCTAATTAGGCTTAGTTGTTATTTGTAGTTTAAGGGAGAAAGAAAAAAATCAAATAAAAAAATAGAGACTCGTGACCTATGTACCAAACTATTTATATAAACTATTAATTTATCTTTCATAAATTTTCAAGGATTTTCAGACATATTTTGTGATTGTATTTATTGTAATAAACAAAAATAATACAATAATCATTTACAATAAAATATACTGTCAAGATTCGACTTATTTTGAACAAACTATTTATCTTCATTATCAGAATAATTACTTTTTAATCCACAAATCGTTACAGTTTTTAATCTGTATTTTTCACGAACTTTTTTTAAGTAAAAAACGCAGGTCTTTTTTTTGGATTTTACTAACTATGAAGTATCTTGGACAAACGGTATAACACGACTCTCTCGAAATGCTCTCTGCAAGCCATCCTTTCAGAATTAGCATTTTCATAGCACAGATGGTGCAAGCATGTACTAATAACGCGGAATAAAATTTTAAAAGGTCTCGAATTTACATTTGTAAATTATTATGAGTAAATATAGTAATATGTTTGGGATTACGCAAGATTGCCAATTTTCAAATTGATATAACAATTTAATAGCTATGTCCACACTTGTGCTTTTAATCGCGCTTCGCAGCATGGACGTTAAAAAGTAACTAGAGTACGCATTTTCGCATTTCCTAAAATCCACAATTACAATTCCCAGAAGTTATGCGCAAATAGTTATGTCAAGACGCATGCGATTCACCATGCTCTTTGCGATTAAGCTTTCCGCTTACGTTATAAAAGTAAGCATACAATATCGCATGAACAAAATGTGTCGAAAAGATTCGAAAACAGCAAAGCATGCTGCGAATCCCTTGGATCCAACTGCTATGGATTTCTGTGCGATTTTTCCTGCTTGATCTATTCTTAGACCAATTATGTTAAAGTGGTTACCGATTTATTATTTTGGTAGTTGCTAGTTTTTATATGCTTCTAATATTTAATTTAGATTTAATTAGAAAATAATTGATAATTTAATAAATAATTGATAACCGCTAATTGATAATTTGATATAATAATTTGTAAATAACTAATAATTTGTAAATAACTAATAATTGATAATTAATTATTGATAATTAATTATTGATAATTAATTATTGATAATTAATTATTGATAATTAATTATTCACAATTAATTATTGATAATTGATCATTAATAATTAATACAATAATGGGTAATTTATCATTAATAATTAATACAATAATGGGTAATTTATCATTAATAATTAATACAATAATTGATAAAAAAAATTTAATTGATCATTGATAATTTATCATAAATAATTGATAATTAATTTGCTATTATTAATTATCAAATTAACAATTATAATAATTAATTAGTTATATTAATAAATTATAAAAACTAATAATAATTAAATACTGTTATCAATTATCAAAAGGTTCGAAAACAGCAAAGATTGCTGCGGATGTATGATGGTCCTGTAGTAAAATATTCAGTTTGTAATCTGTAGGTTTTTAGTTCGAATATCGTGCTCGTGATCGGAGCGTTGCCAGTTTCGTTCCTCTATGTCAAAATAACATCCATAAAAGGACCCGCCGGGAATAAGGAACGTCAAATCTGTCGTGATCTAAATCACGACAGATTTTAGTATTAATCTCAGACGATCTAGTAATAATCTCTATTCAGGTTTCGTGAGTTGCCAACCCTTGTGTTGTTTTCGCCGACCATGGTTCCAAATTACGAGGCAATATTTCTGGATTCTAGCTTGACGTTAATTCAACCAACCCCAAAGCATGCTGCAAATCTCGTAGACCCAGCTAATGTGGATTTTTGGGATGACAAAGCATTCTGCTTTTATTTGTTGTTATGCATATATGTTTTCCGATCACGTTTTAACTCTAAATTTTATTGAAGATTACAGATAATTTGTAGAATAGTGGATTTTCTTTTGATTTGATTAATTAACGTTGAGGCTATTAGCGACGGTTGAGGTCTATCTTCAAGGAAAACTCAGAGCCCCAGTTGCTCAGTTGGTAAGGCGTTCAGCTACTAATCAGAGGATTGGTGGTTCGAATCCGTGAAATGGACTTGACATAGAAAAGTAAAAAAGTAGTGATCTTGCGATCGCAAGGTTGCCAGCTTCGCTACAAAAATACTAGAAAGTCGTCCAGAATATCCAACAAATTATACTGGCGTGTATACGGGACTGGTGCACGATAAATCTGATCGGGGTCCAAAGTCCCGACGTCTATTGAAGGCGTTGGGTGCCAGTTCAGGTGTTTCCTCGTCATCTGACCATGGTTCTAAAATAACGAGGTGCATGTATGAATGTGTGTGTGAATGTGTATGTGTTCCCGGGTCTTTCCTTCGAGATTGACCCCGAACCGTCGCCAATAGCCCACTGTTCAGCTCTATTGCGACGTTAATTAACAAACCAAACCAAACCATCAAGGAAAACTCAGGGAACAATGTCTCGTATTTTTGAACCATGGTCAGATGACGAGGACAACACCTGGGATGGCTCCGACGCGACCTCAATATACATCAGAGTAGAATTGTGATACGTTAATAATAAAATTTTAATAAAAATACGCCTTAGAATATTTGTAGAATTCTTGTAGCTTGTCTTAAGCCGGCGCCACATATGCGGTATTCGCCGAATACCGAGCGACTCGCCTTAACCCGAGCGACTCGCCATAACCCGAGCGATTTACTATTACTTGCTCGGATTACAAAAACCTGAGCAACTCGGCTTCCTGCGAGTATACTTGCCGATTTCAGAACATTTATTCGCAGTAGGAAGCATGGCCGGATTTAATAAAAATATAAATATAAATTTTGATAAAAATAGTATAATACAATATTTTTATGATGGAAAAATATTCTATTTTATTAACAGATTTGTACAATATAAATATATTCTAATACTTTTATGTTCTTTAAAAACATATTTTTAATTTGTGATAATTACATTAAATTTTTTTTTAAATTGGAAATCAGTTTCTTTTTTTTTGCATTTTCATTTTGCTCATAGCCATTTGCGAGTGCAATATTTTATTATTATTTTCATAGATTCCAGAATGCCATGCACATGGAGATTCCTTGAAACCGTTGAAATTTTGTAGCATAGATAATGAAAAATTACAAAAAACAGTGTATCCTAATTTTGTTGGTACACTTAAAAATGATTTAATTTTCAGTTCTGGAATATATATTTTCCCTCTCAATATATTTGCTTTAGCGATAACGATAATAAAATACAAACGATAATCAGTTCGAAAAACTTTAAGTGTTCTGGCAAAATTTTTCACCGAATATTTCGCATTTTGACAATTGAATTTGCATGCTACATATAAAAATTTCTTTAGTGTCAATCCATTTTTTAACTAAATATAAATAATGGACTTTATGCACGTTGACGTTGTCTTGGGGATCTGGTTTTTATTCCGTATCTTTTAACATATTGAAATTATCGTTTGCTTTTTTCTTAGCCAATGTACTAACGGTTATTTGTTTACAAGATATAATATCGACACCAGGTCAACATAGAGTTCATTAACAAAAATTATATTAATATTCGACAATGAATACTATTCACAATTTGATGTCGAGATTAAATGTATGAAGATTGACACTTTGCTTTTGCTTATCCATTTTCGGAAAAATTTCTATCGTTAATTACTGTTTTATTGGTATTTTAGCAATATGGCCCGGCGTTATTCTTAGTAAAAGCTGCGCGGTTTTTGTGTTTGTTAGCGTAGCCACCGCATATCACTCTCTGTGCACTGTGTAAAATAAACTTTATCAAAATCTAGATTTATTCAATTATTTTGAGTAGTTTTATACCTAAACCTAGTACTTTTTTTTAATTTTTACATTCATGACTTTACATGCAATTGCGATTGATATTTAAAGTGATGTTTTTGTAAGAAAAAAAAATTGTTATATTAAAATTCCTAAAATTTAAGGATTAAAAAAGCCTTTATGAATATAGCCTTGTAATATCATGTCGATAAAAATGAAGTATTCAGCAACAATAAAAGTAAAATACTTGTCATTGTTGCTTCAATGTCAATGGTGTTGAAAAATTATATATTTTTAAACGTTTGAAATTTTTTGTATAAAAAATAACTAGTGGGGTGCCAGCTCAGGTGTTGTCGAAGTCATTTGACCACGGCTCACAATGACAAAAACAGTGTTCCCGAATTTTTCTATGGAGATAAAACCCGAACCGTCGCTCGTAGTTTATTCTGTAACTTTAGTGCGACGTCAATTCAACCAAATATATCTTATATAGATTTAAAATTGACATATTAAGTAATACAGATAACTAATATCTAAATAAGGTTCGTTTATCAACGGAAACCTCGCTAACAGAGGAAGATATGCAAACTGCTACGCCTGATTCCGCGTATGTTCCACGTCCGCTCTCCGTACGTGCTTTGCTTTAGTTCAAGATTTTACACGAATCCTCTCCAAATTTCCTTTTATAACAATCGTGCTTCATTTTACTATGTTAAAGTATCAGAATGTATCACCTTAAAGAATAGCTGGTTTTAAAACTGTTTCACATCAAAACCACATTTAATTTTCAAATCAAGATTCTTCAAAACGTTTAAATCAATGACATTTCATTTCGAGGTTTTAAAATACTATTTAAATATTTTCATATTTTTGTGTCTTCACTTGTGAATCATCGGCTGGACCAAATTTATGTCAAACGTGCTATTTTTAGAAAGTTATAGTTTCGGAATCGGTTATCCTAAAAGCGTAAAATGGTGTTTCTATCATGACTACTATGTCCCTACACACACCCTTTATAGATGGTTTTAAAGACGTTTCATGACAAAACTCCATTTTATTTAGGTCGTGAGACTTCAAATCGTTTAAACACATTGAAAACTCGAATAGAAATGTTAAAATAATATCTTCATTTTTTCGCATCTGCATAAAAATAGTTAAATGCTTCAAATATATAAATAATAATAAAATGAAATAATTTAATTGATAAATAAATGAAATAATTTTATTGATAAATAAATTAAATAATTTTATTGATAAATAAATTAAACAATTTTATTGATAAATAAATTAAATAATTTTATTGATAAATAAATGAAATAATTTTATTGATAAATAAATGAAATAATTTTATTGATAAATAAATGAAATAAGTCAATGGAACACAAATATTTAAGTGAAACAGACAACTTCATAAAAATAAATGAATAAACTAAATAAAAATTCTAAAATAATAGCCCAACAAACACCACGATATATTTAAAAGTCAAATTGATACGAAAAGAACAATATTCCCTCTTTAAATAAAAAAAGAAAATAGTACTATATTGATAGTCAATGGTAATTGGCTATCAAAATATAGAATAAAATATCGATAGCCAATCACCATTGAGCTCGCTTCGAGATGTGTTCCATTTTCCCGAAATGAGTGGGAAACGCAATTATTCAATTTGCTCGCTTTAACCCGAGCGAAGTTGCTCGTGATAAGGCGAGCACTTTGTAGTGTGGTGCTGAAAATCGTCGAAACGCGAGCGACGCGGCACTTGCCGAATACCGAGCGACCCATCCACACATGCGTCTTTAGGCGAATATCGAAGGTTTCGTTGCTCGGGATTCGGCGAATACCGCATATGTGGCGCCGGCTTTAAACAAGTTAAAATAAAAAATTAAAAACTTACGATCTTATTTTTCTAAAGAATATCAAAAAGTAACAAAAAAAAATGGAGCTAGGTTCATATAATAAATATGGTTGGTTGGTTAATTTGATTTTAGTTTTGGTTAATGAACGTCGGTGTGGTTTGATGAATTAACGTCGCACTAGAGCGGCACAGTGGGCTATTGGCGACGGTTCGGGGCCTATCTCGAAGGAAAGACTCGGGAACAATGCTTTGTATTTTTGAACTATGGTGAGATGACGAGGACAACCCTGAGGTGGCACCTGACGCAACCTCAGTTGGCGATAAATATGAAACAATATTATTTACTTACTATTAATATTAAATTTCGCTTTGAAATAAACTGTACATTATTTTTTAACAAAAATATCGATACATTTTAATCTTTTAAGAGTAAATCGGGTTGGTACAGGTCGCACTGTACCTTAAAGTTTAGTTCGTGAATACTTTTGGCCCCATGCGGTATATTGGTCACAGGAGGAAGTGGATAAATGGCCAACCTGGTCGTCGCGGCAAACTTCATGTCATTTATCTCCGAGGAGTTATGGGGGAGGAAGTACATGCAGCCATGGGCGACATTCCTCTCCATGCGGTACAAATGTCAGAGAAAGAAATGTGTTAATCGGCCTGTTCGAAACGTCTGACTTCGTCTACACGATGGTATGTCATTTGAGTAGTTCAATTGCAGAAGTAGATATATTCACGAAAAGCTTTTTGTTATAAATCGCATAAAACTGTTAAAACTTAATTATTGTTAACACAATAATATATTATTTATTGTAAGAATTAAGAAAAATATGTAAGTTCTCCGATTATTGAATATTTTATAATTTAAATTTAAATTTTCACATAACTTATTTCGCAACTGGAATAAAGATTTAATTGGTATGCAAATGTATGCTCTGCCATTTAGTTTTATTTCAAAAACAAAATAAGCTACATTTCCCAAACAATCAAAATAACGCATTCACTGACGCACACGCTCACATTTGCTGGATACAACTGCTTTTGCATCTGAATAAACTGGTTAGCGTACTTTGGTTTCTGATGGGACTTATTTTTAGATATTTTTGCTAGAAATTAATTGTTTTTGTTGCTTTATTGTATTTTTATTGTTTTGAATCCAAAGTTAAGTACCTACACCAAAATCCTATTTTCCGAATATTTGGATATAACTGCTTTTGCATTTGGGATACTCATTTATAAGCTGATTTCAAATGGAATTAAAATGATTTTAAAAATGTAATTTTTCACAGTGCGACTAGACACCGTGAAACTATGTACCTGTATCATCATTAAAAACGTATTTACGTCAAAAATTAATATAATTTTATTTTGTGTATTTTATTAATTCATCAGTGCTAATTATAAATTAACGTTTACTAATTTAAATAAATAAAAACATTTACATTTGGAATATTTAAGCATATGTTAATTTCGTAGAGTAGTGATCTTTAAAAGAACTTTTTTTTTATTTAAAGTAAACTTTTTTTTCCTTTAAAGTATCTTAACAATAATTTAAAGCCAAATAAAACCATTAATAATTACAAAGATTTCGATTAGTACGCGAATAGCTGCATCCCGTGCATTACTGAAGAAGAAACTTAACAAGTAGGGTGTATTTGGTGGATTTTCCTCTCTTCAATTTGCTTCGACGAAAGTTCTCAGATGAGCAGTCTAGTTCAGGGGTCGGCAACCTGCGGCTCGCGAGCCGCATGTGGCTCTTTTGATGTAAATTTGCGGCTCTCCAGTTCCATACGAAAAAAATAATAATTTAATATTAAAACCCTTAAAAAATAAGAAAATATATTTTTAAGTACCTAATTTCTCAATAGCTTCTATTTTCATAATCGTTAATTACAAATCGCCACAAATAGTTTCATTGCGGTTTCGGTAGATACCACAATAAAACTAAATGAACTAAATCTAAAACTGCAAGGAAAGGGCAACCTCTAGCCTACGCCTTGCTTGAAGAAGTAGTTTGTTTCGAAAAAAATTACTTCTTTTTGTTGAAGACATGGAGAGCGGTAAATTACTTTATTTTAAAAATGTGAAGCAATATCGCGATGAGACCAATGCAATTATTGACACGAATTACTTCAGCATGGCTTTAAAAAATATGAAGGATGGATTCGCTGAGAGATTCGAGCAATTCAAAAACATACAAAAGTACTCTCGCGTTCATAGTAAATCCTCTCAACACAAATACAAATGAGATCAACATTGAGCCATTTGGAATTGATGCTGGATCGCTCCAAATGCAATTGCTAGATTTGAAAACCAAAGACTTGTGCAGTGGCAAGTTCACGGAACTCAAGAGCAAGTTGGAAGATTTGGAGGTCCAGAAATGCATGAACATCGCACAGCACAAGTGGACAGCTCTAAAAGAAATTCCGCGAGTTGAGGCCCTCATATTCGGCGCATGGAATAGTCTTCCAGAATGCTACAGTGAGGTGAAGAAGTTGGCATATGGAGTACTGACGATCTTCGGGTCGACATATTCGTGCGAGCAAGCGTTCTCTTGCATGAATATAATAAAAAGTGAAGTTAGAAGTCAACTAACAAATAAAAATCTAGAGTCGTGCTTGAAACTTAAAACAACAAGTTATAAGCCAGATTTAATCAAACTTTCAAAAGGCATGCAAAGCCAATGCTCCCATTGATGTAACTATCTATATTTGTGTTTTTATATTAATAAATATTTTTCCGTATTTAAAGTCGTTTATTTTAAATCAAAAATCAAATATATATAAGCAAATACTATAATATTGAAACGAAAATTTTTAGTGGCTCTTTAAAATTTGGGAAATTTTGTAAATTGTAACTTTTGGCTCTTCCGCTTCAATAGGTTGCCGACCCCTGGTCTAGTTCGTTCTTAATGTCTATGCTTCAAACCAGGGTAAAAAGCACAAGTGTGGACATAGCTAATGGGTGAGATTAAAAAGGAAAAGATTGCAATTGGATTACGATAGAATCCTTTCCTATTTAATCTCACACATTCAATTAGAAGGGTGTTAAAAAAAGCGAGATTGGATGATTCGACAACATAGTACGATATTGTGAATTAGGAAAAAATTTGTTTTTTTTCTTATTTAAATAACAAATTAAATCATCAAACAAATTATAATCCAAATTCATTTGTCAAAAATTGCATTCATACCGAAAAAAGTTTAAAGAGTCTTATCGCCATTTCAAACGCCCGGTGGCCGGTTGAAGAATCAAACTCGGTCTTCCAATCTTTCAATTTTAGCTGCCTGGTAGCTCGGATCCGACGTCCACAATCCCAGAATTCTGAAAAAGTTGAAAATTTTGAGTTTACCTGCAGGATGTAGGTCCAAGTTCTTTTTAAAGAGCAGTTACCTTCTCAAAATGCCGTTTTTAAAACAGTAATTATTTTTCTATTGTATTTTCGATGTTTGATTAATTTACGTCGCACAAGACCTGTACAGTCGGCTGTTGGCGACGTATCGGGGTGTATTTCGAAGGAATGACCCGGGAACATTGGATCGTAATCTCGAATCTTAGTCAGAAAAGAACTTTACGTCGCCGTTTTCCACCTTGTACATGTACCGCTCTTTTTGGAGACAGCAAATGTTGACGTCGGAATTTTTATTCCAACGGCCTGGTCGGCGAGATCGGCTTGTACATGTTCCCCTCCTTGAATCTTGCACATCAAACAAATATAAAAATTTGTCTGCATTTTAAAACATTGACAAACGATCCCTACTAATGAAAATCGGCTTTACTCTCAAACCTCTTATATAATCGTACTTTCCGTTGACAACATATAAAAAAACCTACAAAGTGCTTCCACGTTCAGTACTCAAGATTACTCGAATCCCAATTATTTGGAAAGCCTAATCAAGTTGCGGTATTGCCGTTTGAAACTGAAAGTGTTATCGGAAAACAACATACAGAAGTATATGTGCGCTTAAAATTGGCTATATTAATAATAAATTGCTTGTCTCTTACCTTAAATATCAGGAAATGTCTTTATTTAATCCCATAATCGAAAGAAATCATGAACGATCTTGACTGTCAACACATCACAGAATAACACATAATCGTTGGTACAGAAAGCATTTCAAATCAGACACCAAAAAAAAAAATTGCTTTTTGCACATGCCAAAACTTTTGCGACTTCAAGTGAGAGAGGGGCCACCAATTGCCCAGTGGATAAATGCGTTCGGCAAGTAATCAGAGGATTGGATGATGTTTTTTTTTTTTTTTTTTAATTAACGTCGCACTAGAGCTGGACATTCGGCAATTGACATCGGGGCATATTTCGAAGAAAAGATCCGGGAACAATGCTTCGTATTTTTGAACCATGTTCAGATGACGAGGACAACACTTGATCTGGCACCCGACGCCACCTCAATAGGCTTCAGGACATTGGACCCCGATTAGATTTATCGTGCACCAGTCCCGTTGATTGGATGATAGACTTGACAAAGAAAAGTAAAAATGTAGTGATCTTGCGATCGGAAGGTTGATACCTTCGCTACTATACTAGGCTACTATACTTCGCTACTATAATATCCAACAAATTATACTGGCGTGTATACGGGACTGGTGCACGATAAATCTGATCGGGGTCCAATGTCCTGACGCCTATTGAGGTTGCGTCGAGTGCCAGCTCAGGTGTTGTCCTCGTCATCTGACCATGGTTCAAAAATATGAGGAATCGTTCCGGTGTCTTTCCTTCGAGATAGGCCCCGAACCGTCGCCAATGGCCGACTGTTCAGCTCTAGTGCGGCGTTGATTAATCAAACCAAACCAATCAAGTATGTGAGACAGCACCACTTACGCTTTGTCGAAGTGAACCTTCTTAAAATTATAAGTTCTATGAAAGTACTGGTCTCGAAGCTGATTCGTTAATAATATCACATGGTACGCGCCAGACGGGCTCTGAGAAGTTTTCGGAAACAGTTTACATCACAATGTGCTGTAAATTGCGTTTACAGAACGTTCTGTAAAAATTACAGCAACGTGCGCTGTATTTATGCTACGAAAGTGCTGTATTTTTACAGTAATTTTTTAAAGTGCAACATAACAGTTTGAAATCTCTTCTATTTTACTAACTTCTTATTCCTTAGCGGTAGTCGATATTATATTATAACCTAAATACTAACTTGTTTCATGAGTGTTAAAAAAGTTTTTTTTAGTGTGCTAATTAATAAGACTTCCATACCTGTGATTCAGATTCTTATTGTTCTATAACCCTTTAGATTTTAAAAATTTTAATCAGCATATAATATTTTTAAATGTCCTCTTAATACATTTGAAAATAGCCTTAATTGGACTGCAAGCGCGGTTGCAAATGCTTGGTATTCCTGTCTTGTAAACCAACCCATCGCAAGCGAGCTCTTGTGCTGAGTGGTTCCGCTCCTGGGTCCGGTCCTTATTGACGGTCCCGGCGGGTTCCTCTGCGGGAACGTTGTCAACGTCCACAATAGCTGCCCCGGGAGGCCGATGAAGATTAATGATAGGACTACAATGGGAAGAATAAATCGGAAAAGGGGGACCGAAATATAGCGAAGGAATGGTACGAAAGGAGACAATGCTGGGCTCCATGCGTTTTCCACTTCGAGAACATGTGGCTTTCGTTATGGTTAATAGAAATCTCACTGGATTTTACCTAAGGATGCTTGTGTGAAGGAAGTTTTGTAAAGGTACTATGGATTTGGGCCCTGTTGCTGTGGTGGGGGTTTTATGGTTATCGTTGAAACATTAACTGGGCAGACAATTTATGGGTGGTAAAGGAACTTGAAATGGGATCTCAGTGTAAACAGGAGGGAAGTGGGATATATCGTGTAATTGAGATCGAAAATTCAATTAAGTTTTGCAAAAAATTGAAAAAAAATATTGAAAATACATATATGAAATTTTGTAAATCATAAAATACAGGAATCATGAAATTATAGTTGTGTTTTGTAGTTAACCTCTTACCTTATTTCTTGAGTTGGCATTGATTACCCATAACTCTTATTAAACACTATTGATGAAATATTGAAAGTAAACTTTGCATGTAATGTGAGGAATGAAGCTTATTTAGGAAACAAGGAAATTATCACTTTCAAACATAACGAAATAAACTTCATTTAAAACAACAATTTTAAACGTAGTATAACGCGTTCTTAATGGTAAATGTCACAAATTTAATTTGTATCACTTGTTTGGATTCTTTGAAAATATTTTCATTCAATGTTTTAGAAAATTAAGATCTGTTAAGAAATTAATACGCGTTATTTTTGTTTGGGAGCTTGATATAAATGTCGATGTCAGATAATATAAACAAAATCACTATCTTTGGAAACAAACTTTCTGTTGAAGTAAGAACCTTTACTTTTTACAACTATATTTCTTAATTGAAGCACATTTCTTATCGCCCTATTTTCATTGATATTAACTTAGTTTCTACAAGCCCTGCAATCCCCCATTCCATTGTTGCAAATCCCTGAAATAATTTCCTCCAAAGATGTGTGAAAAGTGGGCTGGAATGATGGTTGAATGCCCCGAAAAAAATGATTCCAATGTAGCATAATACGGTGATACGTTTAAAACAACATAACGCCCATAGTGATCAAAAGACAATTATCATTTACATATGTGTGTACGAAAGACATCCTCATGCAGACATCCTCATCTCCACCCATGTGAAGTCCAATTTTCCTGTTGCCATCTAAATGACATTAGCTGAGTCGTCTCCAGCACGAGTCAGTTGTGTGTCGAAGATGAAAAGTTTCCTTGTCTTCACTGATTCCCAGAGAGTTCGGAAGAGAAATGCAAGAGAATGTCACAGAGC
The DNA here is from genome assembly GCA_963932185.1 of Troglohyphantes excavatus. Classification (NCBI taxonomy): domain Eukaryota; kingdom Metazoa; phylum Arthropoda; class Arachnida; order Araneae; family Linyphiidae; genus Troglohyphantes; species Troglohyphantes excavatus. The sequence goes on along the minus strand of OZ010676.1, from coordinate 65,893,574 downwards.
AAGGGTGGTGTTTTTTTTTTTTTTTTAATTCAAGGTTAACTTAGCGAAAAATTTGCTAGATGATATTTATCTGCGCATTTCGGAGGGGAAATTACCCTAAAAAAGGAACCGATTAACTGATTACAGATTTTAGGGTACCGTAATATATACCGTCAATACATAACCTTAAATACATATCAAAATGTATACCACTATCCTTTGATACATCTGATGCAACATGACACGATCAACTTTTACAACATAAAAAATACCGTGTTTATATTTATCAGATATTATAGTAAGCTGGAATCAAAATTAAAGCTGACTGTTAAATTTAATAAATGTACATTTCGATAGCATATTTATATTTCTTCCTTCACGTTAACATTTAAGACCAGAAAATGCGTCGTTAAATGAGAGGCTATTTAAAAAATGTAGAATCGGGTTAAAGAGATTTTGATGAAAGTAGTAAGAAATTGGTGATTCTGCAACATAGGAGGTGCACCGGAAATGGCCGGAAGTCAGTTAACTTGAGTAGATGGCTTCACCGAAAGTGGGATGTTGCAAACTGAAGTATAGAATATTGAATAATATCTGAGGGAATTTTTTTTATTGATTTTAATATACTACTTTACGTGAGGCATCACTATCATTCAACATGTCTTAAAAATATACTACATTCATTCATTAATCTTGATAACTCAACTTATAAAAATACTAGAAAGTAATATGTATATAAAAATCAATAACACAAACTGTTAAAAAAATGTCATACCGAGTCAAGTTAATATCATTGCGAATCTATTTAATGCATCCCGAATTGAGTAATTATCACCCCAAATCTAGTTAATGTCATCCAGAATCGAGATAATAACATTCCGAGTCGATTTAGCGAAAAAATACAAATACAACGTTAAAATACGCAATAAAAATCTATGAGATCTGGAGATGTTTCGGGAGATACATCTCCCTTCATCAGCAGAAATAAAAAGTATGTGTGTACAATAAAACGGAAATAAACCCAGAATTGAAAGTGTTACCAAAGAACAAAAACTATCTCAATCTGCTGGAGTTAACTATTGTGTGCCGACAAGCGGGAAATACTGGGACCGCAAATGTTTCATTGACAATCGAATCAATATTGCTAAAAATATGAAGTCCAACTGGAGAATTGGGTTTGCAAATTAAATGTGGGTTAGAAAAATTAAATATATGATTATAATCCCAAGAATGCTTGGCAATGGAGGTTAATTCTTTATTTCTTGTTTGACAGTATGTGCTTGGTGCTCCTTAATACGAAATCTTTATGCTCTCTTTGTTTGACCGATATATGACATGCCACATTGACATGAAATACTATATATGCCCCAGTTATTAAGGTCGTCAATGGGGTCTTTAAGTTGTGTGAAGGTGATCTTATTGATAGGGGAAAAAATGGAACGTATGTCGAACCTACCGAGAATTTTAGAAATGTTATGGCTGATTTGGGGATAATATGGTAAAACAACCAAAGCACTAGAGCGCTCAGATAGATTAGAATTTTTAGGTAGATTTTTAAGTTTATGTAGGGCCTTGTCAATGACGGTGGGTGAAAAACCTCACGGGAAAAACCTCTATCCACGGCGACAGCTCTCAAATAATCAAGTTCAGCCTCAGCCATTTTTTTTTGTATAGGGTGACAGGACTTAAAATGAGGGGGCAAAGAAAAACAGCGAAGGGTTTTCTGTGTACAGTGGTTGACAAATGGTCATCCTTACGAGTAATTAAAACATCTAGAAAAGCAGGAGTATTGTATTATTCGGATTCGGCAGTAAATTGTATATTAGGATCTATGGAATTTAATAAAGGGAGAATCCTGTCAACTTCTCCGGTGGAGTTGTTTAATAGGGCGAAAGTGTCATCAACATAACGGATCCAAAGGGGAAATTTAACAATGGTGAAAAGTTTTTCTTCAAAATAATACATATATATGTCACTGAGTATGGGTGAAGGGGGGCTTCCCATTTGTGCACACAGACTTTTCATTTCTGCTGATGAAGGGAGATGTATCTCCCGAAATATGTCCATATCTCATGGATTTTTATTGCGTATTTTCAAGTTATATTTGTATTTTAAAATGCAATTAATAGCAAATAAGTTTTTTGAATTTTTAAAACCATCATTTTACACGAAATATACTGCATAATAAATATTCAGTTAGAGCGAATTTTGTGAATAGTTTTGTATTTTTCTTATTTTTTAAAAATTTAATATGTTTTGTTAACATTTCTTACAAGAAACAAGTAATTAAGCGAAATATGTTGTTCGTTATAGTATACGTCTGCATATATATGTAAATAATTTTGAAAAATGAGGGGAAAATTAAATCCTTTACAAAATAAAAAAATTAGTTTTTCACTGCACATTGAACTGTTGTATATTTTTAATCAAATTTCGGCATATTCTTCTGAGATGCAATTTTTGCTTTAATAAAATCTTCTCTTGACAATGATTCACAAATATAAATATGACCAAGTAACTAGTTTAGCAGTTTAGTAACTAGTTAGTTAACAAAGATGAACAAGTTCACTATAGCTTACGCGTGACCATAGTCGTAAACTTGTGTTGGGCCCATGGGCCAGAGACCCCCTCCCCCCACAATATTTTAAATATCTGGCTTAAAATTACCAACATTTATGCTTTTTATTAAAATTTATAGCCATGAGCCCTCCCCCCCCCCCCCCAATAGTTTTGAAAACTTTACGCCTCTGCGTGTAAGTTTAAGATATTGGTTTCGTTCAACTTTATTGATTTGCTATAATAATAGATTTTTCAAATAAATTAAGAAATTTTGTGATGGATATTTATTTATTAATAATGAATTTATGGTATTAAAGCAATATACAACGTAAATTTTAACAAAAGCTAAAAGACTATACGCATATATAATTTTAATATCCAATAATTAAATCCCTTAAATGTAAATGGTTTAAATGTAACGTTTTAGTCTGTTAGATTCTAAACGTATAAATATTCTTTTACGACAATTTTATTATTTTTATTTTATTATAATACGATATTTATATATAACACGATATTAGAAATCAAGAGATAAAAACGAATGTCATAGATAAAAAAATCTGATATAATAAAAAAACTTTTGAAATTCTATTTTTAAACATATGTATACTTATTTAAATTATTCAAAAATATTTATTTATTTCAGAAAATAAAATTGTCACATATCTAAAAATAGCAGTATGTGTTACTTACGAACAAATAATTTTTTTTTACCGATATATTTTTATTTATGAATACAGTTAACAAGCGCGTGTTACAAACGGCTATAGCCGTGTGAATGTTTTCTTACGTTTCACACAAGTATCAAAATCTATCTCGTACTTCATCAGTTTAGTAAAGTGTCCTGTAATACATGTAACATAATACATACACAAAAAACACACAATATATCATTCTTTCGATCAATTTGGTTAGTCCCCAGTGATTAATTTCCCTTGAAGTCTATCGTTATATCTTTGTTGAATGAATCTTTCCGCTGTCAAATTAATATGATCTGATGTCGATATCCATCCGTCTTGTACATCTTTTGTCGGCGATATCCGTCCATCTGCTCTGCCAAAGATCGCACGTGTTCGCCCCGTTTTGTATAAGCACCTCCAGAGGCTCCTTTCTGGCGGTTAGTCTGCTCCAAAGGTGTCTATGTTCAACTGGCAGAAAGATTGATGCTCGCTTCGAGACCTTTGCACACAAAGTCATAAATTTTAAACTTACCGGGGAAAGGGGCAGCCAGGAGGGGAACTGACAAAGGGGGATTTTGCCCCCTTTTCGTAAGCAGGAGCCCGATGAAGAGCCCCCAAGTGCTTTTTCATAGCCTGAGAAAACTTCGCAGGGGATATTACCCGAAGGTAAACTAGTATCCAGCCGGGACAGGAAGAGGGATAGTCTACATGGGGATTCCTGGTCAAATCCTGGAGAGTAAGCCCAAAGTAATCAACTAGTAATTGCGATTGCTGGAAACCCTCAATACTGAATCTCAGTCTACCATCCCAATCGCTTGATGAGGTTCGATGGAGATCAGATGGGTCGAGAACCAAATGAGGGTTAAGATGGCATTCTCCAGCCATCTGCTCCAAAGGGGTTGTTTCCATGAAGGCGCTTCTCCCAGGTGGCTGCGGAGTGGTGGTTGGAGTGGTTCTTCATTACTCAGGTGGGTCAAGTCTACTGAGAGGGACGACTTCATTAGATGAGGTAAGCTCAAGTTAGGAATATATGTAATTTTGGAACGCGCTTCAACGACACTTGACTTCATAAGAACATCTGAATTGAGTTGTATGATTGATAACCGAAAAATTGTAGAAATTCCAATTTCATATAATTTTTATAATGAAAAAGTTAAATAGATGTATTATGTTATCATTCATGTTGTAATATATAATATAAGCAATTGTGGTACAGCTGTGATTAAATAGCGCTTAAACTATAATACTGTGATAATCTATTTACTTCTTTACTAATATGTAAAAACCAGGTTTTTTTTACTCAATTATAGTTTACTATTTCTACTGTTAGTTCGAAGAGTAGAAAATTTATTTTTTTGTAAACTAATGCCGGTTTGATATTAATCGAAAATATTTTTATTCATACTAAATTTTTTTTAATAATCACCGACATAAAGAATCTCCCTCATCAGTATTTCATAATTGATTTTTGACCATAACGTATTGTAAATATATTTTAGTGTATTTTTCAATTTTCACATACGAGGGCCATTTCACGGTCACGTGCGGGACATTTGAAGACGAAATTTTAAGATAACAATAGTTATGTCGAAATCACACATCACAAGTTATTATCTGTCGTATACTTTTTTATACAAGCTGCTTATGTCAAAGACACTTTATGCATAATTATATCACTTTTGATCAATTTTTTGTAATAGAAATTATTTTATTTTTGAATATGTGTCCCGTGTGGGACATGCAAAGTCAACCCCTTGTAAACAGCTGTAGGAACCAAAAGATATTTCTGTTCTTTTAATTAAAAAATCCCTAAATGTAAATTATGGTTCGAGAGGGAAAGGACCAAAATAAGGGTAACATTCATAGTATTTGTAAATAGTGGTGTTTAAATAATTAAAACAATTTAAATATGTACTGTCACGTGTGGGATTCCATTGTCAAGTGTAGGACTTTTGCAAACATATATGGAGGGCTGTGTTAGAAAAATGGAAATATACAATTTCTTATTATATATGCAGAATGAAATCATAAACTCAAAATTAATTCGTTCATGAATTTGAAATATCCTCTAATTTCAAGTACATAAAGTGCTGATATTTTTTAACATTAATATACACTGTAAAAAATTTCCAAGTAAGATTACAACACACTGTGCTTTATTTTTACAGTGTGCTGTAAAATAATTTTCTGTACTTTTTAATCACACGTGCTGTATTTTTACAGTTTGCAGTAAACTACTTTTGCTGTAGTTTTTCATCACTTGTGCTGTAATTTTACAGTAGCTGTAAAATTTATTTTAATTCTCTTGACCGGTTGTTGCATTTTTTTTAATTACAGAGCATTTTCTTTTATTATAGCACACATTTTAGTGCACTATAAAAAAATTAAATGCTTTGTAATTTAAAAAAAATGCAGCAACCTGTCAAGAGAAATACAGCAATAAGCGAAAAAAGAAAGACATGTTTTTGGAGTTATTGTAAAAATTAGAGAGGTTTTAACTTTATGTGAATAGAATAAAAATTACAAGGCAGCACAATTCTGATCATATTCAGAGAACAGACAAACAATAATGGATCGTTTATGAAAAAATTTATTTAAAAAAGGTATTTAAACAGAGAAAAATATAAAGTCAAATTTATAGATTTAAAAAAGGCATTTAAACAGAGAAAACTATAAATTCAAATTAAATATGAGAATAATCGTGTATGTATAATTATGTATAATTATAAATGCAAAAATACTAACAAATAATTTTAAGTAAATATTTATGACATATAACACTCATACAAAACTTGTCAAGTTTGCTTTTTTGCTATTCTGATCGTAGGAAGAAATTGGCTTTACTTTAGAATGCACAATAACATTTAATCATAAACTCTAATAATGTATCTCCATTAAAAAACACTATAATATTTGAGGAGCGTGCATGTGCAAAAACAAATGTCAAAAAATATAAAAAAAAAAATATATAAGCATTTAACTTTATAAAAAAAATCACATTTACCAGTTTTAATACATTTGTTTTAATATTTCTAAATATATTAAAATTAATTAATAATTATAATTATAACTTAATTTACATTCTACAATTAAACTTATATTATTTGCTACAATAAGTTTCGTTAAGTACCTAATTCTGTTAATGCATGTAATACATAATTAACAATTTTTATAACATATGATGACCATCAAAATTACTAAAACAATTATTACTTTAAATAATCTGCGAAATGGCCATAACTTTATCGAAAAATTGAGCCATCTTTCAGAACTTTTTATTTGAAGAGTCATCGGTTGTCATCACTATTTTTTATTTTTTTAAATTGCATATTAGTTTCTTTCAGAAACTGCCATTTTATGTTTTACAGCAGTTTTTGATGTATGGTTAACGTCACTCTAGAGCTGGTCTATCTCAAAGAAAAGGCCGGGGAACACTGTCTCGTATTTTTTAACCATGGTGAGATGACGAGGACAAAACATGAGCTGGCACCCGACGCAATCTGAATAGGCGTCAGATCATTGGATCACGATCAAATTTAATGTGCAACTGTCCGGTATACACGCCGATGGAAATTGAGGATACTTTAAGACGATTTTCGTAATTTAGTAGGGAATCTAGCAATCCTCCTATCACAAGATCGCTACATCTGAACTTTAAACAATTTCTCATGGCGATTCGAACTTTCAGTCTTCTGATTACTAGCCTGGTGCTAACCTCGAGGCCACCCGCCTCCCCAGCAGTTTTTGAAAATGAGTAAACTGGAAAAAAAAACATAAATCAGTAAAAACATTATTTTAACAAAAAGCGAACAAACCGAACACTAAGAAATTTTATGAAAAACAACTTTAAGACTACAATTATATTAAGGAGTGTTTATTTTTAAATACAATATCACAATTTTTTATTTTTTTCATTTTAAATTAGACGTTTTAAAAATTATTTATTTATTAGTTTTTAATCCTTTAAGAAATAAAAATACAAAATTTAAAACATATAATTTCACAATAAAAAATATTTTATGTACATTTAGTCTCCTTCTAAAAACAAGGAACGGATGTAAAAGTATTCCAGAAAATATTGTAAGAATACTTATACTTAATAAAATTTTTATAATTATTTACTTGCATGCCTAATGCGGTTCAAGGTTTAAAAGTTTCAGAATTGATCAAATTCAAACTAATTGCTCATATAAGCAAATTAAGATAAGCTGATAGGTTTATTTTTGTGTGAAAAGACTAATAAGATTACAGCTATACTTTATCTTAGTTAAAAAAGATGTTTTGAACAATTTTATGAATGTCGTTGAGTTCCCCAAAATATTTTTAAATATTTATTTTCCGAAATGTTTGCTACATTTTGGCTCTTTAATATTTATTTACCGAGGTTTTTGTCACACAATTTTTATAAAATACAGATTGCTGCTATTCGTAAATAATCGAAGGTAATTAAATCTTGCACATCAAACAAATATAAAAATTTGTCTGGATTTATTCTCAATCCTCTTATGTAATCGTATTTTCCGTTGACATACATATAATAAAAACTACAAAGAGCTTCCAAATCCAGTACTTAGATTACTCGAACCCCCCCCCCCCCCCCCCCCCCCCCCAATTATTTGGAAAGCCTAAAGAAGTCGCGTTATTGCCGTTTGAGACAAAGTTTTTTCAGAAAACAACATTCAGAAGTATATTTGCGCTTTAAATTGGCTATATTAATAATAAATTTCTTGGGACTTACCCTAAATATCAGGAAATGTCTTTTCATAGTGAAATCATGAACGATCTTGACTGTCAATGCATCACAGAATAGCAAACCTTTATTGACGACGACACGTTTTATTTCAGGCGCCAAAAAAAAAATTGCTATCTGCACATGCCTAAACCATTGCGACTACAAATGAGAGAGGGGCCACCAATTGCCCAGTGGATAAAGGCGTTCAGCTAGTAATCAGATTATTGCTAGTTCGAACCCGCGCGATGGACTTGACAAAAAAAAAAAAGTAGTGGTCTTGCGATCGTTCGCTACAGAAATACTAGAAAATCGTCCAAAATCGGCGTTTCACCAAAATATGGGATAGCGAAAACGCGAATTTTGGTTCGACGTTTTACGTATAATGAATCAAACGTATTATGAATCATACGTATAATGAATCTTACGTGTAATGGTGTAGCGAAAATACCAAGTTTTGGTGAAACTAATCACAAAATAATGGTTGCAGCTAAATGGATACAAAATTTCGGTGCAAGGTCGTACTAAATATTTAACAGTGTATGATAAAACCCACGTTTTAAATTTATAACAATACATAAGACGCTCTACATTAATTAGCTTTAAAAAAATAACTTGTAACACTTGTTTATGCAATATCACTCATGAAAGCAACAGATTCATTTTAGTTGCAGACTATAAATATGTGATATTTATAATATTTGGATATTAGAAAGAAATATATATAAGCGAGGAATGGGACAGGTTCAGTAGGGTGGAATGAAAAAGACTAATATTTTTTACGAATTAAGATTTCTAATAGTGACCAAAAGTTAGAAAGAAGTTAGTTCAGAAAAAAAAGTTACAATTTTATTCCTCTATTACAATGCTTTGAGGTGTCGCAAAAAGCTTAAATATTTGAAATTTTGTGAAATTTAGCTTAAATTAAAAAAATATTGTAGTTTATATTAAGGTTTTCACACATCTATTGTGAAGTAATGCAATTAATAACAAATAAGTTCTATGAGATTTGTTTTTAAAAAAATCATTCCACACAAAATATACACGATAATAACAGTTTGGTTAGCCAAAATTTTATGATTTTTCTTTTTCTTATTTTATACCAATTTAATATGTTTTGTTAAAACTTGTTACAGGAACAAAATAGTTAAATAAAGTACATTGTTTATTTTATTATACATCTGCACATATATGCAAAGAATTCTATAGTGAGGGAAACAATTAAATTAATTCAATCCATTATAAAATCAAAAATTTCTAATATATGAAAATGTTGGTTTTTCCCTGCACATTGAACTCTTTTATATTTTTAATCAAATCTTGGCATATTGTTCTAAGATGCGATTTTCTCTTTAACAAATTCTTCTCTTGACGATGATCCACAACTACAAAGATGACTCAGTAACTAATTTAACAACTCTTTCCGCAGCTTACGTGTGACATGGAATCCTTATGGAAAGTCGATTAATGGGATCTCCCCAATAGTTGATTCTGATGTTTCTTTAATGAATTGTTCAAGAAAAGCATTGGAAATTTGTTTTGTCATTTGGGTCTCTGATTTCAATGCCGTTCCGTGGGATCTTGTCAATGGGATCCTTTTTTGGAACTGTAAACTTCGTAGGAAGAATTCACAAGGTTTTTCGTAGGATTTTCAATTACCACATACAATCGAAGTATTTGATTTGATATTGTAAACCATCTGGAATCAGCAAGTTTTCCAGGGTTTTTCAAAAAAAAAAAATCCAACAAGTAGCTTCTAATAGGTACTGCAATACACATTTACATTAAATAGTTCTGATCAGTAAACAAATCCTTTATGTTTTCTAATATGGGAAGGTTGTTTTAAATTGGTAAAAAGGTTATTACATAAAGCTTATTACAGTTTTCCAGTTGCTTACGTAATTCCTCTTTAAATTCCTCTGTAATTCCTCTGTAAGGTTACTTCCCCATTCAAAAAAGTTGACTTAAAAAAAGTTTGTTAGCATGATGGAATAAGCAAATTAACCATTGTAATGTTCTTCCTATTTTGTTTTCCAATTTCGTAATCACACCATTTTGAACTCCAATATTTACAACGGTTCTATCCCATCCAATCGCGATCAAATTCAAAAGATGTTAGTTTACTCGTAGAAACTCCATTCTGCTAAAAACAGAGTCCTAAAAACTTTGAGTTTTGGTTTTCTACGAACGAAACGTGCTCTCCTGTAGTCACTTTTTTGTAAAACTTAGTTCCGTTCTTTTGAATTATTTTTTAAAACTATTATTGTCATGAGAACGGTTACCGGTTACCAAATCAATTCAGAGTTGAATTTGTAAACAAACACAGTGTTTCTAAGTTTCGAACATCAGTTAAAAATATAACGCAGTAATAATTCCATCTTGGTATACAATAATTTTTCTTTTTTAAAAAAAGTCGATTTGTCGCACATTTTTGATTTAATTTTTTTATCCCCGCTATAAATTTTAAGCAAAAATAACCGTTTATTTCATCAATAAAAAGACATAATAAAATTCGTATTAGGTTTTGTAGTGCAAATAAGAAACGAGAGAAAAAAGTTAAGATAGAACAAAAAAATTTCAAATTTATTAAACTTTATCATATTTACCTCCAGGCATGCTCTGATTGCCCTTAAATGATATTTTTTCTTTTTTACATTCAAAGGCAACTTTTCCACACTATTAGATGCCAAACAAAAATATGAAATTTTCATTCCACCCTAATGTTCTGTTCCTGCCTTATGTGTTCCTCCTATTTGTGCTGTTTCATTCTTTCACTGACTTGGTGTACATAACTTATTTTATAACTCCTGTGCTACTTTCTGATTTCAATTAACTACTGGTTTATAAACACCATATCCTTGTTCTTATTATACCGTCACAGGACTTGTATTAATCAAATGATACATATGAAAAAATCAAACATGAAATACGACTTAAATTTACATTTTAGCTATTAAAACAAGAAATTTTAAATAAAAACTTTTGTCATTTTGTATAAGTTTCTTTTGCTACTTTCTGATTTCAATTAACTACTGGTTTATAAACACCATATCCTTGTTCTTATTATACCGTCACAGGACTTGTATTAATCAAATGATACATATGAAAAAATCAAACATGAAATACGACTTAAATTTACATTTTAGCTATTAAAACAAGAAATTTTAAATAAAAACTTTTGTCATTTTGTATAAGTTGTAACTATAGAAAATAAAAAGGAGCCTTATCTATTTAGCAATAGTTTAGTGTTTTTTTAATTATCTGAACATTTTCAGCAATGCAGTATTGATTTCATATGTGAAAATAAACATTCCAATGTAAAGTTTAATATAATTTGAATTAAAAATTAAAACTCTAAAAACTTACGAGAACGTTAAGACAATACGTTCTACGTAGATATTTCAAGTGTTTTATGTAAAGTAGTGACGTTATGTTTGTAAACTAAACATAACTCAAATGATTTTCTTCTAAGTAGAAACGCTACTTCCAAAAACTAAACTGCTATGGCCTCCAGCAAAATCCTAGCTCTTTCGCAGAGTCCCACCAGTCATAAAAAAAGGATAGCACATGTAGCGGTATGTCTGCCAAAGTTTCAAATGACATAGGTGTTGAGCTAAAGATAGGACATATCGTGAAATGTTTCGAATCAAATAGCCATGAAGTGTACAATTTGTTCTAAGACGATATCCTCACATCAAATATTTTCCATTTCCTGTGTGTGTAGTCATTTCTTTTACTCCATAATAATTCCGGTAACACTTTTAGAGAACAAAAAATGTCGCATCGTTAAGAGAATGTTTCACCTTGAATCACATTAAGCCATCCGTAACAAAAACGATCAAAATAACTTCTGTTTTTGTATCTTTTCAAGTCAAGCTTATCACTCCATAATGCGAGAATTCAAATTTGTTGGAAATCGTGTGTTATTTAGTTATTTTAAAATTACCCTGTGTTTGTAATCGTCACATGCAAGTTGTATGAAAGATAAAATAATATATCTATATGTCATATAACATTAGTTGAAGTTGGGTCATTTCTGCACCTTTTTGGGGGCGTGTCCTATGATCAGAGGAAACGGAAAGCTTGCATCTGATTGGTGGGTTCTTGTTACTTATAATGGTTTCTTGTTACTGATAACAATTGGAATTGTTGATAAGGGTCAGAGTGATATTAGGAAATGTGGATTGGTTTGGTTTTGTTAAGTAACGTCGCACTAGAGCTGCACAGTGGGCTATTGGCGACGGTTCGGGGTCAATCTCGAAGGAAAGACCCGGGAACACATACACATACACATACACATTCACACACACATTCATACATGCACCTCGTTATTTTAGAACCATGGTCAGATGACGAGGAAACCCCTGAACTGGCACCCAACGCCTTCAATAGACGTCAGGACTTTGGACCCCGATCAGATTTTTCGTGCACCAGTCCCGTATACACGCCGTTAATTTTTGCGGATGTTCTGGACCAGTGGCGGCGATTGGGTGCTAAAAGTGGGGGGGGCAAGATAAATGGGAAACAAGAAGTCCCCCAAATGGGAAGGGGGGGGGGGTGGACTAAAAAAAATGTGCTATTATATTGCTATAAAAAAGCTATGGTATTGCACACTTGTATTTACTGTAGTGTTATTTGAAGTATACTAACTTAAAATACACAGTAAAAAAAACTTAATAACATAAATTTAAGAAAAGAAGTTTTCATACCATAAAGCTGATTTGAGACAAGATAAAAGCTTTCTTTTTTCGATATTCTGACTTAAAAAGGCAAAACAAAGCACGATAACTTTCAGAAATACTATATAAAAGGGCCACAAAAACTAAAGTCCAATTTTCAGGAGTATAAAAAGTATGAACTGTTCAAAACACCTTTACAGCACTTGGCTATATTAGCTATAGTCGAAGACAATTTAACTAGATCCTTAAGCGAAGGCTACGATGTGTAAAAAGACTGAGCTATGGCCCTGTGGCCTTGATTGAATAAAAAAATCAACGGCTGATTTAAAAACAAATAAATATATATCGGAGTTGTCATAAGTCATATACAATTTGCTCTGTAGACTCCAAAATGACTGTACAAACGAGAGTCATAAGTCATATTCGGCGCCGTTTCGCCTTTTTTCCCTACTGCTTATATGTAAAACTGAGAAAACTTGGGAATGAGTAATTCTGATAGATTCTGGGTATTTTGTAGATTTAATACGTAGTTACAATAAACTATTTCCTGGATGTTTTGGAAATCAAAGCATTGAGAATTAAAAAAAAAAGCTACTAAATCTTTTCTGCCATCATCTTTGAGAACATTCGCTGATAAGTAAAGTAAACAAATATACTTTTGTGAATTGTGTTTTAAAAATGTTAAAATCGGGGATTTTCTGACTAAAATAAACTATTTCATAACCAAACTATTTAATAAGTAATCATAAGTAAAATTATTATAAACTATTTCTTTCAGAAAAACTATAGAAATTATATGGTTGGTTAAAAAAGTTAATCGCTTTGATTAGACTTTGCAAATGTATGTTTTGTTTTGATTTAATTCAACAATTACTGGTACTTTAGAAGCAAAATTTATTAAAATATACTACTTGATTTAATATTCGAACTCGCAACCTTCCTTACCGGGAGGTTGCAAGCCCGTTCTCCCATCGTCCAAACGTTTTACGTTTGGAGGCGACTAGTGCACATTAAATCTGTCAATGAGAGGGGTTTGATCCTCCTGAAACCTCCCCCCCCCCTATTTACGTTCCTATGGTAGTGTGAGGAAGTTGGGGTTCAAAATGTTTCCTTTGTTAGGCAATGCAGTAAAACAATTGACTTGTAATTTAGTTTTAAAAAGTCCAATATAAAAAAGTTGCGAGGGTAACATACAAAAAAGTGCGGGGGCAACCGCCCCCCCCCTTGCCCCCCCGAATCGCCGCCACTGTTCTGGATGACTTTTCTAATATTTTGTAGCGAAGCTGGCAACCCTCCGATCACAAGATCACTACTTTTTTTACTTTTCTTTGTCAAGTCCATCGCCTAGAATCGAACCAGGAATCTTCGTATTCCCAGCTGACGCCTTTAACCGCTCGGCCACGGAGGCCTTATTGGTATGATCTTTGTTAAAGTAAAGACCCGGGAACAAGGCTATGTATTTTTTTAATTGGCTAAGAGTTCAGTGGCTAATGGTGACGGTTTGTGGTCTATTTTGAACGACAGACCCGGGAACAATGCCTTGTATTTTTAGAATGGGCTATTGGCCGCGGTTTTCTTTTTTTGGTTTGATTTGATTAATTAACGTCGCACTAGAGTTGCACAGTGGGCTATTGGCGACGGTTCGGGGTTTATCTCGAGGGAAAGACTGTACACATTCACACTCATTCTCGTTATTTTAGAACCATGGTCAGATGAGTTTTCTTTTTTATTAAAGTGTTAAAATCGCTGATGAGGTCTGGTGGTTTATCTCGTGACAAATCTGATAAAAGGGTGTGTTGGTTGTGATTAACACTAAACCTGCCGACATTTCATGTATACCTAATCCTACCATGAGCGGTCAAATGACCGCTTCAAAAAAAAATATGTATCTTAATATAGAAAGAGATTTTTGCAATGGGATAGTAATTTTTTTTTTCTATTTAGAAAAGTTTTATTTACATTTATGCATTTTCAGCACATTTTTTTACAAATTACAGTATTTTGTATTGCACATTTTCCTTTGCCGTCAGCGCCGCCTGCCGGAATCGGTCTGCACTCGTGCCGCCTGGTTGGGCCGAAGCGGTCTGTACAGCGTTACCTGGTTGGCCCGCAGGACGCTTGGGGCCCAGTTGGCTGGATTACCACAACACTGTAGATCCACAATTACATTGTGGACAATTTCAGAAGTGCGCTTTCGTAAGAATATAGTCGTAAATAACATGACTTGTAAAAATGGTCAAATGACGGCTCGTGGTAGACTAGACATGCTATGATTTTTTTTTCGAATAATAAAGAAAGTTGTGAATATTGAAATATGGGTTGTATGTATTTTATAGGAAAAGTCAATAAGTTACATGGCGATACAGTAACGTTTTATACAAGAAATTCTAAACGAAATTTCAAAAACGGTCATTTGACCGCGCGTGGTAGGTTTAGTGTCAATTACTTGTCGAATGGATTTTTTTTTTATTTGAAGTGGTTGAAAATATCGTCGCACAGGAACTACGCCGGGTTCAGACGGTCCACAGGCACCCATTTTGAGATCTGTAACATGTAGATTTAGGTATACGCTTAAGTACAAGATAGGGGACCACCATAAGGAGGTTGGAGTGGCTTCCGCACACTATCGTGCCGGACAAAAACGTGCGAACAATCTTTCACAGTGCCTTAGGAAAAGAAACCGCTCGTTTGCCATGCCACTTAGCCTCTAATGGTCTGACCAGTGAAAACGCTCGAGCCAGTTTGTTGATGAAGTCTGGTTGAGAATGATCTTTAACTGGTCCGCATACACGCGGTATATTAATATTTTTGCCTCGGGATAATGGATATCAGTGGTAAATTGCGAAATAAATCCTACCTGATGAAGTCGTCTGGGGCATTTTTAAAAACCTAGGAGAAAAGCGTATGTCAAGGATTTGTAATCAGTCGAACTATCGAAACTCCTTTTTCCACCATATAACACAAATGAATAATTGATAAATAAATTGCCAAAAGTTCTTTATCATAAGCACTTTTGAGCAGGGTTCATTTTTTTGGATAGAACGATAAGGATAGATAATCTTCACCCGTTTTTCTATACCTCCCACAGCAACATCGCTATCGTCGGTGAATAACAAACAACTGAGGTGAGACAATTGAGTGAAGTTGACATCGCTGAAAAACTGCAATTCAATCAATAACTCTCTTCTCGTTCTTCTTTGAACCGCAAAGTAAGGCATTGAAAGGGATTTGCAATTTCGCTACTTTAGGAACAAGCCTACTCACAAAATTCAGACAACCCGTAACACGTCTGAAATCATTAACAGACTTGGGCAGGGGGTAATTCACGTTTGATTCTACTTTTTCAGGTATGGGTTTGCAACCGTATGAATTGACAATATGACCAAGAAAAGAAATGTCATGTTTAACGAAATACACTCTTATAGGAATGTATGGTAATAACGTACTTTTGAAGCCGTTCAAGCACCAAGCGTAAATGATTTAAGTGTTCTAATTCATTTTCGTTAGCTATTCGAATGTCATCCAAGTAGGCAAAACCCAAACCAAACAGTACTTCGTTAATGAAACGCTGAAAGTTTTGGTTTGCTCCACAAAGCCCATACGCATGGAGCATAAACTCAAACAAATCAAAAGGTTAGAACTGCTGTTTTTTAATATCGGGTTCGAAAACAGGAATCTGGTTGAAAGCCCGAACTACTTTTTCGAAAACGTGCTTTAGACTTAATTTGCTGTATATTTAAAAACATTATCTTTTCGAAAGTACTACAATATTTTTGAATATTTCTCGCTTAGTTCAAAAATCATTATTAATTTACGTTTGTCTTAGTAAGATTTGTACATATATCTATAAAAAGTAATACACTACTACTCATGCAAGTTTACTCCCATGTACAGTAGGGGAAAAAAACGAACCACCCCTGGTTTTTCGGCCGCTATTTATTGTAGAGCTAAACTTAATATACCATTTTTCAAGGAATGAAGTCTACTACATATTGATATACAAAAAATTGGCATATGGGACTATCTTCATATTAAAATCCGCACCAACTTTAAAATTTCCAATAACAACACCCAATTTTGACTCAATATTTAGAACTTACGACCAAATTTGTCTTCAGATATCAATTTGCAAGTCATTTGGTCAAGTAGTTTTTTAGTTATGAGTATCAAAAGTTTAGAACTCGTAATTTTAAATGAATATTTTAAACTTTTAATCATATTTCCCGAAATAACAATTTTATTGGGCTGATGTTTTTATCTGTATTACTTCAAAGCAATTCAAATAAAATATACTAACTCTCATTACTTATATATATATATATATATATATATATATATATATATATATATATATATATATATATATATATATATATATATATATATATATATATATATATATATATATATATATATGCTATATTTTGATATTGATGGATTCAGAAAATGTTTTATATGCATATCTAAAATTTCGTGATTTTCCTCTTTGTAGTTTTTTATATTAAAATGTGCATCAATTGATAATTTCAGGGGTCATACCCTAAGATAGACCTCGGAGCGGGAGGGGGCGTGGCCCCGATGTTCCATCGTCGGCTAGCAACCAGATTTGGAGTATGGCTGAGAGAGTCTTTGTGTTTTTTTATATGATCTTTAAAAGTATTAAAATACTTTTGGGACACCATGTATAACCTAACAGAAGCACAATCTTATGAAAAAAATAAACAACCTCAATTCAAACTGAGTGTGTAAATATAATATTTAATATATTTCATTTAAATTTAGAACTGCGAAACTACGTATTAGTAGAACCGTAATTAAAATATTAAAAAAAAAATGTGTCCCAAATGAATTTTTAAATTAAAGTAAATCATTGGTATATGCATTTTAAGCCTGGAATAAATTATTTTCAAGATATATTCTATTATTTTTAAGTTTTCTTACAATATTAAATTTGTCATTTGCCTATATAATTTCAGAACATCCTAAGAATACAAATAATAAAATTTGACGACATCAAAAATACTATATAAAATCATATTAAAGTAGAACCATATTTTTATGTATAAAATTTACTGTATCATATTATTAGAACAATTTTAGGCGAGTCTGACCACGCATAAGAAGAACATCGGCTGCCGCCAAAACATTTTCTACCAGCATCCTTCATTTTGTAGTCCGACAAATGTCTTGTTCAATGTGGAGGTAGCCCCTCAAATAAGATCGAAACATACTGTCTAATATATCTGCATATAAATGTAGGAAATTAACAAAAAATTATATTTAGATTATTATGAGGGCGGGTAACATTTTGCACAATCGAAAGTAGGTGTTGCTATTGAACATTTTAAAGTTGGCGCGGATTCTTATGAAGATAGTCCCCTATGCAAATGTTTTGTATATCAATGTGTAGTAGACTTTATTCCCTACAAAATGGTATATTAAGTTTAGCCCTACTATAAAAACTGACTGAAAAATAATGGGTGGTTCCTTTTTTTCCCCCCGGCTGTACATTAATGGGTATTTTCATTACTGGTGGTCGAGACGGAAAACGTTGTATTCTTTAGTATGATAATTGATAAGTAAGATATTTTAAATGGACTCCCACAAGACTCACATTTATATTTCGTTAAAATATGTATTTTCATCTTTATATAAAAAAAAGTATAATGGCGTAAAATGTTTGAATATGATAATGACTTTTAATATTCTGAAAAAATACTTACTTTTGCTACTTTTAAAAAACCTTTGTCAAATGTCATAAACCCCTAAATATACTGAGAATACAATTCAGCTTCTCGCATAATTTTTTTTTAATTTTATAACTATAACGCAAAAGAATCCATCATTAACAAAAATAGGTACTTCAAGTAACTGTTCCATAAAGATAACGTTAATATCAAACATGTTTCTTCGAGTGCAAAGCATTAACTAAAACTTTATTTTATATCAATAAAATGACATGTTATACTATGTGAATATAATATAAAATGTTTGTTATAATTATATATTACAAAGGATTCTTTTATTATTATATACATCTTTTTTTAGTTCGTAATCAAAATATCAAGTATAGGCATCAACACCAACGTTGCAGAGTAGCAGAGAAAGAGCAATGAAAGACTTTATTACTCCTCAATGGTATTTACATTTTTAAATATTTTCAAAGAAAAACATATTTTGGTTATATTTACATTACTTGTAATATCGAATAACGATACATAAAATATAAAATATTTTCTATGCAAAATATTTTTATCTGCATTGGTGATACCTTATTAAGTACCGTGACAAAAGTTTTCCCAAAGTGAAATAAGTTTTCAGTCACACTGTAAAAAAATTCCCAGTAAGATTGCAGCACAGTGTGCTGGTAAAAGTAATGCCCACTCACTGTGCATTATTTTTATAGCTTGCTGTAAAATAATTTTGCTGCACTTTTTAATCACGTGTGCTGTAATTTTACAGTAGCTGTAAAATAATTTTGTGCTGTACTTTTTAATCGCACGTACTGTATTTTTAAAATTTGTTTTAAATTATTTTTCTGTAATGTTCCCTTGTTTGTGCAGTGTTTTTACAGTAGCTGTAAAAAAAAATCTTTCATTTCTCTTGACCAATTGTTGCATTTTTTTTTTTAATTACAGAGCATTTTCTGTTTTATAGCACACTTTTTAATGTACTATAAAAAAAGAAAATGCTTTGTAATTTTTAAAAAATGCAGTAACTGAGTAAGAGAAATACAGCAAGAGGCGAAAACAGAAAGAAATGTTTTTGCAGTTACTGTAAAAGTTAGCGGGGTCTTTACTTTATGTGAGCAGAATAAAAATTACAAAGCAGCACAATTCTGTTCATATTCAGATAACAGACAAACAATAATGATTCGTTTATGAAAATATTTATTTAAAAAAGGCATTTAAACAGAGATATATAAATTCAAATTCAATATGAGAATAATTGTTATGTATAATTATAAATGCAAAAACACGAACAAATAATTTTAGGTAATTATTTATGACATATAACACTTATACAAAACTTACCAAGTTTGTTTTTTTGCTATTCTGATCGTAGGAAGAAATAAAGAAATTGGCTTTACTTTAGAATGCACAATAACATTTAATCATAAACTCTAATAATGTATCTCCATTAAAAAACTCTAGAATATTTGAGGAGCGTGCATGTGCAAAAAAAACATGTCAAAAAATCTAAAAAATTATATAAGCATTTAATTTTATAAAAACAAATAACATTTACCCGTTTTTGCACATTTGTTTTAATATTTCTAAAAATATTATAAATAATTAAAATTTATAATTATAACTTAATTTACATTCTACAATTAAACTTATATTATTTGCAACAATTAGTTTCCTTAAGTACCTAATTATGTTAGTACATGTGATACATAATTAACAATTTTTATAACATATGATGACCATCAAAATTACTAAAACAATTATTACTTTAAATAATCTGTGAAATGCCCATAACATTATATAAAATTGAGCCATCTTTCCAAAGTTCAAATTTTAAGGGGAGTAAAAACCTTTTTGGCTTCAAACAATCGAATTTTTAAAAATATTTTTGAAAAAAAGTTTGGATATTTCTTATTTGTTTGCAACAAACCGCATTAAAATCCGATAAAAACTCATTTAGATATGACAGAATGTTTAAAGCTGCTGAGGGTACAACATATGCTGCTGGTAGCTTTAAGTCCAGTTTTCTCCATGTTGTGTTTTTGAGAGTTTTTCAAACTTACCCGCAAGATTAAAAAAAATGTTATTGCAGCATCTTTTTAAAATTGCACATGGATATATACAAGATAGTTTTACATTCTCTGAAGCAGAATTGGGAATACAGAAGCAATATGTTTTTCAAAAATTACATTTTAAATTCTATAAAAAGATTTAAAATCAGAATTTGTATTTTATGTGTAATTTTAAAATACTTCTAATTAATATTAAACAAATATTCTGCTTTAGTGAATAGAGCTATATATTGGCTCTTATATCCACCAAAAATGTTTACTTTATTTATAATACTTTAAAAAATATGTTGTGGGTAACTTTTGTTGGAATTTTTTTTTCCAAATTTCTTATCATTACATTTTATACTATAACTTCTTTAAATTTATAATTAGAATTTAAATTGTTACGGTTTTGCAAATAAGCATTTATCTTTAAACTATTTTGAAAATTTGAGTTAAAAATATTAATTACATTTTAATCAATAGTTTATCGAAAAACTCTCCAAAAATCTTACTTTTTTGTCGACAAAAGGTTTTTACTCGTGCATATTAGTTTCTTTCAGAAACATATGCCAATTTGTATTTTACAGCAGTATTTGATGTATGGTCAACGTCACTCTAGAGCTGCACCGTCGGCTATTGACAATAGTTCAGGGCTATCTCGAAGAAAAGACAGGGGAAATCTGTCTCGTATATTTTAACCATGGTGAGATGACGAGGACAAAACATGAGCTGGCACCTGACGCAATCTGAATAGGTGTCAGATCATTGGACCACAATCAGATTTAACGTGCACCTGTCCGGTATGCACGCTGATGGAAATTGAGGTTAATTTAAAACGACATACGCAATTTAATAGCTCTGATTACTAGCCGGGTGCTATACCTCGAGGCCACCCACCTTCCCCAGCAGTTTTTGATGAGGAGTACTCTGAAAAAAAAACATAATTCAGTAACAAAATTATTATAACAGCAAGCGAACAAACCGAACACTAAGAAATTTTTATAAAAAACAACTTTAAGACTTCAATTATATTTAAGAAGTGTTTATTTTTAAATACAAGTAATATCACAATTTTTTTTTAATTTTATATTAGACGTTTCAAAAATTATTTTTTTATTAGTTTTTAATCATTTAAGAAATAAAAATTCAAAATTTTTAAATATAATTTCACAATAAAAAATGTTTATATACATTTAGTGTCCTTCTTTACAATTACTAAATAAAATGTTGATAATTGTATACTTGTATGCCACATGCGGTTCAAGGTTAAAAAGTTTCAGATTTGATCAAATTCAAACTAATTGCTCATATAAGCAAATTAAGATAAACTCATGAGATACTGCTATACTTTATCTTAGTTAAAAAAGATGTTTTGAACAATTTCATGAATGTGCGTTGAGTTCCCTATAATATTTTTTAAATATTTATTTTTCGAAATGTTTGTTACATTTTTGGCTCTTTATTATTTATTTACCGAGGTTTTTGTCACACCATTTTCCTAAAATACAGATTGCTGTTATTCGTAAATAATCGAAGCTAATTAAATCTTGCACATCAAGCAAATATAAAAATTTGGCTGGATTTTAAAACATTGAAAAACGATCCCCATTAATGAAAATCGGCTTTATTCTCAATTCTCTTATATAATCATATTTTCCGTTGACATACATAGAAAAAAAACTACAAAGAGCTTCCAAGTCCAGTACTTACATTACTCGAACACCAATTATTTGGAAAGCCTAAAGAAGTCGTGTTTTGCTGTTTGAGACAAAGTTTTTTCTGAAAACAACATACAGAAGTATGTGTGCTTTAAATTGGCTGTATTAATAACAAATTGCTTGTGACTTACCCTAAATATCAGGAAATGTCTTTATTTAGTTCGTTATTTATAGAACATAGTGAAATCATAAACGATCTTGTCTGTCAACACATCAAAGAATAGCAAATCTTTCTTGGGACACGAAACATTTCATTACAGGCGCCCCCCCCCCCCCCCCCCCCCCAAAAAAAAAAAATAGTTTTCTGCACATGCCTAAACCTTTGCGACTTCAAGTAAGTGAAAGAGGGACCACCAATTGCCTAGCGGATAAATGTGTTAGGCTACTAATCAGAGGATTGGATGACGCTTTTTTTTTTAATTAACGTCGCACTAGAGTTGCACAGTGGGCTATTATCGACGGTTCTGGGTCTATCTTGAAGGAAAGACCCGTGAACATGTACACATTCACACACACACACACACATTAACACACACCTCGTTATTTTAGAACCATGGTCAGACGATGAGGAAACACCTGAACTCGCACCCAACCCCTTCAATAGACGTCGAGACTTTGGACCCCGATCATATTTATCGTGTACCAGTCCCGTATACACTCCGTTAATTTTTGCGGATGTTCTGGACGACTTTTCTAGTATTTTGTAGCGAAGCTGGCAACCCCCCGATCACAAGATCACTAATTTTTTTACATTTCTTTGTCAAGTCCATCGCCTAGGATAGAACCAGGAATCTTCCAATTCCCAGCTGACGCCTTTAACCGCTCGGCCACGGAGGTCTCGAACCATGGTTAGATGAGACAGATGACATGGTCAGATGATGAGGACCACACCTGAACTGCACCCGACGCAACCTCAATAGACTTCAGGACATTGGACCCCGATAAGATTTATCGTGCACCAGTCTCGTAGATTCGATGATGGACTTGACAAAGAAAAGTAAAATTGTAGTGATCTTGCAATCGGAAGGTTGATACCTTCGCTACTATACTAAGAATTTTTTTTAAATATCCAACAATTTATACTGACGTGTGTACGGGACTGGTGCACGATAAATCTGATCGGGGTCCAATGCTCTGATGCTATTCAGATTGCGTCATGCGCCAGCTCAGTTGTTCTTCTCGTCATCTGGCCATGGTTCAAAAATATGAGGCATCGTTCCCGGGTCTTTCCTTCGCAATTGGCTCCGAATTGTCGCCAATAGCCCACTCTGCAGCTCTAGTGCGACGTTAATTAATCAAACCAATCAAGTAAGTGAGAGGTCGCCACTTACGCTTTGTCGAAGTGAACCTTCTTAAAATTATAAGTTCTTTGAAAGTACTGGTTTCGAAGCTGATTCATTAATAATATCACATGGGACGCGCCAGGCGGGCTCGGAGATATTTTCGGAAACTGGTTACCTCACAATGTGCTGTAAATAGTGTTTACAGAACGAGCTGTAAAAAGTTACAGCAACGTGCGCTGTATTTATGCTAAGAAAATGCTGTATTTTTACAGTACAAGAATAATTCTTCGAAAAGGAAAGTTTTTTGCCGAGTTTCTCTTTGTTTTTGACGTGAAGTTAAGGACTTTTTGATAGCCTTTAATTATCTCGGTTCTTCCCTTTTTTCCCTCGACAAAGCCAAAATCTTAATTACCATATCCTTTTTTTTTCTCGGGAGGAATGCCACTTACAGGATTAAGATCAAAAACCGAGAAAAGAATATCAATGGCATATGATCTTGAAAACCCTTTTTGATTTGGATTCATTGCCATTTCTGAGCTGTTAACCTGAATGAAATGGCATGCAATCTTTTTAAAGAAGGTGTGCTGCAAATCGTTTTATCTTTACAGTGGAATCATTTTTTTTCTTTCAATTTTAAAATGAAATTAACTATCAATGTCACATGATTTAACGTTTTTTTTTTAATATTTGTATTTTTATGTGAATTACTAAACAACGTTAAGTACGTTACTAAACAACTAGATTTGGGTAGCTGGATATAATTTTTTTTTATAGTTTTCTCTTTTATTCAAAATATTCATGTTTTTTATGCTCTCATATTTAATATATTCATATATTTCTTTTATAGTTTATTTTTAAATGTAATTAAAATTGTATTATGAAATGAACCAAACAAATAATTTCAAAATAGAGTTTTGAGTCCTTTATAGTGTTTAAAGAGTTTGAGAGGTAAGGCTTTTGTGACATTCATAATGAAATGCAGTGCATTATTTCCCCAAACGTTCTCGGAATGGAACCATAAGAAAAACGGGTACTTTTCTAGTAGTAATTTTAAACAATTTTTAAATTTATGTAGCATTGCCAAAATGTTTTTTATAATTTTCATATATTAAGTAATTAGCTTTGAGAAATGACTCCTTAGAAAATTTCTAATTTTCTCCAATAAAAAAACATGTTTGTTAATGTGTAAAACTATAAACGATTAAAAACATTGGAAAACTAAAAGATTAATTATTAATATATTACTACATATAGCAAATAAATCCTAAGAACTTTTGAAACCTTTGAAATTATTCTGAAACTTAAACATTTGCATTTCCCTGTGGCCTCTCAGGTGATAGAATTGTTTCGTTTTCTTTAAGTTACAATTGGTTCTTCAGCTTAAAAACGTCATTCTTTCATTAGCTTGTTGTCTCGTTAACTCCAAAACAGTTTATTTTTGTCGTCGGAGAAGACTAAATATTCGTAGAAAAAGAGCAGATAAGGGGCAATTTCCCCATAAAAATTAATTCGTCAGGTGATCTTGAAGTGCAAAGGGTTCAAATGTAGCACACAACCTGAAAAAAGATTCAACCTGAAGTTTCAACAGATAACCGCTTCAACAGCAATTCCTTTTTCAGCCGAATGCAGCTTTTCCCATTGCTAACCCTCTTATTCACAAGTTCTGAAATATCCAGCGATTAACCGTGGGTTACGAAAACCGAGGATTGAAGGAAATCGGGGGATTCCGTCGGAACCTTATTCACAACCTCCGCTCTACTGGGGAATTTGTACACCGTGGTTACTCCGAGGTTATGCCTTTGAAAAATATAACGACTTCTTTCATTGGTCGACAATGCACACGTGTCAATTGTTTACATTCAGAGATTTCTGTTTTCGAAAGCGAACGAAAAATGTAGAATCGTCGAATTTATGAAAAACCATTTTTAAATACATGAATACAAGCACATATACATTTTAATACAAGTACATTGAATTACTAATGAAAGTTCAGAATTAATGTCCCATTCTAAAATAAAATTCCTTGCTAAAATTATAGTATTATTGGTGGCTTTTTACCATCTCGATGGCTTTAAAAATAGAAAAACTTCTTTATTGTTTAGCCTCTATAATGACTGCCTTTTCATCCGTCTGATTGATTTTAATTGATAAATCAATGTTGGGTTGATGCAGGGAAAAGATTGGAATTCGAAAACTGACGGTGTAATATTGCTTGTTGCACCAAATCCGAAAACTGCTCCACTGCTAAAATCCTAGATAATTGGCTTTAAAAATAAGTAAACTTGTGGTTTTAGCACCTCATTACTACGTTTTAGTCCTTCTAAAACTGTTTTAATTGATAAATCAATATAATTGGGTTGATGCAGGGAAAAAATTAGAATTCGAAAACTGACGATGTAATATTGCTTGTTGCGCACCAAAACCGAAAACTGCCCCACCTTGCTAAAATCCTAGATAATTGGCTTTAAATATAGGTAGACTTGTGGTTTTGGCCCCTCAAAACTTCCTTTTGGTCCTTCTGAAACTGATGTTAATTGATAAATCTAGAAATTTGCAAGCAAGACAAAAATTAGAATTCGAAAACTGACGAATTGCTTGTTGCACCAAAACTGAAAACTGCCCCACCTTGCTAAATCCTAGATAATTGGCTTTAAAAATAGGTAAACTTGTGGTTTTAGCACCTCATTACTACCGTTTGGTCCTTCTAAAACTCATTTTAATTGATAAATCAAGGTATTAATTTTTTGTTGCAAGCAAGGCAAAAAGTAGAATTCGAAACTAAAATGTAATTGTTTGTTGCACCAATTTCAATGTACTATGGTCTCCTTCCTATTATCCCTCCTTCTTTCCAGTCTCATACCGGAGTAATTTTTGTGATTCAGTTTATAGTACTTCAATATTTATTAAACAAACGAGAGAGAGATAACTACTACACCACAAAACCTACGATAAATAGGTACTCGAAGAACAGATCTGTCCATCCGGGTATCGTAGCGGCAACATTTATGTCGCATCGATTTTAATAAAAAGTACACTGAATTAGTTCGTATGGGCAATTTTTAGTGTTTAATGCATACAAAGTTCCGACTTGTACTTATTTGAGAAATATTTGTCTCTAAATAGATTTTTAACAAAATATTTTAAGCCTAACAGAGCGATCGTATAAGCGGCCATTTTGTTTAGAACTAAAACCAGGGTTTATACTGCCAAGATTGGTAGTATAAACGGAGGTTTAGATTCCTGTAGATATTCCGCCGATTTGGCGAAAACCGGTCTTGTGAATAGGGTTTCATCAATAATCTTAGGTTTACCTCCCGATTCGCGTGTAAACCGTGGGTTATCTGCGATTGTGAATATAACCGTAACTGAATGAAGTCATCAATGAATGGCGAGCCAAGCGAAGGTCGTTTTCTTTGGCCACCCCATCTGCCAGTGTTTGTTTCTCTTTGGCGATCCCGTGAGGGTTCCACCAGACGGAGAGAACCGAAGGAGTCTTTGGCTAGGAGAGAGCGATTTCAAATCTTGGAGTCGAAACATACCTGTCCCTACCATAAACCTGTTTTATAGGAGATAGTTGGGAGATATCTCATTTTAAAATTTCGATTTTTAGTAAATCCGATCTTTTTGGCTTATTTACTTTAGTACTTAATGCGATACTTATTTGCTTATTTAGAAATACCTATATTTTTTGTTTATTCCTTTTAGTGTAGTAAAAGTTAAAAAAAAAAATTCAAACAAATTCCCAATTATCATAAATCCTCTTTTTTTGGAAATAAAATTAAGTTATATAATGCCATTGTTTTATATTTTATCTATTGCAATCTTTTGTAACGTTAACAAAATTCGATCTTTTTGAAAATATGACCTCATTACAACAAACCCCATTATAACGGACATTGCTTATAACGGACAGTCAAATTTTTTTAAAAAATTGAAATCCTAGAGATTGAAGAAAGAACGATTGTTTTATTTCGATTTCGACGATTTTATTATTCAATATGTTGCATAATCATCAAATGAAAATGTGTTTGCATATTTTGAACACTTACGGAGCCTCCGTCAGTTCTGAATTGAAGGAATAAGTAGGAAACAGACCCAGCAGTAAATGAGTTATTTTTTCAAACCAATAACTGTAACATGAAACAGGACCTTCTTGTTTATCAGATCAATGCAGTATATAGGTACACATATTTCCAATACAAATTATGATATTGAAGATTGTTTTTTATTAGATATAAAATAAGCCCTTTTTACAGATAACTACTCTACTTTCAGTGATGTATACCATGTTGGTATTACTCCCTTATAGAATTATTTGTTATAAATTGGACTTTCATTAACACGGACAGCCTTTAGCCCCTATTAGCCCGTCATAATGGTTATAATGAAGTAGCAGTAGGGGCAGGGGGGGGGGGGGGGGGGCGGTTGCCCCCGCACTTTTTTAATATTGCACTTTTTAAAACTAAGTTACAAGTAAATTGTTTTACTGCATTGCCGAACAAAGGACACATTTTGAACCCCAACTTCCTCCCATTACCACAGGCACGTAAGAAAGGGAGGGGGGGTCAAACCCCTCGTAAAAATCATAGAAATATAGATTTTTTTTTGGGGGGGGGGGGGGTATTCTGTCTCGATATCCCCTCTGTGAGCATATTGGAACAGAAACCCGATGACGTCATGTTAGGTTTAATTTGAAATAAAAATAAAGATAACAATGGGAAAAGATCGTCAAACGGGGTCGTATAAACAGGATGCTCCAAAACATGCTATGGAAAACATATTGTGGTATGGCTGTTCGAGCAAAGACCACATAATTTCGTTAACCTTAAAATACTTCATTATAAGTTGCCAGTTTATTCTAAAGCAAAACTATCTCCCATGTTTTCTATAATAGTTTTAAATTTATTGGCCCGCGTAAACACCCAGCACCTGCTCTTTGATTATTATTCAATTATTTGGCTAATTAATAGCATACTTCTAACTCAAATGTTCTCATTTACCCCCGACTTCACGGATTATTAGAAACAGACACGTTCACCTGCATTAGTAAACAACTCGCAAACTTACTTCACTTTTTCATAAAATTCATACTAAAATGGACCTGTATTAATAGTATTTTCTGAATTTTTGTTTTTGTCTTTCTAAAATTTTTTTGGCTTTTTCATTGATAAATGATAATGCCTCTTAATAAAACCCTGATACCAGTTGTCGAAATAAGTAAAAATCTTTATTATTGACACGTTTAATAAGAATATAAAATGTTGTTAGTTCTTTATTATTTCTGTATGCAGGTTGAAGATAAAAAATTGCCGAAATAATTTTGCAGTAGCAAAAAATATTTTGATATCCATTAACATAATCTTCTTAATAACAAAAACTACTTTGCATGGTTGCATTTTGTTATTAGAGTGGTTTACTTAAAGATACTATAGTTACTAAATAATTAATTTCAATGCATTTCCTACTCGTCTTGCAAATAAAGTAAGGAGAAATTGACAGTCATTGTAAGATTGAAATAAAATGAGACGAATTTTTTCAAAATCCGCTTGATTAAAATTTTTATCAAATCTTTTATTTTTGACAACTTCAAAATACGCTACATCATATAGCAATGCGGTATTGAACAAAAGTACCTGAATCCATTCTAAAAATGCATGAAATGTTATGGATATAGTATACGAGGCTGTAAACCTTTTTGGTGTCCTCTGTAAAATAAATGAAAATTGATTAAGCTGATTTTGTAACTATGCAGCTCAAATCTTTAAATTTATAGCATTCTTTCTAGATAACAACGAATAATGGATACATTTATCCGCATTCTTCTTATTTTGATCATAAAATTTGAAGAATTTGGAGTAAGATTTGAAACTTGTACAGGACAGCTTTTTAACATGACGATATAACATTTTGAATGTGTATCTTTCAGGCAATCACACATCCATTTCCCAACAATTCATATTCCTTCTCTATTTAAAGAATTCAAGAACGAACCACGGCTTGATGTCATTCTCTTTTGCAGTCTAAAATGTCAAACCAAAATATAAAAAAAAGACAAACGTCAGCATTACTTTTATTCTATACACATTCCTATCCCGACTGATATCGATAGAAAACGAAAGAAGCGTGAGAGAAGACTAAAAAGATGGATAGAAAGAACCATTTTGAAATAGTCAGAAGAATGAATACAAGGCGTAGAGATTTTGGCAGAAAAGGGATGAAAGGAAGAGGGGGATCAAAAAAATAGGAAGAGTATATTTAATCGATGACAACTCTCGTTTTGATTTCTATTTTTTTTATTCCGTTTCACGACCCTTTCTATCTTTCTGGTTGAGATCCCTCTCCCCTAAAAACATAAAAGAACAAGAATAAGTGACTGGTGTTTCCTGGGCGAATACTTTGGTGCTCTTTCTTGAGCTGCGTAATATATTCTGTATTGCATTTCTTCCCTTTGATCTTAATTCCTTTTTAAGAAGTAGCGAATTGGCGGTTTGTAGAGCAAGATCTATATTTGATTCGACTGCAAGTCTTTGGAATCTGAGGAGTGCATTTGCACTGGGTGTGAAGGTGAGGAGAAGGAAGTCGGTTTTCAAACACTATAATGTCAGATATTCTTTTTCAAATGTATTATTTCTTTGGTTAAGCAATTCTGAATAGTACGAGTCAATTCACCATCGTATTTTTTATAATTTTAACAAGTGAACGACGTAACTGTCAAATGCAAGCAAAAATAAAGCTTCCACATACTATTAAAAGTTTCGTTTCTTTAAAAGTAATTTGAAGTTGGAAGTTTTACTTTCATAGTGATATCATTTTGTTTGCCATTCCAATGAACGTATCTATATAAAGAATCTTTTGAAACAACAGGAATTTCTTGTTATTGAAGATAAGGAACTCAGAAATAATTCATATAAACCAGTGATAGATTGTGCATTTTTCATGGAAATTGTCCATTATGCCATCATCAATTCCAATTCCCTAATAGATTTAAAAGTCTCCTTTATCTGTACGAAATTCTAGTCGTAGGTAAGGAAAAAATTCTAAAGTTCATTAAAGCAGTAAAATTAGTGCTGCTAACACATAAAATTTCAAGAAACACCTGAAAGAAAGTCAGAGTGCGTTTAGGATTCATTACTGAATGGATAATTATACAACTTTTTAGTTCTCTGTTCCTAGATCACCTAATTTAAATCCATTGGGTCTTTTGTGTTATAGTAAACTCCCATTTTTACTTTAGTTTTTCATCTTTGATGAACGCGAAAATAAGACAGGAAGACACCGATTGGGAATGCCATTCTTAAAAAGATCCAATTAAGTTCGAGAATTTCGAATTCAGTTAGGAATCGTGAATAAAATCCGATGTAAAGCGCCTGGTCGAGAAGGAAAAAAGCTGCCATTGTACACTTAGGACTTTAAATTGTCACGCTTTTACTCGACCCCCCTTTCTCTTCATTTGTTTAGAAAAGTAAAACTTCGCTCATTTTAATTAAGTTCTTTCAGTAATTACAAACGCGCGAAAAAGAAAGTGTCTACATTTAAAACTTTTTCCCAATCAAAATTGACTTCGAATTTTTCTCTCCGAAGCCATTAGAAACTTTTACACACTTCCACTATTGTCCTAGTTGGTTCTTTGTCTTATCCCAAGGTTTCAAAAGAAATTTGAAGAAATGAAAGAATCTACAAGTTTGTGTAGATTTTTTATTGATTTTTACGCCGGTTGGCTTTCCACGTGGCTTTCCCTCATCTTAAGGGGTGTGGTTTGGGTTAGAACTAACATGACGTCACTCCTAATTAAACTAATGAGTTATTTAGTTTATAATTACTTTAAAAAATATTCTTATCTTTAGGGAAGGGAAGTTTGGTGATATGGCAACGACTGTTGTGACGTCAATTTGATGACGTTATATTTTATTTATACATATTTAAAATAGCATTTTCCACGGTGGACCTATGATTCTGAAGAGCAGTGCTCTACCCATCATACGTTGTAACCACTAGGCCTGTTTAGTTACTATATTTATGACTATCATGTTGAGAGTACGTCACGATTAGGGTTCCTTGAGGTTCGGCTGCCATCATCAGAGTAGTAGCGCGACAATTTAAAATAGTTTTTCTCTATGGAGACAACTTATTTCCGTGCTCCCCCAGAGAAAAAGTTTCGTATGCCGCGTGTATGCCTTCCGTATGCCAGCCGATTTTTCGTATGCCAGATATAGGCCACATATGCCGTCGAACTGATGAACGCGGAGGTGGTATGCCCGGTGTATGCGAACGGCATATGCTTCCTATTACGATCCAGAGGCAATAATATTAATATGCCGCGTGTATGCCTTTCGTATGCCAACCGATTGTTCGTATGCGAGATGTATGCCACATATGCCATCGAAATGATGACTTCGGAGGTGGTATGCCCGGTGTATGCGAACGGCATATGATGCCGATTTCGATCTAATTTATTGCGACATTAATGTTTACAACTATATAATTGTGCAAGTTGATTTTTAAGTATCTCTAGTTACATTCCCGAGACAAACATATTAATATGCCGCGTGTATGCCAGATTGATTTTTTCCGAGACAAAAATATTAATATGCCGCGTGTATGCCTTTCGTATGCCAGCCGATTGTTCGTATGCGAGATGTATGCCTGTTATGCCATTGAAATGATGACTTCGGAGGTGGTATGCCCGGTGTATGCGAACGGCATATGCTTCCTATTTCGATCCAATTTATTGCGACATTAATGTTTACAACTATATAATTGTGTGAGTTGATTTTTAAGTATATCCAGTTACATTATACTTCTTTGAAACCTTTGCATTTTAGTAATAGATTGAGGATGATAAAAATCATAGTGGATTTGAAATGGGAATAAAAAATGGTTTTGTGTGTGTGTGTTTAATTTAATATATTGTGTGTTTAATTATATATATTGTGTAATAGTGAAAATCTGAAAAAGTGTAGCTACCTAGTTCTTCCACCTATCCCTTGAAATAATGTATGATGCAAAAAAGTATGATATTTTTAAATTAAAAAAAGTTATGCTGATAAAATTGCAAATGCTAATTTAAACATGATTTGTGAAGCAAATTGATTTTTAATTTTGAACTATAACATATAGGTATTTTATTTATAAAACATACCTAATGTGAAAATAGCGCAGTATTCAATAATAGAAAAGAATCAACTGTTTCATTCGAATTAAAATATAAATGAATATTAAAAACAATTGCAACATTTTGTGAAATAACTGTTATATGTTTGTTATTTTTTAGTAGATTTTGAAATTGCCTTTTTTATCTGTTTTAATCTGAAATTTAAATTATATATCACAATCCAATTAAAAATTTTCTTTAAGATTCCTTTCCGCATGATTTCTACATTTTTATTTCATTATTAAGGTTATATAGCTTGGATTTTATTATCTTATCTTGAAAACGACTCTTGACACTAGATATTAAAAATTATTACCATGTTGCAAAATCGCCTTAAAAAATTATTTCTGCATATTGGGGCGCTCATATTCGCCTGTGTCACAATCGTAAACATCTAATTAACGTTGAGATTTATTGGATGTTTACAACTATATAATTGGATGTATAAGTTAAGTAAAAGGTCTTTCGGCAAATGAAGTCTGTCTTCAGAAGGGCCCCATTGCTCACATATAGAACCATTAACGTCAAATCGAACTTTTTACACGTAATT
The DNA here is from genome assembly GCA_963932185.1 of Troglohyphantes excavatus. NCBI lineage: Eukaryota > Metazoa > Arthropoda > Arachnida > Araneae > Linyphiidae > Troglohyphantes > Troglohyphantes excavatus. Next base: position 65,860,502 of record OZ010676.1, on the reverse strand, counting down.
CCTTCAGTGACGGCTCAAAAGAGATACTTCACTTCCACTTAACGATTTATAGTGAGCGTAGGCGAACGTCTTTTGAGCATGCGCGGGTGAAGAGCAGCGCGAAACATTTTGAATCATGTATTACGTCACTCGGAGTTGAATATGTGTTGTGGTGCGCAACGGTTTTTCGAAGTAATAGAAATATACCAATTCTGTTGAAAAAAAGGCGGCTTTTTTACCCTAATAAGGTGGACGAAAACAAAAGAAAGCACTGTTATACCTGCTAATCTCATTAGAGGCTAGTTGAGGGACTGTGAAACTGTGCTGTACGATGGAATACTGTAAACGGTTCAGCCAAATACACAGCGGGATACATCCCACAGTGGAGAAAGGGGCAAGCTTAACATGAATAATAAATTCGGGTTAGTCCTCAGTAGAGTCCCAGGACGGGAATGAATTTATTATGGAAGGTGCTGGGGGAATCAAGGTATGAGTTACCAAAAGGCACATTAGGCCCGTGCCTAGAGGCCACAATTTTTATTTAACTAATATTTATTTGGTAGTGTTTTTCATGTCAGAATCATTGAACTTTGTTTGGGATGTTAGTCATTATTTTGCAATTGATAGATATCAGTTTCTTGACATGAAAAATTTCATTTATACTACGAAAAATATTCCCAAAACAAATTTATTAATCATGTTAAGCCCAAGAGCAGGTTTCAAATTTTAAGGGGAGTATAAATCTTGTGAATATTACATGACGACTTTTTTCCATCATGTTTAGATTGACTTGAAAAAATTTCATTATTATTTTTATTTCACATTATTGGACAGTATAATGTTACTTTCAATCCTCTTCAAAAAATGTAATTTTTTAAAAAAAGAAAAATAATAGTCTCGAACTAAAAATCCTAATCCTGGATTTCCTAATTATATTCGTATAAAATTATAAAGTCATACATTGAGATCTTTTTAAAAATTTCATAAGCAACTTTTATTTAAGCAGTATTTTTTCTTATTACATTTCATGCCGGAATTTTTTTTAAGAATAATTATATTTAAAGTATTTACTGTTTCCAAAAAAAAAGAAAAGTAGCATTTTACTCTCCACCAAATGTGAAATAAAAATAATAATGATATTTTTTTCAAAAGTTAATCTAAACATCGTGGAGAAAAGCCGTCATGTAACCTTCACAATGGAGAATTTGCATGGGTGGGGGATTTGCTTAAAGTTAATTTTTTCTTATGTTTTCGATATCGTACTTTTCGAATACTTCGTCAGAAATATCCAAAATATGATTTAATTAACTGAATTTTAAGTTTAAAATAACCCAAAACACAACAAATATCACGTGACACGGAAACGCCACGCGATTGGCTGTGACGACACTATACACGAACTTGCTCCGTTTACGATTTCGCTTCACTCACAGGAAGCACCCGCTTTTTTAATTTCTATCAATGAACAAATTCTAGTTGCGCATTTAAAAAAAAAAAAAACTCAATTCAATTATATTGTTTATTTAATTGCCCTTTTCATCTAAGATGTCGGTTTTACCGGAATTCATGAAGGGACAATCTTCCTAAAATACACAGCATATCAATGTTTACTTTCTTAGGAACGAACCCGGATTTTTTGGGAGCAGAAATACGAGAAATTAAAGCTGAAAGGTAATTATTTAAATTTTCCTTGATTACTGAATATCTATTTTAATTACATAATACAAAAATGCATTGCATTCAGTTTGAGAATTAATATATTTGAATTTGCTGATTTATTAAGAAAAAAACCAATGAGATTGCATAGTATTCCAGGCATTTCGCTTTAATATTAAAAAGTAATGCCAAAATAGTTGATTTGATTAGTTTTTTTTTAACATGTTCAAGTCATTGAAAAACAAAAATTTAATGTTAAAAATACTGTTTATTCATTAAAACTATTTATGCAGCACATATGACAGCATACATGTGAAAAAAATTATACAAAATAGTTCTGAAATAAAGTTAACTAGTTTTAACTTATCTGTGTGTGTTTAATATATTTTACATATTTATAAACTATATCCAAAATCCTGTGAAAAATATAAGAGAATTTCACAGAAAGTAAACTTGATTGATATTGCAAAGCTAATGAAAATAATTTGAATGATACATTTATGGACCTAATTTAATACTTAAATTTAGTTCAATGCTTTTCCAAAATATTTTATGATTTTTATACGCATTTTAAAATGTGTTTTGTTTCTTTATCTACATCAAGGTCTGGCCCGGAGAGCTATAGTGACAATGCCATTGGTTATGTTCGGGTCAAGAGAGTTGCCAACAATCACACCGTCAAAGATAATTTGACACCAGAACACAGAATCCGAAAGAAAGCGTATAGCGCGATACTTCAGTGCTATGAAAGAGTGTTCTCTGTACAATGCTGCCATGCAACGAAGAAGACTGGAAAAAGAAGTCCAAAAAGTGATACATAAAGAAAAAAATATATAAATTCAATGATGTGGTTTCAGAACTTCTGGCGAGTATCCAGTGTTCGGGGCCTCACCATGGCATTTCTGAAGATTATATAATCAAAATCAAGTGCCCAAGTAGCGAAAAAACTATATTACAAATTACTGAACGACACAAATTCAGCTACAGATGTTATTTTTTTAAAAAGGATTGTTTTGTGTGGCCAATACCGATTGCGAACCTTCGAACAAAATCATGATCATAGTTATAGACTTTGATAACAAATATTGTTCTATGTTACTCGACAAATGTTTGCTTTTCTGGAAAAGTACTGAGTTTCCAGCATTGAAAAGAAGCTTTATATAATTCCATAAAACTTAAGACTACTTATAAATGTATTTTTGTCTGGCATATATTCTTCGCCTTTATTCTATATCATTACTAGCTTAAATTTTTACAAAACATGATACAACCCAATGATTATTTTTAAATATTCTATCAATGTTTAAGGCTAATTAAGATAATGTTTAGTTTAAGAATTTTTACATTAAAATATTCATATTTTATGGTTACCTATATATATTATGGGGGGGGGGGGGGGGTAGTTGAAAGACAAAAAAAAAAAGCATATGTATATTACTTTAGTGAGAGAACAACTGAACTGTTCATTTATTTTAATATTGTAAATCAGATAGCTGAGAAATTAATAAATATGTCTATATGTAACAAAACGTTTTCACGATAAGCTAAAAAAAATTCGTAGTTTTCCTTTCAGTAGCCATTGAAACACTATAGCTACAGAGTCATGACACTTTAAATTACGGCCAGCCTTGTTTAAGTTTAAGTATTTGCGATGGCCGATGGACACAGTCACTTGTTCAGTAAATGCGTTTATCGTCTGTAGTAGTGGGGGGGTTTGGGGGTACGAAATTTTTCCTGGTTTTGGCAATGCAGTAAAGCAATTGATTTAAATTTTTTTCTTAAAAAGTGATATACTAAAAAAGATGCGGGGGCAACTTTCGAAAAAAAAGCTGGGGGGCAACATCTGAAAAAAGTGTGGGAGCAACAGTCCCCCCCCCCCTTCCCCAAATCTTTTTGTTAACCCCCTTCCCATGTTGGCATATATTTATATTTACACAATTTTTACTTCCATTTAATGTAAAAAAAAAGTTTGCTTTCTTATTATGTGTTACAAAATAAGCAGTAAACTAATTAATAACTAAATATTTAGTACATTTCTACATAAAAACAAATTCTAATAAAACAAATTGAAGTCCGAAAAAAGTGAATTGTATAATGAATTAAATTACATTTTTGATAGTGGTACATACACACTCCAAGTACCAGAAAAGCAACCTTACTGCTGTATTTTTAATGATCCCTTTTTAAATAAATGATATTGCATATTTATTATGCCACAAGCAACCACAAGGGCCTCATCTAAAACAGGTATCAAATGGTTGTCAATACACGCATGTGGTTTCAGCATGTCAAAATTGCGACGACGGCCAATCACATGTTCAACATGAATCCGAAGAGCAGCGATTTTTTGATTGGCGCACTTCAGCATTCATGCTGATCCTTGAGGCAGATACAGAGGGTGGCCTGACTAATGGGCAGCCTCTTTTTTCTAACAGAGTTGCTATATTTTTAAATCCTCTATCTGCCATCACAGCTTTTCTTTCTGTCATGACGGTATTTTCGGGGGCCTATTTGTCCAGATAGCCAGACACTTCAACGTTAACAGCATCGGAGGATCTTCCACCAAATCCATCAGATATAAAGCTGGTTAGACCATCTGGTGTGCAGGAACCAAATACTATATAGTGTTGCAGTTGTAGTACTGGGACCATGCAAGGGCTAGTTGGATAGGGTTGCTAGGCTTTTCTATTTGAATTTCGAAACAAACGATAATAATTGAAACTACTTTGGAATATCGTACACGAAAAGGAATTAGCAAGCGTGCTCTTATTGCACTTGCACACAATCAGTTCTTGCATGAGATCACTGAGTCGGAAGAGTTTTGGTAAATAATCTACCGAGTGAGGAAATGGACTTTCCAAAATCAATGGCTAATATCGAAAATGGAATGTCCAAATGCAACTTCTTGAGAACAACATACACCTGGTAAACCGGTTTTCTTCACAATGAGATTGATAATAAAAATTCTTTCTGCAGGCAGGCCTAAAAACAATTTGGGATTCTTTTCGATACTAAGAATGGTACCCTTAAGCATGTGCTCTTTGTACTTCTTCTCTGTGTAGTCTTCATCTTCTGAACTCCATGTTTCAGAATCGGAAGCTGCTGGCTCATAGTCGCTGAGGAATTCCTTTGCTTCCTCCTCATCTTGGTGGCAGGTTGCCTTGTACGGCGATGTGTATGTTCCCACAGCTTTGCCTGTCGGGACAGTCGAACATGCAACAGAGGCTTGAGTATTGGTGCTCTTGCTGACAAGTTCAAATTCACTAAATGGACTTATCAGATGCACTTGAAATATCCACTGCTACTGTAGCAGGTCAAGAATCTTGAGATGTTCTCCATGAAGGACCAGGAACAGCCAGTGCACCTTGCAGCAAATGCAAATGTTTCCGCTTCTTCACTGCTTGTCTCTCAGGCGGAGGGGGAACCCTTGGCTTTTGGCATTCAAAACGATGAGGAAGAACGCCAGGTTTCAGCTCTACTCTTTACATCATTAGTCAAACTCCATTGCCAAAAATTCTGCATGACCTCCTGTAACTAAATACAAAAAAGAATTTAAGAACAATTTTTTTAAAGGTACATGTATCATCATATTATAATTAGCTTAATGAATACTGGGATATCCTGAGGCTTATTAAACTTTTTCGAAGAAAAACGTTGTTGATTTATGTAATTATTAACTAAAAGAAGAAAATAAAATTCAAATAGAATATTGTTAAGTATTATTTAATGCATAGGAGCAAAAATATACTCCTACTGCTTTAATACTTACAACTCCTAGTGATATATTCTATTCTAAAAGCTGACTGGTGTGACTTCTAATTATTAAATTGTAACTTGAATATATATTTTCTTTATACTTAGATTTATATTTCATTTGGGGGCACAACAAAAAAGTGTTTACTTACCAAAAAATGATCTTCACAACAATATAACGTTGATTTACTGGAAAGCTTAGGATTTTTCCTATCATCTCTTCACAGCTGTTGTCCAAGCTTATCGCTTTGTTCTATCCTTTGGGACGCTAAAAAACAGCTTATTCGAAGAATTCACTGTTGTATTCGCACAACACGGCACAATACAGTATTTATATACTGAATTCATAATGAAAAAGATTAAAAAATAGCGTAGTCTCGAATTCGGTTCAAAACCGGAATGTAAACATTGAGTTGAGCGGGAGCAATTCGTGTATAGTGTCGTCACTTCCGGTTTGGGCCGTTTTTCGCGCCAGTTCATGAAATGCAACTTTAAAGTTTTTTAATAAATTATCTACGCTCGTTAAAAAAAAAGGAACAACATTTTTTTGCATGAAATTTTCTCATCTTTAACATAAAAATAAAAACAGAAATCGTGAAAATTCCTCATTGATGCCAGCCGCATACAGAGGTGATATGCGCATACATGTCGCATACGGAGGTGATATGCCAGTCGCATACATGTCGCATACCACCTCCGTATGCCAGAGTAATATGGGATATTCTCACAGGGCATACGAGGCATACGTATGCCACATGTATGCGGCATACTTGTGGCATACACCTTTATTTTGTCTCGGGGCCATCTGTAAAAAATTGGAGAACTTATTTAAAATATATTTTTCTAGAAGTCTCAATGGAAGTTTAACTTATATTTAAGTGGCGCCCTCTCTATTTTAAAAATGTATCTGAATAATAGTAGTGAAGATATGATAGTTCTTCATCACGGGGTACCGGGGTGCCATGGACACAGCGAGCAAGGAGGGGGGGGGGGTCGTGTCCACCTGTCTAACCATTTGTTGTCTTGTTACACGTCTGTGCCTTGCACTGTTTTCACGGGATTTTTGGAAACTTTATGATCTTAGAGGGAGGGTAAAGAAGGGATGCAGTATTTCCGCCGGAATTTTGGAAACTTTGCGATCTTAGAGGAGGGATGTGTTAGGAGTTGATGTGTTTTCGACCTGCTGGTGTGCATGTACTGTTACAGGGCGCAGTGTCGGGTTTTGATTGGCTGGCAATAACGTCATGTTTATCGGAATGATGGAGTAATGGGGTGGATTGCGTAGGTTGTTTTTCAGGAGGATGTGTGGCCATTTGTCAAAGGTGATGGATATGTCGTGTACAAACATGGGATTATTTTGGAGGGGATGGCGCATCCACCTGTCAAAAAGGGATGGATTGATCTTTGTCTTGTTACACGGCGGTGTTTTGTACCCATACCTTAGGAATTTTGTAATATTAGAGGGAGGTGTGCTAGTAGTTGAGGTGTTTTCGACTTATTGATGTACTGTTAGAGAATGGTGCTTAGTAGGCCATTTTTTTTCAGTTTTGATTTAGTTTCCTTTTCGGGGATGGCAATAGTGTTTCATGGAACACGTATTTCATGGCATCATGAATTATTCTTAGTTAATTATGCTAATGAGGTTCCCGGATTATTTGAGCTCAGTGGATTATTTGAGCCCGGATTACGAATACTCTTTCATTGGGGTATTTGGTTATCTTCTGACGTTTTGAATGATGTATTAATTAAAATTTTAATTAATTATGCTAATTGGTGGGTACCCGTGATGATAAACAGTATTTTTGGTAGGAAATCGATATTTCTGGTGGGAATTTGCTATTTTTTGGAGTAGAAATCGCTTTTTTCTTTAATTAAAATTGGCTTCGGGTCCATTTAAAATTATATGCCGCAGTCTTCGCCACTGATTAGTAATATACTTCTATTAATAAATTAGTGTAGTTGTGGAAATCATGTAAATATGAATAAACATAGGTTAAATGGCAGAGCAAGAGACAAACAATATTTCACCAAATCTCTCGAAGAATATTAAATTTCGTAGTTTACGAAAATTTAACTACAATGGGGATATATGAAATAAGTTTGATAAATGATGCTAGAACTGAAATAGTTAGGTAGATTGGTCAAAATAATAAATTACTTTAAACTACGCAAAGGAAGACTTTACGCTTTTAATAAGAATACCAACTAGCAGTTACTAGTACTTGCTGATCAATCCACACAAACTCAGACAAATGATTGACATACGAATAGAAAAAATTCAAAACGTGTTTTGTCACTTGAAACGAATCTTGGGAAAACGCAAATTATTTTTTCTAATTCGCTTAGACAGATTTCAATTTTGCAAGTTAGTTTCAATGGGACAAAACGTATTTTGGACAAATAAAATACCTTAGTTAGACAGAATATTCGGTGGCGAAATCATTGACGTATAATATAATTTTTTGATTTTTTTTAGCAAAATACGTTTTGATTATTTGTTTTTCACATATGGTACAATGTTTCTTATGTACATGTCAAATTAAAGTTTAAAAATATCATCATTAAGCATGTTCAGTTCTTTGAATTTTTTTTTAATTTACATAAAATTTATGTTTTTAAAAAAATACGATTCAAAGGTATTTGGTTCGGTTTTCCTAATTTAAGCTGAGCAACTATCATATAAAAGGTGTTAAGAATTGATTGTCAAGGATAATGTGATTCCGGTATCACTACTTCATCAAAATACTTGAATAAAACCCAATAGTATTTACAACTGCAGTCTCGCTTTTTGCATCGCTTAAAATATATAAAATTACACGAATAAAAACACAAAAGATAGAAAAATTACCTGACTATCTAACCCAACTATTAATGAAGCAATAGCATAGATTTCGCTTTTTCCGATGTTTTCGCTCATCAAAACTAACCATGGCAACATAAATTTTTATTTCCCTCCTTCACTCTCAGATCCACTGACCCCTCATTTCTACAGCAAATCTCCCGCCTCCCTTAAAACTTTTAACGAATGACCGTACTCGGATGATACAACAAAGATTTTCAGTTTTGCTGTTTCTGGGCATTTGCAGTGTCAAGGTCATCCTGATAAGGCGAAAAGACGCGTAGCCCCCCTGACCCCCAAAGGGAGGGTCATAAAACGATCTTCCCCCAAGACTCCCTGGAAACTCAAACTGTAGGTCTCAAAGCGTAAGCTCATAGCTAATTTGGCAGAAATTTTTTTATAGAAAAAACATTATTTCTTGAGATTTTTTTTTATTAGTTAAGCTAAGGAGGAGGCTATAAGCCCTGTTAGCCCCTATATAAATCTGTCACTGCTCTAGGCAATGTGTTTCTGGTGTCCAAGATCATTTTAATAGTGCGACAAGACAAGCGTAGACACCCCCCCCTCCTTTTCCCACCCCCAAATAGAACCATAAAACTTGGTCCTTTCCTCAACTCTCTGAAAATTCTGCCTAAACTATATGAGGGGCTATAGCCCCTCTTAGTCCATAGAAAATATTTTCCAAAAAAACATTTTTAAGAAAAAAAAAATCTTGATTTAAAAAAAAAAAATTGGATATAGCCCAAGGGGGAAAGGGGGGGGGGGGGTTTAGCCCATATGTAAATCCGCCACTGTATGTACATATCTTCTGCAGGCGTCGAACTGCGAACATTATCTCTCCCGTGACGTTTGCTACACTTTCCAGTTGTTTGAAATGATTTCCAAAGCCCTGAAACAACAATGTGGCTGACGTCAAACTCCCTGACAACATCTGTTATTTTTCGCCCTTCTTCAATGTTTACAATAATACGGCCATGCGTAAAATCATCTAAGTGACGTCGGGAAGACATACCGAAAATTGCATATTTGTCAATTGATTTTTTCCCATTCAACTTTAGTTTTGAACAACAACGGTTAATGCGCGTCAAATCCTTTATATCTCTTATCAGTGCTATCACGTGACGAACAAGTTCGGCAATCCAAAATTTGCATACGCACAACACGTCTTACTGTCTCGTCTACACGTCTTACTTAAAAAAATCAGACTGAAAACAGCACACTGTCCGGGTAAAAAATTGTGCCACGACAGTGTGTTGAAAAACTTAAAACTTCAATGTGTTTATTTCAATTAACAGCATGTGATTTTATTTTACAACATGTGTTGCTTACGTATTTACAGCAAATGTGCCTAAACTTAACAGCATGTGATGTTTTATTACAACACTTGTTGCTTACGTATTTACAGCAAATGTGATGTGTTTTTACAACACGTGTTGCTTACGTATTTTCAGCAAATGTGCCTAAACTTAACAGTATGTAAGGTTTTTTTACAACATGTGCGGATTACGTATTTACTGCACATGTGCCTCTTTTGAATCTAATGTTTGTTTATTTATGACTAATCAAAATAAAAAAATTACTGGTTAGGTTTGGTAATTTTTTAAGATACTTTAATTTTTATCATAGATAAAAAAAAAGCATATTTCTGAAAATGATTAAAAAGTAGTATATTTCACACACTTATTTTAATTCAGTTAAATTTTTTCTAATTACAAGCAAACAATTTTTCAAATCTGATATATATTTTCTTAAAAACAGGATTTGGAAGAAACAAAAATAAGATTTAAAAAATTGTTTGCTTGTAATTAGTCAAAAAAAATTTAGCTGAAATTAAATAAGTCTGTGAACTGTACTATTTTTTAATCACTTTCAGAAATATGCTGGTTTTTTTTTAGTGTGTGATTAAAATTAAAGTATCTTAAAAAAAATACCAAACCTAACCAGTAAATTTTTTTTATCTTCATTAGTAATAAAGTATACTTATGTGTATTTTAAGTTCAAATTGAATTGAACATATAGATTTTCATATTTATTATCAGATTTCCTAATTTTACTATTTTATAGTCAATACAAGTACTATACTACATATATATGATAATTTTATGTCCTAAACCTTTACCTCGGGTACTTGTTATTCGGCTGCCGAATTCTAGGTGTGAAGTTTGGTCGTGAAATTTTTCTGGTAATTGAAAAGATAGGCAATCTAATATTTCACGATTTTTTTTTAATATATTACTTACACCAGCAGCTCTGATAAGTTGGCAGACGACTTTGCATGAATTAAGTTGGTTTATATTAAAACCATGTTATTAAAGCCATTAAAATCCAGAATCACAATCACTCCTGGCATATATTTGGTGGCCAAATAAGAACGGTACAAAAATACCAAATGAAAAATACCATATATGTTTTCATAAATATTTTATTTAGGCCTGGCAATTACGTATTGAATAATAACATCTGTCAAAAAAAATAGTTAGTTTTATATACCAAATTTCAACACCAACGCTTTTATGAAAACCTAGACGGATATTTTTAAAAAATTAAAAAATTCTTATTTTTTTATAACTGAATAAAAAATAGCTAAATTGTACCTTATTCTCAATTGTACATATTTTCAAAATGTTAATTTGTACATATGCATACATACTCTTGGAACACTTAGTGCATTATTACTAGTTTGGGGATTTAACATAAAATAAGCTATTCCATCAGGTCTGAGTAAGCATCATTCTTAATTACACAGTGGGGAAACCATCATTTGTGGAAAAAGTTGGGGGAAAAAACGGTTAAAAAATATAAAAACTGGGTATTTTTTTTGTGGTTAAATTCACCAATTTTATATAACAAAGACATTTTAGAAATTATAATGACATCAAAAGAAATTATAATACATTACATGTTTTTTGCAGTAAATTTTCAACAAAGCATTTTGTACTATTCAAATTTATCAAACAACATATAATTTCAATTTATTATTTTATGGATTTTTTTAAACTGAGGTTGAATTGAATTTTTTTTAAAGTGGCACTGTTAAAATATGCACTCGATATAACGAAACACATTTGTGATATTTTACTAAATTAATTAACAGTTTGTCCCAAAAATGTAATTGTTTAAAACCATCACAGATAAACAAGATTATATGCCTTACGACATTGTTTTTACAACTTTGATTTGACAATTTTAATCGAACAACTGCAGAAGTATCAATGGTTGATTGTATATCAGCAACAGAAGTAGTTGGCTGAATAAATAGAACTTCTTGCCTCATGTTTGGTCTTTTATTCTCTTCACATGCTTTTATAAACATTGGTGGTAACTTGTTCCAAGGTATTGAAAGGATATAGAATCACTTGACTCTGAATCGTAATAACTGCTATGGGAAATCGAGAGTGATGCAATGGATTCAGTTGCAGAATTCTTAGGTGTAGAAGCCATCGGAAAAGAAATGCTCAATGGTGCTGACAAATCACACTGATCTTGCGGCTGATAAGATGGTTACCATTTTAAATCATAATTCAAAATCCCCCTTCTTCCAGTAACTCTTAAGTCTTTTGTCTTTTCTAACTTGCAGATACATCTATCATGGTTCCAAACTTTTACGAGAGGCATGACGAATTCTGAAATTGAAAAGGATACATTAATTCACTGGTGTAACTAGCCTCTACTTCTTTCAATGTGGCTATAGCCCCCTTTCCAACAATCCTCATAGAATTCGACTACTCTATTAAATTTATAATATGAAATACACAAACGTAAAGAAATAAAAAAATAAGGAGTTTTAGAACATTGTTAGGCAAGGTTTCACAGGAAATGAGCATACACATTTCCCCAATTTATAGCTTGTAAAGTTTAAAATTTCTTTTGGTAAGATAGCCTTACTTACATTTATGGCATTGGGAAAAGTTATATTTAATATTATTTTTAGTATTTATGTTGGACATTGGTGTTATAAGAAATAATTCGCATAAACGAATATTAAAATAAAATTTATTTTTTTAAGTAATAGAGATTTAAATAAAAAAAAATACAAGAAATTCCAACATTACATAACACGCTTTATTAAAAAAATTATTAATTAATTTTCTTTCATATTTACTAACTTATAACCATTGTTTGTGTTCTAAAAGTTAAATTTGAACCGGTTATTCTCTATTACAATACTTTACAAAACTTCTCTAAACAACATTATTAGGGGAGAGAGTATGAATCACTCAGACAGAGCGTCCGGTAACCCAAAAGATTAATTTCTTATGACTGAATGCTTATTTTGCACAATAGGACTGACAAAAGGACTGGAAATTCTGCATGTATTCCTAGAATAACACTGAACATCAGTGGTAACAGAAAATAATATGTTCAAATGCAATGACCAGTTCTTCTGACTTTTCACCAAATCTCTTTATCTTTTTCATCAACCGTGCAGGGGAAATTAAAATAGTTCTGTTACTGGCAACAAAACCGATTGCCACAAAATTTATTGGCCTGTATGGATATAAGTTCTCCCACAAGCAGCATTGTCAAGGTGCAAGTCAATGCATTTGAACCGGTTATTTTCTGTTGCTATACATATTTACAAAACTTCTTTAAAACAACATAATTACACCAAAATGCATTGACGTTTGGTTTGGTTATTAACGTCGCACTAGAGCTGCACAGTGGGCTATTGGCGACGGTTCGGGGTATATCTCGAAGAAAACACCCGGGAACACATTCACACATACATTCATAAATGCAACTCGTTATTTTAGAACCACGGTCAGATGATGAGGAAACACCTGAACTGTCACTCAACCCCTTTAATAGACGTCGGGACTTTGGACCCCGATCATATTTATCGTGCACCAGTCCCGTATACACACCAGTATAATTTGTTGGATGTTCTGGACGACTTTTCTAGTATTTTGTAGCGAAGCTAGCAACCCTCTGATCACAATATCACTACTTTTTACTTTTCTTTGTCAAGTACATAGCCAGGCTCGAACCAGGAATCTTCGTACTACCAGCTAACGCCTTTAAACGCTCGGCCTCCAAAATGCATTGACAGATCACCCTGATTTATCAGAATAGAATCCAAGTCCGCCGTGGCCAAGCGGTTAAAGGCGTCGGCTGGGAATTCGAGTATTCCTGGTTCAGTCCTAGGTGATGGACTTGACAAAAAAAAGTAGAAAGCAGTGATCTTGTGATTGGAGGTTTGCTAGTTTCGCTACAAAGTACTAGAAAAGTCGTCCAGAACATCCGCAAAAATTAACGGCGTGTATACGGGACTGGGCACGATAAATCTGATCGGGATCCAAAGTACCGACGTCTATTAAAGGCGTTGGGTGACAGTTCAGGTGTTTCCTCGTCATCTGACCATGGTTCAAAAATAACGAGGTACATGTATGAATGTGTTAACCAAACCAGAATAGAACCCTGTTTTCTTTTTTTGTGATTCAAGTTTGGAAAGAAAACCAGACAGTTTCAAAATTAAAAAAAAAATCTTATTTATTTTCTTAGTCTAGTCGTAGGCGAAAGACTAAATAAGAGAGACAAATTAGATAAAATCACAATCTTAATTTTCCTTCAGTACATTAGTGGTTTGGTTTTGTTTTGTAAATTAACATCGTACTAGAGCTACATAGTGGGCTATTGGCGACGGTTCGGGGCCTATCTCGACGGAAAGACCCGGTAACAATGCCACGTATTTTTGAACCATTGTCAGATGACGAGTACAACACCTGAGCTGGCACCCAACGCCTTTAATAGACGTCGGGACTTTTTGGACCCCGATCAGATTTATCGTGCACCAGTCCCGTATACACGCCGTTAATTTTTTGTGGATGTTCTGGACGACATTCTAGTATTTTGGTAGCTAAGTTGGCAACCATCTGATCGCAATATCACTACTTTTTTTTTACTATTCTTAGTCTAGTCCGTCGCACAGGTTCGAACCAGGAACCCTCAGATTCTCAGCTGACGCCTTAATTAACTCGGCCACGCCTCAGTACATTAGTAAACAAAATAACCAGAAAATATGCTTTTAAATTTTCTTATCAAACATTTTATTCCACATAATTTTTCTGTATAGTTAATAGTTCAAATAAAAGTCTGAAAATTTAGCATTTTTAAGGTACTGTCTGTAAAATAGGTACTACGACGGTTGGGGTCAACTGGGGCACAGAAGTTTTAAATATTTCTGTAAAACTATCACTTCTGAAACAAAAAGTTCTACCTATTTCACATTATAAAAAATACTATAAGTAATTAACCTTTAAAATAAACAGAAGAACTTAAAAAAATAATAAAAATTCCTTAAATAAACAAAATAGTAATAAATATATAACTTTATTTTTATATTATATTTTTAATCAGTATAGTTATTTTCGTTAGCGTTCTTAGAAAATTATTACACATTCTGAAGTAAATGAAAATACAACTTTTAGATGGTTTAAGTACATACAAAGATCTCTGTTGTAGGAATAGAAAGCAGCATGGTAATTTTGAAAAATAACAGAACTATTGGCTGTAAACATTGGAAACAGTGCAGTCTGTGTCAGATACATCGCCTTTTGTGCAGCTATTATACATTTATCATGCTGTAATTTTAGTTTTTTTTAACAGTGTATAAATGCGAAATCCCTCGCCACTCATTCATTCATCACTAATTCTCCAACTTGACGTATATCCAGGAAGAAGAAATTTGCCAATGTTGTTCCTTATACTTTATATAGGAAAAGTAAGCTATTTTTGTCCGGTTTGAACGTTCTTAAGGGAACGTAAAACTCCTTTTTCGAAGTTAGCATTATTTTCGGATACTTCCAATTGTCCCAGAATCATGAAAAAACACACAAACAAAGGAAAAATTCGAAAATTTTGCATGTGGAACCCTTAAAAATCTGTAACGATTTTTAAAGATTGATTTGGACACTTCGAAATGTCTTAGAAATCATAAAATTGTGAATACCCCATACTGATAGATTTTACCATACATTTAAAGGACTAAATCGGAACATCCAAGAGCCTTCAAACATCTCCTGTATTATCTCTCTATATAAATACGAAGCCTTAATTACTTATGCACTCAGTCATCAGCAATTCTGCATTTTCTCACATTCGCATGAAGAGGACATTTGGTAATACTATTCCTTATACTTTAAATTGGAAAATTAAGATTTTTTTTTGGTTCGTATCGAAAGTTTTTTGTTATCCCATCCAGCGTATTCACCAGATTTAGTTCGCAGCGACTATCACCTGTTTCCCAATCTCAAAACATGACTCGGAGGTAAAAGATTTGTGAGGAACGAGGAAATGTTGTAAATGTATATTTGGAAGGACTTGACAAATCGTTCTATAAAAATGGTGTCATTGCATTAGAGCACCGTTATGAAAAATGCATTTTACTTGATGAAGATTATGTTGAAAAATAAAATAATAAAAAATTAAATAACATAATGTTTTGTCCCTCAGGTCGGAAACTTTTCACCCCACCCTCGTACACATTGTTTTATCGCCATCTTCTCCGTATTTTGAAGTTTCCCATTTCGTTCGTTAATAAAAGTTTGTTCAAAACTTGAACTTTTATTTCTTTGAGTCCCTCTGACGGACGAGAAAAAAAGAATAAATTTTTTTCGCTTATAAATATTGTATTTATTTTGTAAGTTATTTTCTTCCCGTGCGTAGAACGGGTATTTCTGCTATTCATAGATAAAATATAAAGTTTAACAAAATATAAACACATTAAAGCAAAATAGAAATATATATCACTACATATATTTAATTAATATATTAATTAAGTATTATCGATATTTTATAATTTAATCATTTAAATAATTTTAGAATATATTTCAAAATGAAATTTCTTATTGGTTTTTAAAAGATGCTTCGACTGAATTGTTTTTGTTAATATGTAATTCCTTTTCTCAGTCTTCTTACAAAACATGCCAATTGATAAATTTTATTTTAATTTTTAACGCATTCGATTCCATATTTCTGGTTGAAAAATGTAATCATTAATTTTTCAACAACATATTTCTTTCGGTAAAACCGGAATTTTAAATTCATATTCAATTAAAAAATGCAAAAATAATACAGAAACCATAAACAGGTTTTATGAAAGTTTTAATTTAAAGTCGCGTTAAAATTATATTTGATCATATTTGGGAAAAGTGTATTTATGATAAATTAATGCTTAAAATGTTGAATTCTTTTTCAAAAAACATATGAAACATTTTGGTTTTTAGTGGATATTTTAAGTTACCTTTTCTTAAACACTTACAAATGTATCTCAAATTCAAGAAGTCTTAACTTGTATCTCTTTTACTTGGATCTATGAAATAAAAACTTGATTTTGCTGAAAATACATAATTTTTATATAAATATACACACTATATAATGTACAATATATTATATCATTACAAATTTTGTTTCTTTAACAAGGCAAACTGAATTTTCAGAAAGACACGTCTTTATACCTGCCAAATTTTTATTGACTTGTCCAACAGGTGACCCGTTTATTCGACTTTGAACGTTTCTGTCAGCCATAAAAGTCATCTCATAAATCTAAATAGCTCGAAACATTTGAACTAGAAAACCTTCTCAATTCAACATTTCTATTTTGTAGGCACTCTCACGCACACACTCCCGATCGTTTGCTCCTCCCACCTCCCTCCCCTTCTAATCCCCCTGGGTGTTCGCAAGATGGCGGTCGCAGTGAGACAAGCGCACGTTGATGGGCGGTAAACCAATCCGATATTTTCTTTCCCTTTCTCAACCCTTGTCCACATCTCCACCTGTGAGTTGGCTTCCCTGCCCTCGGTAGGAGTCCGCATTCTTTCTGTTCAGTAGTTGCTGATGCCTCTTGTTTGTTTACCCCGATTGGTGCAGAGGAATTCTCTTTCGGATGCTAAGTACACTACAAGTTGATGGAAATGCAAGCTTTTCATAGTTGGTATTTTCATAAGGAATGGCGGAAATGAAGAAATCGTTTGAGACATGTTTACATTTGCACATTACACAGGATATTTTGAATCTTTGGTATAATTCTTATGTGTTTTTCTTATTCAAATATTGGTAATCAAAAATATAATATATTATATTTCGTAGTACATATTTATTTTTATACTGATATCATAAGTAGCATTCTTTTTCGATCCAACGGTTCCATTTTTTCGAAGGATTCTTTCGTAGAAAAACTTTTTGATATTACAAAACATACTAAAGACTACCGCTTTAATAAGAAATATGTTGCATTAATCATAATTACAAGATACACTAATTATATGAAAAATAGATGTCAAAATATATGTTCATAGTCGTCCATCAAGAAAAGAAAATATAGGAAGCATAATAGGCACTAGCTTTTTATTACTTGAGTTATTATTTTTAAGCTGCATTTAATTATTCATTGAAGACATTATTAAACGTGTAAAAATCCATGATGATTCACAGTAGAATGAAAAGCAAACACTCTATGCAGGTCTCTTGTAAATCTCCAAATATACCATTTTCTATTGATAAGAAAAACACAGAGCCTTAAACAGTTTTTGACGAAACAGTTGTTAATTTTAAATCGCCGATAAGTTCTATTTATACGATGACAATAAGATTATTAATAATATTTATTTCATAGCCTTCAACACAGTGGACCGATGTTCAAGAAATGGGTCAAACTGTGTCCTAAAATGACAATGTAAAATATATTTTTCAACACTGTAGAAAAAAAGTACTTAAAAATAAGTACCTGAACATACTCGTTTTTCTTTGAGTACAATTGCACCGTAAATGACGTACTCAAATTTAAGTAATCGTACTTTCTTAAAAATTTAGCAGTGTGATTCAATATTGCTGATCTTAGCTTCTGTTCAAGCCATTTTAGCAAAGCAACCTGACAAACTTAAAATAGTTGATTCAGAAGATGGTTTTCCACATCATTTGATGTCGATTGCTTAAATGGAAACTGAGTTATTGCAACTCAATTATCTAACTTCCCATTGTTTTAGCACACCTTTTTAACATTTCTTCTGTTTATAACTTCTTCATGTCACCCTGATAGTACAACGGATAAGGCACTGGACTGATGTGCCTTAGTATATGGGTTCGATTCCCGGTAGGTCTTGGTTGTAATTGATGATATTTATTGAAAGTGATTTACGAAGGCAGCCTTACGTAGGCAAGCAACTGCTCTTTTTATTCATTTTTACTCATTTGTACTCATTTTTGATTACATCAAAGTACGTCTTTTTCAAAAATGAAATTTATATATTCGGAGCTATGATAAGCATCGAATGTACTAAAAATGGAGTACATTTTACTTATTTTTGAGTACCTATTTTTAACAGTGAATGTATTATTTTTAAATTTTAATAACATACAACATTTATTTCATTTTGACTTGCACTAATGTTTGCCAACTTTTCCCTTTTAAATATAATTACAATTTTATGACATTGAAAGTTTTCTTTATGTTTATTTGTATAATACAGCGCAATGTTAATTTTAAATTACTTCACAGTACAGATGCTTACAAAAGACTGCCTTTATGGTCGGTCCACTTGATGAAAACGCCAAACTATTCTCATTTTAAACTTTTTAAAATAATAATAACATAATTAATTAAAACACGAAAAGGCAATTCTATTTTTAAAAACAAAATTTATTTTTATTTCTTAAATACATATTATATAATACAGTATTTCCCCGAGAAATGCTACACTTATAGTGTGCTTTACCGAACTCAACGTTTCAGACAAAACGAAATTAGCTCATTCGCTTAACTATCATTAACTATTAACTATCTATCATTAGATTGCTTTTTTTTACTATCACTAACACACCCAGTGGCACTTTTATCATATGTTAAACACCCTGTGGATCTCTTATGTTTCATAAAAATATGAAATTTGTATTAAGGTTAAACAAAAAATACATGTGTGTGTGATATCACTAATAAATATACACATAACATAATGACAGTTTACTTTAAGTTTTTAGTTCGATAATTTAATTTACTAATTTTATATATAATAATTACTTATTTTCCTGATAACTATATATAGATTTTATTGATATTTCCAATTACATTTCTAAAATAAATCTGCATTTTCAGTTTTATTTACTAAAATTATACACGACATTTGACCTTGGATTTGAAGGTTGTGCGTGGGGCTAATTAGGGTTTTTGGCGCGAACGGCAATTTTGGAATGGGGATTGGATCCTTATTACTGATAACGACTTTAATCGGTGTCGCTGATAAGTGTCATAAGTCACGTTTGGCGGGATGTGTGTTTACGATAATTTTAGGAGGGCGAAGGAAAGGATATTTTTGAGATACACAGTGGTGGAAATGCGTCGCAATAGAGCAGCACAGTGGACTATTGGCGACTGTTTGGGGTATATTTGGAAGGAAAGATCTGAGAACAATGCCATGTATTTTTTTGAGTGGGCTATTGGTGACGGTTTATGGCCTATGTCGAAAGAAAGACATGACACAAGACTATGTATTTTTTAAACTATAGTTAGTATGAAATAAAAGAATTTTCATAAAACATATGGCATTTTGCGAGATGAAATGAAATATATTACAGAATAAGATTTTTACCTATTTTTTATATTTATTATAATTATATTTTATTATTGCTAATTTAAAAGTTGAAGAAGAATTTTATATACGTATGGAATTTTGTAAGTATGGTTAAAGTGAATGAAAGAAAAGTATATTTTATTTGACCAACTGCAGTATATGATTAATCCCCATAACTCTAAAAAGAATTATAAAAAAAAATATGTATGCTTAATTTATGGTTTTATGAAAATAATTTATACAAAAATATATAAATTTAAATTACAATTTATTTAGCGGATTTTAGCCTTTGTGAGTAAAAATAACAAGTAACTTACACTAAAGTTTTTTTTTTTGTTTTTGTTTTTGGTAGTGGCGTCCTAGATAAGGGTTAATTAAACTTTTTATAAAAATTTTCTTTAAATATTTTTATCGAAAAATGACATACCGTTAGAATGAGAAGAGAGGTTCTGCCTTGCGCTTTTTTTATGCGTAACTGTATTGCTTAATGTCCAAGACACAGTTGGTTGCACGAAGATTACATACGGGCCAGTTTTTATCAGTTAAGATTACATACGGGCCAGTTTTTATCAGTTAAGATTACATACTGGCCATTTCGACCAGTTTTAATTATACGGTTAAACTTAATATATCATTTTGTAAGGAATAAAATCTACTGCACATTGATATACCAAAAATTTGCATAGGGGACTATCTTCAATCCGCACCAACGTTAAAATTTCCAATAGCAACACCCAATTTTGACTGAATATTTAGAATCTACGACAAAATTTTTCGTTGGATATCAATTTACAAGTCATTTAGTCAAGTAGTTTTTGAATTATGCGTATCGGCAGTATAAAACTTGTAATGTATATATATATATATATATATATGGGTGCCAGATTCCCTGCGAAGTAACAATACGTCGTCCGAAATTATCCTCCAATATATTTAGCATGTATACGAGACTGGAGCACGTTAAATCTGACCTGGGCCCAAATTCCGACGCCTTTAGAGGTTTTGTCAGGAGTAGTATAGGTGGGTACTGACCGAATACAATAGAAGGGGGCGTGGCCACCTGTCAATCAAACTCGGCCTCGTAGACGAGGGTCTGGATGACGTCATCGGACAAGATTGGCTTGGAAGAGAGGGTTTCTGGATGACGTCATACTTTCTGGAATATTCCGGGGAATGTGTGACGTCATCTTTAATTTATTTTTTATTTAGTTGAATTTTTGGGGAAGGTGTGACGTCATCCTTGTGACGTCAAGGCTTGGAAGAGAGGGTTTCTGAATGACGTCATACTTTCTGAGGACGCCATTTTTATTTAATTAATTTTAGTTAATTATTTTGGATTTATTAATTGGAGAATTTTAATGGGGAATTTTAGTTAATTATTTTGGTGGGTTAATTTGACTTGAATATTTTCTGGAATTTTTTTTTTTTTTGGTTAAAATGGATATTTGGCCGAGGCCGGGAATCGAACCGGGGACCTTTTGTGTGATCGACGAGCATGCAACTGACTATGCCACGAAGACTGTTGGTGATATCTGTTCTTAATGGTATAAGTGTAAAGCTATGTATTAAAGATAGTTTTATATTTTGAAAGATGTTGCTATGTTAGAAAATAGTGGCGCCATCTATAAATGGAAATGATTTATTAGCTTTAATATTTTATTTTGAAGACGGGTACTTGTATCGCAATGTGTTTTATTTAAATGGAAATAATTATTTAATATTTTTGAAGATCTTATTTACTTGTGACGCTGTTTAGTTAAATGGATATAATTTATTATAAATATTTTATTTTGAAGACGGGTACTTGTATCGCAATGTGTTTTATTTAAATGGAAATGATTTATTAGCTTTAATATTTTATTTTGAAGACGGGTACTTGTATCGCAATGTGTTTTATTTAAATGGAAATAATTATTTAATATTTTTGAAGATCTTATTTACTTGTGACGCTGTTTAGTTAAATGGATATAATTTATTATAAATATTTTACTTTGAAGACGGATACTCGTGGCGCCATCTGTTATTAGTTAAATCGAAATAATTATTTAATATTTTACTTTGAAGACGGATACTCGTGGCGCCATCTGTTATTAGTTAAATCGAAATAATTTATTATTAATTTTTTATTTTTGAAGACGGATACTCGTGGTGCCATCTGTTTTTAGTTAAATCGAAATAATTTATATCTGTGTTGTTTGCTATGCAATGACCTATCAAGATGTGTTTATATAACATGGTAAAAAAAGGTAATTTTTAGTTTACACAACATGTCAAAAAAGGTAATTTTTAAAATCGTCATTATTCAAAAAAGGTAATTTTTTAACTTAACCAACCTGTGAAAAACGTCATTTTTACATAGGATTACATGTTACGAAAAGGTAATTTTTATTTTATGCCACATGTAAAAAAAGGTATTTTTTTTAAACGTCCTTATTCGAAAAAGGTAATTTTTTAAAAGCGTCATGATTAAAAAACGTAAATATTAAAAAGGGTAATTTTAATAAACGACATTACTTAAAAAAAGGTAATTTTTATTTTTAACAAACTAATGAAAAAGGTCATTTTTTCATAGGATTACATGTAACGAAAACGTAATTTTTATTTTATTCAACATACTAAAAAAGGTAAATTTTTAAAACGTCATTATTCAAAAAAGGTCATTTTTAATTTACACAACATGTAAAAAAAAAAAAAAAAAAAAAAGGTAATTATGTGTTATACATTTTATAATATGTAAAGTTGTAATACAAAAAGTTGACGATATTTGGTAAATTCAATTTCTTTATTCACAGAGTTTCCCATTTGAAAGGAGAAGTTTTTACAATATTCGTTCGTTGTTGAATTTTTCTACGTTTCCTTGGGGGAGGTGGTGATTGCAATAAGTATTTGTTGCCTATAAAGTCACTTGGTACATTTAATTCTTTCAACACTTTGTCGTAGTCATGCTTACGTGACACGTATTTTCGAGAATTATACATGTACGTAAATAAATCAATAATATTGGAGTTGGGTATTTTTTGTCCATGTACAATCAGCCGTCCATTTGCGTCCCATGACAAAACGTCGGGATGAGACTTGAACAAAGCAAGGGCATTTTCTGCTTTTCGTCGCATCGTCTTATATACAGAGTTCATTATATGTTGTTGATAAATATCTGGAATATTTTTCTTTTCATCTATATTACTACCGACTTCTATTTTCTTATCCTCTTGTGGTTCAACATGCTTCTTTTCCTCTTCTGCCATTTTCTTGTCATTGTCTTCTGGTCGTAGTTTCTTTATGAGAAAAGGTTGATTGAATTCTTGGAGATTAAGACTTGTATGAAGGGTTTCGTGATAGCGTGCCAATTTTTCATGATCTGTTAGGTCACTATTTAGTATTTGCATCATAGCTTTATCCAATTCACTCAATCTCTTCTTGGACACAGTATGCTTTACCACTAATTCTTCAGGTACTAGAGCAAACTTCTTAACTTGAGCCATGGATTAAACTTGTTAATACACTAAGTACACTGGGGATAAGGATATTGAGGAATCCGCCTTTCTGTGTGATAATTTCACGCTTTTTATCCAATGACACTTTACGTTTACTTAATTTGCGTAAAATTCCTTTATGTTTGGAGAGACGTTTCTTCTGGTCTGCAGTCAACGGTATATTACCCTTTAATGTATTGAGACAACACTCGCATATCGCTTTTATACACTTCTTGTCGATTTTCTCCAATAAAGGCTTGCGTAAGTTGGATGGACATATTTGTATGAGCTGTAATTGATTCACCTGTTCCTCGGTGAGCGTCATATTGACAACTGATACATAATTTACATGTATCTTGCTTTTTATACCACTTGGGAGAGTTATTTAAACTGATATACGCTTTGGGTTTGATGAGGTAATATGTTAGTACGTAACCGTAAACCTTCAGGTGTTTCAGCACGTAAATCAATAAACAAATAGGTATATGGATTTTTTGTGGCATCTTCAAACACTTCCTGAAATAGTCTGACGTGTCTAGGAAACAGTTGTCTTCCCAGATGGCTTACTTGACTCAAGTCCCTTCGATTTTTACTGAGTACCAAATAATGAGCGTTCAATGTAATATCCCGCATTTCTTTGCCTTTATGAAAAAAGTTCTGCGTTATGAATATCACACTGAGGTTCAGATGATGACTACCACGCGTAAATAAATCACTAAGATGCTTATCATTCGAGGATTGCATGAGATCATCGATCACAAAAAGGGTATTGTCTCCCAAATATTCTTGAAAGGTAGTGGGTAATCCTTCCACAAATATCACATGATCTATGTCATCGTAGAGAGGTTGATAAATACCATAAAACCATACTATTTTATCGGGTACTATGGAAATCATTTTCTCTTTAGCCTCTATCATATCCCTCACAAAATAACTTTTACCGCATCCCGTAGGACCAGCAATGACCATCGTAAAAGGGTGTTGCAACTTTGGAAGTTCCATTGCGAATGAGACGTAATACACCATACAACTGTTTAAATAAGGGTCAAGACAAAACATTTGACAAAAAAAAAGTTTATTTTATTGAAAGAAAGGCAAAAGTGTTCTAAAATGCTTGGTTACAAAGTAATGCACTTTTACATCATTACATAGTTGATGAGGTACAAAAGGCAGTAGGATTTCGTTCAGAGTACGTCCTACACATTTCGAATACAAATAATAGATACAATATTGTCCACACACAGAGCTGACATTAGACTGTAACTGCATAGGATTAAATTCCACATGTTGAAAATTCTCGACATAATTTTCTATATCTCCTCCAAAATAGGCAGGTGGGTTTCCATACGAGTCAAAGAAACATAGTTCCATTGGTGAATGGATGTAGAAAGCTAACCAATGACTCCCTTCTTCTGTCGACTTGTCTGTATTGGCCACGAAACAAGCAGGAAAGTCTGTGATACGGGATGGTAATTCATCACTTGCAAACACACCTAAAAAAATGTGTTTGGTCTTCTCGTTTCCGGAAAGAATTCTTCTTATTTGTTCGGTTTCCATTAATTCGGAAAGTCACACACCACGTGACGGGATTTGGATATTTCAATCACGTTTTGAAACTCTGCGTAAATGAGTACAGATAAGGTTTCTGCAATAGCTTCAGAAAACTTCACTTCCACTCGTAAGTTTCCTTGATGTTGTAGATTAAAGTGTTCACCGTCACACAAATCAGGAGTCAGATCGAATGCATACAACACATGACCTTTCGCATAGTCTTCATGGGATAAATAAATACCTTTATCAGCGTTGAATCCAGAGAATAAACTGTGGTAGGCCCTAGTATAACTTTTTGAAGAAAAATCTAATTCCAAAGGCTTGGTAGGAACGGGTTGACCGTCCACATAGATGGCGACAGAACTTGCGTTATGATGTGCAAACAGGAAAGGGTTCTTAATATATGCTCCATTCATGGCAGCATTTTCCACGCAGGTGAGAATCACACGCTTTGGCATGGATCCAAGAAACACATTGTCTTGCAAAAATGAATAGCTTCCCTTTGCAATACTGTAAGTTTTACAAATGACTCGATCGATCGGGTATTTACAAGATGTCTTCTCCAAAGCCTTGGCATGGGCTATAGACACAGCAGGGGCCACCTTTACTTTTCTGATAAACATAGACGCATGTTCCAAGATAACCTTAAAGTCATCCGTTGCCGTGGGGGATGTCAGACAAAAGGAAGTTTTACTACGTATCATCTTAATCTTTATACTCACCATGTTGATCATGAGTCGATTTTGATGAAAGATGTCGCAATGGAGTTGTCCAATCATATCCAGGACTTGTCCGCCTTTGATAAGATTATGGCGTGTCTTTAACCCATCACTCGCTCCATCTGCTGTTGGATCTATCACAGAGGGATCCGTATCTTTGTAGAATCCTTCACAGGTGAGTAAGCTTTTCTTGGCATCTTCTCCATAATTGAGTAGGGTTTCTATGTAGGCTCTGTAAGGATAGGTATTGCTGGCCGAAGAGATATTTCTTTCATTCAAACTCACATCCACTTGACTGAAGAGCGAATGTAGAAAGAGATTGCTAGGAGTCACTTTAGAGTCCGCAGGCAGTGGAGTTCCATCCGCTTTCGTTACTTTAACTTTGATATGAATATAGGAAGAGGCGAGATCCATATATTCTTCTCCATTTCCGGAAATGGTGAATTCAATGGGACCGCCATCTCGAACACTGGCAAGGGGGTGAAATTCGACAAACTGTCCTTTTTCAATCACTGTCTGTGTAGGGGGTACTGTAAACAAATCCAACTCTGATTTGACGCAGGGAGGGGAGTCTTTGTAGATAAACGAAGCCATTAGGAGAAAATATCGCGTGCTGCACTCTGCTTGTCTAAACGTGGAATGACGGTATTTGTCATTCGCTTGCGCTTTTTATTTCTTTTCCCACTCCCAATCATGGTCTTGACTTTGACCGCGGCTTTATTCGTTAAATCTTTTCCAGCTTCCTTGAGTCGTCGCTTGGCAGCTGATTTGAAATCTTGACCTTGAGAAATATCGTTCACTAAATTCACACCACTGTGGAATAGTTGTTTACCAATTGCTTTCACACCCGATGTAAGTAAAGGTGCCGCCGCCCTGAAGAAGGATCGAAAGAGACCCCCTAATCCATATCCTCTCTGATAGGGACTTCCTTGATAATAATTCAATCCGCCTCCCGTTTGTTGATCATAGTAATCTTCAAAAGATTTTTGGCAGCATTTGTAGGGTACATACATTATGATAGAGATCTTTGACGAAAGTGTAACTTCACGTACGAGCGTCCACGTTCAAATGGCGTTAAGTAGCCTGTGTGCGTCCTTATAACGATTTCCATCGTCTCGATCATTTTCCGATTTACAGGTAAATAGTGCGGTCTGTCGTATTGTTCACTCACCATCTCGCCATCTTGACCTTTCACTCTCACTACTCGAAGAAGGGGTGCTAACACATCACCGACTATCTGGGGTTCTACGATATCGGTATAGATCATCAATACATGATAGTGTGCGGATGGGTCTGCCACGAAGGGGCTCACAGCTGCACTTTCTATGTTGGTGTCCAATGAAGTAATCTCAGTCGGTGCAAATCCCAACATTTGAGCAAGTCCATCTTCTAATATAACTTTAGCATATTTGACCTTAATTTCTACGCGTTTCGTTACTGCATTATAACTGGTCATAATTTTTCCGTCATGTTCTTTCACATACATAGCTTTTAAAATATCCGGAACGGTTTCGTAACATCCGGGAGGTATACGTCTTCCCACTTTTAATTGTCCATCCACTTCAAATCCGAATAAATTATTGTGCTCGTTCACATTATACCACGTGTGCGGATAGACCAATTCTACCATGCCGACCTCCCATTCTCCCTTCAGTTCAATCGGTATGGATAATCGTGTAATAAAATGTGAAATTTTATTCTCGGGGAAATAGGACATGGAACTGTCCGAGATCAACGTAATGTAGAAACTCATCCTTTCATAGAGATGTCCAGAATGACATCTTTATTCTATGATATCCCTATTTATAGGGGTAACAAGTTAGAAGCGGGGATCCACTGATTAAATTTGGCGGGATATCCTCGATATTTCACATAATATTCAGTTTTCTTTTTTTTTATGCGCTTTTTTAATACTTTTTCAATGACAAAGTCCTCTTTCATGGTGACCTTTTGCAACTCTTGTTTATAAAACGTGCCTTCTATGGGCTCACCTAATAAATCTTTGATTCTGTACACAGTAGGCTGCCTCTTGATGCAATCTGTGACGACGAATAATTCTTCTGTCCAATTGGCTTCATACCCCTTTTCAAAGGTAAGTTTCTTGCGTGACACTCGTACTGTATCTCCGACCTTGAACTCACACTTGGGTGGAGGATCCTTATTCTTATCTGCATACAGGGTATTCCACACCTCTTGTTGATTATCCACATTCACTTCCACAGGTGAACGCTTGATACTTCTATGATACGTATGGTTATAACTGCTGACTAAATCTGGCAACACGTCGATATATCGATGCGTATTCTTGGTCGTGAAATATTTCCACATCTTGGTCTTGAGCGTGCGATTAAACCGTTCCACCACAGACGCTTTCGTAGCATTAAAGGTGGTAAAAAATCGAATGCTTTGGGTTTTCAGAAATTTTTGAAACGTGCTATTTTTGAACTCGGTCCCGGCATCGGTCTGCAGTACTTCGGGGGCCCTCTCACTAAATATGGTTTGAAAAGCTTGCATAATATCCACACCCCTCTTTTGCTTGAGTGGAACAACCCATGCATATTTTGATAATATATCAATACAGGTGAGCACATAACGGTAACCGTCATTATACTTTTTCAAAGCGGGCATATCCACTAAATCGGCTTGCCATTGTTCATCCATACCGTAGACATACACACGATTCGTAGGAAACGTATGACGCATAGGCTTATGTAACGTGTAGGCGTCAACACCTTCCAGCCACGTCTTGATGGTTTTCTTTGGAATTTTGCGATCGGCAGCACGGTATAAGGCATCTACACCACCAAAACTTGCTACGTGATCGGGATTTTGATACATCGGATCCATGGTATATTACTCACAGTCTTAGATGAAATAGGGTAAATCATAAAGAAAGAGTCAAATTCGCAGTGTCGTTGACACGTAATGTAAAGTCCACCGCTATTCGTGCGGTATCGGTGATCAGGTAAATAATAGCTATGACTACGCACAAGCAAATGTATAAGCACCCTGCGCTCGTTACCTCACTCGACAATGCCATAACCGCAACTAATACTTTCTTTGAGATACACTATTATATAAACATTAATTATATCCCACAATACACTTGGCATTTGTTATGAGATTTCATTTGAATTATAGTGTCTAAACGTATCTAACCCATCATAGAAGCGTACCCATCCTCCATCATGGTAACGTCCTACTTATAGTTACAAAAAAAAAAAAAAAAAATTGGCTGCAATACCATAATTCTCTCCACCTTATTTTGATCAAATTCATCTATATGCTATGGGGTATACATTCAGGGAACCAGTGGCATCTCTTTTGTTAAACTGTTGCCATAAAAAATATCCAATCAGAAATCAAGTATTGGCGTAAAAGTACGTTTTTGAATCAACCAATCAGAGAACAGTAGTGACGTCATCAGAACATTCCCTCTTTAAGAACACATTGCCACCGAGAAGAAACCGGTCCCCCAAACCCAGCCATGAACGTAATCAGGTATACTTTAAAATCGTCTTCAGATACCAGACAGTTCTAGTATAGTGGTTAGGATAAGCGCTAATACTATATCAGAATTGTCTTTTGGTTCACGAGGTCAGAGGTTCGAATCCGCGCTTTTGCTTAAAAATAAAATAAAAACTACTAAATGGATTTAATTTATTTCTACTTAGGTCATTGCATAGCAGACAACACAGATATAAATTATTTCGATTTAACTAAAAACAGATGGCACCACGAGTATCCGTCTTCAAAATAAAAAATTAATAATAAATTATTTCGATTTAACTAATAACAGATGGCGCCACGAGTATCCGTCTTCAAAGTAAAAATAAAAATAATTATTTCCATTTAAATAAAACACATTGCGATACAAGTACCCGTCTTCAAAATAAAATATTTATAATAAATTATATCCATTTAACTAAACAGCGTCACAAGTAAATAAGATCTTCAAAAATATTAAATAATTATTTCCATTTAAATAAAACACATTGCGATACAAGTACCCGTCTTCAAAATAAAATATTAAATAATCATTTCCATTTAAATAAAACACATTGCGATACAAGTACCCGTCTTCAAAATAAAATATTTATAATAAATTATATCCATTTAACTAAACAGCGTCACAAGTAAATAAGATCTTCAAAAATATTAAATAATTATTTCCATTTAAATAAAACACATTGCGATACAAGTACCCGTCTTCAAAATAAAATATTAAAGCTAATAAATCATTTCCATTTATAGATGGCGCCACTATTTTCTAACATAGCAACATCTTTCAAAATATAAAACTATCTTTAATACATAGCTTTACACTTATACCATTAAGAACAGATATCACCAACAGTCTTCGTGGCATAGTCAGTTGCATGCTCGTCGATCACGCAAAAGGTCCCCGGTTCGATTCCCGGCCTCGGCCAAATATCCATTTTAACCAAAAAAATTCCAGAAAATATTCAAGTCAAATTAACCCACCAAAATAATTAACTAAAATTCCCCATTAAAATTCTCCAATTAATAAATCCAAAATAATTAACTAAAATTAATTAAATAAAAATGGCGTCCTCAGAAAGTATGACGTCATTCAGAAACCCCTCTCTTCCAAGCCTTGACGTCACAAGGATGACGTCACACCTTCCCCAAAAATTCAACTAAATAAAAAATAAATTAAAGATGACGTCACACATTCCCCAGAATATTCCAGAAAGTATGACGTCATCCAGAAACCCCCTCTTCCAAGCCAATCTTGTCCGATGACGTCATCCAGACCCTCGTCTACGAGGCCGAGTTTGATTGACAGGTGGCCACGCCCCCTTCTATTGTATTCGGTCAGTACCCACCTATACTACTGTCAGGTTTCATCTCAGGTGTTCTCTTCGTCATCTGACCATGGTTAAAAAAATACGAGGCATTGTTCCCGAGTCTTACCTTCAAGAGAGACCCTGACCCGTCACGGACCTACAGTTGCCTAGTGGATAAAGGCGTTCATCTGGTAATCAGAGGATTTCTAGTTCGAACCCGTGCGATGGATTTGACAAAGAAAAGTAAAAAAAGGTGATTTTGAGATCGGAAGTTTGCTAGCTTCGCTACAAAAATATTAGAAAGTCGTCCAGAACATCCAACAAATTATACTGTTGTTTATACGGGACACGATGAATCTGACAGGGGTCTAATGTCCTGACGCCTATTGAGGTTGCGTCGGGTGAAAGCTCAGGTGTTGTCCTCGTCATCTGACCATGGTTCAAAAATTCAAGGCATCATTTCCGGGGTTTCCTTCAAGATAGGGCTCGAACCGTCGACAATAGTCCACTTTGTGCAGCTCTAGTACAACGTTTATTTAAGCAAATAAACAATGAACCATCCAGGAAAAGAATGAGATCAAAAGTAGGGTTTCAAAAAGTAGGGTGGCGAACTGGCTTTCGCTCGTCACCCCTAATTTTCTTTAGTTTGCAATTACTTGATTATTGTTTATGGTAAGGTTTGAAAGGTTTTTGGACACAACACCATAAGTGGCTTTGTTTTAAAATTGATTTTTTAAAAGTGCAAAAATATTGTGCACATTGAAGTGGTCTAAACATTGTTAAAAAACTTGATTAAATACAAAAAATATTATGTTCATATTTTTGTTTTTTTATATGATGTTTAAAAGTATTAAAATATTTTTGGGACACCCTGTATAATCTTAGACAAGCACGATTTTATGGAAAGAATGAGCAATTACATAACCTCAATTCATGCTGAGTGTGTAAATATAACATTTACAATTTCTATTAAATTTAGAATTTAGAAACTACGTATTGGTAAAATATTAAAAATATTATAAAACATTTGTTCCATCTGAATTTTAAAATGAAAGAAAGTAAATCATTGTTATATGTATTTTAAACCAGGAATAAATTATTTTTTAAAGATATAGTATATAATTTTTAATTTTTTTTGCCATATTAATTTTGTCATTTGTCTGTATAATTTCAGAACATCCTAAGAATACAATTTAATAAAGTTTGATGTCATCAAAAATACTATATAATAAAATCACGTTGAAGTAGTAACATATCTTTAAGTATAAAACATACTGTATCATGTTATTTGAACAATTCTAGGTGAGTCTGACCACGCATAAGAAGAACATCGGCTGCCGCCAAAACATTTTTTACCAGCGTCCTTCATTTCGTAGTCCAACCAGTACTTGGTTCAATGTGGAGGTAGCCCCTCAAATAAGATCGATTATGGTGGAGGGTTAAATTAAGTGTCACTACAGCTAAATATAGGGTTTATTAGGGTTAGTGGGTTAAAATAACAATAGTAACAACCGCACTAGGGCTATACTAAGTTTTTTATTAGGGTAAGTGGTGGAATTTCCGCTACACTAGAGCTGAACATTGGGAGTTTCTTTAGGGTTGGTGGTTAAAATAAATTTGGTTGTACAAGGAGATTTACTAAGGTTGAATTTGCGTTGCACTCAAGAGTAACATGTTGGTTTATTACGGTTTATTTTACAAGGGGATTGATTAGGGTAGATGGGTAGAATATGCGTTGCACTAGGTACTAGATCTATAGAAGGGAATTTATTAGGGTAGGAAGGTTGAATTTGCTTTGCACTAAAGCTGAACATGGGGGTTTATTACGGTTTGATGATTAAAATAATTTTTTAGGAAGGAAAAAAAAGAAGTTTAATTATAAAATGAAATTTAAAAAAATAATAATAATAATAATAAAAAAAGCAAAAAAAAAAATTAAAATGGAAAAAATATTTAATTAAAAAAGAAAAAGTTAAGAGACCAAAAGTTAAAAGTAGAAAATGGCTTTTAAGTTATATTACGGCGTTTATGTCACTTTGGGGACTTAACTTGTATTTATCTTGTGTAAAAAAGGATTAATTAAAAATATTGACAGTTTACAACTTACGACAGAATGCGTAAAGTCCTTTCTTATCAAGTCTCAAAGGATAATTGTCATAAATATATTAAAATATTAACAGACAGTAGAAATACTACTTTAGGCATTAAAATTCTTGCAAAATATTATAAATGTATAAAAAATAGAATGAAGAGTAACTGAGAAATGGGTACTTAGAAAAAAAAAATTGTACAAAACAGTCTATAAAAGCATAAAAATACCATCCCACGTATTAAAATATTACCAATATGGAAGTACTTGGGGCAAATTAAGTTCAGAAATGGATACTTATAAAATAAATTAACATGACTACAATTAAAAACCTTTTTTTTTACAAATAAATAACTTATGTAAATGTTATCTGAATATACCATTAAATGTGCGACGTTAATTAAGCAAACTAAACCAACCTATATAATTTGAGAACACCCTAAGAATATAAATGAACAAAGTTTGACGTTATCCAAAATACAATATAAAATCACATTGAAGTACTAACATATCTTTAAGTATAATACATACTGCATCATATTTCATTAGAACAATTATATGCTATACTCGGGGACAACCTAAGTTTAGCCTAAATCAATTGAATATTTATACATATCATAGCTTCCGCTTCAGGTTCAACTTAGGTTGTCCCCGAGTATAGTCTCGCCACGAACATAAGAATCTCGACTGCCGCCAAAACATTTCCTACCCGCGTATGTCTGACTATTACTTTGTTCAGTGTGGAGGCAGCCCCTCAAATGCGATCGATACATATTGTCGAATATATCTAATTAGATTATTTTGTGGGTTAACGGGACTCGGTACCCCAAAATCGATGAAAATGTCAAAAAAAAATTTATTGGTTTAAAATAACGCTTTAACCTTCTAGCATGTTTTCTCAAAGTTTCAAAACGATTGAATAAATATTAATCATATTATGAACGTTTTCTTCACTCCTTACCCAATGTGTTACATGGAGAAAGTCATAAACCAATTGTAAAAATGGGTACATCTAAGCAAAATTATAGCAATGTATCAAAGGTGTTTCTATAAAACTGTTATAAAGATGTATTACCTGCCAAACGCAAAATTCCAACGAAATTGTACAAATTATCAGCTAGTTCAGGTATCCCAAAGATACATTTGTAAACAAAAAGCGAGTCTGTGTTTTTTTGCCAAATTTTGTATGTGAATACAACTTAGAATTATACATACTATGAAAAAGTCTTCAAAATATTTAGGATCAGACGATAAATTAATTTACTGAAACTCTGTGTGTGAATTGATTTGCCCAAAAGACAATAGAGGAAAAGGCGGTGTACTGCAAAATCTCTTATTTTGCAATACGACGCCTTATCAGGGATTTTGCACTCAAACTTGTAAATATTGCAATGCATAAAGAGAAAAAGTA
Organism: Troglohyphantes excavatus; assembly: GCA_963932185.1. NCBI lineage: Eukaryota > Metazoa > Arthropoda > Arachnida > Araneae > Linyphiidae > Troglohyphantes > Troglohyphantes excavatus. Next base: position 65,826,657 of record OZ010676.1, on the reverse strand, counting down.
ATTTAAGAATAAATTTGGATTAACTTATGCTGCAGGGTGCTTTAATTTTACAGTGAGTGTCATGTATAAAACCACTAAAAAAATTTCAGTTTTCCCTGCATTGCACTCAACAATAAAGCAAATTATATAAATATCTGCAGTCAAATTTTGTTTAATAATGTTCAGTAGTTAGTGGTTTGCTAAAAATGTATTACAAGAATAAAAATTTGCTTGACAGTGAATTATTTTATTGTGTTTTTTGAAATTTTGCATGCATTGAATACTGAAAGTGACATTTTTATTTAAGGTTGCAGCAAAATAAAATAATTATTATTTGTCATTAATTTTACATAATTTGTAGGATATATATTCGTTATTTATGTGAAAAAATATTTGAGTTAATTGGGACATTTATAATAAAATATTTTCAATACTGAAATCTTTAAATGCATTTATCTCAGCTTGCTGTTTTCGTGAACATACACCTACTTAAAATACTAAAACTCAAACAAATATGCATGAATTATCGTGAAACTTTTTTAACATGTACACAAGAGTATATTGAATAGAATTAGGGATGGAATTAGAAAAATATTAAAAACAATTTGTTTAAAAAAATAAAATGTTTAAGAATTAGAGTTTTTTGGACAAAAATGGTCGATTTTTCACTAATTATTTTTTTTCTCCTAAACTAAAATACTTATGCAAAATCCGATCCCTAAAGTTATTAAGCATAAATCAATACAGCTTACAAAAAAAATTCGATGCAAAAAATGAAATCTGAAGGAGAAGAAGCATTTTGAAAAATGCCTTAAATCTTCGAAAAATTTAACAAAAATTTAATTTTTGAAAAAGTTTGAAGAAATTTCAATTTTTTTTTCTTCTAAATCTTCTTTCCTGCATAGTTTACATGTAGTCATCACAAAAATATTTAATTTTATATCAAATTATAGAAAATAATTTTTGGAGTACCAAGTCCCCTTAAGAACATTTCTGTGCTATCAAAAGTAGGTGTTGCTATTGAAAATGTTAAAGTTGTTGCCAATTTTAATGTGACGATGTGCAAATTTTTGCATATCAATATGTTGTCGACTTTCTTCCCTACCAAATGGTATAATAAGTTTAGCCCAACAATAAAAACTGGCTGAAAAATAATGGGTGGTTCGTTTTTTTTCCCCCGACTGTACAGTGTACATAAATGGACAATTGTAACTCATGACAAAATTGTGTTTTGAATTAATTGAAGATTTATTTAGGAAAATGGTTTTGGGATATATAAAAATTTAATTTGTCGTTTTCCAAAAATTTATTGAGAATAAACTTTTTACAAACATTATGCTTATTTCCAATTTCATTTTAAACTATTTCCAACGTAAATACAGTACGTTTTCATATTCAGTAATTTTTCTGTAATTTTGTTTTTTTGCATTTCAATAATAATCATTAAAAATATCCTGAGTTAAATGAAAACGGACAAATATGAATGCCCGTGGAAGATATTTCTGAAATGTTTATTATATTTTTTACGTCCTGTAAACGCTGTCTCTTACCTCCATGTCACCATTGTCTTGTACGATGTCCTCTGTCCTCCCCTAAAAGGCATGAGACAAAAATATTAATATGTGCTACGCATGCCAGACCTATTAGCATGCAAGATATCTGCCGAGTATGCCTTCGAACTGATGCCCTCGGAGTATGCCAACGGCATATGCTTTCGATTTCGATACAATGTATTGCAATTTTAATTGGATGTTTTCAAATTCTTAGTTTCAGTTCCACTTCATGATTTATGGATTGTTGGAGGCTTAAGAGTTGGGTGCATGCTAGGAGAATTACGAAAGCACATTGCATCGGCTTTTTGATTAATATGATTGTTATTACTCTATAGACTTGACTTGTTGAAGCGTGTTTGTGAGGCGTAGTGTGCTGGACAACGGTTTTTCGAAGTGATAGTAATGTCATTTCAATTCCGCTGTTGGTTATACGGTCGAAGACAAAGGGAAAAATTGTTGTACATGCTAATCTCATTAGAGGCGAGTTAAGGGACTGTAAAATAATAATTGTGATGTATGATGGAATACCGTGAACGGTTGAGCCAAGTACGCAGCGGAATACATCCCACAGTGGAGAAAGGAGCAAGGAAGTGAGTTCACCGGGTGAGTCCTCTCTAGAGCCCTGGGTGGGAATGAATGTATTACTGAAGATATAACCCCAAGTGCTGGTGGAAGCAAGGTGTGAGTAACCAATAGGCACATTAGGCCCGGACCAAGGACCAAGTCTTTAGGGGCTACAATTTTTATTAATATTTATTCAACTAATATTTATTTGGTAGTGTTTTTCATGTCAGAATCACTAAACTTTCTATGAGATATTAGTCATTATTTTGCAATTGATAGAAATCAGTTTCTGGACAATAAAAATTTTAATTTTTACTACGAAAAATATTTCTAATACAAATTTATTATTCATGTTAAGCCCAGGAGCAGATTTTAGATTTTAATGGGAGTATAAATCTTGTTAAGAATGCATGACGGTTTAAGTATTTTTAAAAAAGTTTTGTGGGATGAAATGTAATAAGAAAATATATTGCCTAAATAAAAGTTACTTACAAGATTTAAATTTTTTTTTATATACATAGGATAGTTTTACATTCACTAAAGCAAAAGTTTGAGCTTCAAAGAAATACTTTTCAAGAAATGTCATTTTTAAATTAAAAGAAATGACAATTTAATTTCACAAACTAAAAATCCGAATCCTACATTTCTTTATTATATTCAAAAATAATAATTACCTTTGTTTTTTTTTCAAAAATCAATCTAAACATGGTGGAAAAAAGCCGTCATATGACTTTCACAATGGATGATATGCGATCCGCATAATGTCGCATATAGAGGTGATATGCGAGCCGCATACATGTGGCATACCACCTCCGTAATATGAGATATTCTCACAGGACATACGAAGGTATATTTCATGGCATATAATAGTGTTTATTGTTTTTAAAACACTAAAATAAAATAAAAGTTTTTATAACATGCAAAAAAATTTACTAATTTTTTTATATTTTTAAATGTTTAATAAAATAAAATAAATGTTATAAAATGCAAAAAAATACGAAGTGTTTATTATTATTAAAACTTCAATAAAATAAAATAAATGAAGTTTTTTTTTAAATGTAAAGAATACTTACTATCAGTTTATTCTTTTTATAACTTTAATAAAATAAAAATAGAATTTGTCAATAACTTTCACGACGTATAGCAATTCAGTACCAGGGGACCGAGCCAAGCTCGTTTGCATTTTTTATTACTTAGTAATATTTCTAATGAATCGAATCAAATGCAAATGTTTTGAAATCTCCATATCAATGGTTAGACGTTTCATAATATATTTTATCGTCTAATAATGTCTTAATTATCGAAATAAGTTAAGTTCTTTGAAATGCTCATACGATTGGTTAGAAGTGTCAATATTGCAAAGATACCGTATCAATTCTGCAAAGGTAATTTAAATTAATATTTTTAAGGATCCTGAACGTCTAATACGACCATTCGCACAATTGTAGCACAAAGATGTTTTCGTTTGCATGCTAAACCCTGACAATATTATTGTTGTTCAGTATTTTAAGTAACAATTTGTAACGATGTTTGCTTTTGTCTAACTCTGGAATAACTGACTGGATTTTTAAATGTTGTGTAAAGTACTCTTTATTAATAAGAAGATTATGATAACGGATATCAAATTATTTTTTGCTATGCAAAATTATTTCGGCATTTTTTTTTTTATATGAAATTTTTTTCTTTTAAGGGTTTAGATTACTATGTACGTTTCAGTTGAAAACTCTAAAACTGTTTTTCCTTTGTTATATTGTAGAGTCTCGGTACTCATCTAAATATCTGCTTGAAACTAAACATACTTACGTAATGCGAGAAAATGCCGAAAACAATTTCATATTTAATGAGGCAGGTGCTTTCGAACAAATATTTCAATAAAGAAGAAGAATTATTTGAAATAACAAAATAAATCAATTTTAAAGCACATTTATAGTAAATGTCAAATTTATATTTAAAAGTGATTTTAAATTTTGTAAATGAAAAATTTTAAATTTTGTAAATGAAAAATTTAAACTCTTTTTCCGTTGTTCTATTGTAAAATCTCATTACTCATTTTCAATCCCTCTCTGCTTGAAACTAAACTTACTTACGTAATTCGTAAAACAGTTCATTATTAAATTATTACTAACTAATACAATTTAATATAGAGAACTATTTCATATTAAATTAGATAGGGTAAGAATTAACCTCGCGCAATTTTTCTACGCAATGGTCATAGGTAATAGGAATGTTGCTATTACATTCAGAATGTGACAAATTTACTGGTATCACTTTTCCAGAAAAAATTAGCATTTTAAACTATTTAACTTTTTCAGTAATTATTTACTCATTAGAATGTAGAATAAATAACAAACCATTTTTATAGACACTATGCATGACATGGACTCAAGATTAAAATTTTGACGAATTAACAAAAACGTATGGTCGATTAGCCTCTGTGATTGGTGAATAACAAACCACGTGGGATCCATCAACCAATAACAAATACGCATGAAGTTTCTTATATCTTTAAAGACGTCATGTTAATTACAGCAGAAAGCAGTGCAAAGTGTCCACAGTAAACAAACGCAAATTTTTGGAAACGTTTAATTTTTCAAAATTTCTAAAACATATTTTCAAAACTGTTAAACTGACAAAAAAATATTCATTTTTCTCGTTTAATGCTATCAGTAATAATAGTGTATTTATAAACAATTGGGAAAATAAAACCTATCAAATACCGATAATGTATAGAACAAAACCGTTTTTTAAATGTATAAAATTATTTTTTTATCTTTTTAAATATTGCGTAAAATTAATTTTATAAAATTATTTTTTTATCTTTTTAAATATTGCGTAAAATTAATTTAATAAAACTTCTTTTAGTTAATTCCATTTGAATATAAAAGCTTTAAAAAAGTATTTTTAAACAGTTGGTAAAATAAAATTTATCAACTAACAATGTAGAACAAAGTTTATTTTTAAAAGTAAAAAAATATGTATTTTATAAATAACACGCAACACATTAATTTAATAAAACATAATTCAATTGATTCCATTAGAATATAAATACTTAGCAAAACAAACAAAATTGCATCTAATCAAACATATTTTAAATTGAAAATTCCATGTTCTATTTGTGGGTATACATAATCCATTTTACATGGAATATTAACAAAACCTACATGGTTTCCCTAACGATATTTTCTTATACGGTATTTTAAAAACTTGCTCTTGTGTATTCCACTTATGACGTCACGCGCATAAACAGAGTAAAAAATCCCAAGATTAAATAACTTATAGTATTAGTAGACGAAAAGGTCATTTGGTAGACGAAAAAGTCATTTAGTAGACGAAAAAGTCACGTTATTAGAATATGTTTTTTTTTATTTGAAATCGCAAACGATTTTCCAATTTTAATTTTAATTTACTGATGTTTCATTTTTTTATTTATGAGGAAAAAAAATACTTTATTTTAGAATAATTAGTAAAATGAAAATTTCCCATCAAAATATTTTACACGTTTTAAATTAAAATAACATATGACGAATTAAATAACGTTTACTTCGTACTATGAGAAAAAATAACATTATTTTAGAATAAAAACTCAAATGAAAATATCCCATCAAAATATTTTATACGTTTTAAATTAAAATTACATATGACGAATGACGAATTAAATAACGTTTACTTCGTTTATTTATGAGGAAAAACTAACGGGTAAAAATTACTATTTTAGAATAAAAACTCAAATAAAAATTTCTCATCAAAATATTTTACACGTTTTAAATTAAAATAACATATGACGAATTAAATAGCGTTTACTTCGTACTATGAGAAAAAATAACATTATTTTAGAATAAAAACTCAAATGAAAATATCCCATCAAAATATTTTATACGTTTTAAATTAAAATTACATATGACGAATTAAATAACGTTTACTTCGTTTATTTATGAGGAAAAACTAACACTATTTTAGAATAAAAACTCAAATAAAAATATCTCATCAAAATATTTTACACGTTTTAAATTAAAATAACATATGACGAATTAAATAACGTTTACGGGTTATTGCCATATAACCTAGTAACTCATACGCGATGAATAATTTGCAATGGAAAGAGATAAATGAAACTTTTAATCTACTTATTTCACCCTCTAAATGAAATTTTTCGAAGATGAAACCTATCCCAATCGAATTTTTACCCCGAAAATTGGTAATACATCAATTTTCGTGAAAATCGTTAGAGCGGATTTGGAGATTGTGCAAACAAACGAACAAACAAACAAATATAGTGACATTGCTCGTTTAATAGTATTAGATATATCGTAAAGTTTTCCATATATTGTAGAAAAAAGCTCTAATGTTATGCTAATTCAACCACCCAAATAAAAATATTTTCTTAAAACACTCCATGCATATCCTTAAACATACCATTAACACATTAAAATAATAACTTTACATACGCTCCTAAAATAAAGCCCGTTGTATAACCTTAGTGTGACACTCAGTTAACCAACTACAAAACAACTGCACTTTGGCTAAGTTGCGTGATATATCGCGTCTTACATCAATAACCAGTCATTATCTCCAATCCAATACCCTTATCTGCCATTATGAATCCCTTCTGGCCAGCGCACATCCACTTCGATATGGGTAAACTTTACCCATATTCCTACCCCGCATGTATTTCTAGTATAAACACGTTTACGCTTTAAAAAATGCAGGGAATCCCCCCTTCGAATCCTAACGGTATGTCATTTTTCGATACAAATATTTGGTTGGGATTTCTAATCGATAGCTATTATTTCTTATCGACTTTTTTAGGGCAATTAATTTCTCAATGTGGGAATGGGACAATTGTTTACAAATATGAAATGATCGGAATTTTCGAGATTGGTTTAAAGAGTCACATGACTTCCGAGTTCTGGATAAAATAGAACGATTTGAAAGCAGCAATTATTTTCAGATATAAATTTTACTTATATGACTTCGCTACTTTTGCGATTGGATTAAACGACTTTTAGTGGGTTTTTAATAATTATTTATTTGCCAGGTTGTGGCATTAGAATATTTTTAAACAATAAATACACTTGCGTCATAGAATTCAAATAAGAACGACGCATGCGCACAACGTTTGGCGACTATTTGAAAACACTGTGCCAACCCGCTATCGCACGCAACTCTTTACCAAATATTTAAAGCAGAAAATTTATTTTTATAAAAAGTTTAAACTAACCCCTAACATGCGCGCAATGGTTCTTTTTCAAAGTTACAAAAACAAAACAAAAAAAACCTTCAATATAAATTACTTATTTTTTCACTTCACCCACATAGGTTAAAATCCGCTAAAGGAATTACAATTTAAACTTATATTTATATATATTTTTTATATAAATAATTTTCAGAAAACTATAAGTTAAGCATACATTACATTTAGTTTATTTTTTACCCCCTTGGTACAAATGTTAAAGGCACAATGCTTTAATAATGAACCTGGTTAACGAGGTTTACATTAGTCTACATAATGGTATGTTATTTAACCCCATAGGGTAATATCTCATAAAGTTATGGGACGTAATCGTATATTACAGTTGGTCACATAAAATAAAATATATTTTTCTTTCAATCACTAAAGCCATACTTACACATTTCTATACGTATATAATATTCTACTTCAACATTTAAATTAACAATAATAAAATATAATAAATATTAGAAAGGAATAATAATCTCATTCTGTAATATATTTAATTTACTCTCGCAAAATGCCAACCATTTTAATAAAATTATTTTATTTCATACTAACCGTGGTTCAAAAATACATGATCTTGTGAACAAAATTAGGAAAATAGTTCACAATACTGATTGGGCAATGTTCCACTGCAGTAATACAATTCAAAAGATGCTACTTGAGCAGTTTTTCAGTTTAAAAAAATATTCACAAGATTAAAGTATCCATGTGCATTCTATAGAAGTACTACAAAGGCTTGTATGAAAAAATTCCAGCCATGCTCTTAACAGGGATGTAGTTTTACTTAACAATCAATAATTACTTACAAAAACAATTTTTTAAATAGATGGTCATTATTTCACATTATTATTTTTTTAAACGTACGATTAGGATACTTTGGGAGTGCAAAAATATTTAATAAGCCTCGTTTACAGAAACTGGTTTTCGCTAAATAAAAGAAAAAAAAAGCTTTATGATTGGTCCTGTTCAAAAATAACAATCCATCTTGATTTCAAATTAGTTGACCAACCAATAAAAAAATTAACTCATACGAAAAGGGTTAGGAAAAATTTCACGCAGAGTTTTAAACTAGACATTTCACGAATAAGGCGCTCATGTCACCATATATATCAAGCTAGTTAAAAATTGTATCAGCTACTGTGAGGAATATTTTTTTTTAATTCAAAATACCTTTCTGCATTAACATATCCGAAGTGAGTGAATACAGCAACGCGAAAAAAGGAGTCAACTGAAAATCAGTACTAAGTGCTACCGAAAATCAGTCCGTCCGCGTCAGCCATTGCGACCAAAAAAGAGTTTTTATTCGGCAGCACCTAATGCGTCTCGTTTGCAAAGCGTCCTGAATAGCAACAGCGCCGAAACGGACGTCTAAAACAGAATGAGAGGAGACGCCGAAAGAAAATGAATAGTTTCGAAATGAAATAAAACATGGAATGACAGAAATGTTTGAAAAGTCTTCTCCCTTCACTTCTTTTCATCCACCCCAAACGGAAGCTATCTGTTTAAGGATCTGGCATCGTTAACCGTCGGATCAGTCGATGAAATAGGGGGGTAGGGGAAGCTTTGTCAGAAACGGAGGTATTGATTTTTGACGATAAATACATATTGTAACAGGGTACAATCAATCAACTTTTCGAATTTCCTTCCATGTGTATGTTATTAGAAATAGCGAAATGCAATATCAGCTCGAACTCTCGAGTTCAAAAAGCTCCCCAGCGCCAGTCAGGTATTATTTCCCTTGCTTCTAACGATCAGTCAGAGCTTCGGCAGGATTCCAATATGCATACAGTTTCAACCCGCCTTTTCCATTCTATCTATAACACATAATGTAACACCCAAAGAAAGGAATGCCAGAACGGAAAAGAATGCAAATATTGAATTATGTATTGGTATTTGCTCTTCCCCATACAGATTGGACTAAGTTTCAGTTAGGGTAAAATATCGGCCGCTCTGCATCTGCATATTTTCGGATCGATTACATCTTTCCAAGTCTTTTTTTTTTATTCTTCCACTTTATTTCGCCCCGCCGACGATTTATCTAAAGATAGGATTCCGTCACTTATTTTGTTTTCTGATAACTTCATGTTTTTGATCTTTTGGACGGCACTGAATACGAAAGAAATCCAAAATCCAACGAGGTATGAATCCCGAAACGAAAATATTCATATGTCGTGTGCATGCACTACGTATGCCAGGCCGATTATTAGGATGCGAGTAATATGCCGAGTATGCCGTGAAATAGATGACCTCCTAGGCGGTATGCCTGGAGTATGTGAACGGCATATACAACTAGACACAATTACAATGCTTCCTATTTTGATCCAATTTATTGCAACATTAATTGGATGATATTTAGTCTTCCCATTACTCTATGTTTTTGTCTTCTGTTTGTAAAAAAATAACTTGTATCAGGTTCCATGAATTAAAAAATATATAATAAAATTATTTGCTGAAGGCTTGAAGTCAAACAATCAAGTTTTGATTTCCCAGCTGTTACCTTAAATATGTGATCGCCTCGCCACTTAAGTAAGTTGCTCAAAATCAAAAACATAATTAAAGTTTCAAGAACACAGAACATTTTCCTTCTATCGCTCAAGTAAACGTTGGCTTATTGGAAATTAAACGTTTTGGGTTTTAAACTTAATAACTAAGTGTTATTTATTTTGAAGTACTGAATATTAAGTCTAACAAGTGAATAAAACCACCTTTGAAATGAACTTTTAGCAAAACGGAAGAGTATTTCATATATATATATATATTGAGCACACAATTATTTTGTTAATACTCTCAGAAATACGTTTTGACATTAACCAGTCCTATTCAGCAATCAGCAATGTCCGGTCCACCCTCACTTGTCGAATTTACTTGTTCTATAAACTGGGAGTATTCTAGTTCTGTAGCCGCAAGGGTCAACGTACAAATTTTATTTTAAATTATGCCGCCCACTATCACCAACTACTTGAACATATTGAAAGTTAAAGAAAAACAATGTCCTCCTAGTTAATTATGAGTAAGTACTTTGTTAAAATATGACCAATGTCCCCCTAGTTAATTATGTGTAAGTTCTCTGTTGAAATATGACCAATATCAATATTAAACTAGACCAATGTCAAGTAATTGGTTTGGTGGACATATATAAAAATCAGCAATCATGGACATTGACTCATTTTCTAAAAAGATAGATAATTATACATCCAATTTTGTCAATTACTTAGGTCAGTGTTTTTCAACCCGTTGTGTATCGTTATATATCAATACTTAATATCTGAATTACATTTAGGCCCAAGACAAAATATATTAATATGCCGCGTGTATGCATTACGTATGCCAGACTAATTGTTTTTTAACTGTAATATGCTGATTATGCCTTCGATCTGATGACCTCCTAGAGGTGGAATATGTCGGACTTCATTTCAACATTTACTTAATGTTTACAACTATATAATTGTATGTATAAGTTAAGTTCTAAGTATCCCGTTTACTTTCCACTTAAAGCTCGGGTGAATTACGAAAGCACATTGTATAGACATTTTGATTCCTTTGACATCATCATTACTCTGTGGATTTGACTTGTTGAAGCGTGTTGGTGTGCTGACCAACGGGTTTTTGAAATGATAGTAACAGCATATCAATTCCACTGTTTACGTTGGTTATATGGCCGAAAACAAAGAAAGACTGATGTTCCTGCTAATTTCATTAGAGGCTAGTTGAGGGACTGTGAAAAAATAACTATGTGCTGTACGATGGAAGATCGTAAAAGGTCCAGCGGAATACATCCAACACCGACTTAAAGACAAGGCCGTGTCTATGATTTGTGACGTCATCACTAATAGGCAGGATTTCTCCTTCCCCGCTCAGTTTCTTTGCTTGCTTTTTGGTTCCTAATTCGTGATCCGCGAAGCACTGGTGGTCCGCGAGAGGGTCTAAAGTGGTCCATAAATTATTTTGTTAATCAAAATGTTATGATGCTTTTAAAAAAAATCGGACATGGTTGGAAAATGTATATAGATTTTCAATGGGATTAAAGTCGAACGAGTACGCCGGCCACTCCATACGCACAATCATCTCGCTCTCCAGGTGGTCGTTAACGAGGACAGCTCTACGGGAACGCATCCGTTAAAACGAAAGCAGGACCAACTGTTGCAGCGTACAATCTTACAGTGGTGTCTAGACTTCATCCCGGTGCCGGACAGCCGTCACAGTACCCCGTCTAAAAATGTGCAGGTCGGTGCGATATCCCAACGAATTCCCTGCCCACATCATGATGCTTCCACCTGGGAATGCGTGATGTTCTGGGTGCCTTGTTCTCTCCAGGCCCTTACACGCTTGTTATTTGGTTGCAGGGCAAATATCGGCTCAACCTTGAACATAACGTCGTCCCAATGAGACACAGCCCAATTGACATGTTGCCGACACTACTTTAATCGTGCCCCTCTGGATTGGATGGATAGAGGAACACAAACTCGTGGTATCCGGGCGTACAGTAGAGCGGGTCGAAAAATCCTTTTTTTTCGATATCGTTATTCTAATAGAAGTGCTAATAGTAATAGAATTAATAGAAGTTCTAATAGTAATGCGAAAAGGGTGATCAGTGTGATCAATAAACATGCTGTAAAATATTTTTTTGATCGGATAATATCTCCTGCCTCCTCATCGCACTTCAAATTTCGAAATTTGGTGACATTTGTTTTTTTTCACCTGTTATAGTAAAAAGAATATTTTTCAAAATAGTTATCTTAATAGCAGGGAAAGGGTGCCTAATATGATCAATAAACACAATGTAAAATATTTTTTCGATCAGATAATATCTTCCGCCTCCATCGCACTTGAATTATCGCTATTTTTTTTAAAAAGTACACTCTTTCATGCATTTACACAAATACACTTACAGACACGGCCTTGTCTTAGAGTCGATGTTGATACATTCCAAAACGAGCAAGGAAGTGGATTCACCTTCGTTGGATGATTCCTCAGTCAGGTCAGGCAAGTAGATAGAGATTTTTCATGAGGCTGATTGACTAAGAAACGGATTTCTTTAGGTATCTTATTTCCTCCTCCCAAAATCAACAAACTTCCCCACCCACCCCAAATTTTAAACACTCCCCTCCCCCCATTTCTCTTTCAGTAAACTTATTATTTTCCATTCACGTAAACAGGAATAAATTCGCAGATAAATATCGAAACACCAACAGTTATCATAGATTTGTTATGAAATCGTTACCGATATTATTAACAAACATAAAAATCCATTCATACCACCTCCGATTGCCATATGGGATATTCTCACAAGGTATACGAAGGCATTTTACTGGGCATAATAGTTCAGAGCATATAGCAGTGTTCTCCAAAATGCTCAAGTTGGTATTGGGTAAAGGACTGAAAGAGAAAAAATACTCTTTCACTGAAAAAGGGAAAATATTAAGTCGAAGGAAGAGAGGGGTGTCAAATCATACAGCTTAACATATATATATATATATATATATATATATATATATATATATATATATATATATATATATATATATATATATATATATATATATATATATATATATATATATATATATATATATATATATATATATATATATATATATATATATATATATATATATATATATATATATATATATATATATATATATATATATATATATATATATATATATATATATATATATATATATATATATATATATATATATATATATATTTGTACTTAAAGCATTCTGCATCCGGATCCGAAATGCTTAAATAAATTGAAACGGGGGAAAAAAATATGAAATTTCCAGAAACATGGCGCAGAGGGATTTCTGGAAGAGCGCTATGTAAAGACATATAAATAAACAAAAATCCGAAAAAACGAAAAAACTATGCATAAATGTGCTTAATGCAATTCGAGCATAGCTGAAAGAATAATTTGAGCGCAGTGAAAGTCTAAAGGGTAGGAATTGGAGAGATGAAAGAAAGGAAGAAGCTCCGAATACATCAATTATACTTCTAACAGTTGCAGGTGACTGCCTAGGGAGGGATCCGGTCTTTCCATTAAACAACGGGAGAACTATGCATGGGCTACTCCCTCCTCTTTTCCATACGGGGATGACAGAATCTTCTGAATTCCTTGGGCAACAGTGAAATAAGATCGGCCGGATGGTTTTGCACCGTTTCGGGATTGCTTCGGTTTCCGGGACTCGTTTATTTCAATAAAAAAAGTCTCCCCGCAATTTGCTCGTCGTTTTGTTTTTCAAAAGACTGCAGTGAATTCGAAAATTACCTTTTTGAATAGAGATGTGTTTTTTCGACACAGGTGCGCTTTGGCTGTTTCGTAAAATATGAGAGAGTAAATAAACTTTTTCTTTTAATTGTTGATTTCAATGACAGAAATTAAAGATGCGGAATAAAAGAAGCAACTCCTATTGAATAATATAAAGTTTAAAAGTACGTAATATTTTGTAAATTAATGGAATTAATATTAAAAACACAAAAGCGGTAATTGTGATGAGACCCTTTGAAAAAAATCAAAGGTTCGAAATTTGCACAGTAGAGCTAATTTTTTTTCAGTGCACTTAACTTTTCTGTAAAGTTTTTGAAAAGTTCGATAATTTGTCGCCTCAATTGCTCCGATTTAAATAGCGGAAACTATTTTTTTGCAGATTTATTGCCATTTTAGTAGCGTTACATGCTTTTTTCAGTTGTTTTAAATGCGTTTATTATTTGGTTATCATCAGCTAACAAGAATGGCCGGTTTGAGCAAAAATCTGTAATTCAGCAAGACGGTTTTGTCCATTTTAAAGGTGGAAATTTTAAGATTTTCCGAACATTTAAAACAAAATTTTGTAGTATTGCACTTATTTTCTTTAATTTTAATTCGTTTCTACAGTTATTCGACTACATAAACGCTAGTCAGTTTTAAAAAAATCGACAATTCTAGCGCCCAGGTGGCCTTTTTTTTAGCAAAAACTAATTTTGGATTATCATAAAGTGACCTTTGGATAAAAAACGTGCCCTTTTTCTCAAAATTGCATCCGGCCGCTTTTCATTTCTAAAATGAACATTGTTATCAGAGACTGTTAAAAATCGCACTTGAAAATCAGTAAAATGTACTCATTTTTGAATATATTCAATGTTTATCACAGCTCCGAATACATTAGTCTCAAATTTGAAAGACTTGCACTCAATTTTGAGTGCCAGTATGTAATCAATTTTAAGCATTTTTAGTTTTAAATTATTTAATAATTTGAATTAAAATGAATTAATAATTAAAATTAAATTTAATTAATAATTTAAATTATTTAATAATTTTATCAGATCAGTTGTCGTCGACAATCAGACGAGAGACTGAACCTACTTTCATCTGAGCATAGTATGCAGGCCAGTCCGCTTCCCTCCAATTGCGATGCTGACGACACCATTGCAAATGGGCGGTACGTTGACGCTTGGACAATGGAACAGGACGACGGGCGTATAGTCCTCCTTGTTGCAAACGTCTGGCTACAGTTTTTCGGGAGATACGCTTGCCAGTAGCAGCAAGAAACTGATTTAGCTACCCCACGAGCTGTGCTGCGCCGGTTCCTTTTTGTCGATAGCCCTATGTACTACCTATCTTCATTCCGTACTGCGAACACGACCTCCCCCGTAACGTTTGCTACACTATCCAGTAGCTTGAAATGATTTCCAAAGCCTTGAAATAACACTGTTGCTGTCGTTGAACTCACTAGCATCATCTGTTATTTTTCGCCCTTCTTCAATGTTGACAATAATACGGCCACGCGTAAAATCATCTAAGTGACGTCGGGAAGACATTCTGAAAATTGCAAGTTCGCCAATTGATTCTTTCCCATTCAACTTTATTTTTGAACAAAAACGGTCAACAGGCGTCAAATCCTTTATATCTCTTATCAGCGCTATCACGTGACGAACAAGTTCGGCAATCCAAAATTTGCATTCGCACAGCACGTCTTACTGTATCCCGCACTTAAGCTAATTTCCACATTTTCCTGCCTTCCATTTTGTGGTTGCTGTCGTTGCTATTGTCATCCGTCCTTAACAATTGTCCACCAGTGTATTAAGATCGTAGGATGCAGTGTGTTTTCATAATTCTCCCGAACACGCTCTCAACTCGTGAGCCAGAAATCATTAAGTTTAAGTGAAACTAGAGATGCTTAAAACTCAACTTATACAAGTATATATTGTAAACATCCAAATAATGTTGCAATAAATTGGAAATTGTGACTGTTATTGCACATGCGGCTGACATACTCCGGCCATACCTCCAAGAAGGTCACACATTATTTAGGATTTAAATTATAAGTTTTTTTTTTTGGAATTTCATATGTGAATATATTTAGGATATTTTCACATGCAGGATAGTTTTACAAAATTTTAAGCTTTGTTGAAATACTTTTTTTTTTGTTAAAAAATGTAGTTTTTAAAACTTTTCTTTTATATCTTTTAAGTTAAAAATGACATTTCTTGAAAAGTATTTCTTTGGAGCTCAAACTTCTGCTTCAGTGAGTGTAAAACTGTCTTATGTATATTCATATGAAATTATAAAGTCATACACTAAGATTTTTTTTAATCCCGTATCTAACTTCTATTAGGCAGTACACTCCACGCCACCAACACGCTGCGTGTCTTCTCTTCTGGCCAAGCAGAGGAAGAATGTGCTTTCGTAATTCACCCGCGCTTGGATGCAACTCGTGTGATCCTACGCTTACCGTAAATAATGGAGGAGTTGTAGTGAAACTAGGTACTTAAAACTCAACTTATACATCTAATTTTAAAGTTGTTAGCATGCAATTATAAAGTTGTTAATTAAAGTTGCAATTAATTGGATAGAAATTTAAAGAATTGTAATACTGTGTCTGTAATTGTATGTCCGTATACATTCTCCGTGCATACTGAAAAGGGGGGGGGGGGTATCAGTTCGAAGGCATAACCGGCAAATTACTAGCATACTAACAATCGGTCTGGCATACGAAGTGCATACATGCGCATATTAATTTTTTTGTCTCGGTCAGGTATCAAAAGGGAAAATTTTTATTTCCACATAAGTTTCGAACTTATCAAATTTGACATAAATGTTCTAAATCTAAAGTGCCTGACAATGAAAAAATTGTAAAATAGAATAAGTAATGAATACATAATGTCAATTATAAGGAATAATATGAGGCATGTTATGCTAATTCTTGTTAAGTAAAAGGGGATTCAACCCTCCAGTGCATCATAGTGTAGCATATATGCTACACAACTTTCAAATGACCGCTAGTTGCATCTATTGAGTTTGATGTGAACTATTATAGTATTGTCACATAGGTAACCATGTGCCTAGTTCTTATAACCGCCGTTAGTTCCCGCATCTTTCTAAAATGATTGTGATAAAGGCAATCAGTTGCTTCGAGGTCTGTTGTTCTAAAACTGGCTCGTGAAGGTGAAGTTTTCGATGATTGTTTTATTACTTATAAGTATAATATCACTCTACAAAAAATTCTAGCTAACACCAGAGGCGTGTAGATTGTATTTAACTAAATTTTCATACTTTTTGAAAATTATTTTAGCATTTACACATGATGTTGCATATATGCTACACAACGGTTTTAATTATTTAATTAAATAGGCACTTAGGATTTTGTATATTTTTTCAGCGGTCCAGGTATAAAAAGAAAAGGAAAAAAAAAATTCATTAAAAAAGAAAAAAAATATGCGCTAGAGGGTTAACCTTAGAGCATAACAGGCTTCATAAACAAATGAAGAATAATACAAAATTTACGATAAATATATTGATAATAAATTTATTCTAAAGAGTGTTAATAAACATTTCCACACTTTGTACATCTTTTAAATAATTTATTTAGGATGCATTTCAGAATGAGTGATAGAATTTATTAAACATATCATCACAACAAAAAATATATTATTCATAATTTTAGGATGTTTTTCTTTTTTCTGGAATTTGTCTGACTTCAACACAAAATGCCTAGAAATTGCATACTCAGTGTTCAAACCTACATTGAGGTCTGTCTATGTCTGCTCCAGTTTTTCTAGACGAGTGGGTAGAAAGTTACGTGATATAGCGAATTTGATTGGCTGCAGTATCCCCGACTCCACCCTCCTCTTCTGCCTTTCGCTCTGATAAGCTCCAAACTCGGATATTCGGTGGTCTTCTGTTCCTTTCTATCTATTCGCCTCTTTCTTTGCTTACAACAGTCTTCACTTTTTTTTTAGCATTGCCCATGCCGACTCCTCTTCTTTTTGTCGTTTGGAAAAAGCAATTTTCGCTCCAGAGGAACAGAAAATGCATCTTTTCCCCTTTCCTTCGCTTAAAACTCCCTCGCTTAAAAATTTCCCCTCGACTGACTAGTTGCAAAATTGTGTCCCTTTTTTTTTTATCAAAGTTGGTAAAGCAAGTCAGTCTTCTATGTGATAAAAAGAAGATACAGACGGCTGAGTTTTGAAATGAGGATATTTTTTCCATTCTTCTTTTTTTTAACCCCCCCCCCCCCCCCCCCCCCCCTTCTCCTCTAAACTTTCATTTGCTTTTTGTTTCAAATCAAATTGAAGAGCAGTAATGAAATGGGTCGAGAATATATTTTTTGTTTCAAAAGTATATTTCTTTCCTTTCGTAAACTGCTGGAGGGAAAAAGCTGCAGTTGCTTACTGCTAAGGAGACAAAAGAAGGAAAAGGCATGTTAAGAGAAATCAGAATCCGGAACCATGATTTTTTAAATGAATCAAACCATTATCACAAAAGACGGGTTGAGGTTTTATGTTCCGTTCTAGGCACAGAATAATCACTTAGGACTGTCTCGGTTGTTTGTTCTCACATTGTTTATTTCATGTCTCACAAAGAGGTAACGAAATAAAAATAAAAAATATCAGTTGAATTTTGTTTGCAATGAAATAGAAGAGCAGTACTGAAAGAGGCGAGACTTGTATTCATTCCCCATGTAGAGTGAGTAAATTTCTCTCTGGATCGCCTGAGTGAAAATGCGAAGTTGCGGATTAAGAGAAGGGAAATCATATTCAAATGAATCAGAATCCGAAACTGTGTTTTCTTTACATCAATCAATCTATTACCGCGAAAGAATGGCTGAGGGATTTGACGCAAAAGATAATTGTTTAGAATAAAAAATCTTTTGTTGTTAGATTATTTATTTCATCTCCCGCAAAAAAGTAATAGAAAAAAATGTAGCTGCATTTTTTTGTGAAATCAAATTGATATGAAGAATAAGAAGTATCAGTTGAAGTCTTTTTTTTTCTCATTCTAAATTTTTAATATTATAAAACTTTTCAGGAATATAGTTATATTAAGCCATATTAACATAGCATTATTTAACATAACCTTAAAGAAGTAGTCCTCAATAAATATTTTAATGTTTATTATAAATCTCAACATACAAAATATGAGGACAATGAACGGATATAAACTTATAATTTTTCAGCAAAAAGAATTTTGTTAATAAAATTGCTGCAATAGCTGAAAAATAGTTTGATTTTTTTTTAAATTTGAGTAAATGTTAGATCTGTAATAAGATGAAACCGAATAAATTGACAGCTATTTTCTATGCAACACTTATATATAAATATTTGTAAATAAATATTTGATATAAAATGTAATTTTCGTTTTAATGAACGTTTACAGCTCTAAATCATTTGAAAATAATTAGATTGAGGGTTTCGATTGATTACCCAGAATACCTTTTAACTTAATTTTTTGCGTTTAATAGAAAGTTTATGTTAATAGAAAGATAGTTTGTACAGATTAAATAATGCATTTAATGTGTGTATTGTTATTTCTAATTTAATGTGTGTATTGTTATTTCTAATTTAATGTGTGTATTGTTATTTCTAATTTAATGTGTGTATTGTTATTTCTAATTTAATGTGTGTATTGTTATTTCTAATTTAATGTGTGTATTGTTATTTCTAATTTAATGTGTGTATTAATATTTATAATTTAATGTGTGTATTCAATCCCACTTTAAATCATTCTTGCGCTTTTCTTATTGCAGTACTACGCTTTTCGAAAATGAAAAATACTGTTAATAATTCAACGGAAAAAATTAAAAAAAAATTTCGAAATTCATTAAACTTGTGAAATTAATTAATTTAGTTCATAAAAAAATGAGATCGTTTAAATTATAAAAAGCCTCAAAAGTTCGAAATATTTGTCTTTTTTCAGTTGTGAAATCCTTGTACAATGCAGAAAGTGGTCCATGTGTTTCTCTGCGCCCCCACCGCATGCCCCTCCTCGCCCTCCCACCAATGTGATTCAAGTTGCCATTGAAAGGGACGAATAAGCTCGCTTGGCTTCCGATTGGCGACATTTACCGCTTCTCGATAAAGGCAGTTTTCGAAGTGCTCATTTGCCATGTTTTGGATTTAGTAAGTATACAAATACAAAATTTTATAAAATTTAGTTCCAATAGTAGCGTTTATACAAACACTAACGTTTATTTTCTCAAACTGTTACGTTTATTTTGTCAAACTGTGCAAAATTTATTAAATTTGTAAAAACTGGAAGGAGAAATTATGACAAACTTTTCTCGTCACTGGATTATATGATTCAAGTTTACTTCAAAATATGGAACATGTACATTCTAGAATGTATGATGGATAGTTTTATCTTCATTATGTGATTTAAATTGATAGTTTGAAACCTTATACCTTATTTATTGATATTACCTATATTACCTTATTTTTATTCTTTAAGGGTTTTACTGTTTTTAATGAAAAACAGATTTGATTTTGCAATGATAAACTTTTAGATATTTAGTTGCTAATTAATTTGTAAGACGATTACATATTTTTATTATAGATCTTTTATGGGCCTACTTTGTTTGTAGACGGAGGCCCCGAGACAAAATAAAAGATTAAGCCTCTAGTATGCGACTAATATGACAAGTGATATGCCTCCGTATGCCTTGCGAGAATATTCCATATTAATATGGTATAAGGAGGTGGTATCCAACATCTTTGCGGCCGACATATTACTTTGTATGCGATATGTACGCTGTTCGCATATCAACCATTGTGAAGGTTACATAACGGCTTTTTTTCACGGTGTTAAGATTGGCTTTTGAAAAAATTGTAATTATTATTTTTATTTCACATTTGGTGGACAGAATAAAGCTACTTTATATAAATTGCGACATGAAATGTAATAAGAACAAATACGGCCTATAAATAAAGTCACAACTTAAAACAAAAATATCAATATATGACTTTATAATTGTATATGAATATAATTAGGAGATGTTGTTTTTAATTAGCAAAACTAATTTTTCTTGTAACTTAGAATTGACATTTTTTGAAAAGTATTTCTTCGAAGCTCAAACTTCTACTTTAGTGAATGGAAAACTATCCTATATATATTCATAATGAAATTATAAAAGTCATACATTGAGATTGTTTTAAAAAATCTTGTACATAATTTTTATTTAGGCAGTATTTTTTATTATTACATTTCATGCTACAAACCCTTTTTAGAAATACTTATTTGTATTTAAAGTAATTAATGTTTCCAAAAGAAGAAAATAGCATTATATTGTCGACCAATTGTGAAATAAAAATAATAAATATTATTTTTTTCAAAATGCAATTTAATATCATGGAAAAAAGCTGTCATCCCGAGACAAAATACAGGAATATGCCTCTAGTATGCCTCGAATATGCCGCATACATGTGGCATATGTATGCCATTAGTATGCAACTAATATGCCAGAAATATTTTCCTTCGTATGCCCTGTGAGAATATCCCATATTACTCTGCCATACGGAGGTGGTATACCACATGTATGCGGTCGGCATATTACCTTGTATGCGAGATGTATGCAGCTGGTATATTACCTTGTATGCGGTTTGCATATCACCCATTGTGAAGGTTACATGACGGCTTTTTTCCGCGATGTTTAAATTGGCTTTTGAAAAAAAAAAATTCCCATTTGGTGGACAGTATAATGCTACTTTCTTTTTTTGGAAACAGTAATTACTTTAAATATAAGTATTTGTAAAAAGTTTTTTGGGATGAAATGTAGTAAGAAAAAATACTGCTTAAATAAAAGTTACAAGATTTAAAAAATAATCTCAATGTATGACTTTTATAATTTCATATGAATATAATTAGGACATGTAGTTTTTAGTTAGCAAAACTAATTTTTCTCTCTTTTAACTTAAAATTGACATTTCTTAAAAAGCATTTCTTTGAAGCTCAAATTTCTACTTTAATAAATGTAAAACTATCCTATGTATATTCATATGAAATTAAAAAGTCATACATTGAGATTTTATTTAAATCTTGTAAGTAACTTTTATTTAGACAATATTTCTTCTTATTACATTTCATGCTACAAAACTTTTTTTAAAAATACTTATATATAAGTAATTACTGTTTCCAAAAGAAGAAAATAGCATTATACTGTCCACCAAATGTAAAATAAAAATAATAAATATGAATATTTTTTTTTCAAAAGACAATTTAATATCAGGGAAAAAAAGCCTCCAAGTAATCTTTACAAGGTTTATACTCTGCTTAAAACCTGAAACCTGCACCTGGGCTTAACATGAATTACAAATTAATTTGTATTAAGAATACTTTACGTAGTTTAAATTAAAATTTTGATATCAAGGAACTGATTTTTTATCAATTGCGAAATAATGACTAATAACACTCAATAGAAAGTTTAGTGATTCTGACAAGAAACACACTACTATATAAATATTGCATTTTGACTGAACAAAATTTTTGTGTTTTTGTGTAGACTCAACTCATTAAAAAGTAAGGCTGTAATATGACAAGGCATCAAGTTTTTTTTATATCCCTTGTAGTAGGTTTTCAGTGAGAAGTTAGTCGTATGGCAGAGTAATATGGGATATTATCACAGGGCACAGGGCATATATTATAATTTTTTTTTGCATCATACATTATAATTGAAGGAATGGGTGGAAGAACTAGGTAGCTCCACTTTTTTCTGATTTACATTTTTTCACTATTCCATAGTGAAAAAATGTAATTTAAGGGTCAGTGGCCAATAGATTAAAATTAATGTATGTATATACTCAAGGTTAAATGAGGATCTGTTTTAAAGATATAACTGGCATTTTTACGAAATTAAAAAACACACACACAAAAACAATTTTTATTCCCATTTCATATCCACTATGATTTTTATCATCCTCAATCTATTACTATAATGCAGTGATTTAAAAGAAGTATAATGTAACTTAAGATACTTAAAAATAAACTTACACAATTATATAGTTGTAAACATTAATGCTGTAATAAATTAGATCGAAATCGAAAGCATATGCCTTTCGCATACACCGGGCATACCGCCTCCGAGGTCTTCATTTCAATGGCATAACCGGCATATTTCTCGCATACTAACAATCGGTCTTTCCCTTAGGTATATTGGCATACTTTTGGTATGCCTTGGTATGTCATTCCCTTGGGTATGTCTTGGCATACGTAGTGCATACACGCGGCATATTAATATTTTTATGATTTTTATCATCCTCAATCTATTACTATAATGCAATAGTTTCAAAGAAGTATAAGAGAGTGTATAAAGAAGTGTAACTAGAGATACTTAAAAATGAACTTACACAATTATATAGTTGTAAACATTAATGCTGTAATAAATTAGATCGAAATCGAAAGCATATGCCTTTCGCATACACCGGGCATACCGCCTCCGAGGTCTTCATTTCAATGGCATAACCGGCATATTTCTCGCATACTAACAATCGGTCTTTCCCTTAGGTATATTGGCATACTTTTGGTATGCCTTGGTATGTCATTCCCTTGGGTATGTCTTGGCATACGTAGTGCATACACGCGGCATATTAATATTTTTATGATTTTTATCATCCTCAATCTATTACTATAATGCAATAGTTTCAAAGAAGTATAAGAGAGTGTATAAAGAAGTGTAACTAGAGATACTTAAAAATGAACTTACACAATTATATAGTTGTAAACATTAATGTCGCAATAAATTGGACCGAAATCGGAAGTATATGTCGTTGGCATACTCACGGCATATGCCTCCGCGGTCATTAATTTGGCATATTTCTCTCATACTAAAAATCAGTCTGGCATACCAAAAGCATACACGCGGCATATTAATATTTTTGTCTCGGGTGATAATCTGCGCAACTTCGGATGTGTGTCTTGTTTTGTGTATATGGTAATTTAAAAAATTAGATGTATGCTTTTTTATTTCAAAATGTCACTAAATATTTATATTTTTGTGCAGTGTATAAATCTAATGTAGGCGGGGGAGGGGATATATAACCATCGGACAAATGTTAAAGGCATATATTTCACTCTGTTAAAAGCATTCGATTAGAAGAAGTACTAATAAATGGTATTCAAAATCTTGGTCGAGCTTGAAAGGATTTTATGAGTTTTTGTCTTAGAATGTGTGTTTTTTGTGACTGCTGATTAAAAAGTGTTTGAAATTAAATGTCAGTATTTGAAAAGTATAGTGGTATTAATAAGGGAAGTTTATGACAAGTTATATTTTCTTATATTAGTAAAAATAACTTCAAATTTGAAAGTTAGGCTGAAGCAGATTGATGTAACACTTATGAACATATATGAGCAGATAAAAATTGTTCAGAAGTGCCTCTATTTAAATTTTAACTTATTAGTTTGTTTATAATTTGAACAATTATTTTAGTTTTCAAACTGTATTATGTTCTATGTGATAACATTAGATTGGACAAGTTCCAGATGTGTGAAGCCATCCTGATGATCGCAATAGCAATGAATATCAATTGAACAATACATGTTAGAAATTAAATATTCTTTTTAATATTTCCATAGTGTGCTTTCCTCCCATGTGCGCCAGGAATGTTTACAACTACGTTGGGGATAAAGAAAACAATTTTACTCATTTAAAATTATCATTAGAAATTCCTTCGAAATAAATCTAAAAAAATCCCCACAGTAGGAATATTTATAGAAATAAAGTTTTATTTGATTAATTAACGAAAACATTAAGAAACAGTAAAATTTTTTAATTTGTTCGTAAGTTACTCACTCGCTCTTCTTTGGATTTTAAATTACAGAAAAAATTTAGTATTTTTGTTCAAAATATTTTTTAATGCAAAATTATTGAAATACAACTTAAATTTTAAATATATTAACTTTTTATTTATTTAAAATAGAAAAAATGGTTTCCTGAAAGCAAAAACTAAACGTATTGTCTTCAACCTACTTATTAAAAAACAGCATTTCTAGCTAAAAAAAGACAGAGTAACCTTCATGAATACTGCATAAAACCTTTATAAAGCCTTCATAAAAACTTCAGTTTTTTTGTTTCAATGTCTTTAAAAAAATCTGCATGAAAACTGCAGTTTTTACGTAGACAAAAACCTTCAATTTTCCTTTAATTTTATTTACTGGCAAATCTGCATAAAACCGTTATAAAACCTGCAAAAAAACTGCAGTTTTTATAAAGATTTTATGCAGATTTGCATGCAAAAAAATTAAAGGAAAATCGAAGGTTTTTGTCTGCATTAAAACTGCTATATACACTGTTAAGAATAGGTACTTAAAAATAAGTGTACTTTTACAGCTAAATAAGAATCGGGTCATCAAACTTAACATCCTTTTTTAATTATAAAAACTTTATTTTCAGAAAAAATTCATCTTTGTCAATTTGTTTTGAGAAAAAACTTTAAAATATGAAAAGTAATTGTGAGAAAAATGGTTAATAAGTTTAATATTAAAAATAATTTAATTGTTCACACTCAATATCAAGTTATTTTATAAATGTCGAGTTTACGAATAAATAACTTTGTTTAAATTGTGAAACATTTTAATTTTGCAACATAAAACAAAATATTGTACCGAAACGATTTCTCGGTTGACAAGAGTAATGGAGCGTTCTGATGTGTCTAGTGGATAGAGTTGGTTTTTCGCTGGGCGCATGGCTGGAGAAAGTTGCTTTTGCTCAAACCTTTATTTTTCAAACCTTTATTTTTTATATATTTTTTTTGTTCAGTGTATTAGATGCCTCTCAACATAAAGATCGATATCCAATTGATAGATCAATAAAAAAATATGAATCTAGTCTGTTTTGTGCCCCTCATATCAAAATCAACCCCCCTGAAAGGAATCGGAGTAAAATTGCTTTCATGAAACATTTGAAGATTTTTGTTTCGTCAAAGCCAAATGAATCACGGACAAAACGATTTTCAAAACGGACGAAATCAGCAGAATGAGGATCACAGAATGCTTAAAAATGAGGGTGATATGCCAAAGAGAGAAGAGTACTGATTATCTAATAAAAGTAGCCGTACAATCAACAATGCCCATTGTTATTTCGGGAAATGTATCGAGTGACACCCCTCAACCGTTCCATAGAATTTCCCAAAGTAAATTCGAAGCCAAATGAATAAAAAAATGTGAGAAATCGAACGCCTTCCCAATCTCCTTTGAGCGACTTGTCTTCCGAAATTCAACAGAGCTTCGGGTGGCAATCTTACCACGACCGTCTTCAATTGATCATCACGCTTACCCCCCCCCCCCCCCCTCTCGGTCCGTTTGCAAAATTCCTTTCCTTCTTTGACTGTCCCGCACTATTTCAGCAGCTAGTCTACGATGTCGGAATCGGCTGCACGCAAGCTCAAAACAAGCGCCTTCTCTGTTTCGAGCAAAAACCCGGCAACTTTGTTTGTCGTTTGTATTTTTTTTACAGTGTAGCTTTGTTTTCCGTTTGTTTTTTATTATTTTTTTTTGCGCTTTTATGGTATGGAATGGGGGGTGGGGTTAAGGAAAGATCTATAGGAAAATGTCAGTTTGTTCTCCATTCGATTTCCAGCACCCACTTTTCTTTTTAGCCTTTAAAAGTTGGAAGAAACGGACCCTGGTAAAAAAAGATAAATGATTCGGTTGGAATTGATCGATGCATTTTTTCATGAATTTCTTGAATATTTTCCGGCCGACCTTAGAACTCGATACAGATACTTTCAATGTCCCAGACTGAAAGTCAATGGTCAATATTTTTTCTTGGGCAATTTTCCTTTGACTGTAGAAAAACAATCTGAATTTAAATGCATGGCATTATATGAAGGCAGGTACGAGATAAACTGCCTTAGCTAAAATGTTAAAAACACATTAAATTTAAAACGAAATTACTGCAGACTGTCATTTTCAGTCTTTCCAAAAAACCATTTTAGTAGTCCTCTTTTAAATTAATAAATTCTCCAATTATATCAAAAACTTTATTAATTCTAAATCAATAATATCTGGTTGTGGTCATTGAGATTACATAAAAATCTCAATGTATGACTTTGTAATTTCATATGAATATACATAGAATTCAATAAAACAAAAGTTTGAGCTAAAAAAAAAAATTCCAAGAAATGTCGTTTTTCTCCAACTAAAAATCCCAATCCACATTTCCTAATTATATTCATATGAAATTATAAAATCATGCATTGAGATTTTTTTGAAAATCTTGTAAGTAACTTTTATTTAGGTAGTATTTTTTCTTATTACATTTCGTGCCACAAAACTTTTTTAATAATAATTATATTTAAAGTAATTACTGTTTCCAAAAAAAAAGAAAATAGCATTATACTGTCCACTAAATGTGAAATAAAAATAATATAGAATTTTTTTTTCAAAAGTCAATCTAAATATCATGGAAAAAAGCCTTCATGTATCCTTCACAATGGATGATATGCGAGGCGCATACATGTTGCATACCACCTCCGCATGCCAGAGTAATAGGGGATATTCTCACAGGGCATACTCTGGCATTCTATTTGCATAGTCATGGCATACATATGCCACATGTCTGCGGCATATTCGAGGCATACTCTTTTATTTTGTCTCGGGCGGGTCTAATGTGCCTATTGGTAACACATATATAGATTCCACCAGCACCCGAGACAAACATATTAATATGCTTCTTGTTTGCCCTACGTATGCCAGACCGATTGTTCGTATGCGAGATGTATGCCTAATCTGTCATCGAACTGACGACCACGGAGGCGGTATGTCGAAAGTATGGGAAAGGCATACGCTTCCGATTAGATCCAATTTATTGCGCCATTAATTTTGATGTTTACAACTTCTTCGCTTCCACTTCATGATTTATGAGTTTTGAGAAGCGCACACATGTTGAGTGGAGTCATTAAAATTACGAAACCGCACTACATCGGCTTTTTGATTCCTACGACTTATTATTACTCTAATAGACTTGACTTATTGGAGTGTGTTGGCGAGACGGAGTGGCTAACGGTTTTTCGAAGTAATAGCATTTCAATTCCGCTGTTTGCGTTGGTTATACAGTCGAAGACAAAGGGGGAAATTGTTGTTCCCGCTAATCTCATTAGAAGCAGCTAGTTGAGAGACTGTAAATGTGCTGTACTGTGAAATAATAACTGTGCTGTACGATGGACATGGAATACTTTGAACGGTTCAGCCAAGTACACAGCGGAATACATCCCACAGCTTAACATGAATAATAAATTCGGATGAGTCCTCAGTAGAGACCTAGTACGGAAATGAATTTATTATGGAAGATCTAACCCCAGGTGCTCGGGGAATCAAGGTATGAGTTACCAATAGGCACATTAGGCCCGGGCCTAGAGGCAACAACTTTTGTTTAACTAACTAATATTTATTCAACTTATCTTTATTTGGTGGTGTTTTTCATGTCAGAACCACTGAACTTTCTTTGGGATATTAGTCATTATTTTGCATTTGATAGAAATCAGTTTCTTGACATGAACATTTTAATTTATACTGCGAAAAATATTCCCAATACAAATTTATTATTCATGTTAAGCCCAGGAGCAGGTTTCAGATTTTAAGGGGAGTATAACTCTTGTGAAAATTTCATGACGTTTATTTTCCATGATGTAATATTCGCTCGCCAAAAGGGCGATCAGCCGCCAACCATTGGCGACGGCAGAGAGAAAGACGGGGATTTCCCTTGTAAGAACGAAATAGAATAAGCTCTGCTCTCGAAGAGTATGGATCTGTTTGTTGTTTTGTCCTGTTAACATTTAATGTAATTTATTACTTAAATGCGTCTTTATATTGATTTTTGTGATGTTCGAGAAGTGCCTCTTTCATGAGTTGATTACCAAAATCATTTTCCAATGATCTATAAGAACCTAATTGTTTGAAATTTATTAAATGAATTTAACTCGGCTACAAATTAAAATTAGTCATCGTTATCGAATTAAAAAAAGAACGGAGCAGAGAACGTTATTCATGATGTTTACATTGGCTTTTGCAAAAAATATAATTATTATTTTAATTTCACATTTAATGAACGGTATAATGCTACTTTCTACTTTTGGAAACAGTAATTTTACTTTAAATATAAGTATTTTTAAAAAAGTTTTATGGCATGAAATGTAATAAGAAAATATACTGCCTCAATAAAAGTTACTTACAAGATTTTTAAAAAAATCACAATTTATGGCTTTATAATTTCAGATGAATATAAATAGGTTAGTATTACACTCATTAAACCAAAATTTTGAGCTTCAAATAAATGCTTTTCAAGCATGTGGCATACCACCTCCGTAATATGGGATATTCTCACAGGACATACGAAGGCATATTTATGGCACATTAGTTGCATACTCATGGCATACATATGCCACATGTTTGCGGCATATTCGAGGCATACTCCTTTATTTTGTCTCGGAATGTATTCCGCTGTGCACTTGGCTGAACCGTTCCCAGTATTTCTTCGTACAGCACAGTTATTATTTCACAGTCCCTCTAGTAGCTTCTAATGAGATTTGCAGGAACAACAATTTTTTTCCTTTCTTTTTCTTCGACCGTATAACTAACGCAAGCATCGTAATTGAAATGCTATTACTGTCACTTCCGAATAACCGTTGGCCACTCTGTCGCACCAACACCCTCCAACAAGTCAAGTCCACTGAACTCTAACTGTAACTGCTGGAAGGCTCAAACTTTGTTTCCTCTACGGGCGCGTTGAAACCAATTGAAAGCTGCCATACGGTGCCCCAACATTTAAAAAAAAATGATTTAGTGGTGTTTTTTATTACCAAAGCATTGTAGAAGTATTAAATATATATGAATATTATATTTTCTTCTTATAGAATTAATTTTTATATTGCCAAACAGATAGTTTTTGCTCTTGCTTTTTAACTACTTCTACTTTGACTTGCAAATGACTTCCTATTTTAATAGCAGATTACATTTAAAATGTGTTTAAAAAGAAAATAAAAAATACTTACCCTAAAATAATATATGTCGGCGTATTTTAACATGAAAAATATACGAAATATTGCGGTATCAAGAAAAGTGTGCCCCATCATGGCGGCCTCCATATCGGCTTCAAGTCAACAAAATGTCTTGCCCTATCCAGAAGTTACAGTTAGAGATCAGTGGTCAAGTCTGTAGAGTAATAATAAGATCGTAGGAATCAAAAAGCCGATGCAGTGTGCTTTCGTAATTCTCCTAAGCTTGCACCCAACTCGTGAGCCTCCTACAACACATAAAACATAAAGTGGAACTGAAACTAAAAAGTTGTAAACATCCAATAAATGTTGCAATAAATTAGATTGAAAGCATATGCCGTTGGCATGCTGAATGCACATCGCCTCAGAGGTAATCAGTTTGACGGCATATTCGGCAGATTTATCGCATACTAATAATCGGTCTGGCATACGTAGTGCATACACGCGGCGGCATATTAATATTTTTGTCACGGGTATTTTCATTAAAAGAATGGAATAGTTCACAAAAGTGTCGTGAAACATAAATCAATTCTAGTTTTTTTAAATTCATTTAAATTATGAATCAACCTAGATATATTAAAGTATATAAGTACTGTGAAGTTTATAATTAAGGTTTTTAGCAGCAAACTCATTAGCTAGTACAGCGTTTCTCAACCTTTCAGTATTCGCGGCCCAGTTTTCAATTATAATTTTCATCACGCCCACCGCTTACAATAAAATGTATACAACAATAATGTATAATGAGTATTCTGGATTCTGTTTTTAAATTATTTTTATCTAACTGCCAAAACAAGAGTAAAAGCGAGCCAACGTTGGCGAGAAACCACATCTGGCATTTTGCCAAGCGGTGGTGAACAGATGAAGCGAATGACAGCGGGGAAACTTTAAATATTATATTTGAAATGAAAGCCAAACAGGGAGATAACGTTAAAAGAATATGAAAGGAGAAAAATTCGTTAATGAAAGTTAACCTAGACGGGGTGAGCTAAATTTAGATACTGGAAATACATTTTTTTTTAAAAATAAAAGAAATAAAACAGAAGCATGACTAAACAAAAGAGAAAAAAATAAGTAATGTTTGTGGAAGGGAATTCACACGACCGATGCCGTCTCGAGCATGCGCAGTACAAATGTTTTCTCTTAGGAAGAAGGAAAATGTTCGATAACTCAAGTTTCAATTCCAGCCAGTCTCATTCGAGTCGATCCTTCTATCGCAATCGAATCTATCGTGAATGTGTATGTTATGTATGTTTCGTGTTAATTGCAATTCACCATATTCAATATTCACGGCAGCAGATTTATGCAGACTCATGGATAAATTTTTAAGCGGAAGTAAGCGAGGATTAGACGATAGTCCAGCATCAACAAGTACACAGACAAGCGTGGCTTCGAAAATAAAATCAAGAAAATATTCTCGAATACTTAAATTTTGGGTTTACCAGTACTAAAGTAAATGAAGAAGAAAGGCGCCTGTGTATCATTTGCTCAAAAATATTGGCCGCAGACAGCATGAAACCTAATAAACTTAAACGACATTTTGAAACGCTTTATAGTGAGTACGTCAACAAACCCAGAGAATTCTTCGAATTAAAATTAAAATCATATAAAAAGCAAAAACCATTTTTTAAAGAAACTTTGTCTGTGAATAAAAAAGCTTTAATTGTATCTTACAAACTTTCATATAAAACAGCCAGATGTAAAAAACCTCACACCATTGGTGAATAGCTTATTTTGTCAGCGGCAATTGAGATTGTAGAAACTATGTTTGGAGATAATTTTTCAAAACAATTGCAGTCCATACCTCTTTCAAATGATACTGTTGCTCCTCGAATTGGTGATATAGTTGAAGATGTACAGTGTCAGCTTTTTTCGAAGTTGCGTGACAAATTGTTTTCAATACAGCTTGATGAAGCAACATATAGTAATAAAGACGCTCTTTTAATTGCCTATGTTCGATTTTGTGATAATGTGTCAGTAGTAGAAGAACTACTTTTCTGCAAACCAATAGAACTCAAAACAACAGCGCTCGCATTATTTGCTATTTTAAATAATTTTATGAACGAGGCAAACATAGAATGGAAAAATTGCGTCGGAATATGCACCAATGGTGCTTGTTCAATGTTCGGAAGATTCCAAAGTATACAAGCACTTGTAAAACAAAAATCGCCTCAGTGCGCCTGGACACATTGCATGATCCACAGAGAAACTTTGGCTTCGAAAGAAATGAGTCCTGGTCTGAATATTGTATTAACTACGGTTGTAACCGTAGTAAATTATATAAAAATGAGACCCCTGAAATCGAGAATCTTTTCAGTACTTGGTAAAGACATGTGTCACAGTACATTCAGCGTTACTATTTTATTGCGGGGCAAGATGGTTATCACATGGGAAATTTTTGCAACGTGTTATGAATTAGGAGAAGAAATCGCCATTTTTCTAGAAGAAGAAAACAGACCAGAAGCCGAGAATTTTCGCGATGGTTTATTTGTGATGAAATTGAGCTACTTGTTCGACATATTCGAGAAATTAAATAAATTGAATCTTCAACTCCAAGGAGCAAATACACACATGTTGAATACGAGTGATAAAGTTAATGCTTTTTGTAGAAAATTGGAATTGTGGAGCAGAAATTTAAAGCAAAAAAACCTAAGTGTTTGCAAATGTGGATGATTGTACTAAAACTTACAAGGCTGAAGAAGAACATAAAAGTTGTTTTTGTAACCATTGAAAATCATTTAGCCATGCTGGTAAAGAATTTTAAAAGTATTTTCTTGCTGACGACAAACTTATAGCACGTTACGAGTGGGTTAGGGATCCATTTCATAAGACTCCCAAAGGACTCTCAATTGATGAGGAAGAAAAATTCACAGACTTCACAACAAGTGGCGAAACCAAAAGACAATTTAATAATAAATCACTATTTGAATTTTGGGCAGGAGTAGAAGATGATTTTTCTGCACTAAAAACAAGGGCATTTCGCATTCTATTACCATTTTCAACATCCTACCTTTGTGAAACTGGATTTTCTGCTGTGGCTTCATTGAAGACAAAATATAGATCTCGGCTAAGTATAGAAACAGAACTGAGAGTGGCTATTTCTAATATTAAGCCTTCCTTCGAAAAACTTTGCTCTGCAAGACAGGTCCAAGGAAGTCACTAATAATTATTAAATTTGTATTATGTCTGCTTTCCTTTCAGTCAGTTAATCAATTTTTTAAAATAATATTTTCTCTTGGATATTCTCGCGCCTTCCCTCTAGTGTGCTCGCGCCCCCCTAGGGGACGCGCCCCACAGGTTGAGAAACGCTGAGCTAGTACACAAATATGATACGAACATTTTTGATAGATGGAGATTAATCTCATTTGTTCGACTATAAAGACAATATTTTAAGTATTTTAAGAAAATTTTAATCATTATATATATATACAGATATTATTATTTAAGATTATTATAATTTTGAAAAATTTTAAGCATGGATAATTTTGGAAATAATCTTCATTTCAGCATTTCACTTTTGTATTTCTTTAAATTTACTATATTTTCATTATTATAAATAAAATACGTTTTCAATGTGGAGCAGAAGAGCATGAGAAACATGCTTTTCCGGCTGCCAGCGCGAATGACATACTGACCGCGCAAACTGCCTGTGGGTTGGGGGAGGACTACATTCAAAAGGGAAACCCGGGCTATTAAACACTCATGGGTCTGGTTACCTGAGCTCCGTCCTTTCGGGGTCGGGGCAAAGTGGGCTCGGGTCTGGGTTTGTAAATCCAAAAGGCCGAGAGTTCCACATTTAAAATATGCCATTTTTGTTATTGTTGGTGGCAAATTATATGTTTTCGGATACCCTAAAGACGAAAAAAAAAAATATTATTTATACAAATATATTGCTTAATTGCATATTTATAGAACATTTTAAACTGGCAGTCAAGAGGGGAAGACGTATTACAAAATATTCCGATTCTGGAGTTATTATTGTCAATTTGTATGTACAGACGGGGGGGGGGGGGGGGGGGGAACCACCCCTGGTTTCTCGGCCACTTATTGTAGGGCGCTAAACTTAATATACCATTTTGTAGGGAATAAAGTCTACTACACATTGATAAACAAAAAATTTGCATAGAGACTACCTTCAAACTGGAATCCGCACAAACTTTAAAATTTTCAATAACACCTACTTTTGATAGCACAGAAATGTTCCGCATCCTCAAAATAGTCTAAATATAAATTTCGTTAATTTCCTACATTTATATGCAGAAATATTAGACAATATGTATCGATCTTATTTGAGGGGCTACCTCCACATTGAAGAAAATATTAATCGAGCTACAAAATGAAGGACGCTGGTAGAAAATGTTTTGGCCGCAGCCGCGGTTCTTCTTTTTCGTGGTCAGACTCGCCTAGAATTGTTCTAATAATATGATGCAGTATGTTTTATACTTAAATATATGTTACTACTTCAGCGTAATTTTATATAGTATTTTTGATGACGTCAAACTTTATCATTTGTATTCTTAGGATGTTCTGAAATGATATAGGCAAATAACAAAATTAATATTTAAAGAAAAATTAAAAATAATAGAATTTATCTTGAAAAACTTATTTATTCCAGGTTTTAAATACATATACCAATGATTTATTTTAATTTTAAAATTCAGTTGGAACAAATTTTTTTAAATATTTTAATTAGGGTTCCACCATTATGTAGTTTCTCAATTCTAAATTTAAATGAAATATTGCAAATGTTTAATTTACACACTCAGTTTGAATTGAGGTTATGTAATTGCTTATTCTTTTCCATAATATCGTGCTTGTCTTATTAGGTTATACCGAAAAGTATTTTAATACTTTTAAAACTCATTTAAAAGAAAAATATGCACATACGTTTTATTGTATTTAATAAAGAAATTATCAAGGTTTTTAACAATGTTCACAGCACTTCAATGTGCGCGACATTTTGGCACCTTTAAAAAATCAGTTTTTAAATAAAGCCACATATAGTGTTGTGGTCCAAAAACCTTACAAACCTTACAATAGCAATATTCAAGTAATAGCAAACTAAAGCAGATTAGGGGTGACGAGCTGAAGAAAATTCCACTCTACTTTTTGAAAATATAAAACTAGATCATTGTTTTCTCGGCTGGTTCATTGTTTGGTTGGTTGTAATAACGTCGCACTAGAGCTGCACAGTGAGCTATTGAGGACGGTTCGGGGTGTATATCGTAGGAAAGACCCGGGAACGATGCTTCGTATTTTTGAAACATGGTCAAATGACGGGGATAATACTTGAGATGGCACCCTAGGCAACCTCAATAAGCGAAAGGACATTGGACTTGGGTCATATTTAACGTGCACCACTCCCGTATACCCTTCGCCGGTATATAATAATTTAAAATGTTATGCTAACACGATCACAGCGCTTTTAATTCACAAAATTGGTGAATATTTCTTTTAAGTACTGTTGATTTTAAATTTATGTATGACTCCTGAAATTATCACTTAGTGCACATTTTAATATAGCAAAAAAACTACAAAGAGGAAAATCACGAAATTTTAGATATGCATATAAAACGTTTTTCTGAATCCATCACTATCAAAATATAGCATAGTTACTATTCATAAATTTTATAAAAATTAATTTTAATTTAAATAAAATTAAAAAATATACATATAAAAAATGAAAGTTAGTATATTTTGTTTAGAAGCAACACAGGTAAAAATATAAGCTTAATAAAATTGTTATTTCGAGAGATATGATTAAAAGTTTAAGAAATTCATTTAACATTGCGAGTTCTAAACTTTCGATATTCTTTATTAAAAAACTACTTGACCAAATGACTTGGAAATTCATATCAAATGATAAATTTTGTCGTAGATTCTAAATATTGAGTCAAATTTGGGTGTTGTTATTGGAAATTTTAAAGTTGGTGCGGATTTTAATATGAAGATAGTCCCCTATGCAAATTTTTGGTATATCAATGTGTAGTAGACTTTATTCCTTACCAAATGGTATATTAAGTTTAACCCTACAATAAATAATAACCTAAAAACCAGGGATGGTTCGTTTTTAATTGAAAAATGAAAAAAATACATATAATATTTAAAATACTAT
The DNA here is from genome assembly GCA_963932185.1 of Troglohyphantes excavatus. Lineage (NCBI taxonomy): Eukaryota > Metazoa > Arthropoda > Arachnida > Araneae > Linyphiidae > Troglohyphantes > Troglohyphantes excavatus. Next base: position 65,790,971 of record OZ010676.1, on the reverse strand, counting down.
ATTTCCATTAAAAAAATGGGTCTAGCCGAGTAAAAAATATTATCAGAAGTGTTTTACGTTTATCTTTCCAGTAATTATAAAAATAGGGAATTGTCGCCAACGATAAACCTTGTTTAGAAGTAAGATACACTAGCTGCTATGTTTGACTTCTCAAGTCTCACTTTTCGTACTTTTTTGTTTTATTTCAAGATTTTACATGCATCGTTGCGTAATTTTCTATCAAACGAAACTAAATTTATGTCAATTGTGATATTTTCCTCGGAGTTATAGTGCCGGAATGGATCATCCTAAAACCGTAACATAGTGTTTCTTCATTATACCATATGCAGCTGAATTAACATTATGTTCGAACGTACTCGCAACCAATTTGCCTAATTATTTAATTAAATTAATATGTGTAGATAAAAGTTGAAATGTTTAGTTTTGACACGCTTTTATTTATTATAGTGACACCAACTTGTTACACTTTTCTGAATGAATTCGGGAGAGGTGTACTTTCTTTGACACTCGCGTAGAAGTTCCAAATTCTTTTTGAGTCGGGTGTCAGATTTAAGACTTCGTGGTTAAAAACGATTATATGTTATTTCAATTGGATCAAAGTTATTAAGTCAGTGTAGTTGACTGTTTAAAAAAATATTTTTGAATATTCTGCAAAAAGTTTCCCCATCGAAGTAGGTAAAGAAAGAACTAGAGCTTCTCCATCAATTATAAAAGACGAGAAATTTGAAATGTTCTTCCTCACATTATTGTAAATTGATGGGGCCATACAATAAACAACTTATTATATATATTTTCTTAGCTTCCGTAGTTTTATAAATTCGGTTATTAACGATGGATATTGATGATTTTCACGTGACAAAAAATTCAATTCCATCAGAATTTCCTATTTAATTCGATATATAAAGAGGTCATTCTGCACCAATTTATAAGTTCTTTCATTCTCATTTGTATTTTTGATTCAGTTTGTTACTTCATTAAACAAAAATAAATTCGGTTTTGAATAACATTTGTAGACGTTTGAAGACCAACGGGTTTTGATGCTTCCGCGATTTTTAAAAGAGAACTTCTCTCCCGAAAATATTCAGCCAATTGTTATAAGTTGATAACAATAAAAACCAATTATTCTATCTTATAGCTTCAGATATTAAATCAATAAAACAGTTAGACAAGCATGCTATGTGTAAATTAAAACAATGTTCATTATAACCCAAATTTACCAACACGTCGGGTAACTTTACGTCAGAATAACTTGTTTTTGTTTTCACTGTGATTTTTGCACTACCAATTTTTCACATTTTGTTTTGGTGCGACAAAGTTTATCATTTCATAAAATAAGACAAATGAAAGACGTCCGAAGAGAGATGCCCCAGTTGTCCGAAGTTTCCGTGTGACTTTAGATTTGGATTCAAGGAATTCAAAATATGAAACAATTCACATTCTATATACATGACTCAAGAGGAACCAATACATACGTCAATGAATGCAGAAGAGTTCTTTCCCCACAAAAATAATCATGGCTTAGAAAACATATCACCAATTATTGAGTCCCAACGCCAATACGTAAGTACATATGGCCATAAAACAAAACAAAAAATTAAATATCCTCAGAAACAAAACTGAATTCCTAATGTTCCTGATTCGTCTTGAGCAAGAAATGAGATTACTGAACTGTCAAATAATTTTTATTTTCATGGTAAATGCGTCCGACTGAATTTAGATTGCACAAATTTAATGCATGTAATAGCCAGTATGAAAGAGTATGTTAAAAAGTATATTTAATGCACATATATGAATTCAATTTTTAAAGTGAAACATTTTGAAAATCAGCTCCCTATACTATGTTACGCTTTTCAGATGATTCATTCTGACACTCTGAGGAAAATATCACGATTGACAAATTTAATTTCGTCCGACAAAAATTACGCACCGATGCGTGTCCAATGTTGAAGTAAAGTAAACAACCTACGAGTTTTGAATAGAAACTGGAACGTATCTTCCATTTGAACAAGGTTTTTGTTCCCTATTACAATTCCCTATTTTTAGAACTGTTGAAATGACGTTTCACGTAAAACACTTCGTATCGTACTTCCGCACAGCTGAACCCAATATTTTTATGAAAGTATATTTTTTAAAAAATAATATGTATTTTCATATTACAATTAACATGAAAAGAAATATCATTTTCTTAAATTAGAAGCTATTCGCTTTATTATTATAACTCTAAACTAATATTGTTATCCGAATCAGAATGTCCATATACATACAAATTGACAATACGAACTCCAGAATCGAAATATTTTGTAATACGCCCTCCATCTTGACCGCCATTTAAAAAAAATTCATCCATTTATTTTTAATTTATTTGTATAAATAATATTTTTTTCGACTTCAGCATGTCCAAAAATATATATTTTGACACCAACAATTACTAAATTGGCGTATTTTAAATTTGGAACTCTTTCTTGGCCGCCATTTTAGGCCAAGAACACTCATAGTAGACAACAACACAAATACAGTCCTCCCCCAACCCCCCAGGCAGTTCCAACAGTTTGTGTCCCGGCAGTTTTCCGTTCAGTATGCTATTTTTAACGTGTACGCCAAATATCGTGCTTGTAAACGGAAACGCATGTTTCAGCCATTTTTTTGTGCTATCCTGCCCGCTATTTTTTCACACTCGAGAATCTGCCTAATTCAGAGCCATATCACCATGTACGTATAAATAGTTTTAGAAATAAATCTAAATTAAAAAAAAATTGCTTATTTTACTTTTAATTTTGATGTTTTAAAAACGTTAAGTAAAATATTTTAAGATTTTTTAGTAAAAATGTATTCTTTACTAGACTAACGCTAAACTTTATCGCTATTTTTTATACCACTAAAATGTTAGTATAGGTTATACAATGATAAGCAAGAATGCCATACTAATTTAGTGTGCAATACCCCCAGCGCTCATGTATGTGATGCTTGTCGAGGGATATTCAGTTTTTCCAGCAATACACCTACATTTTAAATCCATACAAATACCCCTTTATACAATATTTTTTAAATTTAAAGGTTTGAGGTACAACTTACAAGTCATATTTTTACAATTACTAAATTAAAAAAAATACTATCAAAGAGAAATTAGACAAATTAGTTAAATTAACCAAAGTGAAATAAAACCCAGAAAAATGAGTTCCCTATTCCAACAATGAAAACAACTTTACATTTGAAAGAATCGCGTGAATGTCAGGAGGTTTAGCATTTCCACAGATTGTCAGAAGATGAAATGCATATACTAATTTGTATTCGTATTATTGTAGGTAAAAAAACGAAATGCGATGCGAATCCAAAGAGCATCAAAGAAGAAACGAAAGGTGACTGCATACCCATGAACCTCAACCACTTTTGGTATTTTCCTTCCTCCCCTTCCTGTCGTAAACTATCAAACCCCCAAAAGACCGGACTCCCAATCATTGCTATCGAAGTACATGGGAATTATGTGTCCCCCGTTTCTACGTCTAGCATCTGTTTCGTAGTCGGTTTCCTGAGTTGCATTTGCTGTTTGTTAAATATAGGTTACACGAACCGTTTCCCTCTCTCCCCGTCATTTCCCCCTCTGTTACAGGAATGATGGCGACTGTTGGGGGTGAAATCCAAAACCGTTCTGTCGAAGACCATTTGGAAATCTTGCGTAACCTTAGGTGTGTGGCCTTCGAGAAATAAGAAAAGTAGTAATGATAAACAGTTTTTTTTTTCAACGCTTTTGCGTTATGTTTAAAAAAAGGTTTGTAGGTACCAGCTGCACTAATGGAAATGTTTATTTGTGTGTGTTTCAAGAGATATTTTGATATCGTAATTTGGTTTCTTCAACAGTAATTGGAATTTTTAGAGGATTTATAAAATAAATAACAAAACATATTCTAATCAAAGAATAATTGACCTAGATAAAAAAAAAAGATTCCACATTTTTAAAAAAAATCGACATAATTTAGTTATTTAGCAGTACATTTAATAATATGAATCGCATAAATTTCTTTATAGTTCTAAGGAAATTTAATAATTTTAAAATAAGGGTTAAAACTACACGAATGATGTTTATCGAGTTTGAATGAATCCAAATTGAGAAAAATGAGGATATACCACAGACCTATAAAAAATAACATCTCTCAGCATTTTGAACACAATACACTGATTCGCTTAATATTTTTTTAATAAAAATATCATTTTTTATTGCAACTCTGATTTCTGAAAATACGAGTAGCAAGCAATGTACTGTAAAGAATTCATCAATTTATTTCTGTAATCAGTCCGCTCCAATGTAAAATTCTAGCATTTACTTAAAATTAACTTGTTTTAATTATAACAAATCGTTTTATATTAAAAAAACTATATGTAAAAATATTTTAATATTTTTCTAGAAATAAATTAAAAGTTAAGCTGCGTTATTTTACTTTGTCATTATTTCTATTCGTTGATTGAGAATTTCACAAACTTTTTTAAAAATATTTTTTGAAATGAAACTTCTTTAGCGAGGCTAGTGAATTTGAATGACATCGACACGGAAATCAAACCTGAAACGAAAGAATGAGTAGCGCGTACAAATTAACTACACGTCGGAGTCGATGCGTCATTTGTTGTGTGCGGCGTGTTTTTTCTGAATATCCTTTGAGTGTTCAAATAATTAAGTCATGTCAAATTTTTGGAAATTTCGAATATGTATAGTTGTCGGACCTGTTACCACCGAAAGTCCACTCTTTTTTCTTGTTTGTTTGGTGATTAAACCTCACGGCCATCATCTTTTTTTTCCTTTTCATATTTCAAGTGGTGAGGCAAAAGTGTCATTTGCAATCATCTTTTGCATACCAAACGATATGAAATTCGAATTTTTTAGCATGAATATCCTTTTATTTCTATAAGGTGTATTTGAGTAAAGAGTGCAATTTCCGAAAAGCATGCAATCATTACTTCATACGGAAAAAATAATGCTTTTAGAAACCTTGCTCTACTCTTACTCTATAAAAACACTTCCATTTTATTTTATTTCATTGAATTTCCCCCCCATTTTTTATTCTCTATTCCGCTTTGCTTAACGGTAATAAAAGCTTGAAACATCCCATTTTTTCCCCCTCGTTTTTATCCCGTCTGATCTTCTGCAAGCAGCGGCTACATCGCGGTTCAAAAACAATGCAAAAACAATGCGGATAGATTTCAGAAGGCGGGCAGATTCGAGATCAAATTAGAGAGAAAATCTTTTTTCCAAGTTCCTCGTCGGACAACTCCCAATGTTTTTCACAAGAAAGATTCTTTCCAAACAGAAGATTCGAAAACAAGAAGCTTTTTTACGCAATCTCTTAAAAATAAACTGTCAATACATGTTATTTTTTTATATGTATAAAACTTTTTATTCCTATTTTTTGTTGTTACGGCGAGTTTTTTTCTTCGACGAAAGGATCATTTCTTCAGCTACAAGTGGATTTCATATGAGAACCTCTATTGGATCTCTTTTTTTTGGGGTTCTTTTCTTCCGGCCTAATGTGACTGCAGCAACTGTGTGTAGTGGGTTGGCGAAAGAAAGCGGGGGAGATGACGTGTAGAAACCCATTAAGAAACTGCAAAGAGTTTTCTCACGGTAACTGAAGCTTGAAGTGCTACTTTCCGAACATTTTGTCATCTGTTTCTAATCGAAGGAATAAATAAAAAGATCATTAGGTGATTTATTTTTGCATACGACTCAAACCATTGAGGAGGAATATATTACGAACTTTTGAACTCTTTCAAATATATATACCATTATGTTAAGTTTCGCAGTCTTCCTCAATGAACTTTGGTATCGACGCGAAATAATACTTTTAAAAGCAGAATCGTAATTATTCACTTAGGTTTTATAAGCATTTATCAGTGCATTTCAATATTTTTTTTGTTATAGAAATTTTATTTTAATAGTAAAAAACACACTAATTTCCATTTCTTTGTTGTTACTTAGGTGTAAAAGTTACTATAGTAGTTAACAATTGCTATACACAATCAAATAAATTAAATTGACAATTACGTTTCTAGTTATTTTAAAACAATAAGTCTTTTATTTCTTGAATGGCGATTATCTGAATGTTATTCACAGGATCTTTTGTGAAAATTTTACTAGTAGTCAAATCAAGCTTTTTAAGGAAATGTTATTGTGACTAAACTGAAAAAAATATAGTACTACTTTTACCTAGGCCGTTTTGCAATTTATTATTATTATTATTTTTGGGGTGGGGGGAAGGAACTAAGCACTAATAGTGTACTAAATGTACTGTTAAATAAAAAAAAATACTTTAGAAGATTTATATAATAAGAGTTGTTAAAGTAAGGGGAATTTTATCGTTTTTGTAGAGTTTTTACCACTAAAAAATAGTATTATATTGATGCGCAGAATTCAGACTTATATTTATGCAAATAAATTCTGAAAAAGCTTTTTTATTAATGTTATTTCTATTTTTTTTTAAATAAAAGTTTGTTTCACTCTTTACAGAATCGCAAACATGCCATATCAACCGTCATCACCACGAACAATTTATCTTAATAATAGATATTAGACGTACAGCCGAGGGGAAAAAAACGAACCGCCAATGATTATTTCGTTAGTTTTTATACTAGAGCTAAACTGAATATACCATTTTGTATGAAATAAAGTCTACTACACACTTATATACAAAAGATTTGCATAGGGGACTATCTTCATATTAAAATCCGCACCAACTTTAAAATTTCCAATAGCAACACCCAATTTTGATTCAATATTTAGAAACTACGACAAAAATTATCGTTGAATATCAATTTGCAAGTTATTTGGTTAAGTAGTTTTTAAATTATGAATATCGAAAGTTTAGAACTCGTAATGTTAAATGAATTTCTTAAACTTTTAATCATATCTTTCGAAATAATAATTTTATTAAGCTGATATTTTTATCTGTGTTACTTCTAAACGACCGAAATAAAATACACTAACTTTCATTACTTATATGTATATATTTTTTATTTTATTTAAATTAGGATATTAATATTCATAAAATTTATGAATAGCTATGCTATATTTTGATAGTGATGGATTCAGAAAAACACTTTATATGCATATCTAAAATTTCATGATTTTCCTCTTTGTAGTTTTTTTTGCTATATTAAAAGGTGCATCAAATGATCATTTAAGGGGTCATACACAAATTTAAAATCTACAGAACTTAACAGAAATCTTCACTAATTTTGAGAATTAAAAGTGCTGTGATCGGGTTGGCATAAAATTAGAAATTCTTATATAAAGGCGAGGGGTATACGGGAGTGGGGGAAATGAATGACCACGGGAAAAGAAGAACCACGGCTAACGCCAAAAATTTTCTACCCACGTCATTCATTTCGTCCAACCAATACTTTGTTCAATGTGGAGGTAGCCCCTCAAATAAGATCGATACACATTGTCTAATATATCTGCATATAAATGTAGGAAATTAAAGAAAATTTATATTTAGATTATTTTGAGGGCGGGGAACATTTATGCGCTATCAAAAGTAGGTGTTGCTATTGAAAATTTTAAAGTTGGTGCAGATTCGAGTATGAAGATAGTCCCCTATGCAAATTTTGTGTATATCAATGTATAGTAGACTTTCTTCCCTACAAAATGGTATATTAAGTTATTAAGTTTAGCTCTACTATAAAAACTAACGAAATAATCATTGGTGGTTCGTTCCCCCCCCCCCCGGATGTACATTGTTTTGTCCTATAAAGAACGGTTGGATTCCCTATTCCCAAGTGAAAATGTGTCAAAAACTTAAAGATGCTCAATAGCGCCATCTCTCGGGCAAATGGTTTCATACCTTTTCGTTTTACCTAGACTGATTTTTAGTATGCGAGAAATATGCCACATATGCCATTGAACTGATGACCGCGCAGGCGTATGCCGTGAGTATGCCTACGGTATGCCGTGAGTATGCCAACGGCATATGCTTCCGATTTTGGTCTATTTATTGCAACATTAATGTTTAAAACTATATAATTGTGTAAGTTGATTTTTAAGTATCTCTAGTTACATTATACTTCTTTGAAACCATTGCATATAGTAATAGATTGAGGATGATAAAAATCATAAAAATATTAATATGCCGCGTGCATGCACTACGTATGCCAGACCGATTGCTAGTATGCGAGAAATATGCCGAGTATATGCCTTCGACCTGACGAGCTGCTATAGGCGGATGCCCAGAGCAGTGCCTTTACACATTTTTTTTTGTTGGGGGGAGGGGGGGGGGGTTGAAATAAGAAATTTCCCAACTCAACAGTGCTGAAAATTCCCAGTTCCAACTTGTCGACATTTTTCATCTTTTATATTTATATATATATATATATTAGGTAATATTAAATAGTTCTCTCACCACAACCATTTATTTGGTACACCCATATTCCAATGCAGTGTACGTTTTGAGGTATAATTTAAATGTAATCTTACAAGCTTCTAATTTTCTCTAGCTTTCATTTGTTACAAACAATTGTTTACAAAATTGAAAAGGTTTTGTAAATTTATTTTTTAACTCTTAATAATTGAATAATAAACTTTAAGAAAAAGACTCTTATTTGGGATCACCCCAAAAGCCGATCACTCCAAAATTGCTACATGTTAACTTTGTCTAGGACTTACAATTTTATGAAATAAATGTTTTAAATATGTATTTTATTTAAAAATAAACATTATTCACTCCAATTTTATGTTTTTTAAATAAAAAAAATTTAAGAATAAATTTTAATTTATTATAAATCAGTATTATTTTTTTCTTCAAAAAAAAGTTAGTTTTGAAGCTAAAATTAAAAAAAAATGTGTATTATGAGTTTTATCTAAACATAAAAATGTCTTTATATTTGAAAGAAATGAATTTTTATAAGACATTTCAATTTGTTAGAATTTGATATCTGAGAATTATCCAATTAAATGTATCGTACGAAGTAAATGTTTAAATATTATTCGAATTTCTCCAAAAGCATGAGCTTTATTTCAAAATAGTCCGCGGTCTTTTTTTATCAGCTACTTTAAATGTTCAAAAGATTATTTAATGCAAATTATAATTAAAGTACTTTAATTAATATTTAAAAAAATTCCAATAATTACACTTTATTGCATTAACTTTCGATAGTTTGTTTTTCTGATAAATAATACAATAACTTTCTCTCTCAAAATTATCTTGAATAAAATTCTCTAAATATTCTTTATATATTATTATGGTACTACAAAGATTTCTAGAGTTAAAATGCAAAATAAAAATTGACATCATCATGAAAAGATTCTTCCTGAACAAAATAAGTACCTAACTGTCTATATTCTAAACACATTGTCTATGTGCTTAAACAATGTTATTATAAAAGTTTTTTTAAAGTTAATTTCTTTTGTGAGCAATAACTATAAAACATTAAAAACTGTAATGTAAATAAAAATATTCTTACTTTAAATTTATTATCAACAAGTAAGGTGTACTCTTTTCCTCTCAAATACATATTTCTCCTCCCAAATGTATATACTAATCAAAATTATACAGACAGAAAGTGTGTCACTTTATATACTAGAACTTTAATTTATATGTTTATAGAACTAACTTCTTTACTATATCCCTGAAAACCTACTACAAGGGATATAAAAAAAAACTTGATGTCTCGTTGTCATATTACAGCCTTACTTTTTGATGAGTTGAGTTTACACAAAAACACAAAAATTTTGTTCGGTCAAAATGCAATATTTATATAGTAGTGTGTTTCTTGTCAGAATCCCTAAACTTTCTACTGAGTGTTATTAGCCATTATTTTGCAATTGATAGAAATCAGGTCCTTGATATCAAAATTTTAATTTATACCACGTAGAGTATTCCTAATACAAATTAATTTATAATTCACGTTGAGCCCAGGTGCAGGTTACAGATTTTAAACAGAGTAAGTAGTGTAAAAAGGCCGATTCTGCGCCGAGGTGCTGTGAGGAATAATGAGGAATATGAGGAATAATTGAGGATCTGTGAGGAATAATGAGGAATAATTGAGGATTTCTGAGGAATAATGAGGAATAATTGAGGATCTGTGAGGAATAATTGAGGATCTGTGAGGAATAATTGAGGATCTGTGAGGATTTGTGAGGAATAATGAGGAATACGAGGAATAATGAGGCGGACGGGGAGGTGGGGCTGCTGTGATGCACTTGAGGTGCGGATCAGGGAGGATCTCGTCTGTCAAGCCGAGGGGGCGTGGCCTAATGGAGATGACCTCAACCAATCAGGTGTCAGTAAGTGACGTCACACGCAGGGGACATGGGAACAGGTGTCGATGACTCATCCTCGCACGCAGCGCCGCCGATGGGCATGTCACACCGTGTCTCAACGTGTCACACCGTGTTTGTACAGGAACGGAACCAATCAGAGGCTTGTTTGAGGATGACCTCATCAAGAACCAATCAGGTGTCAGTAAGTGACGTCACACGTTGTCGGGGCAAGGTTTTACTAGTTCTGCTTGTAACCGCAAGGCGGCGCTGCATGTAGGGGAACGGACCAATCAGATGCTTGTTTAAGGATGACATCATGAAGAACCAATCACAGGCCAGAAGAGGGGGCAATTCTTCTCCGTCGTCAGTATAAAAGACGACGTCCGAGCCTAGCTCTGGCATTCTCTCAGTAGGACCTGCTCTTGCGACTACTCTAGTTTAGCTTAGCTTTGTTTAAAATGACTTCTTTAAAACGAAAAGCTGATTCTGATAATATGATTGAAGATATTCCACCAAGAACCTTCCGCCTTGGAGACGATATTTTTGTTTCCTGCAGTTTTTTCAACAAGCGAGTTCTGATTCATATTCGTCGATATAAAAAGTGTGGAGAAAAGTACTATCCTTCGACTGATGGAGTTACGTTATCGCCATCCCAATTCTCGATTCTCCTTGGATGCGAGCCTCTCAAGACAAAGTGCTTTAGAGAGAACCCTTTTGTGGACTATTTTATTGAGAAGCCAGCAAGTGATCCTGTGTCCATTTTATCGGAAACTCAACTCAGCATTAAAAATGAAGACGACAACAAAGAAATACTGTTTGAGCTGCTTGATTCCAGTATGAAGTTAAAAAGTGAAATTACGTGCCGAAGCGGGAGAACCTATACAAGGGATGTAACTGTGAACAGTGACCAATGGGAAAAGCTGTTTTCGATCGGTGACTCTGTTATGAGTTCTGCACTGCGGGAAAAGTATCGTCGTGCTTCCTTTAAACAACTTTATGAACTGGTGGCCAAAACGTCTATTCCATACCATGCTCCTGAATGTGCTTCAATGGATGAAGTTGAAAGTTCGTTGACTTATATGGTAAAGTCTGCTTTTTACGATGTTATCTCACAAAGAAATGGATTGGTGAATCCACTACATACGTTAGATGAAACTCTATTGGCCGAAAATACAGTGACACGTTTTAATGCATCTGTTATGGATTTAAGACCTTATTATGTAGCGGAAGCATTTCATGAAAAATTATGTCAATTTCCATTTAATCCTGTACCTAATCATAGTGTGTTAAGTTTTGTAACCATCCCATTTTTAAACTCTGTGAATATTTCAAATATGATTGAAATCGCTCGAGAAGCATTTTGTAGATTTTCTACTTAAATAAATTTTGTTTTATCATTCATTTCGTGTTCTTTTTATTTATTGTATTACAAACATTAGTTTTAAAAAAATATTATTTATAATATTAATTATAGCATAAAACAAGGAAAAATATATAGTTTTGTATTAAATTTTCGTACCAACTTAAAGGAATAGTACTTTCCGAGGAGCCTTTGGTTCACTCTCGTGGTCCTGATCTGTTTCTGTTAGATATGTATAAATAGTTCAACATAGTTTTTTTCAAATTCATTTATGTGTTAGTCTTCGTGAAGTAAACATGAATTTTAATGCTGCTTATAGAGATCCTAGACATTCGGATAGTTTTGGAGGGGTCAATGCACTGACACGGACATTTAATGGAAATGTAAAGGACGTAAAACATTGGTTATCTCAGAAAGATTCCTATAGTCTTCATAAACCTATCCGTCACAAGTTTCTGCGTAATCGAGTGTTAGTAGGCAACATAAACGAACAATTTCAAGTTGATTTAGTGGATATGCAATCGCTTGCAAAATTGAATAGAGGTTATAAGTATATACTGACATGCATTGACATTTTTTCTAAATTTGCATGGGCCATACCTTTAAAAGATAAAACAGGAAAAAGTGTGAAAAGTGCTTTGGAGACTATTTTCAAGGAAAAAACACCCCGTTTACTTCAATCTGATTCCGGAACAGAATTGACAAATGCTCTCGTTCAAAATTACTTAAAAAAGTTGAATATTAAATTCTTTACTACTAAAAATGAAACGAAAGCCAGCATAATTGAAAGATTTAATCGGACTTTGAAAACCAAGATGTGGAAATACTTCACAGAATTTAACACTAAAAAGTATATAGGTGTAATTCCTGACTTCATGCATAGCTACAACCATAGCTGGCATCGAAGCATTAAAATGACCCCAGCTTCTGTAAATTCAGATAATAAAAATGAGGTTTTAGAAAACTTGTATGGAAATCTCAAAACTTTAAAAAGAAAACCGCCCATACTTAAGGTTGGGGATACGGTCCGCATCAGCAGACAAAAGCTACACTTTGAAAAAGGTTATGAACAAAATTGGAGTCGTGAAATTTTTACTGTAAACCAAATTATTCTTAGAATACCGACTGTGTACAAGTTAAAAGATCTGTCTGGAGAAGAAATTGAAGGTACTTTTTATGAAGCAGAGTTACAGAAAGTGATTGATTCTGGTTTTTATCCAGTGGAAAAAGTTATCAAGAAAAGGAAAAAACAAGGAGGTGTCATCGAATACTTTGTGAAATTCTTAGGATATCCTGAAAAATTTAATGCGTGGGTTACAGATGTTAAAGTACTATAAATAGATCTACTTTCTTAGTATTCCGTTCAGTACCCATCATGAGTTTCTACGTGACGTTAGTTTCGGATAGCAGTCTGCAGTTTTTTCCTACAAACAAAATTTCTCATTTTATAACTCAGCTGCCAAGTCCAATTAATTTAAATGGAGAATGGGAAATTGGTTTGTCAGAAATCATTTATCCACATTCTTGGTATAATGTCAATGCGGCAAACAATACATTTACTTACGATTATGGCGATGGAAAACTGATAAAGAAACACATTGACGCTGGAAATTATGAAAACCTATATGATTTAGTATCCACCCTACAATTAACTCTTCCGAAAAATCCTTCCAAGTTTACTTTTTCTTACAACAAAACGACAAAGCGTGCTAAAATTGATGCTGTTCAAGGTACTTCTCTGTATCTTGAGAAACTTGGTCCTCTTTTAGGTTTTAAACCGAATACAATGATTCGAGGAAGTATGAAAAGTGAAATTCAAGCTGATGCTCAAGCAGGCCTTTCTTTTTTCTACGTATATACGGACCTGGTTTCACCACAAATAGTAGGGGACGTGTATGCACCTCTTTTGAGAATCATCAGAGTAAAGGGACAAGACGGTGACACGATTAGTCAATATTATGATAGACCTCAGTACTTACCAGTGAGTCAACGCTCCTTTCAAACCATTAATATAGAATTGAGATTAAATTCAGGGGGCTTTGTACCCTTTGAAAAAGGAAAAGTTTTAATCGTATTACATTTTCGATTGAGACAAATTCTATAAATACACGAACATTCGGACTGCTTGGTTCATTTAAACTTTAGAAGTCAAGATGAGAGTACCTTACGTGTGCTGCACAAAAAAATTCGAAGAACATTATGCCTCTCAGACAGGTGAAGGCCTACCTTATTATAAGGGAGTCTCTTTTCAAAAAGGCTATGGATTAGGAACTGTATTTCGTCGATTGTTTAGAACGGCTTTCCCATTCTTGGTGAAAGGTGCCAAAACCATTGGTAAAGAAGCTCTACGAGGCGGGTCACGAGTCGCATCGGATGTGTTATCTGGACAAAATCTGAAAGAAGCAGTCAAGACAAGAACAAAAGAAAGTGGGAGAAATATAGCTCAGAAAGCTGTTGATCGAATCCAATCTATGGTGGGTAAGGGAAAGTATAAAAGAAAGCGTAAAACGCGAAATGGAATCATTTCATCTAAGAAGCGCAAGGTGATAGGGCGTGATATTTTTGATCCGTAATGGCGTATTTACTCAAAGATTCCCCAGAATGTGTAAAAAATGAGTTGGAACTTTTCCATCTGCCAGGGACTCAAACTGTCATTCAGAGTGGACAGTGGATAGAATTTCATCCCCTCTCCAACGTTTTTGACGGCGGACCAGTAGAATTTCATATTTCCGGTAGCGGCGAAGATTATGTTGATCTTAGTCAAACTCAACTTTACGTTAAAGAAAAGATTTTGAAGAACGATGGCACTCCTATGGCTAAAGAAGCAAATATTGGCCCTGTAAATTTATTTTTACATTCCTTATTTTCGCAAGTGGACATTACATTGAACGATCGGATAGTTTCAAATTCCAGTAATACATACGGATATGAAGCCTATTTACGAACCCTTTTATCTCATGGTCAAGACAGTAAGGCATCGCAACTCACCTCAGAATTATTTTACAAAGATTTAGATGAGGGCTTGAAGAAACGTTCCAATTTCTTTAAAGAAAGTGCATCCGTAGATATGATTGGATGTATTCACAGCGATTTATTTCATCAAGAAAGACTATTGTTAAATTTAGTGGACTTAAAAATTAAATTGATACGAAGTAAACCTGAATTTTGCTTGCAAGGATCTGAAGGATTTAAAGTAGTATTGGATAAAATTTCTTTATTTGTACGAAAAGTTCGTGTAAGTCCTGGAGTTATTTTAGGACACGCAAAAGCTTTAGAGAAGGGGACGGCAAAATACCCCATTAACAGAGTGCTATGTAAAGCCTATTCCATACCTAAAGGAAACATGTCCATTGTTCAAGATAGTGTATTTATTGGTCAAATGCCGAAGCGAGTCATCATAGGATGCGTGGATAACGAAGCCTTTCATGGATCTTTTACCAAGTCACCTTTCCATTTCGAGCATTTTGACTTAAATTTCATAGGAATATATATTGATGGTCAACCCGTTCCTCACAATCCATTAGAGCTCAATTTTGCTCAAAATAGCTTTATAAGAGCTTATCAAAGTCTATTCTTGGGCACTGGAAAAATAGGGGAAGATAGAGGTTCCTTTATATCCAGAGAAGAGTACACAGATGGTAATGTCATTTATGCGTTTGATTTATCCCCAGACCTGTGTGCTGGAGAAAATTTGAATCTTATCAAACACAGTAATTTAAGATTAGAAATTAAGTATAGTAAGCCGCTCCCACAGACTGTATGCGTCTTTGTGTTCGCAGAATTCGAAAATTTAATTGAGATAAGCAAGACAAGAAATATCCTGTTTGACTTTGGAAATTGAATGAAGATGAATGGACAACAACTCTTTCACATTCTATCGCACGACACTGCGACGTCACCTTTTTTCAAAGGAGTCTTCGCGAAGAATACCCTCCCACCTTTACAAAGCAACTCGTGTGCTATAGTAAATACCGACGACTTCTCTCAACCTGGTTCTCATTGGTTAGCATTGTTTTCAAGTACTCAGAAAAAGTTAGAGTTTTATGATTCCTACGGAATGTCTCCTGATTTTTACGGAATCGATACATCTTACTATTCCAACATAGAATGGAATTCCATTGTTTTACAATCTCTTACATCCAACGTGTGCGGACACTATTGTATTTATTTTTTAGTGAAGCGATGTCAAGGTCATTCTATTTACTCTATAGTGGATCACCTGTATATTACCCATGTATCGGATTTTCAAGTGTATCAATTTGTAAAAAAGAAATATGCTGTAAGATTAGTTTTTATAAAATAAATTTATTTGATTTGTATTCCTTGCGTTCTGTCATGTTTTCTTGAAGTGATTTCATTATTTTTATGTACACCATTTTTAACTAAAAAGTTTTTCTGAAAGTTAATTATACACAACTTTTTTAAAAGAATATTTTATTTTCCTAAAGTTTTAATATTTTTTACATTTCTTTTTATTCTAAAGTTTTTTTTTTCAATTTTCTTTTTAAAGTTTACTTATACATATTTTTTTATTCTATTTTTTTTTTTTTTTTTACTTATAAGATTTTTTTTTTTTACTATTTTTTTTTTTAAACTTTTTTCTTTTAAATTTTTTTTTATTTTCTTTAAAATTTTTTTTTTTCTTTTTACTATTTTTCTTTTAAATTTTTTTTCTTTTCTTTTTTTTTTTTTTACTAATTTTTTTTTAAAACTTTTTTATTTTTTTTTACATTTTTTATTTTTAAAATGTAATTTTTACATTTTTTATTCTAAAGTTTTTTTTTTTTTTTATCCTAAAGTTTCTTTTTTTTTATTTTCACTATATATTTTTCGAATTCATATTTAACTTTTATATGTATTTGTGTTGATAACCTGTAAAGATAATATGTAAAGTAAAAATAATAAATAACAACAAGATACAGCAACATCATTTATTGAAAAACTAAAAATGGCTCCATTTGTTTCTGCGGGCATACATAGAAGGTTTTACAATGTTATTTTCTCTATACAATTTTCTTTTTACATCCAACATGGAAGGAAAATGCAAATCTCGTAAAGCATTTAAGAATACAGCTTGTCCGACAGGAACTTTTTTCCTATTACGAAGAAAGTCATTCACCAGCATGACAATATTAGTGTGTGGGATAACTTTATCTTGGTAAATAATTTCACCTTTGTCCGTCCATTTGAATCCATTTTGATTTTTCAAAAACTGTAAAATGTCTATAGCCGTCTTTCTGTGTCGAATAGGCACGGTATGCATAACTGCATCTTCAAAGGTATCTTCTTTCTTTACATCTTGCAACGTCTTTTTATCTGGATCTGGAGGTGTTTTTCCAAGCTGGTCGTAATTTTCCAAGGTTTTAAGGTATCTGGTAGCTTTTTCACTTTCTGTGAGATTGGTATTCTGAAGGGTATTTGTTATTTCTTGATCAAAAGAGTTTGGTTCACGAGGAATTTCTTGGGATTGTTTGTCGATCAGGGTGTACTTTTGTAGGGCTTGCAAGTAGAGAGATGCTTTGTCGCTTTCCGCGAGTTGTTTATTCTGAAGAATACTTGTCATTTTTCGATCCAGTTCAGAGAGATGTTCCATTAATTGTGCCCTGTCTTCAGGTATCAAGATAAACTTTTTACTGTGCTCCATGAATCAATGAGCTGATGATTGAAATAGCTGCAGGTAATAAGGCTGAAAGAAAACCGTCTCCTTTTTGAACAAGTAGCTTTCTTTTTTTATACAAAGGAACCTTTTTGTCTGAAAGCTTTCGTAAGCACGTCTTATGCTTAGAAAGACTATTTATTTGGCTGTTAGTGAGAGGTACGTTTCCGTGAAGTACGTTCAAGACGCATTCACACAAAGACTTGATAATACTATTGGGAACTTTTTGAACGATTTGCTTCGGATTTTTACTTTTCGAGATCACTTTCAGGAGCTCTAAGGTCTGCTCCGTACACGTAGACATCTTCACATCGAATGATAGCAGTCACTGTTGACAGCTCTATTTAAAGCCACTCTGCAAAATTTTCCGTATGCAGTTGCTTTTACCAATGCACAATGGATAAAGTCAGGAGGATGCACCGAACAGGATGCATGCGTTGGCATCAGGTATTCAACTTTTGGACAGTTGAAATCTTCTAAATTATAGCACTTGCGTCTAGTTAACACTTCTAAAAAATGTTGCTTTTGTATTCCCTTGACGTAAATATCGGAAAATACTTCGAACAAAAGATATAAAATACTTTGAAATTTAAAATAAGGTAAAGATCCTTCTCTCCAATCCATACAATGTATGTTTCTTGTTACCCAAGAAAACTGATTTCTCTGCGTAAGGGATAATTCTTCAAATGGTGACGGAGGCTGAAAATACCATACGCCCCACAAATGATTGTCTTTCACGGCGTAAAATGCTAGTTCTTTGACGACAAATAGTCCCGACGGAAGCAGAAACCCTTCAAAATCAATCACGACTGACATCCTTCCAGTTTGAGAGACGAAATACAAATGAAGTTAGCGAGGTTGATACACGTAATATATATCTCCAGGAAACATCCCCGTGCGCATGCGTAGAGAATCCTCCGTATTACTTTTCAGATCAATGAATAAATAACCATACGGCTTCGAAGTAGCATCTTCATAACACTCTTGAAAAAACTTCACTTTTCTCGGATATAGTTGTCGTCCTAAATGCATGACTTGGGATTGGTCTCTCCGGTTCTTAAACAGTGCCAGGTAATGTGCATTCAAAGAAATTTCTCGCATTTCTTTTCCCTTATGAAACACATTTTGTACTATAAAGATGATACTGATATTTCGGTGGTGTGACATTTTAGTAAATATCTTTGTCAATTGAGCATCGTTTCCAAGCTCACTCATTAAATCGTCCACTACAATCAATGCATCTGAATATTGATTTAAATTCGAAGGCAAGCCTTCATGAAATGAAATGTTTGGGATTTCTGCATATAACTTTTGAAATATCCCATAGCACCATACCATCGTTTTTGGAAAGGGTAGTATCATTCTATTTTCGATCATTTTTTTCACGAAATGCGTCTTGCCACTACCTGTGGGACCTGCAACTATCATAGTAAACGGATGTTTCAGTCGTAAAATATCCATACTGAATGATGAATTTTGGAGATGCTCTTCTTTTTTATAGATGGTTTCAATCTTCTTCTGATGAACTCACATGTCGGCTAGTGAGTAATGTCCGAATGGAAGAGTGCTCACGCGATCCTCTAAGATGTGTCTCTTCTGATCATACGGGGAAAGGGCCAACTTATTCGAAGCAATGGTGAATATGTCGTGCTGCTTGGATCGTATGAGATTCATGCTGGTCACAAGTTCTTGGTGTTGAAACAGGCACTTTGTGTAATCTTCAAATTTGATTTTTTGATGGATGGTAGCCTTCTTAATCCCCTTCAGCTTCTTGGTGATATTGTCATGGCCTATTTTGAAAGCGTACATCTTGGATCTGAGTCCCACGAATTCAGTCATGATTTCTCCTTTGGTCTCATCTTTCATCTTGCCGATAACTTTTTTGTTGACGAGAGGAAATCCGAAAATATTGTTGGCAGGATAATCCGATGTATCGTACAGGTCCAGGTCTTCCTTCATGTCTTTGTAAACATCCTCGGTATGGATATTGTAGGTAAGGCTATCCGTATCCATGTACAGGAGTTTCAGTCGACCAGTTGAATATTTCGGTATCATCTTGGAGTAGTGAAAGTCGTACATGAGCGTCTTTGATAAATCCAATATTGCCATTCCAATGGTAATCGGCTTATTGAATTTCAGTACGGTCCGCCGCATATGAAATGCTGCCAAAGTTTCGGAGAAGATGGTGCGATCTTGAAAGTTGGAGCGAGCTATCCATTTCTCAGCTGTTTTCTCATTTCCGACCAACTTGATGTCCACTCGGCGTCGGATATTCTCCATAGTTTTGCCGAAAATCGAATTGTTCATGAGTTTGAAGAAATTTTTCTCAAACTCATTCGTAGCAGAGGTGCGCAGTTGGGTATTCAGGTCAATGTAAGTCTTTAGCCATGGCGATTGACTGAATTGCAAAATTCTATGCACGGCTGTCACTTGAAGTCCTTGTTGTAGGTAGAGTTGCAAATTTCTGTAATGCACCACATACTTTTCTTTCTTATGCAAAGTTGTCAGCAACCTCTTCTCTTTACAACCGGGTGGAGCTAATGTTTCTGGAGCAAGTGGCAGATCAGCATGTAGATCGTGTAGATGGGCTGGATACTCCAAATCCACTTCTAGGATGTAGCCAAGTGCACTGTCCGAAGGGGTTTGTAAGACGCCCATCGTCGGGTTTATCCAAGTGTAATTACCTAATGGTAAGTATTGGGACATAGCCCAGCCATACAAATTATTGGCATCTAAATATAATAGATAATTGGAAGGCTGAGACTTGTCATAGTTTGGCATATATGGATTATTTGCCTTTGCGTAACGGTGAGAACATTGCGAGATTCCTCCACGGATACCATTTTCGACAAACAATAGCATGTCATAATCCGTAAGCAGTTCCAGTCGAATTGACGTCTTCTTCAGCATAGCATCCCAAGAGAGTCCGGGGGCGGTATAATACCACACGGGATCCAAGCCATAGGTTTTCATGCAGACATCTCTAAAGCTTTCAAAAATATCTGCTAACTGTAAAACATCCGTTTTCACGTACAAATCAGCATACTCGCCCAAATTGCTTAACTGGAATGCATCCCACACTCCTTGAGCATGTTGATAATCTTCCATGGTGATGTGCGATTCGTTCAGGCGGTTATAAAAGGCATCACGGGGTGGTAGCTCGGTTTCCTTGAACTTGTCTGGATGATTGACGTAATCATATGGGAATATACCTTTACGCAGCAGGAGAGAAGCATGAGAGGAGGGAAAGTGCGCCTGCACGTGTTTGAACTGGTCTTTTGAGAGATTTTTGGCCAGTTGATCTAGACTACTCGCCATGAATCTAAAGGAATCGATAAACCGAAGACTAAGTCCCTTGCCGATCTGCTTCGAGAATGAGATGTATTTTTCGGTGTTTTCTGGAATGACTGTGATGTTGAAATCGTCTCCTCCTAAGCACTTCACGAATAAATGGCTGTCGTATCCTGATAAATTGTGAAACACCACTGGGATAAAGTCTGGAGTTCTGGCCTTCAGGTTGCAGGTATTACACGCGGTTCCTCGAAACTTCTTCGTTTGATGATCGTGATCCTTCACCTTATAATTCGTCTGGGTAAAATCCTTCTTGCACATGCAGCAGCGAGTTGCTTTCCGAAATGCCTCCAGCTCCTCTTTGGTTAAGGGATCCATTGGTAAAGGAGTTCTGTACACTTGCTGTATTTCCAGGGCTTCTAGCTTCATCCGCTCCATAAAAATTTGTGGTACATTCGGTCCTCGGTACACGTAAGGTGCCTTGAAGAGTCCTGTGGTCGACACTATGTAGTAGCAGAAGCTGACAGCTTCATGTTTTTGGTAGGCTTCACTGTACGATTTATCTGGGTTCGGCTGGCAAGATTCTATCGGTCGGGTAATGCACTCAAAGTCAGCATAAATCACGAATGGGACTTTCATAGTATGTTTGATATTTTTAAATATCACCCATTTGTCTTCCGGCATAATGACTCGAACGGCCTCGTGCTGATTACAACTCAGCTGATGACGGTGAAGAATAGGCTCTGTTGTGAAAAACTGTAAACAGCGTCGGCATACACACATTTTCTTCTGTCGATTTGAATGCTGTTTTGACACGAGGCGGGATAGGTCCTTGATCCAGGCATAATGGGCATGTGTGTCGGTCTTGAGATACATCAAATCAATGTGTGGATCTGTCTCTTCTGGCGTGATCATCAGAGGATACACTTGATAATCCTCGGTGAGTCCATAGACGTTGATGGATAGATTATTCATCTTCCCAAATTTGGGAATGTCTTGAATTTTAACAGGAAATTCAACTCCTGTAAAATTGAGAGTGTCCATGTACGCTGCATAATGGTATGTTCGGTATGGATGCTGTTTATGATGTTCCACTGGATGGAGAGCGGAGAGAATGGCCCACATGAAGCAGCGATTGTCGTTGTTCTGGACATTGATGATGGCTTTCTTTCTTTTGATGGGTTCGGGAAGTTCGATGTATGTAGATCCGCGCAGAGGGTTGTATTTGCTGGTTCGTACCTCCAATTCATGTATCCGTTCCAGGGTCCACCCAGATTCCTTGCCTTCAAAGTCTTCGGCTTCTTTGAGTAGTCTCTCCATCGTTTGTAAATACAGGGCTTCAACATCGGTAGAGGGAAGAACGATCTCATTCTTGGTTTTGAAGCATTTCTCCTCTCTTAAAATGCCGTCGGCAGCAACTTTTTGGTAGCGGCAGATGAGCCTGCTATTCACCTTCACTTCAAATTGAAACAGGGCAGATGCGACAATGTTCCCAAATTCTTCTTCTTTGGAGACCAGAAATAGTTTTAAATCCTTGTACTCCTCGGTGTTGAATAGATGTACATTCTGAACACGATTCTTCAAAGCAGATTGTCGTATAGAAGTGGGTGCTGGTAGAGTAGAGGGTCCTGGTAGAGCTGAAGGTCCTGGTCGAGTAGATGGTCCTGGTCGAGTAGAGGGTCCTGGTAGAGCTGAAGGTCCTGGTCGAGTAGAGGGTCCTGGTCGAGTAGAGGGTGCTGGTGGAGTAGAGGGTGCTGGTAGAGTCGAGGGTCCTGGTACAGTCGAGGGTGCTGGTCGAGTCGAGGGTCCTGGTAGAGATGTATCTTCACTGGTCCGGCGTCGTTTTAGAAGTACAGATGGTTCTGTATCTGCAGGTCGCTTGTGTGTTTTCAGGTGTCTGGTCAGGTTATCCATTCGCGAAAAAACCTTAGAGCACCGAGAACACGGATATTGCATTCCTCCATGCTTATTCCGTTGATGTCGATTCAAATTATATCTTTGATTGAAATGCATATTACATTCCGCACAAGTCAATTCCTTGTCTTGACTAAAATCCAATTGAGATGCTGTTAAATCTCCAAAATCCATGAGCGCCATCACTTCATCATTCAACTGCAATGTCGAATTTTCGAAAACGTCTTCAATATCCATTTTAAACAAAGTTAAAGCTGAGCTAAACTAGAGTAGTCGCAAGAGCAGGTTCTACTGAGAGAATGTCAGAGCTCAGCTTGAACGTCGTCTTTTATACTGACGACGGAGAAGAATTGCCCCCTCTTCTGGCCTGTGATTGGTTCTTCATGATGTCATCCTTAAACAAGCATCTGATTGGTCCGTTCCCCTACATGCAGCGCCGCCTTGCGGTTACAAGCAGAACTAGTAAAACCTTGCCCCGACAACGTGTGACGTCACTTACTGACACCTGATTGGTTCTTGATGAGGTCATCCTCAAACAAGCCTCTGATTGGTCCGTTCCTGTACAAACACGGTGTGACACGTTGAGACACGGTGTGACATGCCCATCGGCGGCGCTGCGTGCGAGGATGAGTCATCGACACCTGTTCCCATGTCCCCTGCGTGTGACGTCACTTACTGACACCTGATTGGTTGAGGTCATCTCCATTAGGCCACGCCCCCTCGGCTTGACAGACGAGATCCTCCCTGATCCGCACTTCAAGTGCATCACAGCAGCCCCACCTCCCCGTCCGCCTCATTATTCCTCGTATTCCTCATTATTCCTCACAAATCCTCACAGATCCTCAATTATTCCTCACAGATCCTCAATTATTCCTCACAGATCCTCAATTATTCCTCAGAAATCCTCAATTATTCCTCATTATTCCTCACAGATCCTCAATTATTCCTCATATTCCTCATTATTCCTCACAGCACCTCGGCGCAGAATCGGCCTTTTTACACTACTAGAGTATAAACCTTACTTGGAGTCTTTTAGTTCCCTGATATATTAAATTGTCTTTTGACAAAAAAATATACATAATTATTATTATAATTTCACATTTGGTGGACAGTATAATGCTATTTTCTTCTTTTGGAAACAGTAATTACTTATATATAAGTATTTTTAAAAAAATTTGTAGCATAAAAGTAATTAGAAAAAATATTGTCTAAATAAAAGTTACTTACAAGATTTAAATAAAATCTCAATGTATGACTTTTTAATTTCATATGAATATACATAGGATAGTTTTACATTTATTAAAATAGAAATTTGAGCTTCATAGAAATAATTTTTAAGAAATGCAAATTTTAAGTTAAAAGAGAGAAAAATTTGTTTTGCTAAATAAAAACTATATGTCTTAATTATATTCGTATAAAATTATAAAGTCATACATTGAGATTATTTTCTTAAATCTTGTAAGTATTTTTATTTAAGCAGTATTTTTTATTATTACATTTCATTCCACACAACTTTTTAAAAAAAATTATATTTAAAGTAATTACTGTTTCCAAAAAAAGAAAGTAGCATTATACTGTCCAGCAAATGTGAAATAAAAATAATAATTACTTTTTTTTTCAAACGTCAATTTATACATCGCGGAAAAAAGCCTTCATGTAACCTTCACAATGGGTGATTTGCGAATCGCATACATCTCGCATACAAGGTAATATGCCGACCGCATACATGTCGCATACCACCTGCGTATGCCAGAATAATATGGGATATTCTCACAGGGCATACGAAGGCATATTTTTGGCATATTAGTCACATACTCGTGGCATACGTATGCCACATGTATGCGGCATATTCGAGGCATACTCCTTTATTTTGTCTCGGGAGAATATAGTTTCATAAACATTTACTCGTAAGTATTTTTAAAATTAATAAAAGGCATTAGGCAAGTGTATACTATGTTTATCAGAAATATATATTATTTATATATGAACTAGTAATTTTATATTTCATATTTATTTTCAGCATGCAGATATGCGATGGAAATTTGGATTCGCCATTCGTAATTTACCCTGTAGATCCGGGCTTTTGTAGATTGCATAGCATTCAGAAGCTCGTATCTACAGATATCTTGCGAATCCGGCTGCTTGCTGCCACGTCTGCCAAAGGATCAAGAACTAAGAAACAGTAAATGACTGTAGGCAGTGACGGACAAAAGGCCCAGGTTTTGAAGGGGCCCGTTTTGCAATTTTTCATTTGCAAGGAAACGGGCTCCTATCGCCAAGAATATGTTAGCCCTGCGAATATTGCTTTTACAGAAAAGTCGTCAAGGGTGACCATGTAATGCATTTTAACCGTGTAATGCAATTCGTCCTCCTTGCCATGACTATAAACAACATTTGATAGAGTTGACCTGTATGTGGATAAAATTCTCCTATATTTGCCATTGCCAATTAATTATATGTAGTTTTGTTATGACACAAAATACGTATTTACAAAGCTTCTTCATAAACATTGTACGTTAAATGCATTGACAGGTATTTCTGCTTTTTGGCAAATCTGGTAACCTTTTTGGGCAACAGCAAGGGAAGTTTTTGTCATCAAGTACGGTTAGCATAGCGAATATTGAAAAATTTACCAATTGTTACCGTTCACTGCATTTTAACCTAAAATTGTATATTCATCCTTTTAAAAAATAATTCGTTAATATATGTAAATATGAAGGGGTGGGTATGAAGCATGCAGTGTTTATTAACCTAACAGATGAATCTTTATGACACTAGAGGAAAATTAGCAACAATGTCTCTGAAAAAACAAATTCAATAACTGTTCATTCATTTATCGATAATTGTTTTCTTAAAATATATTTAACAAGAGAAAAACAATATTGGCAGGACTGATTACGACATATTTTTAAGTGTTTATACATTTTTTAGCGTTTAAAAATAGGTAAGGTAAGGTATGTAAAAAAGGGGAGAAAAAGTTCAATTTTTTCATTCAAAACTAATTTTTACTTTTAAAAGGTTATTAATATAAAAGTTTTTTGGTGTATTTAAGCAATGGGATCCTTGACATCATCTTTGAATATGTTTAATATTTTTTAAACTTTAATTTGCTGAAATTTGTAGGTTATTCTTATATCCTTGTGTAACCACAGATGGGGTAAAATGGTTGTCAGTGGAAAATCAAGCAATTTTTCGTATAAAAATACATTATCAAAGCACATTTTTAAGTCATATTATTAACTCGAATAAAACAGAATAAATAGTTGACACCAACTATTACAAAATTAGTATATTAAAACTCAGTAACAGTCTTTCTAAATATAAGTTTATCCGCCATTTTAAAAAATAAGCTTTTATTATTTATTATATTCAAAATACCACGTTTTTTTAAATAATTTATAGGTTATTTTGATGTTCAAATTTTTTCTGTATTTACGTTATTTTGAATTTGTTCAGCAGATAATGTTTTAATTAATTTTAAAAAAAAATTCTGTGTTCTAACAAAACCAAAAAATGTCGTGATTTTTTTGGTCAAAATGTATTTTTCTAATTTGTTTTAAAAAAACAGGTATGTAACTTAATTGTATTAACATATAAAAAGTGTTAAATACACTGTAGATAATTCTTGTAATTTAAAAGCTTCAAAATAATATTGTTATTGAATATTGCTAAATGTTTACGAATTTTCTATTCTTTAGAATTAATAATTCGATTACCCATTTTACCCCACTTTGCAAATAATTTTTTAAAGAAGCTAAATAAAATAAATTTTCCTAATTTTTTCATTAAAATATATTAAAAAAGGTTTCTTTTCTATACAAAACACAGGAATATTGGTATATAAATCAATTCGTTTATTGCAACCGTTAGGAACAACACATACTTTTAAATGCACTTCATACTGACTGATGCTCCAACTTGAGCCCATGGTGCTCCAACTTCAAATAAATCATAAATTGGACAAGCAGGCGATCTATTTCGACAATAATAAATAAAAAGTTGGTTTTCTCAAAATGACGGATATTAAATAATACAAAGAATACAAATAAATATAACGATCAAACAACGTTATAAAATCATTAATAATATATTAATGCATTGGTTTTTAGGAATTCTTTTTCGAGTTAGTTTGGCTAAAAAGAGTGTTTTAATAATGCCTTTCACAAATATTCCATGATTCCCACTGGTGACCTATTTTTCCTATCTGTTAATTGAATACCAAAACAATGATTTTTTTCCCGTCAATATTTACACGAGCAATTTATTACAAAATAGTCATATTGACTGTATAAAAAACCGATTGAAAATAAATATAAAGAAATAAAAATTATCAATAAATTTGAAGATGCATAGCAAACCCGCGTATTTACACTCACTCACTAGAATCTTTGCTGGGGCAATACTGAATATATCAATTTGCGTAAACTCTCAATATGGTCAAGCTCAATCCAGTTAGTTTTTACGTTAGTAGTAAGATGCACAATGAACCAGTTTCGTTTCAACCAAATAGTTTTATCGCCCCATTTTATCACACTAAAATAAAACCAATTGCAAAGTAAATCAGTTAGTATTAAGTGAAAAGCAGTTTACGGTATTGATATTCTTATACTCAAAGTAAAATTTGCAAAAATTCAAAATAATCAAGAATATGAAAGACTGAATTGTTTTTATGAATTTTTTGGTTCTCTTAAATTTTACCGTTTTTTAATAGTTTTTTTTTCAGAGTTAAACAATTTTTATTTGTAAATAAGCACTAAGTTTATGGAGAAAACTCACAAAATAAAAAAAATTGCCTTCTAATTCAATGTTTGAGATACTTGAAAAGTTGATATGGAATACTTGGCGCGTGTTTCCTTTCCTAGTAATCACTTGTTACTAAAATTATGCATAGAATAGAATGTTGAAATGTTTTGTCCGAAACACATGGCAAAATTAATGGAAAAATTATTTTTGATCTATGAGAATGTACAACTTAACAACTGTACATTTCTATTCATTATACAAAGTACTTCTCCAATTGTTCTTACTATTTGCAATGAATAATATTTACTTTATTACTAATAAACAGTATTATCAATTTAAATAGCCATCCTTTTTTTAAAAATCAAACTTAGAAATTGACCTTTGACTTGCTTAAAAATTGTCCACGGATATTAACTTGAAAATGAATAAGAGTTTCAATTGGATCGTTTAGAATATATATTTTCAGGATTTAAAATATAGCTAAATTTTTTTTCTGATAATTTTATAGTATAATCGCAGATTTTTTTTCCTACAATAGTATTTCCCTTACCATAAAGCAAAGAAAGGAAAATAAATCACTATAATTTAACACAAATAATTTTCTATGCTAAATACTAAGTATATTCGGCATCAAATTTGATTGTAAAGAATGTTTTAAAAACTAATTTTTTAGAGTTGCAGTAATACGTTTGTTTTAAGTTTAATGCCATTCTGTGTATGCATTTATGTATATTTTTATTTCTTTATCCATTAGCTTCCAAGTTGTGGTCAGATGCTGCTCAAGTGAAGCTCAAAGGTGGTGCCAGTGGAGCTATTGTAGTTGGTTTATATTATTTGCCAAAAACTTTTGAAATAAAGTTTATTTGTTTCAGACAATTTAATACACACTTGAGAAGGCATATAATAAAGTTTTTTTATGTTAAAAAGTACCTACATTGCTTTTTATATGTAAAGTAATAGCAGTTTAAATGTATTTTTAAATTATTTTTATAAAAATTATTTTAGGGAAAAAAAAGTTTGCAAAATAATTGTACTTTCCATAGTATTATTAAAACGATGAGTAGAGGTTCGTAATTAAACTATTTCATGGTAACTTAACCCTTAACTGCATGGTCTTAAACCAGAAAAGGCTATCTAAAGATGGCTTAAACAAAAACATCCTTTACTAGACGGAACATCCTTTAAAACAAAACATCCTTTACTCATCGGATTCCCAAGCTCTTGACCATCTTCAGGGTAATTTTCAGTCACCAAACATCAGCACATGCACTGGTAACAAACGCTTGTTCAGTTTTAAAGAAACTTTAGCCATTTTTGACGAAACAAACGCCTGTTTAAATTCACTTTGCCGTTATTTTCACGAAATTTATTTCGTCAAAAATGAGGCCAATTTTAAATACATATCGATTTTAGCCCCTTATCTCTCGGTTCGAAGTTCAACGCTCTGTCGACCAATTGTGATAATATTCGTATCAGAACCAAAAATACCGGCAAGCTATCTGAATAAATTAGTTTCGTTAAAAATGGGAATATTCTTATTTCGTGATAAGTCAAATGATTCTAAAAATTGACAGTGTTATTTCTGAGAGTGTGTCAATAAAGAGAGCATTTGGTTTAGAACATCACGGTGGAACAAATTATGGCAGGTGCAGCATTTTCCTTTCTTGTAAAAAAATAATATAAATCATTTAATCGATGTCCTTACTCATTTTTTTGTGTACCTTGATGATAGGGTACCACGGATCACTCCTAAATATTCAGTTGATACTGTTACCTAGCATCCAACACTCAAACAAATTCAATAAATATACAATAGACAGCAATTGCCACCAACTGGCTTGGTTGCTGCTTGTTGTTTGTTTGATTTACGAGTTGTTTTAAGATTTTAATGTTTATTTCTAACTGCTTAAGATTTTAGTTTATGATTTTTCAGTGTTCAGTGATACAAGATGAAACAAGTTACACTTGTTACTTCAGTGATACAAGTTACACTCAAACCTTTTAATTGTTGAACCCAAAAAAAATTGTTTTCCTTACTTTTTAAGAGAGATCCTAGGTACTTGACGATATATTATTCGTACTTTTCTTTTTAAAGGAGGAATGCGAGAAGCCAAACAGGGGAAAGGGGAAGGGATTCTACGAAAAAGGCCATAAAAGCTGTTACAGCATCGCAATAATTTCTATTAGAAAAGAGGGTATAAAGTTTTTAGAGTAAAATTTTCTACTTTAGTGTGACAAATTAAATCATTCAAAAAATCTGAAGTCAACAAGTCCTTTGTTGTTTTCTATTAAATAACAAATTCCGAACAATTCACTGATACTACCAAATGAAAAAGAGTAAGTGGCTATAATTATAATTCCTAATATCAATAAGTTGTATTTAGTTACTTTATCAATCATAAGTTTTTTTAATTTAGAACTTACAAAATTTAATGATTAATATTAATTTTATGTTTACAAAAACCGGCCCTTTAAAATGATAGCACTGTCATAGAGCTCCTTTATTTCAGTGAATTTAGCGTTCAGAATTCCCTAAAAACTTGTGATAGTGAATGTGTTTATAAGCCTATGAATATTTCATGATAATTATAATTTCTTTCTTTCCAAACCGTAAATTTTCTTTGAAGCCATTGTATCAATTATATGAAATCTTTCTTCGGATATAAAAAAGCTGTCCTCATCTCAAAGAGAAATGTCAAAACTCTTCTCGATCGACTGCTGTGACTGCAATTTCTCGTTCTAACCCCTTCCCGAAGTATTTCACTTCAAAAACTTGCCTCTTTTTCTTCGTCCATTTATCATAATCAGATCTTAATACCTAAGGAGTGTGAAAGTTTATGAAGTCCCCTATTTAAAAAGGGTGGAGGGGGTCTTTCTCTGTGAGTTTAGTTTTTCAATTTCTCCCGAGCTAAAAAAAAGTCTCATTTATCGAGGTTTCAATGGTTTTGGAAAGTAAGATTTCTGCCTTTTGTTCGGTATGAAATCTGTGAATACGATGGTTATATCTTTTGATTTTTCGACTTTCGTTCCCTAAAAAGGAAAATAAGTAAAAAAAGATGAAAAAGGGGTGCAGGAAAGGAAGGAAAAATGTCGTTATATATTATTTTGAGGGCTTTTCTTTTTTACCTATAAATATGCTTTGTTCTGCGACAAAACCAATCAATACCTCCCCCGGGACCTCACTTCATAAATAAGAAGCTTATCAAATCGGAGGAGAAAACTCTTGTGAAAGCTTGGAGAAGAAGGGGATTTGCAAATTGGTGTCTCTTAAGAAAAGGGGAGATTAAATGGAAATTTGTGCTTTGTGGAAATATATTTTAGAGTGGCAATAGAGAGGAAATTATTATTTTTCTGCCTTCTACGCGCAAAAGGTGCGTAAATGAAAAATGGTAAATTTATTTCCCTCAAAAGGAAATAATAGGAAAACGAATTTGAGTTTTGTTTATTTTATGCTCCCGCAAATAGGAAGATATTTTTCTGAATTTCGAAGAAATGGAAATTTTTCTTTCTACAGGAGAGAGAGAACGAATACTCGCATACATATACTTTACAGACATCTGGCAAAGTTGGTGTGATGTTTTTGTTTAAAACTTTAAAAGATTATTTTGCATTGGTTGAATCCTTGTTCATTGTTACTTTTAAGCTCCTGTTAGGTAAGAAAATCAAATATTTATGCGCTTTGAAAGTTATCAAATTATATTAAGAAATATTTCGTTAATTAATTCAGGAACGAAATTTATAGGAAGTTTAATAGTCGTATGCAGGCAAATTCTTAGGCAAAATTAACCTTGTTTTAATATCCAATCCAATTGTGTTCTATAATAAAAAATATAATTTAGAATTACTCAAGTAGTAATATAGCAGAAATTAACACCATCTTAAAAGATACATGAAAATTACTTTTTAAAGCTAGTTTTGAATTACAAGCCTTAAGCTATTTTTACAATATATTAACCGTGATAATTAATTTAATGGAGATATCGATTATGGTTATTTAAATACTTATTTACTTTTAATATTTAATTTTTTTTTACTTCTTACATTTTGAATTATGTTTCCCCTTAATTAGATGTGAATCAAATGATAAACCCAAAGTGACAACAAAAGTAAATAATGACATCTCCACAAAGCCAAGTTACCACTATTAACCGTCGTTTTACAGCTAATTTCACAGCTCAGGAGAACACGTCTGTAAAGACGCGCATTATAATTCCAGGAATAGCGAGGTGCATTCCATCACCTAAACCCTGAAAAGCGAAAGCCACCCCTGAATAATTAACACGTCTTGACTGGGTAGAGACTCTATTAGCAGACATAGTGGGCCACGTAAACTTCTTTCCCTAGCTTTTCCTGAAAAGCTCTACTTTAGGCAATTACAATGTGTAGGGCCCATCCGAGGTTAGAGTTCATCAAGCCGGTAATGTATCTTCTCGTCGCACCACCTTGGCAACGCTAAGAAGACAGCTTGACGGATTTCTTAGCGGGGAATTTTTCAAAAAGAATTCTTCTTGCGGTATGCAAACCACGAAAGGGTGATAAAATGAAGTCTTACAAGTTTGGGGCTCTGATAAACACTGTTCTGTTGGAGAGTTGGGTGAAAAAAAGTTCTTTTTACAGCGTTTTTTATTCTTTTTAATATTCTGCGCAGCTTGCTGATACATACAAGGCTGAATACAGCTAAAAAAGATTTATCCTCTACTTATATAGGAGGGTATTAGAAGTATCACTGAACGAAGTTTTATCCAGGGTAATAATTTCTGGGGAAAGCTTCTCAGGGGCGAAAATATTTTTTTATGGATTCAATGGACAAAAATTCGACTGTAATTTATAATGTGTTATCTTTGAAAATCCCAAAATTTAACGTAAGTTCGAATTTTTGCTTTTTTATCAAATTATTCATAAACTCATTAAAAGTAAATCAATGTCAATAAGTATTTTCAATGCTTTTCCAGAAAATGTCAATTGCTCTTTAAATTGCATAATTTTTTTAAAAAATAATGTTTTTTATCATATTTGCGATCTCACAATATTCAAAAGTAGACCCTCTTAAGCCTAAAAGACGATCGAAATCGATTAACAGTCAAATTATTTTTAATGGCTTTCCTAAAATATAGTCAAAGAGGAAGAACTGCCTTGTATTTTACATATAATAAATCTTTATATCAATACCGATTTAAATTTCGGAAAATGCTGATTTATTATTGTGTGCTAATTTTTTGTATTGTGTAATGGCAAATGTTATTTTTAACATATTTTTAATTCTTGAAAAAAAAACATCTAAATGATGAGTTAAATGAGCAATTCAAACTTGTAAAATTTCTAATTCACCCAAGACAAATAAAATTAATATACCGCGTCACGGCACTACGTATGCCAGACCGATTGTTAGTACACTGTAAAAAAATTCCTAGTAAGATTACAGAACAGTATGCTGGTAAAAGTAATTCCTACACACTGTGCTTTATTTTTACAGTGTGCTGTAAAATAATTTTGCTGTACTTTTTAATCACATATGCTGTATTTTTGCAGTTTGCAGTAAACTACTTTTGCTGTAGTTTCTCATTACGTGTGCTGTAATTTTACAGAAGCTGTAAAATAAATTTGCTGTACTTTTTAATCGCACGTACTGTATTTTTATAGTTTGTTTTAAATTATTTTTCTGTAATGTTTCCTTGCTTGTGCAGTGCTTTTTCATAAGTAGCTGTAAAAAAAAATTCTTTCATTTCTCTTAACCGGTTGCTACATTTTTTTTAATTACAAAGCATTTTCTTTTTTATAGCACACTTTTTAGTGTACTATAAAAAATCGTTCTTTATTATTTGGGTATGCAGATTGAAGGAAAAAAAATTGCCGAAATAATTTTGCAATAGAAAAAAAAATTTGATCTCCATTATCAAAATCTTCTTAATAACAAAGCTACTTTGCATAGTATTTAAAAGTCAATTCAGATACTTCAGAGTTAGACTGAAGCAAACATCATTACAAATAGTTACTAAAATACTGAACAACAAGAACGTTGTCACGTTTTATCATGCAAACGAATAGTGTGTACTACAATTGTGCAAATGGTTGTATTAGTCGCTCAGAATCACTAATAACATTAATTTAATTAACTTTTGCAGAATTAATACGGGTATCGTTTCAACCTTGACGCGTATAACCAGTTGTATGAGCATATTTCTAAGAACTTAAAGATTTTTCGATAAAAAAACATTATTAGACGATAAAAAAATATAATGAAACGTCTAACCGTTGATATGGACATTTCAAAGCATTTGAATTTAATTCGATTCATTAGAAATATTATTAAGTAATAAAATATGAAAGCGAGCTGGGCTCGGTCCCCTGGTACTAACCCGAGACAAAAAATTTCGTATGCCGTGTGTATGCCTTCCGTATGCCAGCCGATTTTTCGTATGCCACATATGCCCTCGAACTGATGACCGCGGAGGTGGAATGCCCGGTGTATGCGAACGGCATATGCTTCTTTTAACGATCCAGAGGCAATAATATTAATATGCCGCGTGTATGCCTTTCGTATGCCAGACTGATTTTTCCCGAGACAAAAATATTAATATGCCGCGTGTATGCCTTTCGTATGCCAGACTTATTATTAGTATGCGAGAAATATGCCATCGAACTGATGACCGCGGAGGCGTATGCTGTGAGTATGCCAACGGCATATGCTTCCGATTTCGGTCCAATTTATTGCGACATTAATGTTTACAACTATATAATTGTGTAAGTGATTTTTTAGTATCTCTAGTTACATTATACTTCTTTGAAACCATTGCATTATAGTAATAGATTGAGGATGATAAAAATCATAGTGGATTTGAAATGGGAATAAAAAATGTTTTTTTGTGTGTGTGTGTGTGTTTAATTTAATATATTGTGTGTTTAATTATATATATTGTGTAATAGTGAAAATCAGAAAAAAGTGTAGCTACCTAGTTCTTCCACCTATCCCTTCAAATAATGTATGATGCAAAAAAAGTATGATATTTTTAAATTAGAAAACGTTATGCTGATAAAATTGCAAATGCTAATTTGAACATGATTTGTGAAGCAAATTGATTTTTAATTTTGAACTATAACATATAGGTATTTTATTTATAAAACATACCTAATGTGAAAATAGCGCAGCATTCAATAATAGAATCAACTGTTTCATTCGAATTAAAATATAAATGAATATTGAAAACAATTGCAACATTTTGTGAAATAACTGTTATATGTTTGTTATTTTTAGTAGATTTTGAAATTGCCTTTTTTTATCTGTTTTAATCTGAAATTTAAATTATATATCACAATCCAATTAAAAAATTTCTTTAAGATTCCTTTCCGCATGATTTCTACATTTTTATTTCATTATTAAGGTTATATAGCTTGGATTTTATTTTCTTATCTTGAAAACGACTCTTGACACTAGATATTAAAAAATATTACCATGTTGCACAATCGCCTTAAAAAAATATTTCTGCATATTGGGGCGCTCATATTTGCCTGTGTCACAATTGTAAACATCTAATTAACGTTGAGATTTATTAGATGTTTACAACTATATAATTGGATGTATAAGTTAAGTCCAAGGTCTTTCGGCAATTGAAGTCTGTCTTCAAAAGGGCACCATCGCTCACATATAGAACCATTAACGTCAAATTGAACTTTTTACACATAATTCCTTCAGTGACACCTCAAAAGAGATACTTCACTTGCACTTAACGATTTATAGTGAGCGTAGGCGAACGTCCTTTGAGCATGCGCGGGTGAAGAGTACCGCGAAACATTTTGAATCATTTATTACGTCACTTGTAGTCTGTGTTAACGTGCGCAACGGTCGTTCGAAATATACCAATTCTGTTGAAAAAAAAGGCGGCTTTTTACCATAATAAAGTGGACGAAAACAAAAGAAAGCACTGTTATACCTGCTAATCTTATTAGCGGCTAGTTGAAAATCTGTTAAACTGTGCTGTACGATGGAATACTCTAAACGGTTCAGCCAAATACACAGCGGAATACATCCCACAGTGGAGAAAGGGGCAAGCTTAACATGAATAATAAATTCGGGTGAGTCCCAGGACGGGAATGAATTTATTATGGAAGGTGCTGGGAGAATCAAGGTATGAATTACCAAAAGGCACATTAGGCCCGGGCCTAGAGGCCACAATTTTTATTTAACTAATATTTATTTGGTAGTTTTTCCATGTCAGAATCATTAAACTTTGTTTGTGATATTAGTCATTATTTTGCAATTGATAGATATCAGTTTCTTGACATGAAAAATTTCATTTATACTACGAAAAATTTTCCCAAAACAAATTTATTATTCATGTTAAGCCCAAGAGCAGGTTTCAAATTTTAAGGGGAGTATAAATCTTGTGAATATTACATGACGACTTTTTTCCATGATGTTTAGATTGACTTGAAAAAATGTCATTATTATTTTTATTTCACATTTGGTGGACAGTATAATGTTACTTTCTCTTTTTGGAAACAGTAATTGCTTTAAATGTAATTATTCTAAAAAAGTTTTTGTGGCATGAAATGTAATAAGAAAAAATACTGCCTAAGTAAAAGTTACTTATAAGATTTTTAAAAAAAATCTCAATGTATGACATTATAATTTCATATGAATATACATAGAATAGTTTTGCATTCACTAAAGCAAAAGTTTGAGCTTCAAAAAATCCTCTTCAAGAAATGTAATTTATTAAAAAAAGAAAAATAATAGTCTCGAACTAAAAATCCTAATCCTGGATTTCCTAATTATATAGTCATACATTAATTAGCATACCAAGTCATACATTGAGATCTTTTTAAAAATCTCATAAATAAATTTTATTTAAGCAGTATTTATTCTTATTACATTTCATGCCGCAATTTTTTTTAAAAAATAATTATATTTAAAGAAATTACTGTTTCCAAAAAAAAAAAAAAAGTAGCATTTTACTCTCCACCAAATGTGAAATAAAAATAATAATGATATTTGTTTTCAAAAGTTAATCTAAACATCGTGGAAAAAAGCCGTCATGTAACCTTCACAATTGATGCGATCTGCATACATGTGGCATACAGAGGTGATATGCCAGCCGCATACATGTAGCATACAGAGGTGATATGCCAGACGCATACATGTCGCATACGGAGGTGATATGCCAACCGCATACATGTCGCATACGGTGGCGATATGCCAGGTGCATACATGTCACATACCACCACCGTATGCCAGAGTAATATGGGATATTCTCACAGGGCATAAGAGGCATACGTATGCCACATGTATGCGGCATATATGCGGCATACTAGAGGCATACACCTTTATTTTGTCTCGGGAACATTTAATCATAAACTCTAATAATGTATCTCCATTAAAAAACTGTATAATATTTGAGGAGCTCGCATTTGTAAAAACAAACATGCCAAAAAATATAAAAAATCATATAAGCATTTAATTTTATAAAACCAAATAACATTTACCCGTTTTTGCACATTTGTTTTAATATTTCTAAAAATATTATAATAAATTAATAATTATAACTTAATTTACATTCTACAATTAAACTTATATTATTTGCTACAATTAGTTTCGGTAAGTGCTTAATTCTGTTAGTACATGGGATACCCAATTAACAATTTTTATAACATATGATGACAATCAAAATTACTAAAACAATTATTACTTAAAATAATCTGTGAAATGTCCATAGCATTGTAGGAAATTTAAGCCATCTTTCCAAAGTTCTAATTTGAAGAGTCATCGGCTGTCATCGCTATTTTCAAACTTGCATATTAATTTCTTTCAGAAACTTATGCCAATTTTTATTTTACAGGAGTTTTTTATGTATGGTTAACATCACTCTAGAGCTGCACCGTCGGCTATTGGCAATAGTTCGAGGATATCTAGAAAAAAATGCCGGGGAACACTATCTCGTACTTATTAAACATGGTGAGATGACGAGGACAAAACATGAGCTGGCACCCGACGCAATCTGAAAAGGCGTCAGACTATTGGACCACGATCAGATTTAACATGCACCAGTCCGGTATACACGCCGATGGAAATTGAGGATAATTTAGAACGACTTTCGTAATTTAGTAGCAAATCTAATCTAATCCTCCTATCACGGGATCGTTACATCTTAACTTTGATCATGTCTTCATGGCGATTCGAACTTTCAGTCCTCTGATAGCTAGCCGGGTGCTGTACCTCGAGGCCACCTGCTTCCCTCAGCAGTTTTTGAAGAGGAGTAAACTGAAAAAAAATCATAAATCAGTAAAAAAAAAATTATAACAAGCGAATAAACCGAACATACTCATGGCATACATATGCCACATGTATGGGTGAAGTGTTAGGTACACTAGAGGCATGCTCCTTTATTTTATCTCCGGCATTTTTAAAAAAATTAGCCCTAAGCCTTATTCAAGTTATTTTTCTAGTAGAAGAAATTAAATTCGTCCTTTTATGCCCGAAAATTGCATATAACTATTAATTATTTTGCTGCCACACAACTGAAATGTTGTACTATAAATGTTTTTTAAGTATATTACAAATCAAGAAACAATTTTGCATTTAAAAAGAACCGTTCAGAATAAATGTCACCGTAAACAAAAATATTGACTATGACATATCACAAAGCGCTATCCAAGTCAATATTAAAGAGAGAAAAACCAATACAATACTCCAGGAACAGCCCTAAGGAACTTTTGTCAAATTAAGGCCGTATCCATCCAGTCATTTGCGCGCTTTGTTTTGTTTGCTGTTTTTGATTCCTCCCACCCCGCTTCCCCCCAATGCATCCCCCCCCCCATGTGTAGTTAGTCATATTTTCCTATCTGTTCAAAAGGCATCATTACTGAAGCAGAAAAACAAAGGCCTCAGTTAGAAGCACCGTGCAGCAAAAAAAAGTGAAAGAAGATTACGAAATAAAGAAGGAAAAAGCGCCCTCCCCGATATCTCTCCCGGGACCTAAGAGCAAGTAATTAAAACAAAATGCGATACAAAGCTAATAAATTTCCGTAATTAGCGCAGAATATGGAAAAACAATACTATCTATTGTTGTCGCGGGGGGAGTCGGCGGCTTGTTTTTGCAGGCCTTATTAATACGGACGTACTTGACTGTAATTACCGACACCTGTTTACATTAGTGCAAGATAATTATTATTTCATTGGGAATCTATTAATACTTCTCTGCTCAAGTGGGATGCTTCGTAAAAAGAATCATATGAATGTTCATTTGTTTTAACTGACATTTAATTGACTGTTAAAACTCAACTCTTTAAAAATTCATGGGCCTATGAGACTACACTTGGCACGAGTAATCGAAAAGAAACATGGACGACAGAGAAAAAGGAGCAAAAATGAAAATAGTCATTCCACTTTTGTGCTCGGCAGGTGTTTTGATCTGATCTACTCACGAAGAAATAAACTGTCAATAAGAAAAATAAACTTTTAAATACTCTTGCTTTTCAACTGTATTTGAGAAATTATTCTTTTAAGAACTGGGATATTTCAAACAAGTTTTAAGAGATTAAATTTGTTTTGATTTGCATACATTTTAACTTTTTGCTTAATATCAGGAAACAAACAAACGAAATTATCTCTGGATTAGAAAATATTATTATAAATATAAAAACACTAAATTAAAACGATTATTTAGTAAGTCTCCTTGTTGCTTTAAATCTATGCTATTTGTAATGTAGGCTATTAAAGGCATAAACTATTCCTTACATTTTAATATAGTTAGGTTTTAATATAAAATCTTTAAAAACACACACAATTGTATACGAAATATAAAATAGTACTGTTTACCAAACAAAAAGACATTGAAAAACGTTTTCTCTTCCCTTTAATTGCTTCCCGAACGTGTTGAATAGCAAAAGCATTGCAAAATCTTTCAAATTTAATTTCGCGGTTGCACAAATCCTCTTCATTGTTCCGGCAGAAATTCCTCCAACTCTCACCCAAACACGTTCAAAGAGATGACTAAGCCTAAAATAATGACTCGCATTAAAGTTTCATTTAGGCTACCCACCTTCTCTATTCTTCCTTTCACGCACTAATAATAAGTCAAAGCATTTAGTCTCCCTTTAGCATCAGCTTGGAAGGGAAATTTGGCTTCGGGAGCCCCAAACACCACTCGAGCCGGGAAAAAAAAAATCAAGCAGAGCTTTTTGGTTAAGTGAACATACGTTTTAATTTCTTTTTCCTATCGTTTTAAGAATGCGTTTTTAAAGCGTAAGTTTTGAAAGTTTCTGATTGGCGAATTCTTGAGAAAGTTATCTAGGCAAGTGGAAAGTTCGTTGGTGGAAGATTAAT
Source organism: Troglohyphantes excavatus (assembly GCA_963932185.1). Lineage (NCBI taxonomy): Eukaryota > Metazoa > Arthropoda > Arachnida > Araneae > Linyphiidae > Troglohyphantes > Troglohyphantes excavatus. The sequence goes on along the minus strand of OZ010676.1, from coordinate 65,751,445 downwards.
GTAGTTTTCCGCCGTACCATGCATTCCATGTCCATTGAAGCTTGAGCCCACCACATCGATTTGCCCTTTCCGACCCTGATTGCCTGCAAACTGATGATAGCCTCCGACACTGCTATGCACAGCTTCTCAGACTGCTGCTGCATAGTTCACATTTTAAAAATGCCTTTCATTTTATCGCTCCAGTGTTGGGAAATATCTATAGAAGTTTCTGTTATTTACTTCACGAAGTCTAAAAGTAATAGGTTTCGAAAAGAGGAATATTTATAAAAGAACATATTCAATAACATACACTGTAAAGTATAAACTTTAATTCAATAGTCACAGTGTTTGGCCTTTTTGCCCCCACCATAAGTCATACACTTCAAAGTTGAAATGAGTGTTTATTTTTATGTATTTCAAAAATATAATAAAACAATTATCTTTAGTAGTGGATATACAAACAATGCTGACAAATTAACGAGAAAGAAAAGTATTCCTTTATTTCCAATATTAACCTGAAAAAATAAACTAGTGAAACAAAATTTCAGAAAAGTGTTTTTAGAAAAACAATGTGTGGACCTTTTGAAACAAGTGTGTTGCCATAGTAGTTTCGAAAAATGTGTTTTACATGTACATGTATCTGAAAGAATTGTTCGTACATTGACCATACTACGAATTACTTGAATAAATATATCAGTTGTAAGTTGTCATCTAAATGGTACAATTGATGTATTTAGAACCTACTCAGAATGGGAAGACGAGTTTCACAACGCAAATAAAAATATGTATGCATATGGTTTAAAAAAAATTAACTTCGATAGTTGTTAAAGATGCGACATAAAGTTATTACCTAGTCTTAAGAAATTAATAAAATATCACATCACGGATTAATTAATAGAGTTTTACAAACATTTTAATAATTAAAATTTTCTTATCTAACATTTTCTTTTTCTCAGATTTCCCTTTTTCAATAATATTCGTGAATAGAACAAATAGGTTTCTCGCGCCACCCAGCGGGTACCTAACTGTTCTGGATTGAATTTATCGCCAGAAGTTCACAGTTCGCTGCTAGTAAATATTTTTCTTTCAAAGGGAAACTTTCACTCTTACAAACGTTTTTGCATGCTTCAAATACAACTCCAGGGGAAAAAACACCAAACAAAACTTAAAATATCTAGGAAAAGGAGAATAAACCAAACAACAACAAAAAATACCCGAATAAAGCAACTCCTGTGTTCAGTTTCAACAAAAGAATCCCTGCGATGATAACAACATGCTACATCAGACTTTAAAAACATATAAAAAAAAGAACACAGGAGGGGATAAAAAAACCCCGTCAAATATATCGAACATTTTTCTTTTAAGAAAATATTATACAGATTGGGAGAAAAGCACCTTTTTGTGGCTTGTGCTATCTTTATGTTAGTTTTTCCCGCTACTTTTTTTTCCCACTAATCAAATCCTAGTTGGATCGCGAAAGACTAAGAATTGCACACACTCCATGTTTCTTTTATGTGGACCGTCTGTCCCCGGTAGTGCCCCTATCTCTTCTGAGGAACGGTGTCGAAACAGAAAGTTCCTTCGAGCTCATTCATATTATTATCTATCAGACGTTGGAGTTATCTCGCTTCCCTTTTCAGCGCTCCCCCCTCCCCATTTCTGTTGCTCTCTTCAAGTCTTTTTCCTGTCTCTCCCTCTTCTGTCTCACTCCTGTGCACCCATGGGGAGAGGAGATTTTTTTTTCACTTATTAATATCATTATTTTATCTGAGAATCTTTTGTTTTCTCTGGGGGAGTAGTTTAGGGAGTAATTAAAGTCGAGAAAATAGGCTTTAAAGGTTTGAAGTGCCATTGAAGACGAAAAATTCCGTTCTACTTTTTAATTTCTCATCAAACATTTACTCACTCATTGCAATCAACTGTAACGTTGCAAGTTGCTATTTCAATCACTACATGGGAAATATTCAAAGCGATAGTTTGACAATTCTAAGTAAGTTATTGCACTTTTAACATAAAAAAAACCCAGAACCGAGGACATAAAAAACAAATTCTAAAGACGAACAGTACAAATCAAAAGTGTTAAACATTGTACTTTATTATATTATTCAATGTTTATTGCAGATAAAAAAAACTATTTTTAACGGGAAAATATACACATGCAATCTAATTCAAGCCATCTTGAAATTTTGTAATTATTTCATTGCATAGAAAACTAAAATAAATAAAATATGTTTGATAGACAAAATATTTCTGGTTTCTTCCATTAGTTGAATAATTCTTACTACTAACTTTTGAAATGACGCAATTCGGACAACGACCTCGACATTCCCCAAATCTCTGAATTATTTTTTTCTCGAAAAAAAATGCTGTGTAGAAATACATCCTCCTTTCAAGCTCGATTTCAATCGAGATGTTTCAACACACGACCTCGGGGATTTTGAGCATCTCATTGTATTCGCAAATAATTTTTTTTTTCGGGATTTCAAAATTTAGAAGAAATATCTCAAACAAGAACGGTTTTCATTTAATAAGCACATTCTAATACTTTGGGAAAAATTTGCCTTGGCATCTAGTATATATAAGGATATCTACTCAAATGAAAACTTGCTAGAAATTTATTTCATTTTTATTTCATATTTGAAGAAAGGTTATCCACCCACCGATACCTACAACAATTTCCAAAAATATTTATTTAGTGGATCCTACGTGAACTTGCCTTCCGATCAAACAATCACTCAATTATGTTACTTAAATAAATTGCGAAAAGAAAGCAAATTGTAATAAAGTCAGAGATTAATAGTTAAGGGTTCAATGTGGAACCTTTTCATCATTGAATATGTGAAATCTTTTTCAAAAATTCTTCCCTTACACCAATAGTTCCAGGAGGACCGAGCTCAGCTCGCTCGCATATTTTATTACTTAATAATATTTCAAATAAATGGAATGAAATGCAAAGGTTTCGAAATGTCCATAGCAATGGTTAGACGTTTCATGATATTTCTTATTGTTTAATAATATATTTTGCAAAATTAGTTCAACAATTTTTTATCTTCAATCTGCATACGCAAATAACAAGGAACGAACAAAATTTAATATTCTTATTAAACGTGTAATCAATAATAAAGATATTTCGAATAATTGTAATTATTCGGAATTAATTCGTAGTGATGAAAACAGTTTTATCTTTTTCTTGTGAAAACTACTGTAATTTAAAACAATTAACTATTAATTATGACGGTTGCGAAAATCAACCTTCTAAAAATAAAATATTTCGATAATCTGAATATAATAGTTTTTTTATTGTATTTCATAACGTATTTACGATTAAATGAATATTAATCTATTTTTTGTTAAACATATTTTTTTAATGATGAAGCTGCTGCTCTCAACTTTTCACTACACATATATTATTTTATTCAGCCAAATGTTTTAAAATGACATATGTTGAAATTTGCGCCAGTTGTCAGGAATATTTAATAATTTGGCACCGAAGAAAAAGTTACAGAATATAAAATTTGTGTATGTCGCTAATAGTATGGGTCATGAAAAAAAAGTTACTTCGAACACATTTTATTACAGAATACTTATTTGAAGTAACATGATACAAATAATTAAAAACGCATTTACGGTGAATGTAAAATTTATTTTTAAAAATGGTTTTAAATTTGGTGAAATTATTATCCCGTGTATGTGAATACTTATTCTTTCAAGCGTTTAGATTACTACGTACGTTTTAATTGAAAACTCTTATTCCTTTGTTATATTGTAAAGTCTCGTTACTCATCTAAACATCTGCTTGAAACTAAACATACTTACGTAATACGAGAAAAAATTCAGAATTTAGTTATTACTATCTAATACAATTTAATATCGAAAATAATTTCATATTTATTTATTCATGTGCAAGGTTATTTCTGACAAATCTTTCAATAAAGAAAAATACTTATTTGAATTAACAAATTAGATAAATTTTAAAATATATTTATGGTAAATATAAAATTTTTACTTAAAAATGATTTTTAATTTGGTTAATGAAAAAATTAAACTCTTTTTCCGTTGTTATATTGTAAAACCTCATTACTCATTTTCAATTCCTCTCTGCTCGAAACTAAACTTACTTACGTAATTCGAGAAACATTTCACTATTAAATTATTATTAACAAATACAGTTTACAACCGATAATTATTTCATATTAAATTAGGTAAGGCCAAGGATCGACCTCGCGCAACTTTTCTACTCTATTACTTTCATTATGAAAACATCACAAACTAATATTGAACGATTATCTGCAGCTTCAAATTTAAAAATAAATTCTAAATAAAATTTCAGCATTGTACAAAAGTTCAGAGGAATGTTGATTTTACATTCGAAATGTACGTGACAAATTTATTGCTATCAGTTTTCCAAAAAAAAATTAGGATAGAAATTACTTAACTTTTTTAGTAATTATTTACTCATTAGAATGTGGAATAAATAACAAACCTGTTTTATAGATATTGTGCACGCAATGGCCTTGAGATTAAAATTTTGACGGATTAACAAAAACACATGGTTTATTAGCCTCTGTGATTGGTGAAGAACAAACCACGTGGTCACCAGCAACCAATAACAAATGCGCGTGAAGTCACTTATATCTTGAAAGGACGTCGTGTGAATTTCAGCACAAAGTAGGGCCAAGTGGCCATGGTTAACAAAAGCGAACTTTTGGAAACAGTTGTTCTTTTTTCACAAATTCTAAAACATATCTTCAACACTGGAAAACTAAAGAAAATCTATTTTTCTTGTTTAATGCTATCAGAAATAGGTGTATTTATAAACAATTGTAAAATGAAACCTATCAAATAACGATAATGGAGAAAAATTGTTTTTTAAATGTGTAATATTATATCTTTACCTTTATAAATATTGCGTAACATTAATTTAATAAAACTTTTGTTAATTAATTTCATTAGCTAAAAAAAGTATTTATAAACAATTGCTAAAATAAAACTTATAAAGTAGCAATGTAGAACAAAGTTTAATTTTAAATGTAAATAAACATATATTTTATAAATAACACATAATATTTCTTTAATAAAACCTCATTCAATTGATTTCATTAGAATATAAATACTGAGCAAGACATTCGATATTGATTCGAATCAAACATGTATTGTTCTGAAAATTCTATGTTCTATTTGTGGAAATAAAGAATCAATTTTTCATGGAATAAAAACCTATGTGATTTTCCAAACGATATTTTCTTATACGGAATTTTAAAAACTTGCTCTTGTGTATTCCACTTATGACGTAATGTGCATAAACAGAGTAAAAACCACAGGATTAAATTTATTCAAATTTTGAATATTTTAAATGCAAACTATTTTTGTTCAAGTTCTTTTGAAATATCAAAAAAACTTATAGTATTTAGAGAACGACGTTTAAAATAAATCAACATTTAAAATAAATTCAAAGTAGAATTTTTATAAATAAAAACTGTCTTTGGAATTGCTGCGTCATTACACCGAATATCGAAGCTGGACAAACTTTGAGCAAGATATACAATCCATGGATTGTTTTAGATATAAATGAAACAGTTCTAAGTTCACACTGCATTTGCGTGGCAGGGTTATTTAAACTATATTAATTATTAATTATTTATTAAAGAATTATAAATAAAATAACGACAAATGACAGAAAATATATACATTTCCTTTCCTCCCATGGAAATTCGCATATACCAGTTTAGAATACCTCCTTAAAATGTTTTATTTTTATAAATTAAAATATATTTATTTTTAATAAATTAGAAGTTAAAAAAGTAAAAAATCTCTGAACTACTTGGTTTCTAATACACCGACCATATTGTCTCTCACAAGGTATAGAGTTTTAAAATTTAAACAATCCTGCACAAAAATACTTTTAGAAATTAATAGAAATTTCCTTTTGGTACTGGTAAACATAGCTGCATGAAATCCCATAATAAAAAACGACATTTGTAAAATCCTTAACTCCAAGTGGAATCCGCCGATGGATATAAATAATAGAATATCGTGTAGGCGAAAGTCAGAAGTGAACGTTTCGAACGTGCCGATTTTTAACCAATTCCCGCTCTTACATTTGTAACACGTGCAGTATATGCTTCCGCTACCATAATTCAAAGTGGAATAAGCCTATATGGATAAATGGCGTACCAACGTGTGAAGGACAGTAGACCGTTTCATTCGGGTCATGACTAAAATTATATTTCAATTATATTATTATTTTTCAGTGTTAATTGATGAATTTAATTACTATTGTCATCATTATTAAAATAAAATGTGTAATATAAAAGGTATTTTATAGGAATAAGTATTTACATAGAAAGATGAGTTTTTTTACCTAAAGAAATTTTTTTTTCAATTAAATAATAAAAAAAATATTTTTTAAAAAATAAAGAAAACCGACTTAAGGAAAATACGCTAAAAAGTAAAAAAAAATTAGGTATGATTTTTGTAAATTGGCACCAACTTCAAAAAGTGGTAATAAGTATAAATTTGATATTAAATAATTCAATTTTTTCAACACATTCGCAAAATTAAAAAAAAAAAAATTACGTTTTATACACATTTTCCTTAAGTCGGTTTTCTTTAAAAAAAAAGATTTAAAAAATAAATAAATTATTTTTCTCTTTTTAGTTTTTACGTTAGCAAGGGGATTCTCTCCCTTGTAATATTCACCAAAAAATTCAAGTAACATCTTGTGCTTACATTTTGTCTCAACAATGTAGATCGTAAAACATCCCTATCCATGCCAATAAATTCTGGGGAAACGAAATTACATTGTTGTACAACTTCTGTTAAGCAATGATAACATTTTGAAATCGAATAAATTGTTTTAAAAAACTGCGGTTAATCGACACTTCCGGATATATAGTAACCGGACAACCGATTATTAATTTTTTTTTTGCAGATTTTGCCTAATTGGATTTTTTTCTATTAAAAAAAAGAATTTTCGAAATCGGACAATATTTGTTTTCAAACCATCCGATTAATTGAGCATTCCGGATAGTTAAATGCCGAATAAACGGGTATTTTTTTTTTCAAATGGCTCCCAAGTGAAACATCCCCTACCAACAAACAAAAAAAAAATAGTCAAAATATCTGAATTTCTGAATTAGAACCGAAATCTTACGCAAACATACATAAAAAAATACATAACAGTCGAATTGATAATCTCAATCTTTGGATGTTTTAATTTAAAGTTTCTGGAGGTTTTATATTGGAGTTTTGGTTGTCGTGCTGTTCAGTCGGTAAAAAAAGCGCTGTGATCATTATTTTTATATTATTAAAAAAATCATCAAGAAGAGTTTTATAAAATTGCAGTTTCAAAGCATTAACTTCAAGCTTGCTTTTTCATGAAACTACTGAATCAACCTCGATATTGAAATGTTCTTAAGGTATCCGTACACGTTGAATAAGTTGATTTTGACTGAAATTACCAAATTTTTTTTATTTAAAAATATGATTTTCTGCACTTTTAAGTTTCCAAAACAGTTTTTACTTTAGTTGTAAGTCAATTAGAACAAAAGTTATAGTAATTTAAAGTTCAAGTGGACAAATATTAAATGAAAACGGAAGTAGCATTCCGAAACCGGAAATGAGGCAGAAACATCGTTTTTTCCTTAGTTTTCAACTTTTTCTAATTTTTAATTGCAATATTTATTATTTTAATGTTGCTATAATCTAGCCATCAGATATTTTCATTTATATTAGAAGTTTTTGTATTAAAAATTTCAACAACATTACTCTATTGTTTATTTCTTTACAAGCAGCGTTGTTTTTTTTCGTATAATCTGTTTAATAATTATTTTTAAAGACCTAACTTAATTAACTCTCCATATTTGATTTCATTTATGTTAAAACACCATGGTAAATTCGAGAAACCGAAGTTTTATTCGTAAGAAAAATTCCGAGGAAATAAATATGTTACATGTTCCACTGAAACCGATTCATCTGCGTCGAACAACGTGCCTACGGCAAGTGAAAAGAAGCTCACTATGACTTCTTATTTGGACAATTACTCTCGAACTGAAATCAGTGGAAATCAAATAAATAATATTCAAATTATCTCCAATGTGATAAAGAGTTTGTGCTGCCCCAATTCCTTTAGCAGTAAACTGTGTCTTCTACAAGAGTCTGTATTTGGACTGGCATCAAATATGACAGTGAAATGTCAAAACTGCGAATACAAAAATACATTTTGCGCCTCTGAAAAATCAAACAAATTACATTCTATAAATATTTTATTTGTATTTGGATTAAGACTCATTGGGAAAGGTCATTCGGCTCAATCCTGGTGTTCACACATTAAAAGATTTTTCAGAACTGGACATCGAACGAGTGAAGGTTTCGAAGCGCCTCTCTTTACCTAATGTTAAAGTTGCCAGAAAAAAAAATAGATTAGCTAAAAAAGGGAAAAATGGCTAAAGATGAGCAAGAGGAGGGTATAACATATAAATCGGGGGGATTTTAATTGTGTTGAAACTTTCTTAATATTAATAATAGATAAATTTATACTTTAAACGCATTTTTCTCAGAATTGATTTTTATTCAAAAACAGCAAATTTCAAAAATCATAACTCAAAGTATTATTGTTATATTGTCTTTAAATTTTGTGTCCATATTCAGTAGAGTGTATTCTAGTGCATGTACTAAAATTGTTGGAAAATCGTTAATATATTTTTATTTATGGACTAAATATTGAACTATAAGGTTGTGAAATTGTCAAAAATCTTATAATAAATTTTCGGTGTGTCACCAAAAATTAAATTTTTTATATATATGTTTAATTTTACTTGGAGCATTAGATAATAACATGCAGTTTATTTTAATAGTAAAATTTGCCATATGAATTGATTTGTATGTCTTGTATAAGTTTTCAAGTTTTTGAATAAAAACTTAAAATTTTCAATGATTATTTCATTTTTTTAATAATTATAATAATAAACTTTAAATATTTATGATATATAATTAGTTTTTACTAACAAACAATCTAAAAATAGCATTAAATAAATTTTATCTGACACATTTTAAAAAAAGTGCTTCGAACGTGTTCGGATACCTTAAGCCGTTATGGAAGTGAAAAGGCAGCAAAAACAGAAAATTTTAAAGACGGCCAAACATCGAAGAAATTTAACATCGATGAAATCGAACATCGATGAAATCGAACATCGATGAAATCGAACATTGATGAAATCGAACATCGATGAAATCGAACATCGATGAAATCGAACATCGATGAAATCGAACATCGATGAAATCGAACATCGATGAAATCGAACATCGATGAAATCGAACATCGATGAAATCGAACATCGATGAAATCGAACATCGATGAAATCGAACAAATCTTTGAAATTAAACAAATCGATCAAATCGAACAAATCGATGAAATTAAACAAATCGATTAAACCGAGCGATGAAATCAAATAAATCCATGAAATCTAGTCATTCGATTAAATCAAGTGATACAATTCAGCGATCAAATCGAATAAATCGAGTAAATCGAATAAATCGAGTAAATCGAATAAATCGAGTAAATCGAATAAATCGAGTAAATCGAATAAATCGAGTAAATCGAATAAATCGAGTAAATCGAATAAATCGAGTAAATCGAATAAATCGAGTAAATCGAATAAATCGAGTAAATCGAATAAATCGAGTAAATCGAATAAATCGAGTAAATCGAATAAATCGAATAAATCGAGTAAATCGAATAAATCGAGTAAATCGAATAAATCGAGTAAATCGAATAAATCGATGAAATCGAATAAATCGATGAAATCGAATAAATCGATAAAATCGAATAAATCGATAAAATCGAATAAATCGATGAAATCGAATAAATCGATGAAATCGAATAAATCGATGAAATCGAATAAATCGAGTAAATCGAATAAATCGAATAAATCGAGTAAATCGAATAAATCGAGTAAATCGAATAAATCGATGAAATCGAATAAATCGATGAAATCGAATAAATCGATAAAATCGAATAAATCGATAAAATCGAATAAATCGATGAAATCGAATAAATCGATGAAATCGAATAAATCGATGAAATCGAATAAATCGAGTAAATCGAATAAATCGAATAAATCGAGTAAATCGAATAAATCGAGTAAATCGAATAAATCGAGTAAATCGAATAAATCGATGAAATCGAATAAATCGATGAAATCGAATAAATCGATGAAATCGAATAAATCGATGAAATCGAATAAATCGATAAAATCGAATAAATCGATAAAATCGAATAAATCGAATAAATCGATGAAATCGAATAAATCGATGAAATCGAATAAATCGATGAAATCGATGAAATCGATAAAATCGAATAAATCGATAAAATCGAATAAATCGATGAAATCGAATAAATCGATGAAATCGAATAAATCGATGAAATCGAATAAATCCGGCGAATCGATGAAATCAAATAAATCCATGAAATCTAGTCATTCGATTAAATCAAGTGATACAATTCAACGATCAAATCGAACGAATCCATCACATTGAATAATTGTTCAATTAGAACGAATTGAACATATCGAACGAATTGAACAAATTGAACTAAACGAAAAACATTATTACTATATTTTAATAAGTCTCATACAGCGTCACGTAAATAATAATAATAAAAAATAAAATTGTAAGAAAAATATAAGGAAACTTACGTTTAATTACATAAAAGTAAATGAAAATATAAACAATTAAAATGACTGTTTGATTTTTTGCATATTTGATAATATCATAAATTGATTTTGTTTAATTATTGCTAATTTGCCAAGCGGGGTCTCTGTTTTAACTCGTCCGATCGGCATATGTTTGTTACGCAGTTACGACAACACGCGTTGTTCGATTTTCTTCAAGTTGGGCATGAATGTTCCTTGAAATAATTAAAATAGACGTATATGTTTTTTATTTTTTAGATTTTATTTTGGTCGCGAGGTGTACTGTTCCCAGAATTACTTAAATTAAGAACTTTATATTTTCTACTATGTTCAATTACATTTGAAACAAGGAAAGTGCTTCTTTTCGGATGCAATATTTCATTCAATCCGTCTTTTATATCAAATCGATGTTTTCATTGCATGAAAACATTTCACTAAAAAGAATTGCATTTTTCAAAGTATAAAAACTATATTTAAATAACGACTATTAATAATGTTCTGCATTAACTATGATTTTATTTTTCATACAATTAAAATTAAAACAAGAATATGCAAAAGTCCTATTAGTAACCCTACATCTTGCGTGCAATAATTTTTTAGTACAATTTTGTATTGTCGGTTTTCGAAGTGCTAATATAAAGGTAAGTTAAACAAAGCATTATATAATGAAATTGTAATTATTTATGAATAATTTAATAATTTTTTACTCTATACTTGTTCATAGATGTACATTGCTCTGTTTACAATTGCTCTACTAATTGTTTTTCACGGGGGTAAATAGAAACAAAAGGCACTCATTCTTATCACTTCTTATTTATGTAGAAAATCTTTCTTAATGTCTATTTTTAAAGCTGGTATCTTTAGCAGTTAGACTCAAGCGCGTTCTTTCTATTTCAGCTTGAAATGCACCGAAATAACTTAGTAAACGTTTTAGTACTGATTGATGAAATATTTCAGTACTGATTTGATGTTTTAATATAAATAGGACCTACAAAGAGGACCATCAGCAATACAGTATACGTATTAGATTAATTTAAATATAGTAAAGAGGTGTAACATCAAAACTGAAACAAATGTCGGCTGTCGGAGTCTGTTGTCTTACAGAATGTGCATGCGTCGCTGATGACAATTTAACCAAATGCCTCACTGCTAGCTTGCAGATGGGTTTACTTATGACAGAGACGAACATAAGCGTCTTATGCAATAGTATATTGCTTCCTTCTAGATTTAAAGATATACTTTTTGGAGACAACTGGTATCAGGGTTTTATGAAAAGGCATTAATGTTTATCATGGAAAAAACGCAACATTTTTTATACTGCATATCGCACATCTTCTCATTTAGATGGACGTGAGACAGGAGCCATCCAAATCGATTTACACTCATTAGTTTACTGATATATTCATGTATCATATTGTATGGTATGCTACTCCAATCATCGCGATAACTGGGAAGTTTATTAATACCCTTTAGAAAATTTATTCCTATGATTGTTCGAATTTCTTTATCATCAGTTGGAGTGTATTTTTTTCCCTCTTGCTCGGCGTATAAATGTGTTTGAAAGACAATTAAATCAATGATATCATCACATATAAATTGATGACAAATATCATATGGTGAGGGATTTGGAAGATAGATGATGTGTTGATCTGGACAAGAATTAGAAGAAAATAATCCAGGTGATGCTGGTTTGCCACTTTTACACCATTGTCTAATTAGCTGGCTTTGGGTAACTTCATTTTCCCATTCATCTTCCTCCGGGTTCTAATAAATAGGTCTTCATTGTCACTAAGATCAGTGTTTGATTGATCAATGCTTGATTCAGGATCTGAAGGTATTTCTTCTAGAATTTCTGTTTCGATAATGTCTTCAATATCATCTTCAGACACCCATTTTCCCCTCTTCATGTTTGCCATATTGAATATAATGGGCAAATAATTTTATATAAGCAGCAAATAATAAAATTAAAATCTTATAAAATAACAAAATAATTTAAAATAATTTATAATAATTTATTTTATTATTTTAATAACTTGCATGGTGGGATACATACAATCCCACCACTTCACAGCTAAAAAATTATTATAAAACATCAAATAACATGTTTTTTTTATTATAAAACAATTTATTCACTCATAATAAATTTTAAGAAAAGAAAGAATACATATCGTTATGTACGACAACAATTCACTACATCACACAATGTTCCAACCTTAATCACAGCATCACACACAACTTACTGCCGCGTTTTGATTTGTATAATTTTTTTTCTCACTTATTTACGCATTTACCGTTGGTGCATAGCATTGCCAACATAATGAAAAACTTTTTTTTTAAATATTAAACTGTATGACTATGAATAACTTCAACTCTTCACGGTGGGTTAAAATATATTCCACCATGCATAAAAAGCTAAGCAAAAGGTGGGACAGTTTTTAGCCCACCTAGCCCCAAAGAGTTAAATTACTTTTTCAAAAATATTATTTAAAATATTTTTTTAATTAAAAATCCGTTGCAAAGCAGTATAATTTAAATAAAATTAAATTATACATAAAAAACGAAAGGGGAGAGGTCGGCGCAAGGATTTCATTTCAGCAGATTGTATTGATAGGAATTTTTTGACAACAGAAGGAAGATTAACAAAGTATTTCGTATGACATCACGATCCCCCATCCACACTCTGTATGTGCTTTGCTTTATATACTGATTTTATACGCATGGACGCCTAATTGTCTATTGAACGAAGCCAAATCTATGTCAATTGTGCTATTCGTCACGGAGTTGAGGCGGAATGGATACCGTATTATGATATTCAGATCCTGATTTCCCATGTAAATGATTTAAAGACATTTCATGTTAAAAACAGTTTCACCAATTTTTTTTCAGAAGTTGTTTCCTTGTCAACGCCGGGTTCTACATAAAACGCGGGGCCCTGTGCGTCAGCACCTGGAGCACACCCCTAAGGACAACCCGACCCTGCTCATAACCCTTCTCACTCATCCAAATATGTAAACAAAAGTTGGGTTTTGTTAGGCAGTAATATTTTTAAATTCGCTAGCAAATTAATCAAAAGACTAAAATTGATGACATTTACAAACTTTTATTTTGGATTTTACTTATAACAGTTATTTTTATTTTAGTGGTTTTCTACCATTTCTAATAATATTTTTGCGTACCCTCAACCGGATCACCACGTTCACCCAGGTGTACGCAAAAAAAAATCCGATTACCTTGCCTGACACTAAATTTTCGAAAGTTTGGATTGCACAGATAAAAATAACTTTATAATTAATAAAATCGACTAACTATCAACCAGGAGATACAATTTCCTCTTTTCCGAAAAGCTCAGAAATACTGTGTCGCGACATAGCCCTGGAGCAAAGAGGGGAAGGTTGACCCAGGTCTAAAGGTCATCTTTTCAGTGGGGGATTAAGTACTAAGTTCCCTCGGTGTCGATCCTTTTGCATCTGTCCTTTTACTGAACAGATAACTATGCCAAATTGTAACCCTCTTCATGGGGGAAAGAGATATATAGGGCTGCTAAGTCTGTGCAACTCGGGTACAATCCATTTTACATATTTTGAATACCTATTCTTTAAAGTGTATTTTTTATTTACTATATGATAAACTCTTGATGAAAATCACATCGCACGTGTAAAGGAAGAACTTATATGGAGCGATGGACCAACATCAGAACTAAAGAATAAATATAGGGTGACAGTTTTATAGATTCTATCAGAAAATTTTAAGAAGCCTTTTATGTAAAAGTATTTATTCAACTTCCACGGGAAAGTTGTCATCGATGGTGTTGGTGGAAACGTGAAGCGGCTTGTACGTCCAGTAATTAGGAGCAAAAGAATTGGGTAAGTTGTTTCGAAAGCAAATAATTTTCTCCAAGTTGTACAAAAGGTTGTGAAAGCAACGAACGATTCTGTATATCTATAGAGAAAATATTTCAAATGTTTATCAAAAAAGCAATGGGATAACGTGAAGGCACACTGTTAAAAATAGGTATTCAAAAATAAGTAAAATGTACTTTTTTTCAAATACATTCGATGCTTATTATGGCTCCGAATACATAAGTTTCAATTTTGAAAAAGACATGTACTTAAAAATGAGTACAATGGATAAAAATGAATAAAAAGAGCAGATGCTAACCTACATAGGCTGCCTTCATAAATCACTTTCAATAAATATCGACAATTACAACCAAGACTTACCGGGAATCGAACCCAGATCTGCAGGCACCGATATCCAGTTCCTTTGCCGGTAAGCTACTAGGGCTACGTGAAGAAGTTATAAACAGAAGTAATGTTAAAAAGGTGTGCAAAAGAATGGGATATAAGATAATTGAATTGTAATAACTCAGTTTCCATTTAAGCAATCAACATCAAATAATGTGGAAAACCAAAAATTATATAAATTGGCGACAAAAAGAGGCATGATCTATAATTGGCTTAAATATTGTTTTCAATAATAAAATTTATATAAATAAGTGTTTATATAAATAAATATTAAGCAATTATTTATACACTGTTAAAAATATGTACTCAAATATAAGTAAAATGTACTCATTTTTGTGTACATCCGATGCTTATCATGGCTCCGAATACATAAGTTTCATTTCTGAAAAAGTCATGTACTCGAAAATTAATAAAAAGAACAGTTTCTAGCCTTTATAGACTGTCTTCATAAATCACTTTCAATAAATGTCAACACTTACAATACAAACTTATCGGGATTGAACACAGATCCTCAGGCACTATTTATCTGAAAATTTCCTTTTTTAAATTCCCGCACGTGATCATGGAATGAGGCGACTCCTCAACAACAATCTTTTAACGTACCAGGATCCTCTTTTGAATAGAAACTAACCATATGTGAAAAACAATAAGACCCTAATAAGTCGCATTTCACACTCTTAGATTAGGAAAGGAAAAACCTTTAGGTTAGGATTATACAAATGTACGCTATTCTAAAGAAAACTTGAAATATTTAAGGATTTTCATGCCTTAAAATAGAATTTTTATTAAGGAAGGCCACGTGTAACATAATAATTCACTTCCATCAGAAAAGGGAATTTAGTACGAGGGAAAAAGAGAACAAAAAGTGGCAAACCGAGATACATTTTTTTCACAAGCAGCCGGAATCAAACCCAGCAGCTCAATAGTAAAAGAGAGTGAAAAGTTTTTTAAAAAATAAAAAAAGAATGCAAATAAGGATTATAAAATTTTCGTCACTTCTGATTTTCTCCTTGAATTGAGCCAATAAGCAGACTGCGGTGAAGGGCAGATCAGAAACTAGGGAGTAAAGAAAAAAGGAATCCGATCATGCAGAAAAATCTCCGAGTTTCGTCACTGGCTTCAGTTATTATCATCGTCAGATACCAGCCTTCGCTATTGGAGGGACGACAAAGAAGCAATATAATTCGTCACGACCTTGTCAATAACTTTCTAACTTTTTCCATTAATGAAGAAGCAAAGGCGAGGGTTTTTATCTTTGGGTACCCTTCTTTTTCAAATAAAATAACTCGAGTAAAAAAAAAATATTTCAAAGAGTGGGGAATGCCTTTCTTTTGAACTCCTTTCTCCAAGTGAGAGGATGGAGTAAATCCCGGATTTTTGCAGCATTAAATCCATTTCTCATAGGAGCAACGTTTTGTAGATTTGGATTGCATATTTTTTGGAAGACACTTTGTAAGAGCTCTCATTTCATACTGAGAAACTCTTTTGTAAGTAAAAAATGGGAATTTGAGCAATTGTTTTAGACCTATTTTTAAGAGAACTTTTTTATTCGACTGCTTTTAATCCCAGTTCAATACAATATACACGTTATAAAAGCAAGCTCATTATTGACGAAACAGACACCTGCAATATGCTTCGGTTAAATATTTCTTCAAACTGCGGAAATTTATTTTTATTTTTTTCACGAAATTTATTTTGTTAAAAAGGAGAACGATTTAAAATAAAATAGATGGTTCGTCTCCAACCACGGATCTCTTGTTTCGAAGTCACGCTATCGACCGAGCCAGAAAAGCGCTTTTGAATTGTGACAATATACATATATGAACTAAAATTAGGATGCAATGAGCTGATATCGCCGTAAAAGAATCTGAGTAAATTACTTTCGTTAAAAGTGTGTAATTTCTTGTTTCGTCAGAAGTCAAGTCCTTCACTGACGAAACAATTGTCCAAATGGACGAAAATAGTGTAGCAAAATTCTTTAAAATGATCGTGTTATTTCTGTGATTGCGTTTTTAACATCCTCCAGGTGTAAATGTGCGATAGGATGTTTGAAGACTTCATGCAGGTTTAAAAAACCTGCACTCACTCTCAGAAATAACATTTCGGAGAATTCTGCGATCAACAAAGCTAATTTTGTTACATTTGGCAATCGTTTCGTCAATGAATCACGTGACTTTTGACGAAACAAGAATCCTCACATTTTCAAACGAAAGTAATTTACCCAGATTCCATTTCGAGCCTTTTCTGGGCCATCAGCTCATGTTTGGTTCTTATACTTATATTTTCAGAATTGAAACGAATCTTGTTGGCCGAATGGATAAAGCGTTGGAATCTGGAAAGAGTTTGATCGCGGTTTGAGTTGGCTCGTCGCTGTTGAACTCTTATATTATTTCAAATTACCCCGCCTCATTTTTGAGGAAATAAATGTCTGTAAAAAATGGAGCAAATGAATGTCTTGAGTTCGAGCAAATCTGTAATCGGGGCCTATAGCATCTATTCGTCATATAGCAGCAGGCATCTATTTTGTCACAAATGACAAAAGCTTGGTCAAATATGCCTTTTGAACAGAGCTCTTGTATGGCAGGAGCATTTTCTATTGTGCGTGAGAAATGAAAGCAGTCGATTTTTCGGATTATAGATTAAACTAGTATAGAAGCTGTCTACATTAAATATTAGTTGTAACTTTGTTAACATTATAAATTAATCAATGATTCTCCAAGGACATTTGATTGATTAACGAGAGTTCAAAATAAATTCCTATTCCTTATCATTCATATTACTCAGATATTTCAAATAAAATATTAAACGAGTCCTGAATAAAGTAATTAGCCATTATACTTGAATGATACTAAAAATTATGAAAACAATTTAAAGTAACACTACTTACTCTTGCCACACCATGCTCAAAAACACAGAAAATAAGTAAAAATGGTCTTTTTACTTTCAAAATAAGTTATTATTATTTACCTAAGTAGTTAATCTGTCCAGTATTACTTGATGTAAGATTACTTTGTCACTGTCTAAACTTTTCAATATTTCACAACCGATAAAGCGGAATGTCTGGAAGTAAAACTGTACCATATGTACAAAGATTTCTTCTGTGAAGAAAATATTAATTTGTTAATAACATTTAAAAAAATATATTAACTTACAATAATTCTTTCAGATATTGAAAACTTTATCACGTCAATCTATACAATTATTATCGCCTCTTGTGGAAAGGGTTTTATCATATGAACTAGTTTCAAACATGGAATGTTTTTAAAACAGATCAATTTCTAAAATGTCCTTATAATATTGATTTTTTTTTCACAAAATAATAAAACAATAATCATTTTTACAGTTACTTCAAATAATATCTATAATATTTTCAGGTATTTGTGGATTATTGTATTAAACTAACTAACACCTCAATGACAAAAAGTCATATTGAAAATCCTTCCTTCATAATTATGTTATTCAATTATCCTCTCAAAATAAGAATATTTCAGTTAATGTCAACTTTCAATTCGCTGCAAATTCATTTTGTTTATCCTCATCTCTTTTAATTTGTTTCCCTAAAATATTGGACACTAGAGTTCTTAACTCGCAGAGACCACCACCCAAATGAATACCACAGAGATAAGGGAATGGTTGGATTCTTCCCAATAACATTTACGAAATTTCTGTTCGATAACAGCCTTCTGTTTGATGCTTGCCTCGGAGAGCAATGGAAAGGATTCTTTTCTCAATGAATACCACGGAAAAAATGGCTCGAAACCTTTCATTCAGTGATTGAGCGGACGGATTATCGCTACCTACAACCCTAATCAATAAGAGAGAACCATTTACTGGTCTCTTGTAATTGAACTTATCTGTGGATTTGTGGGTTGGGGGTGGGAAATTCCACAAATTAAAAAGTGGAAGAAATAGCATTTCCGTAAGATAGTCAGGCATTAATTTTTCTTATGAGCATAAAAAAATAGATTTCCGTAAACAACAGGAAATGCAAAAGTGAACATTGGTTATCAATTCGCTGATTGCGTTAATGATCGTGATTAATAGAAATTTTAAACTGAGCTTGAGCGTAATCATCGGTTGAATGTTGAATGCTTAAATAGCCGAACATAGTTTTGGCGTGATTAGAGTAACTACTTTTTTTTTTTCGTACTTACTTTAAAATGATCTCCGAGATTTTAGGAAGGATTAATTTGTTTTATAGCATTACATCAACTGGGGAACTAAAACAAATTAATGCTTAATACATTAATCAATTATGGGAAAACGTTACACATTTTATCAAGAAATACATTAGTTGGTGAAAATTGTTTTACATAATCATCATCTAGGTCAAACATCAATTGATTAAAAAGTTTTTAATAAATAAACCTTTGAACGCTAACTTAATTATAATAATAATTTACACACACTATAAAATTTTAAAATTGAAAGTACTGGTAATTAACGATGCTTGTTTTTTAGAAGGTGCAAAATATTTTTTGTCGATTTCCATGTATTATACTAGCATTAAATAATTCGATTTAAATTTTAGGAAATGTTGAACAAACTGATTCCATGATTATTACTGGTTAAGACATTCAAAGATGTTTCGCTTTTACTTCAGACTTCTACTATCAAATCAAAAATGCTCAATGGGAAACAAAATAAATATAAAAATTAAGTGTTGATAGAACTTTAAAGAGTTTGGTTTTATTATACGCCAAACTTATTTCAGTTGAAAGAATAAGATTTGTGATCACTATGTGTTTCCATTTTCACTCGAGATTCATAAAATCCTTATTCATATATATATATATATATATATATATATATATATATATATATATATATATATATATATATATATATATATATATATATATATATATATATATATATATATATTGGCGACGGTTCGGGGCCTATCTCGAAGGAAAGGCCCGGGAACGATGCCTCGTATTTTTGAACCATGGTCAGATGACGAGAACAACACTTGTGCTGGCACCCAACGCCTTCAATAGACGTCGGGACTTTGGACCCCGATCAGAGTGCACCAGTCCCGTATACACGCCGTTAATTTTTTGTGGATGTTCTGGACGACATTCTAGTATTTTAGTAGCGAAGTAGGCAACCCTCAGATCGCAATATCACTGCTTTTTACTATTCTTTAGTCTAGTCCATCGCAAGGTTTGAACCGGGGACCCTTGGATTCCCAGCTGACGCCTTAATCCACGGAGGCCTCTAATTTTAATACATCCACAATATATGCAACCCTTATCCGAGAAATATGACATCGTCATTGCTTTTCAAACAGAAAATATGCAAAATGTTTCTGAAATTTCTCAAGCTCAAAGTCAGAATTTGACAGGAGAACTGAACCCTACTCTCATTGCAAAGCATTGGGCTTTGATAGCCCTTGCTAAAGGCTTCAAAATAATTTTGGAATCAATTTTGATGGTGAGATTCGATAGAAAACGAACTTTTAAGTTTGCTTTTGTTAATTAACGTGCACTAGAGATGAACATTGGGTTATTGGCCACGGTTCGAGACCTATCTCGAAGGAAAGACCCGGGAACAATGCCTCGTATTTTTGGACCATGGTCAGATGACGAGGCAACACCTGAGCTGGCCCCCGCCGCAACCTCAATTTCGTCAGGATATTGTACCCCGATCAGATTTATGGTGCACCGGTGCCGTATACACGCCAGTATAATTTGTTGAATGTTTTGGTCGACTTTCTAGTATTTTTGTAGCAAAGCTGGACGCCTTTATCCACTGAGCCACTGGAGGCCCCACGAACTTTGAAGACATAATTAAAATTTTGATGTCAAAAAACTGATTTCTATCAATTGCAAAATAATGGCTATAACCCAAGAAAAAGTTTAGCGATTTTGGCAAAAAAACACTACCAAATAATTATCGAATTTAGACTGAACATAATTTTTATGTAGGTTCAAGTAATCAAAAAATAAGGCTGGAATGGTGATGATGTCAAATGCTTTTTTCAACACTTGTAATAGGGTTTCAAGGATGATAGCAAAGTTAGTTCCATATGCCGATGACGCTCTGATTCTCGCTGATTGCCCAATAAATCTCCAAAGAAAACTTAATATTCTTGAAAAATTCTGTGATAACTTCTCTTTAACTGTTAACATTAATAAAACTAAAATAGTTATATTTCGGAAGGGCGGTAAATTATCTATGCATGACAAATTTTTCTACAACAATAACGAATTGGAAATAGTTTCTAGTTATGTTTATCTAGGTATTCCATTTTCTTCATCTGGCTGTTTTAATCTTGCCAAAAATTATTTTATTTCTAAAACAAATAGTGCAGTAAACATTTCTTGGTCCATACTGACAGGTGCAAAAATTAATTCGGTTAATTCATGGTTTAAATTATTTGATGCTTTGATTTTATCAGTTTTAACATACGGTGCTGCAGTTTGGGCGATAAATAACTACAATGATCTAGAATTTTTTTTTGTATTTTTGTTAGAAAGCTTCTTACAGTTTCCCGTTATATACCTGGATATATTTTAAGACTCGAATTAGGTCATCCTAGGATCTCTTTAGTTTTTATCCGTTTAATTTTAAAATACTGGATACACCTTCTCAAAATGTCAGATGATAGGTTTGCTAAAATTTGCTACTTAAACATGTATAATTTATCCTTTAACTGCACAAACAATAAATTTAATTGGGCCATCTCGATAAGAAATATTTTACAAAACGCTGGTTTTTATTTTGTTTGGCTTTCGCAAGACTATAAAGTTGCTGAACATTACATTTCAACGATTATACAAGTATACCATGACCAATACACCCAAAATTATCTTGCTTCAATGTACAATAGTATTAACCACTCACAGTATAAATATATCAAAAACTCACATTTAATCGAAGACTATTTAATTTCAAATATAGATATCACTATAAAAATAATTATTATACAAATTCGTTGCAGTCAATCACGTATATTTTTTAAGGGAGTTGCTTTCGAAATTTTTCCTAACGAGTCCTGTAAGTTTTGTAACACAACAGAAAATGAAACCTGGGACCATGTTTTTTTCGTCTGTCCTGTTTACGATGCATTCAGACGAAAATACTTATCATCAATTGAATACAGTAACATTTCAAACATCCTAAAATTTTACAATAAAGAATATTTTTGTTTTTATAATTATGCAATCTCTGTTTTAAAATTCCGGGAGGACTTGATCAGTGAACTTGTGCAGGAATAACAGATTTAAAACCCAATTCTAATTGTTCATGTAATTTATTTTTGTCTTTTTTTTTGTATATTTGTCTCAAATTGTGTTTTAATTTTTTTTTTTTTAAATGTATTGTGTTGTATTTTGTGTTATCAAACTTTGTATCCGCTTATGTTAAAAATCTGTTGCCAACCTTTGTAAATGGGCTACGGCCCACTACAATAAACATATCTATCTATCTATCTATCTAGTTCCATGAATTTATAAATTATAATTCTAGTATAAAATGACGGACCTTATGTCTGTAAAATTTTGTTTAGAATATATTTGAGAGGAGAAATATGTATTTGAAAAGGAAAATTCGCATCTTACATGTTGAAAACAATTTTAAAGTAAGAATCTTTTATTTTACATTACAGTTTTTTTTTATGTTTTATAATTGGTGCCAACTGCAGTAATAAAATGTGTGAACACTTTTATAGTAACCTTGTTTAAACTATATACTCCTATATGTCAATTATTTAGTTTTATGAAAAATCTTTTCATGATGATGTTAATTTATATTTTACAATTTAACTTTAGAAATATTTGTGGTACCATAATAATGGATAACAAATTTTTAGAAAATGTTAATCAAAAATCATTTTAAAAGTTAAAAGTATTTCTATATTGAAAGTATTGTAATATTAATCAGAAAAAAAATTACAGAAAATTAATTAAATAAACTAAAATGTTTGCAATTTTTTTTAAAAAATATTAATTAAATTATTTTAATTATATTTTGCATTAAAAGATCCTGTAAACATTTAAGGTGGCCGACCAAGTAAAACCTCAGTCTATATAGTTTATAATAAATTAAAATGTATTCTTAAATTATTTTAACTAAAGTAAACAATTTTTATTTTTAAATAAAATACATATTAAAAACGTTTATTTCATAAAGTAGTAAATCCTAGACAAAATTGACATTTGGCAATTTTGGAGCCTCTTTCATATATCAGTTTTTAATTTAACATTTCTTATTCAATATCAAAGCGTTATTAAGCGTTGAAAAAATTGACGAAACCCTTTTCAAGTTTGAAAAACTTTCAAAGTGAAAGTTGTTGGAAGTCCGTGTGAAGAGTGTTTTCATTTCCATGACAGTTTATAATGTTTTATAGTTAGTACTAACAGAAGAAATGAACTTTTTAAAAACTTTGACAGTAGCATTTTTTAAGCATATAGACTCCTATATGTGAATTATTTTGTTTCAAGACATTTTTTTTAATCATTATGTCAATTTTCATTTTAACTCTACAAAAATTCATTAATAATTTTAAAAGTAAGAAGTATATCTGTATTGAAAGTATTGTAATATTTATCATAAAAACAAATTATCTAAAGTTAATTAAATAAAGTGCAATTTTTTTAACATTAATTAAAGTAATATAATTTTATCTTAAATGATCTTGTAAACATTTAAAGGGGCCGACAAAGTAAGACTGTTTTGAAAGGGCGCTCGTGCTTTTAGAGAAATTCTAATGACATTTTTTTAATTTTATTTCATACAATATATTTCAATTAAAAATTGATTCAATTACAATTTCAAAGCATTATTAAAAAAATTAAAAAATTGGCTTTAAAAAAAATTAATAAATTGGATAAAAAATTCTACTACTACTCGTTTTCTTGACGCAAAAATGGACGAAAGGGGAAAAATTATCATTTATCAAATTTAACGATTTGAAATGTCTTATAAAAATCATGTCTTTAAAATATATAGATATTTTTAATATTATGTTTAGATAAAACTTATAAACATTTTTGTTTTCATTTTTGCTTCCACTTTAAAGGTGGAAACCTTTCATCGTTTAGGACGGCCAAGTCACCCAGCTGTAGGTTACGAGATGATTTCTGCCACTTCAGCCTCTGTTGTAAGCTTGAGAGATATTCTTTGTTCCACCGATCCCAAAAGTGTTGCACTAGGCGTTACGTGAGTTGCCAGCCTGTTCACTGGAGTTGTCGTCCAGTCAAGATCAGGTAGGGCAGTCAAAGGTGCGGTGACAAAAAAGTGACCCGAAGTGAGCACTGAAATGTCATTAGGATCATTAGACATTGGACATAAAGGTCGCGAGTTCAAACAAGTCTCGATCTGGACTACGACTGTATACAGTTCTTTGTATGTTAGAGTAACATCTGAAATGATTCGCTTTAGATGACATTTAACAGATTTTATGGCTGATTCCCAAAGTCTTCCCATGTGTGATGCGGATGCTGGGTTGAAAACCCACTTGATCCCCTCGTCAGCTAAGTACTAACCTATAAGTTGGTTTTAGAGAATATCCTTTCGAAGATTATCAGATCCCACAAAATTAGTACCGCAGTCGCTTCGCATCGGATTTGGTTTTCCTCTACGAGCAATGAAGCATTTTAGAGCGGTAATGAATGTTACCGTAGAAAGGTAACTGGCTATTTTGCAGTGAACTGCCTTTGTAGTGAAACAAACAAAAGGTGCTAAGTATGCTTTACAGGTCTTTGCGCACGAATCTTTAGACATTCGAATGGAAAAGGGGCGTACGAAAACAACTCCACTTGCCGAGACAGGTCGAGACATATTTACCCTGGTAGGCTGCAAATCATCCATTTGCTGTTTCAGACTATCCACGGCATTTACCAAAAAGCCGACGAATAGTGTTACGGGCCGCCACAATCCAAAATTGCTGTAAAATGTAGGCTTGTGTAGTAGCTGTGGACCTGCATGGAGAAGAGATGCGTGGAAATATTTCACAACGAGTTCAGTTAAATATGATCCTTAGGTATCAAATTAGGATGTTTTTGATCAGTATGGATGTTTGAATGACGTAATCGGCCGCCCATCCTGAGGAATCCTTTCGCGGACAAAAAAGGGTGCAGTGTCAATAATTTACTTTTGTAGCTATGCGATTCGACTTCTTTAGAGAAGAAATATCTGAACCAAATTGTTAATTGTGCACTGTTTTGATTCAAAAATTGATAGCATCCTTTTGTGCTTGGGTAGAGATAAAATTAAGGTTACGCTCTCTGGTATAGATTTACAATTTTGATGAAAAGGAAAATATACCCTGAGACCCGTTTTAGTCTGGTAAGTGTCGAGAATATGTATAGTATTTCAGCACAAAATGAATTCTTCTCAGAAGTAAGACAGGTAAATATTGGTCTAACCTTTTTTTCTTCTACTATAGCGTCTGTGTGATCAATGTGCACGTGTTGATTTTGAATTTGACTAGCAGCTGATAAGAATAAAGGACCAGTCCACTATAAATCAAACGATATTAATGCACCAGCCAGCATTCCTTTACTGGCACAATCTGCTGGATTGTTGTCGCAGATGACGTGACACCAAGGAACTTGCGGTAGAAGGGTCTGAATTTTAGTCACCCGATGAGCAAAAAAGGTCTTCCAGCAGCTAGAATGTGATGATAGCCACGCCAACACTATCGTCGAGTCAGTCCAGCAGTGCACCAGGGAACAGTCTAAGTTTAAGGCCTTAAGTACGAAACTTACCAGACTTGCCAGCAAAACAGCACCGCACAATTCCAACCGAGGTAGAGTCAGCAGTCTTATTGGGGAAATTCTCGTTTTACTTGCAATAAGTTGCACTTTTATTTCACTCGCAATGGACACTGTACGAGCATATACAACTGCTGAGAAAGCCTTTTCAAAGGCATTATCGTCACTAAAACCATGCATTTCGATGATCCGAGGGTTATGTTGCCAAATATACCGAGAAATTCGTATGTCTTGTATGTGTACAAGATCCTGACACATGTTTATTTTCTGTGTACGTTGTCCGGAATCAATTCAACCCAGTTGATATTAAGTTTCCATAGGTCTTGCATAAAGATTTTTAAGCCGATTGACACTGGCGAGAGCCAGCCTAATGGATCAAATAATTTTGAAATATTGGATATGATTGCTCGTTTTGCATTCTTCTGGAGATAGCGAAGGAGGTAGAGAATATTAAGAGATTCTTCTGGAATAGCAAAGGGAACATGAAACGAGAATGCGTCGATAGTTGTATTCCATGGAACTCCTAGAGTCTTAAGGTCATTCTTTATTTATAGTTGAGAATTAGTAGCGCATAAATCAGTTGGTAATTTTTGCAGGAATGTCAATTCATTTGACGCCACTTTCGAAAGTCGAATCCACCTCTAAATAAAAGTTGACGAACTTCTTGATATACTTCAATGGCTTCGTCTGAAGAATCAGCCCCTGACATGAGGTCATCCACATAGAACGAATTTTTTAACTGTGCTTGACCCGATTAGAAAGTCCATTTTCTCCTCTTCTACCAATTGTCGAAGGCATTTTGTTGCTAAATACGGAGCAGAAGCCATTTCGTATATAACCATTTTCAGCAAGGAATCCTCGATGGGCTTTTTTTTTTTGTTTTTGTTTTGTTTGTCCCGCCATAGGATACGCTGATCGGAATCTTGAACTTTCCGAACTGCAACAGGAGTGTTGTAATATCCGCTTGAAGCGTTGGACCGACCATCAATTTGTCGTTCAAGGACAGTCCGTTTGATAATTTGGCACTAGCGTCAAACACTACTCGAAATTTGCTTAGTTGATCTTCGGTTTTTAATACAAAATTATGCGGAAGATAAAATAATTCGTCCTTGCACTGTGGTAATAATATTCGGTCCAAACTCTAGCCTTTTTCCAATTTGAAGTAGAACGTTTTTCCTCCATTATTCGGGACGCTCCCAGTGATATTTAATCACGAAAGGGCAATTTTACAACAAATCGTCCTTCATCGTTGCGATGATAATTGGCAAGAAAGTGGTTTTCGCATAGCTATTCTTCAACCGTTAGTTGCTTCCGGACTGAAACTTCTTCAATTTCCCAGAACCTTTGCAAGTCAAACGTTAAATTATCGCACTGGATAAAATGCGCAGAAATTGAGTTTTCGCTCACATTCGGTACGGACGTACTTCCTGTGATGACCCATCCGACGACCGTGTCAAACGCCGACGTTGATGTCTTATCTGACGTTATGCTACCTCCGATTAATAATCTTCCAAAACTGTCGGTTCACAATAATATGTCTGTTGCGGCTGAGCCTTGAACGTTAACGCGACATTTTAGTTTGCCTTAAGTGACAACGTTTACTGTAATGCACTAGACGAACGATAAACCTTTCATGCAGCAAACAAAGAACTGATCCTGTTATGGCAAACTCTGTCATCAGCTAAAACTCAACAATACTATGCCCAGAATGAGATAACATGGAAATTTATCACCCCACGAGCGGCTTGGTGGGGAGGCTGGTGGGAGCGCTTAATAGGAATTGTTAAACAATGTCTGCGAAAGGTTCTCGGACGAGCTCTGCTAGACGAGGAAAGTCTGTCCACTGTCCTTATCGGAATTGCAACCGCTCTCAACAGCCGACCGTTAGTCTACGAAGAGGAAGACGACGCCTCTGCCGCCTTGACACCAGCCCATTTTTTGACGGGTCGTAAATTAACTGCAATACCATCCAGCCCAGATAATAATACAAGGCTTAAGAAAATCTACAAACAGCAGCAGGACTTACTTGACTGTTTTTGGATAAAATGGTCAAACGAATATCTACTCCAATTACGATCTTTCCATCAAGTTCGTAACCGCGACAATCCCATCAACATCAGGAAAGGGGATATTGTGTTGCTGCAAGAAGACGTACGTCCACGGCACGTGTGGAAGAAGGCCCGAGTAATGAGCCTACATCAGGGACATGACGGCAAGATTAGGTCCTGCGGTCTAAGAGTGAATGGAAAGGAAATAACACGCCCTGTTTCTCTGGTCATCCCTATCGAGGTTGACCAGGGTGGGGAGGATGTTGCGGCTGAGCCTTGAACGTTAACGCGACATTTTAGTTTGCCTTAAGTGGCAACGTTTACTGTAATGCACTAGACGAACGATAAATAAATGGCGTTTTAAATACATTCGTGTTCCATATATTTCAGTCTATTTACAACAGTTAACTCCAACAATGTCTATGCAGATCGGTTCATTGTAGCGCTCGTCTGCTAATTTGAGCTGAGTGAAAAAATTTAAGGCATGGGAAGCTGCGCGTACTTGAGGTAGCATTCCAGTGACTTACGAAAGTATTAGAGCATCAAATGAGGAGGCGAAATTTGTCTTATACCGAGAGGAAATCTTGAGTGTGACTGTTCCTCGTACAGTACCAACAGTGGAGGACGTTAGTCTTGAAATTTGTATGGTCTCTCGCTGTCGATGAATACCCAATCGCTGCACTTTCACTCACAAAACTTGTTTGACTCGCAGAATCCAATAACGCCCTACATGACTGTTTTTTACAATAAGCATTTAATACTTCAACGTGGGAGTCAGCATCAAAGTTAACTTTGGGTAAGCAGGATTGTGAAAAAAATTAGATGCAATTTCGGATTGTGACTGACATACGTCTAAAGGTAGGTAACATGTAAAACACCGAATCCTTTAATATTGCTACTGGTGTTTTACAAGGCGAAATTCTAAGTCCTTTATTATTTATCCTGTTTTTGAATAATTTAATAATTTGGTTAAACGAATCATCAATCCCTGGTATATATATCAATTCCGATATTTTTATACATATTTTGCTTTATGCCGATGATGCTGTGATTCTCGCTGATTGCCCAATAAATCTCCAAAGAAAACTTAATATTCTTGAAAAATTCTGTGATAACTTCTCTTTAACTGTTAACATTAATAAAACTAAAATAGTTATATTTCGTAAGGGCGGTAAATTATCTAAGCATGACAAATTTTTCTACAACAATAACGAATTGGAAATAGTTTCTAGTTATGTTTATCTAGGTATTCCATTTTCTTCATCTGGCTGTTTTAATCTTGCCAAAAATTATTTTATTTCTAAAACAAATAGTGCAGTAAACACTTCTTGGTCCATATTGACAGGTGCAAAAATTAATTCGGTTAACGCATGGTTTAAATTATTTGATGCTTTGATTTTATCAGTTTTAACATACGGTGCTGCAGTTTGGGCGATAAATAACTACAATGATCTAGAAAAATGTTTTTGTATTTTTGTTAGAAAGCTCCTTACAGTTTCCCGTTATATACCTGGATATATTTTAAGACTCGAATTAGGTCATCCTAGGATCTCTTTAGTTTTTATTCGTTTAATTTTAAAATACTGGATACACCTTCTCAAAATGTCAGATGATAGGTTTGCTAAAATTTGCTACTTAAACATGTATAATTTATCCTTTGACTGCACAAACAATAAATTTAATTGGGCCATCTCGATAAGAAATATTTTACAAAACGCTGGTTTTTATTTTGTTTGGCTTTCGCAAGACTATAAAGTTGCTGAACATTACATTTCAACGATTGTACAAGTATACCATGACCAATACACCCAAAATGATCTTGCTTCAATGAACAATAGTATCAACCACTCACAGTATAAATATATCAAAAACTCACATTTAATCGAAGACTATTTAATTTCAAATATAGATATCACTATAAAAAGAATTATTATACAAATTCGTTGCAGTCAATCGCGTATATTTTTTAAAGGAGTTGCTTTCGAAATTTTTCCTAACGAGTCCTGTAAGTTTTGTAACACAACAGAAAATGAAACCTGGGATCATGTTTTTTTAGTCTGTCCTATTTACGATGCATTCAGACAAAAATACTTATCAATTGAATCCAGTAACATTTCAACCATCCTAAAATTTTACAATAAAGAATATTTTTGTTTTTATAATTATGCAATATCTGTTTTAAAATTCCGGGAGGACTTGATCAGTGAACTTGTGCAGGAATAACAGATTTAAAACCCAATTCTAATTGTTCATGTAGTTTATTTTTGTCTTTTTTTTGTATATTTGTTTCAAATTGTGTTTTAGTTGTTTTTTTTGAAAATGTATTATATTGTATTTTGTGTTATCAAACTTTGTAACCGCTTTTGTTAAAATTTGTTGCCAACCTTTGTAAATGGGCTACGGCCCACTACAATAAACATATCTATCTAAAAAAAAAAATCTATCTATCTAGGTAACATGTAAACTCTCATTTCTGCTAGGCAGCTGCGTCTTTCTGCCCAGTCGTCGGACATCGAATCAGAAAAAATGCATCCCATTCACTTTCTTCGGAAGAAAGCCGGATGTCACATGTATTCGACGCTTTTCCTCCGATCGTTTTATTTCGCAAGTCACTGAACATCGTGGAGTCCGATTTTTAACGCGATACTTTATGCAAAAAAGAATACCTTGTTATTTTTCACCTGTACTGTAAATTGATTAAGAACATATCATATATATATATATATATATATATATATATATGCAAATATGTGAAAAGTAAATTTTTTTAACATTTCAGGAAAGCCATGTTAAAGTTTATAGCTTTTTTCAAATGAATGTTCGCTTCATTGCGGCATCTTCGTTACAAATTTTACCGAATTTTTTAACGTGAATACGTCTTAAAATCTGTACGGATACATAGTTGTATAGGGTCGCAACCTAAAAAACGATTTTTGTAAAATCACATAACTCCAGGATGAATCCTACGGGGATAAATGACATACCATCGTGTAGAGGAATGTGTACCATGTTGGCAATTAATCCACTCTTCTTATTGACCTTTGTACCGCGTAGGTGTAATGAGTTAAATTTCGGCTAAAGAAGCAGCAAATCAAGCTGTCGCATGTACAAAGTATTTACCAAGTACAAACCAAACCTCACGGTACTATAGAGGTTGTACTTGCCGGATGGGTTTGTTATTTTATTGTAATAATATTTTCTGAGATGTCCTTTTGGCGTGATAGTGCAATTGCTTGTGTCGTCATTTTGGGGGTCCGTGGGATTTTTAAGGAAGGAATATAATGTGTTATGGATGGATAGCTTATTCATTTATTTTTATATTAAATTCATTTAATGGCGATTTTAAGGTAATTGGTTAATATATACAATATTTAAAATTATATAAAATTAAAAAATAGTTGTTTAAAATTAGGTTATTGGAGATTTTTCGAAATCTCTGTTTGTTTTCGAGATACGATTTCGTGTAATATGAAATTAACAAAAAATATGTGATAGCAAATTTAACAATAATGAAATAATTACTCAGTATACTTAAAAAACTAATATTTCCTGAAAAAATATATGTTTGGCCGAGAGCCGTTGTAACGTCAGAACTCCAAGATAGCCGCCAAATTCATAATTCGTATTCTTACAAATAACCCTTATATTATACCGGTTTTAAGCTAATTGATTAAGAGATTTTTTATTTATAATAATATAATAAATTAAAAAGACGATTACAGTTGGTAGTTAATGATAATATTTATATATATGGGTCATTCCATGTCAAATCAACACAGTCGATTTCCTCACCAACTCCGACTTTTATGAAATTTGGTGAACTTGTTATATCTACTAAGAATGTAAACTATGCAAAATTTTACCCTCCTAAGCTGCATTTAAATTACCATAACTCCTTTTCTAATTAACATATAGAAATAATTTTGACCTTTAAAATGATATGAAACACATTAAGGCTTGGTGAAAAACATCTCAAGGTCACATTATTTGATCTTTGACCTTGAATTCTTAAAAAACGAAATTCTCAATTTTTACTACATATTTTCTGTGAATACTACCACATTATAACTACATGTATAACAAATTTCAAAGTGGGATGACAATGGGATCACACACACAATTTAGGAACAAAGTATTGCACACGTAAGTATATATATATATATATATATATACTAGAGGGCTCTGCCCCCTGCTCCGCCAACCCCCGAGGATTGCTACGCAATCCTATTTCGTTTGCTTCGCAAACCAAAGCTGCCTTTGTTCTCAGATGGAGGAGAAAATCAAAAATAAAATAAAAGTTTGATGCATTTCATTTTTATTTGTTGTGCTAACCAACTTTAATTTTGTAAAAGATGTTATTTGGTTTCTATTAAAGGGTGAAAAGCATTGAGCGGTAACCCTTGTAGTCTTTTCTGAAAAAGCAGTATTCGCAACGCTAACAGATTCTTCGTGTTACTCTTGTCGACTTTTCTGAAAAAGTAATACTCGCAATGTCAACACATTTTTGGAGAAAAGTCGCTTTCATTACCTGTCAAAGAATTCCACCTACTACATCCTGCAGAGTTTCTAAAAAGGGTAAATGTTCAATATTTTTGATCGCCTAAATCAACGGTAGACATAAAAAAATTATCTGTTAGGTTACCGGATGCTGATCGCTTCACACACACCAATCCTTATTTACATACAATTCTAATTAAAAATTATTTTTAAAAAGATGTATATACAATTTTAGGTGCAGTAAGTGCCCTTGGGGAGTTATCTGAAATTTTTCTATAAATCGCTATGCCAACCGTACTAGTGACAAAAACTGGTTTTGCTGTCATGTAAAGAGCACCCCCCCCCCCCCTCCCGAGTCAAAAGGTTTGGCCAAAGAAATCATGGTTACACTACAATAAATTACTTTAACTCAATTTAATACCTCTACGACACAAAATATATATTTACAAAGCTTCTTAATAAAAACAATATTATTACATAAAAATGCATGGGTGGGTATGAGGCACACAGCGTCTAGCGTCCGTTCATCCTAACAGATGCATTTTTATGATTATTCTTGATTTAGGCGGTCAAATGCGTTGAAGAGTATTCCTGATTTTTTGAATGTTATCCTTTCGGTAACCTTGTAGGAGAAAGTTTTTTTATTGGTAATGAAAACGGCTTTTTTCGCCACACATGCAAATATTGCTTTTTCATAAAAGTCGGCAAGGGTGACCGTTTAATGCATTTCAACCCACAATTCGCCTTGCTTGCTATTACTATAAACATTTGATAGAGGTACAAATACAAATACAAATATTGACGACCAACAACAGGCTCAAGGCCCAACAAGGTTGGTCCATCTAGTACCTCTTAACTATCCCCCAATGCATATCTAACTTCTTCTTAAATTCCGTTACTCCTTTACAATTAACAATATTCACTGGCAAGTTGTTCCATTTGTCTATTACCCTATTATAGAAATAGTGTTTTCTCCCTTCCCGATTAAAATGGGATTTGTTTAACTTAAACCCATGACCTCTCGTTCTATCACTCATATTAAAATCTAAACCCTAAACATCTCCTTGTTTGATAAATTTGAATAGTTGAATCAAATCTCCCTTAACCCTTCTCTCTTCCAGAGTATACATATTCAAATTTCTTAATCTATCTTCATAATTCATGCCTGAGAACCCTTGAACCATTTTAGTAGCCCTGTGCTGAATTTTCTCTAACAATGCAATGTCTTTTTTAAGATATGGTGACCAGAACTGTACAGCATACTCAAGATGTGGCCTTACTAAACCTCTGTACAATGGCAAGATAATATCCTTAGATTTTGATGAAACACTTTTCCTGATGTACCCCAACATTCTATTAGCTTTTTTGCTAGCCACTGTACATTGATGACTCATTTTAAAATCCTCATTTACCAACACACCCAGATCACTTACAATCTCACTATTTTTGATTTCTGCACCCTGTAAAACATATGCAGCCTTAATATTTTTGATACCCATGTGCAACACTTGACATTTACTGATATTAAAAGACATACCCCATTTAACAGCCCATTCTGATATTTTTGTTAAATCACCTTGTAATTGCTCTATTTGTTCCCCAGAATTCACAGTCCCCATAATTTTTGAATCATCTGCAAAGATGCTGACCTTGCTCCCAATCTCCCAACTAATATCATCAATAAAAATAATAAATAAAAGTGGACCTAACACAGAACCCTGTGGCACTCCACTTTTAACTTCTGCCCACTGAATAAAAATTCTGTATCTGAATAAAAATTCTTCCATATTTGTCATTGCCAATTATATGTAGTGGTGAAGCTTAGCCATAACTGGCTTTTGCGTATTAAAATGCCAACCAACCAATTATATGTAGTTTTGTTATGACACGAAATACATATTTACAAAGCTTCTTTACGAAAATTATTATGTCAAAATACATTGACTGGTCACACAACCTTTCGGCAAATAAGGTCATTTTTTTAGGCAACCGCAAGGAAAGCTTTTGTCTCTGTCATCAAGTATGGTTAGCATAGCGAATATCGGAAAATTTCCCAATTGTCGTACCGTTCACTACATTTTAGCCTAAAATTGCATATTCAGCTTTCTAAAAAATAATTCGTAAATGTATTAATGTATGTAAAGAGGAAGGAGTGGATATGAAGCACTCAGTGTTTA
The DNA here is from genome assembly GCA_963932185.1 of Troglohyphantes excavatus. Classification (NCBI taxonomy): domain Eukaryota; kingdom Metazoa; phylum Arthropoda; class Arachnida; order Araneae; family Linyphiidae; genus Troglohyphantes; species Troglohyphantes excavatus. The sequence goes on along the minus strand of OZ010676.1, from coordinate 65,717,088 downwards.
GTAACCTAGCAGATTATTTTTATGACTACTGTTGATTCAGGCATCTTGTTGGCATGCATTGAACGGACACACTTATTTTTTGCCCCCAGCCCTTTCAGAACCCTGCAGGAGGAAGTTATTTTATTGGCAATGAAACCGGTCTTTGTCGCCACACATGTGTTAATCTTTTTAATATCGCTTTTTCAGAAAAGGCGCCAAGGGTGTCCGTTCAATGCATTTTAATCTACTATTCCCAATTTTCCATGATTATAAACGACATTAGAGTTAGACTGATGTGGATAAAAATTATCTAATATTTTGTCATTGCCAATTATATGCAGCTCTTCGTTATGATACTGCCCAAAATCTGGAATAAAAATAAAAATTGTCAGGGCTAAGAGTGAAAATGAAGAGTGCACTATCAATAATGGGTTAAAATGGTCGCACTCGCCAATTTTTCTGAAAAAGCAATATTCGCAACTCTAACACGTTCTTGGCGATAAAAGCTAGTTGTGTTGGGTTTTCAGGGTGATCAATGCATTTTGACGGAATTGTTTTCGATGGAGAACAAATGGTAATTCTCTGTTGTCGTTGGTATTAAATCTATTCTGGAAATACATGCATTTCTAGCCCTACTACCAGTAATCATTGTGCAAAATAAAGCATTTTTAGTAATCTTACGTACAATCAGCCGTGTACCTTTGCTACTGCGATCTCTCCGACGCGACGCCCAGAGTTATTTGATTACTCTGACGAAGACGATAATATTTAGACCAATTGGTCATGATTGGAAATGTTATATGTATGACCATGTACTCAATCCAACAATCAGAGCAACAATTAATGAGATTTAATAATGCTGAAATTTCACAAATAAACACTATACAGTACCAATCGTATCAAAACCCATGTCGAAAAAGTCACGCCGTATCAAAACAAACAAATCGAGAGTTGAGAAGTTTGCTCCTTCTCCCAGTAGGAAGAAACGTTCCTATTGGCTATGTGTTGTGAAAAACGTATTTTATATATATATATATATATATATATATATATATATATATATATATATATATATATATATATATATATATATATATATATATATATATATAATCTTTAAGGAGATAAAAAAAGAACAGATACACTGCTGGACAATTGCTAAGGACGGATGACAATAGCAACAATAGCAACCACAATATGGAAGGCAGGAAATTGTGGAAGTTAGCATAAGTGCGGGATACAATAAGACATGTTGTGCGTATGCAAATTTTAGATTGCCGAACTTGTTCGCTACGTTATATCGCTGATAAGCGATGTAAAGGATTTGACGCGCGTTGATCGCTGTTGTTCAAAAGCAAATTTGAATGAGAAAGAATCAATTGACGAACTTGCAATTTTCAGTATGTCTTCCCGACATCACTTAGATGATTTTACGCGTAGATGTATTATTGCCAAGATTGAAGAAGGACGAAAAATAACAGATGTTGCCATTGAGTTCGACGTCAGCCACAGTGTAGTTTCAAGGCTTTGGAAATCATTTCAAATAACTGGAAAATGTAGCAAACGTCACAGGGGAGGTCGTGTTTGCAGAACGACGCCTGCAGAAGATGGGTACATAGTGCTATCGACAAAAAGGAACTGGCACAGCACAGCTCGTAAGGTAGCAAATCAGTTACTCGTTGCTATTGGCAAGCGGATCTCCCGAAAAACTGTAGACAGACGTTTGCAACAAGCAAGACTATACGCCTGCCATCCTGCTGTGTGCATCCCATTGTCCAAACGTCACCGTACAGCCCGTTTGTAATGGTGTCGTCAGCATTGCAATTGGAGGAAAGCGGACTGGGCTTGCATATTATTCTCAGATGAAAGTAGGTTCAGTCTGTCGTCTGATAGTCAACGACAACTTATCTGGCGTGAGAATGATACTGTATTGCCCGGAAAATATACAAGAAAGGGACCGATATCCTACATGTAGTGTCATGGTATGAGCTGGCATCATGATCAATGGCCGTACGTCCCTCTATGTGCTCCAACTGGTACTATGAATGGCCAACGATACATTAATGATGTTCTGCTGCTTCATGTTCGCGTGTTTTGTGGTGCTGTCAATGATAGATTTGTTTTCATGGATGACAACGCAACGTTTAATCGAACAGTCGCTGTCTCTGAGTGTCTAGGGAGCGAGGGTATTCAATGCCTCGTATGGCCAGCATGTTCTGCAGATCTGAATCCCATTGAAAATGTGTGGGATGCTTTGGGGAAGAGTCTTGATGGTCGACAATGCCCTCCAATAAACAAGAACACCCTCATCCCTGCACTAACGGAGGAATGGGATAAATTATCCCAACAGCTGCTGGACAACGCTGTGCAAAGCATGACAATGTGTGTGGGATCTTGCATTGCCCTCCATGGTGGCCATATCCCGTATTGACATTATACGCCGGAACGTCTGCGGACTGTAATTGCATTTTTTTCACTTTAACGTATTCAGCACAAAATGACCATTTTGTTCCTTTAACACTTTTTAAAGCCTTCTAGATTTCAGAGCACAATAAATTATCTTTATTGTAATGTCCTAGCATTCTGACATTATTTTATTTCACTTGGCATTCAACCACGCTTACTTTTTTCTGCGATATATAGCCGTTTATGATCCGTCCTTAGCAATTGTCCACCAGTGTATTAAAAACCTGGTATTTTTATAAATCTAGAACGGTGTGTTCTAGTAATCAATTTATTGTAATGAATTTAAAGAACAGGTAAACAATAACAAGGTATTCTTTTTTGCACGAAGTATCGCGTTAAAAATCAGACTCCGCGATGTTCAGTGCCTTGTGAAATAAGACGATCGGGATCAAAAACGCCGTGTCATGTGCCACTCCCAGCTCTATTACATAGAAAACTTAGAAATTAATTAACTGAGATATTACAATTACACAATGCGTGAGACACCTGAGTGGGACCTTACCGCACTCTGCCTTGACTGAGAACAGCAGTCTCTTATATAGCAAATCATATGATCTGGATTAACATTAATCCTACGGGGATTACATTAAACCTCACCCAGAAAATCAAAAGTAAGGCGAACGGTATATCCGGGCTGCCCCAGACATCACAAAACACAGCGCACAAAGGGCAATGAGTGATGTGTATTAAAGGAGGACCTTATGCTACGAACCTACAGAATGAAGACCAATATACATAGGGATAGCGAAACCGTCCGGAGCAGACCCAAACATACAACCCACCTTGAAATTACTGGATTTCAAACAGACACGAACATCAGAAATACGCTGCAAGCAGCAACAAGTTTGGTTTGGTTTGGTTAATTAACGTCGCAATAGAGCTGCACAGTGGGCTATTGGCGACGGTTCGGGGTCTCCAGCAACAAGTCAAAGTCCATAGAGCAGCGATTCTCAACCTGTGGGGCGCGCCCCCCTAGGGGGGCGCGAGAATATCCAAGAGAAAATATTTTTTAAAAAAATTGATTAACTGACTGAAAGGACAGCACACATACACACAGAAAACAAAATACATTTCGACATATTTAACAAATAAAGTAAAACAACTTACAAAATCAAAACTTACTTAATCAAAACATACTAAATTAAAAAGAAATTTAATAATTATTAGTGACTTCCTTGGGCTTGTCTTGCAGAGCAAAGTTTTTCGAAGAAAGGCTTAATATTAGAAATAGCCACTCTCAGTTCTGTTTCTATATTTAGCCGAGATCTATATTTTTTCTTCAAAGAAGCCACAGCAGAAAATCCAGTTTCACAAAGGTAAGATGTTGAAAAATGGTAATAGAATGCGAAATGCCCTTGTTTTTAGTGCAGAAAAATCATCCTCTACTTCTGCCCAAAATTCAAATAGTGATTTATTACTAAATTGTCTTTTGGTTTTGCCACTTGTCGTGAAGTCTAGAATTTTTCTTCCTCATCAATTGAGAGTCCTTCAGGAGTCTTATGAAATGGATCCCTAACCCACTCGTAACTTGCTATCAGTTTGTCGTCAGCAAGAAAATACTTTTTAAAATTCTTTACCAGCATGACTAAATGATTTTCAATAGTTTCAAAAACAACATTTACATGTTCTTCTTCAGCCTTGTAAGTTTTAATACAATCATCCACATTTGCAAACACTGTTAGGTTTTTTTGCTTTAAATTTCTGCTCCACAATTCCAATTTTCTACAAAAAGCATTAACTTTATCACTCATATCCAACATATGTGTATTTGCTCCTTGCAGTTGAAGATTCAGGTTATTTAATTTCTCGAATATGTCGACCAAATAGCTCAATTTCATCATAAATAAACCATCGCGAATATTCTCGGCTTCCGGTCAGTTTTCTTTTTCTATGAAAATGGCGATTTCTTCTCTTAATTCATAAACACGTTGAAAAAATTTCCCACGTGATAACATATTGCCTCGCAATAAAATAGTAACGCTTAATGTACTGAACCCATGTCTTTACAAAGTACGGAAAATATTCTAGATTTCAGGGATCTCATTTTTATATAATTTACTACGGTTACAACCGTAGTTAACACAATATTCAGACCAGGACTCATTTCTTTCGAAGCCAAAGCTTCTCTGTTGATCATGCAATGTGTCCAGACGCACTGAGGCGATTTTTATTTTACAACTGCTTGTATACGTTGGAACCTTCCGGACATCCATCGGTGCATATATCGACGCAATTTTTCCATTCTATGTTTGCCTCGTTCGTAAAATCATTTAAAATAGCAAATAATGCGAGCGCTGTTGTTTTGAGTTCTATTGGTTTGCAGAAAAGTAGTTCTTCTACTACTGACATTTTATCACAAAATCGAACATAGGCAATTAAATGAGCATTCTTATAGGTTGCTTCATCAAACTGTAGTGAAAACAATTTGTCACGAACTTCGAGAAAAGCTGACACTGTACATCTTCAGCTATATCACCAATTCGAGGAGCAACAGTATCTATTGAAAGAGGTATGGATTGCAATTGTTTTGAAAAATTATCTCCAAACATAGTTTCTACAATCTCAATTGCTGCTGGCAAAATAAGCTATTCACCAATGGTGTGAGGTTTTTTACATCTGGCTATTTTATATGAAACTTTGTAAGATGCAATTAAAGCTTTTTTATTCACAGACAAAGTTTCTTTAAAATATGATTTTTGTTTTATATGATTTTAATTTTAATTCAAAGAATTATCTGGGTTTGTTGACGTACTCACTATGAAGCGTTTCCAAATGTCGTTTGAGCTTATTAGGTTTCATGATGTCTTCGGCCAATATTTTTGAGCAAATTATACACAAGGGCCTTTCTTCTTTATTTACTTCAGTACTGGTAAACCCAAAATTTAAGTATTCTTGAGAATATTTTCTTGATTTTATTTTCGGAACCAAGCTCGTCTGTGTACTTGTTGATGCTTGACTATCGTCTAATGCTTGCTTAAAAATTTATCCATGAGTCTGCATAAATCTGCTGCCGTGAATATTTAATATGGTGAATTGCAATTAACACGAAAACATATATAACATACACATTCACGATAGATTCGATAGCGATAGAAGGATCGACTCGAATGAGACTGGCTGGAATTGAAACTTGTGTTATCGAACATTTTCCTTCTTCCTATGAGAAAACATTTGCTCTGCGCATGCTCGAGACGGGATCGGTCGTGTGGTTTTCTTCCACAAACATTTCTTATTTTTCTCTCTTTTGTTTAGTCATGCTTCTGTTTTATTTCTTTTATTATTCGAAAAAATGTATTCCCAGTTTCTAAATTTAGTTCACCCCGTCTAGGTTAACTTTCATTAACGATTTTCTACTTTCATATTCTTTTAACGTTATCTCCCTGTTTGGCTTTCATTTCAAATATAACATTTAAATTTTCCCCGCTTTCATTCGCTTCATCTGTTCACCGCCCGCTTGCCAAAATGACAGATGCGGTTTCTCGCCAACGTTGGCTCGCTTTACTCTTGTTTTGGTAGTTAGTTAAAAACAATTTTAAAACAAATACTCATTATACATTATTGTTGTATACATTTTATTGTAAGCGGGGGGGGGGGGGGGGCGCGATGAAAATTATGATTGAAAACTGGGCCGCGAATACTGAAAGGTTGAGAAACGCTGCCATAGAGGAATCAAAATTCCAATTTCAGCGTTGCTTCTCTCCTTGCCATGCAGAGCAGTGTGCTGTCGTAATCCTACATTTACCATAAATCATTAAGTGGAAGTGAAACTAGATAGTTAAAACTCAACTTGTACGTCCAATTATATTTTGGTAAACATCTTATTAATTGGATCGAAATCGGAAGCATAATGTGGGTGTAGTTGTATGCCGTTTACATACCGCCTAGGAGGACATCAGTTTGAAGGCATACTCTTCATATTAATCGCATTCAAACAATCAGTTTGCCATACGTAGTGCTTACACTCAAGCGCAACATATAATAATTTTTTTTTTCGGGCACACGCACACAAATTATCAAATTGCAGTGAACATAAAAAAAAATTGCATAAAAACACATTTTCATTCATACTTTGTAAAATATCCTTCAAAATTTATTAAATACTGTCAAAAATTTTGTTTAAAATATTTACAATGCATCTAAAAATACAAATTTTTAAAAAGTGAAACACCCAAAGCATTTTCAAATTTGTATAATTTTCGCATATTCGAATATTATAATTAGATGGTTTAAACAATACCTCCTCTTTTTTCTTCTTCTTTTAAATGACCCTGCAGTTACTTTTTTTAAAAATATATTTTAGCCGTTTTAAAGTAATAATTGTAAAAAAAAATAAACTATGTTATTATGATTTCCTGAAAAAAACAAAGTTATAAAAAAACATTAAATCTTTTTCATATACTAGCTCTTTTAACATCGTGAGATTGGTGGAAAAATTCACTAAGTCAATATTTTTAATTATTTCTTGTAAGTGCTCCCGAGTAATAGCCCCCCCCCCCAATATTTTGAAACAATGGGTCAATTTCCCTAAATTTTATGCCTTTTATTAAATGTTAGATCCGCGAGCCCCTCCTCCAAAAAAAATACGCCTCTGTAGTCAATAACAAAAGTAGTACACAATTCAAACACCCTTATGGAGGGCGCCAGATTTGAGCGCAAATAAAAGCTTCTGTGCAGAAAATAATAAATTTGCTTTATTTTATAGTAAAACAATTGAACATTTCATAGATAATAGATTTTATTTTCTTATCGTAAAAGTTAGGTTAGAGTCTTCAAATTGAGCTGTCACGGTACTTGACAAGTACCTTGTAGTTTAGTTTATTAATTGGTAGTCAGTTAGTTGACACATTCAAAATCATAACCAGATGTCTGATTTATACAAAATGTTACTTTTGTGCAAGATGGTAAGGAAGGGTCTTTTTTGCATGTACAAGGAAAAATTAGACTGTATGCACATAACTTAATAAGTTTTTCTACTAAGCCCACGAAATGTTTAAGTTTTTGTATGAAAACTTTTTTGATTTTAGTATTTCGATTTACACATTCTCAATTCAATAGTCAATAACATTACATGTTCACATTATTAATTTATGCCTCTATATATTATTATTAATATATTTTTCCGGTTTGAATTAAAAACCTTTAGCTAATATTTTTCTTCGTACTTAAACTAAAAAAAAAAGAAAACAAAAATCATTTATTTAATTGCACTCATTTATTTACAAATTTTTTTCTGGTATAGTGAAAAAAAATAGTTTTAATTTAATAACTAAAAATTAATTACTAAAACATCCTCTAAGCTTGCAAATATATTTAATTTTTTAAATTTTAATACTTATCTCAACGTTATCTGATCTATCCGCAATATTTGCATTTCTCAAACATTAACGGACCCCCTAGTGACATCTAGTGTTGAAATATGATAAAATATTTATTATTAGTGTTAGTCGCACTGGCATTAATCACCGCTTTAGCCACTAGATGGCACAACCGTACAGGGACATAAATCATTGTCACCGAAGAACGTGAGTTACCTAATAAACATTTCCTACTAAGGAAAATGTTTTTCTCGACAATATTTTAAACATAACGACACTTAATTTAACAAATAATATTACGCTTTGAATATTCGTTATCCCATAGGGTTATTAGGTTTTTTCCTATTAGGAATTTTATTTTTCTTTAAATTATGAAAAATACGTAAATATAAAGTACGTTAACTTTGAAAGAAATATGAAAGCGCGTTTGACTCCAGATCAGACGTTTACGTGATCAAGTCCAAGTCAATTCAATATTTTCTTTTAAAATTTTTTTTTAAATCAAAAATGAATGTCTTTGCAATTTTAAAACCTTTTTAATACAATTTTTTTTTGTCTTAATTTGAAAATATTTCATAAGTTTTATATAATTTTCTAATATTTTTATATATTTATTTTTTTCGATTTAGAATGCATTTGCGAACAGCTATTCAAAACCGTTTTGCAATAAATTCTGTAATATATTTTTTTAAATATTTTTTTTTAAATAAAAGATTATTTTGAGTGAAAGAAGTGTTTTCTTAATAAAAAATAACATTTTGTTATGGATATTAAAGCAAGATTTAAAATAATTTGAATCTATTATTGTGTGGGCTTTTAAAAAAAAAATACTAATGCAGCTTTAGTTAGATTTGTGTGAGATAATATCCTGATTACTAATTTTCACAAAATATAAAAGTAATTAATCTATACAAGGAGGCTCCGCCCCCTGCTCCGCTGACGCTCCGCCAATTAATAGTATAACTAACTAATAATTATAACAGTTGCGAAAATCTACCTTCTAAATAAACTTTTTCTATAACCTAAATATAATAGTTTTTTTATTGTATTTCATAATGCAGTTACGATTAAATTAATCTTAATCTATTTTTTTTGTTAAACATAATGATGAAGCCGCCATTCTCGACTTTTCTATACACATATATTATTTTATTTAGCCTAATGTTTGAAAACGACACATGTTGAAATTTGCGCCAGTTGTTAGGAATATTTCATAATTTTGCACCGAAGAAAAAGTTACAGAATATAAAATGTGTGTATGTCGCTAATAGTATGGGTCTTAAAAAAGAGTAAGTCATTTTCAATTAATCTCTGCTTGAAACTAAACTTACTTACGCAATTCGAGAAAAAGATCATTATTAAATTATTACTAACTAATACAATTTAATATCTAGAATTATTTCATATTAAATTAGGTAGGGGCAAGGATCGACCTCGCGCCGTTTTTCTACACTGTGGCATTCATAATGAAAACATCACAAACTAATTTTGAACGATTATTTGCTGCTTCAAATTTAAAATTAAACACTATATAAAACTTTAGTATTGTACAAAAGGTAATAGGAATGTTGCTTTTACAATTCAGAATGTAACAAATTTACTGGTATCAGTTTTATTAGCTATTGAAAATATTAAAAATTTTCGGTAATTATTTATTCATTAGAATGTTGAATTCATTATTCATTAGAATGTAGAAGCCATTTTTATAGACACTGTGCAAGACATGGTCTCGAGATTAAAATTTTGACGGATTAACAAAACTACATGGTCGATTAACCTCTGATTGGTGAAGAACAAACCACGCGGTGCGCGTGAAGTCACTTATATCTTGGAATGACGTCATGTGCATTTCAGCACAAAGCAATGCAAAGTGTATATGATAAGTCTATCCAAATGGGAATTTTTTGAAACGCTTAATTTTTTTACATTTTCTAAAACATATCTTCAAAACTGGGAAACTCAAATATTTACTCTGTTTCTTGTTTAATATTATCAGAAACAGGTGTAGTTACAAACAATTTGTAAAATAAAATCCGTCAAATAACGATGATGTAGCGAACAAAATTGTTTTTTAAATGTATAAAATTATTTTTTTACCTTAATAAATATTGCATAAAATTAATTTATTAAAACTTCTTTCAATTAATTCCATTAGAATATAAATACTTAGCAAAACAAACAAAATTACTTCTAATCAAATATATTTTGTTTTGAAAATTCCATGTTCTATTTGTGAAAATACATAATCCATGGAATAAAAAAAAAAACTACGTGGCTTTTCGAACGATATTTTCTTTTACAGAATTTTAAAAAATTGCTCTTTAGTCACTTATGACGTCACGTGCATAAACAGAGAAAAAATTCCCAGGATTAAACTTGTTCAAACTTTGATTATTTTACAAGCAAATGATATTTGTTGAAGTTCTTTTTTAAATATTTATTAGAAAACTGATAGTATTTAGTGGACGAAAAAGTCACGGGATTAGAATGTGTTTTTTCTATATTTGAAAACGCAAACGATTTTTGAATTTGAATTTACTGACGTTTCCTTTGATTATTTATGACAAAAAAGTACTTTATTTTAGAATAAAAACTATAATAAAAATAGTTTAAAAGAAATTAAATTAAATGATTTTATATTGATTTACATGGCGAAAAAATGTATTGATGCCAAGATGAATTATAATTTAAATTTAGTTTCAACATTTAAAGTTTTTGGTAATATAATTAAAATAAGTATTGTTACTAGGACACATTGTTATTGTGTTCTACCTTTTAGCGAGCGAAGCGAGAAGTGGTTTGCGAAGCAAACCTATGAGGATTGCGTAGCAATCCTCCGGAGGTTGGCGGAGCGTTAGCGGAGCATGGGGCGGAGCCTCCTAGTTAAATAAATAACCTATTAATACTCATACGCGATGAATAATTTGCAATGGAAAGAATGATATCGAACTGCTTATTTTACCCTCTAAATGACATTTTTCGAAGATGAAACATATCCCAATCGAACTTTTACCTCAAAAAATGGTAATACTTCAATTTTCGTAAAAATCGTTAGAGCGGATTTCGAGATTGTGCAAACAAACAAATATAGAAACATTGCTCGTTTAATAGTATTAGAATTGCTTTTACCGTTTACAGTATGTTAACAGCTGATTGTAAAGTCTTTAAGATGTTAAATGCAGTGTTTTTGATAAGAATTAGTTAACCCTCCTACCGGCTATGATTTCCCGCCATTTTGCCTCACCAGTTTTTCCAACAATACACATAATTTCCATACTGATATCAATATTTTATTTTTCAATATTTTTCAAACCTGTTTGATTTGGGTAAACATTAAATGCTATATCTATAAAAATAACCATAACTTAATAAAACCATGTAAAAACACTCTTTAAACTCTCTTGCAGAAAAAACACAATTTTACATTTGCTAGCAACTCGTAGAGTAAATTGATGCTTATATTGCGAGGAATTAAATTTTTCTAAAACTTTGAACCATTTCGTCTGATTTTTACGACTATTTATCATATTGAGTATAAATCGCATACATGTTATTTTTAAAGAAAACGAAAAATTACTTTACATTTGGTATAAATACGAAATTACTGAGCTCAGCATTGAAAATGATGGAGACGTTTCTCTGAAATATAACTTTTATTTTATTCATGAATAATTCCCCTTTCAGTACATGATGAACCACATTTTTAATGACAAAACAAAAACTATCTGCTATAATAAAGATTTTTCTCGAAAATATTGGTGACGCGGTTTGGGATATTAATTACATTGTTTATTGACCTGGTCATTCGACTTTCGAATACACTAAATTTTGTCCCAAAAAAGAACATTTCTCATATAAAATCAAAAGCTATATTATGAATAAAAAGTTATTAACGAATAAAAAGTTATTAACGAATAAAAACAACACACATTTAAAAACAATGTGTAACATTTTTTAAAGCAGTGGCGTCTAGTCATCGGTAACTTTGCCGATGACCACGAAATTTAAAAAAAAAAAAATTAAAATTATACAATTAAAAAATTTCAAATTTTTTTCTATAATGTATCAATTAAAAAAAGTTTTTAAATACATTTGTTTAATTTATTTAATTTTTCTTTCCCAAAAAATGTACCCATTCAATCAATTTAAACTGAAAACACTCAGAAACAAAACTGTCACTTTCTTTTATTGTAAAGTTTCAAGAATTTGGCGATTAAAGCTTCGCCAAGTCAACGGTAAAAAAGACCGAAACCCTTATTTTGTAAATGCAAATGCAAACCTACCAGGTTCGATGCATTTCCTGTAGTTCGGAAGACTCAAGGAGAAGAGACATCTTTTAAAAACTTAACTAGTTTTTATTTACATTCCCAAACAATACTTTTTGTGGAGGAGCTGAATTTTTATCCAACCATACTCAATGGCGGCCTAGTGCTCTCTGTTCGAAATCCGAACCGAAACTTCTCAAGTGGAAGATGCCACATTCCAAACCCAAATGGGGCCTCTCAGCAGTGAATCATGCCCCAAGTGGGCCGGTCTGCAACATTCTCCCACCTTTGAGTTTAAACTTATAAACTCAAATTTTACTTACTACAGCTCTCCCCACAAAAGCAAAGTCAAATATACAAAAAGGATACAAAAATATATACAAATACACACATATTGTTCATTGAAAACAAAACAATGAATTATTTACTAACTAAAAGAATGCTTACTAACTAATGCCAAAATATATATACATATAAATTTAAATGCAAGAAAAGTATAAATTGAAAAAAATATTCTAAATATTAAATTCTCTTAAGTTTCATTCTTAATAGCTTAAACGATCTGGTGCATTAACAGTTCGACCACTTTTAGTACGTTACCAGCGTTAGAGTTTGTTGTGAGATACAAAGAGTCTTAAATTTCTAAATATGAAGATACATATTCATAATACAATTTGTTTCACTACATCATTATGTACAGTTAAGACACTTCTTAGTTTCTCAGAACTAATTATCTTTTCATTTAGATTATTTACACTAGAAGGCCACTTGGATTCTGACTTTCAGAGCCAAGATGGACCCTCCCACCATTTTAATTGTTTCAACTTTTCAGTAAAACAATCACGAGACTCGAGGTCGGCAGCTTTATATACACCTGGTATATTTATGCCACAACTGAGGAGGATCAGTCACAGAAAGAATGTATTTGGATCGATTGTTTAGACATGTGTGATCTAAAGTGTGAATATCAGTCACATATGAAGACTTTACCACTTGAAGGAACATTGATGGGGTTAAGGGCGATAGATAATTCACATCTTCTGACACATATGTCAGAGGTCGGGAATTTATGATTTGTTCACAATCACACAGTATAGTAAACAATTCCTCATACGACAATGAGCCTTTTACACCAAAACACACATTTGTATGACGATAAGTTATTGACTTACCCGAGTTTACACTATCAGATGCACCAAGTAGAAGGTTTGGCACTTTTTCCAAACATTGATTCGGACCCTTCTGTTTACAACTTGCATCATACACAAGCCTTTCCGGCATTCGCCGCACTGGGTCGGGGGGGATGAAGTCGGCTGAGGGGGTCGCTACTTCGACCGGGAAGGAATCGTCTCGGATTCGAATAGCATCTTCATCTGTCGTCGAGACCTTCAATACTGGGACGGGGGGGATGAAATCGGCTGAGTGGGTCACAACCGCGGCCGGGAATGAATCTCCTCGGATTCGAACGCGATCTCCATCCCTCGACGAGATCGTCAATTCTTTTAGATGTATTGTAGCTCGGACACGGCAAGCTATAAGCTTCTCTTCATATACTTCGGCAGCATAGCATTCTTGATTGAAGTCGTTTTGGCTGCATCCCCCTTCCTGACTCTGCAGGAGTTCCTGGAACACAGCGTCTAGGGCAAAGAGTTTTTTGGCTTTTTCTTCTAGCTGATTTAAAGCTATTTGGACATTCACGGCTTCAGCCATTTCCGTTATAAGCTCACGTAAGAGCTTAACGGCCTTTGTGAATGAACCTCGCACGGCTGTGCGTCTTTGTTTGAGAGATTCCATTGTCTCTTCCTCGAGTCCCTGTTCGGGCGCCATAATTTTGTAAATGCAAATGCAAACCTACCAGGTTCGATGCATTTCCTGTAGTTCGGAAGACTCAAGGAGAAGAGACATCTTTTAAATACTTAACTAGTTTTTATTTACATTCCCAAACAATACTTTTTGTGGAGGAGCTGAATTTTTATCCAACCATACTCAATGGCGGCCTAGTGCTCTCTCTGTTCGAAATCCGAACCGAAACTTCTCAAGTGGAAGATGCCACATTCCAAACCCAAATGGGGCCTCTCAGCAGTGAATCATGCCCCAAGTGGGCCGGTCTGCAACACCTTATGAGTGTCAACCAATCATATTAGTGCTCAAGAAATTAGCCAGGTAAGTTTAGAGACAATAGTCTCTAAACGTAAAAAAAAATCAAATGTGGTTGTATCGGAACACGTCCAGAATGATTATAGGTGAAACAATTTTAGCAGATTATAGAGAAAGAGGAAATGGTCGCCAACAGAAACCTCTGAAGCAAAAGGAAGACAAATTGTTCCGTCTTATGCAGCGTGTTCCATCCAAGCCCTATGTGTGCTTTGCTTTTACTAAATTTTACACGCACCGGCTTCTAATTTCCTATCGGACTAGAACCAATTTAAGTAAATAGTATTATTTGTCTCGCAGTAAAAGTGTCAGAAAGTATTTCTCTAAAAGCGTTACTTGGTGTTTCTGTCCAGATACGCCAAGGAGTTGATTTTAAAGACGTTTTACTTCAAAAATCAAGTATTAATCAATATTGTAAATTTGTTAGTGATAATTGTTTGAAAATAAATGTATATAATATTTTATGTTTTTTAATAGTATTACGAGATGAATAGTAGTACTTTGATTGAATAACACAGCTTATTTTTCATATTAAGGTTTTATTTTTATTATAATTATGGGCTAAAATAAAAAAGTACTCAGTCTCGCCCTTTTACGTATTTTCATAAACTTAAAGCATTGTGGAAAGCACATAATTGTTACAAATACTGTACTAATCGTACTACTGTCAAATGATGCGTGATAAAATGAACTTAATGGCATTGTAAAAAAATGTGTAATCATTGTTCGATTAATTTTTTTTAAAAAGCTATATTTTGAGAATAATAAAAAAGTTTCCCATCCTGCAGTATATTGGAAATATTTAATTTTGGGATTTTAAAATTTTAGTTATTTTAAATTACATTTATAAAATAATTACATTTATATTTAAGGGTAATTAATAAGTTTGTTGAATTATCCTTTGTAGTAATAATTATGCTAAATAAAAAATTACTAATAAAGTATAATATTTACATTTGAGAAATAAAATATTTTAAAGTATGTATAACTTTTATAATGCAATTATTTTCAAAATTCTTACTGATATCCGTACATATAAATTTAATTAATTAAGAATTAAATTTAATACAGTTCATTTAATTTTGGTTTGACTTTTTTAGACTTTAGATTTTTATCGAGGAAAGAAAACTAACAAAATAAATAATTCACCCATAATTAAATATTTTTTTGAAACCTTCTGCAGATAAAATAATCAAACCTTACATATATAATTTCACAAACAAGATATTCTGATTAATTATTCTTATTTTACTTAATTCAATAGCTTTAATTGGTAATTAAAATAATTTAAAAATTAATTACAGACAAACTACAAAAAAGCAACACATTCGGTCGGAACTAGAAATTGGGACAGTTCATTGGAACGATTATTATTATACCAATGAGCGTCGGGCATTATAGCAAGCAAAAACCGATCCCGATAGCTTCTTTTTATCCCATCACAAATACAACCTAGCTGTTTCATTTTGTTTCCTCGTTATAAGAAAATAGAAAAGTTTACTTACTTCAATATGGTAGATATGCAGAATTGAAAAAAAGATGTGTATGAAAAAACGTTTAGACTCACAAAAATTTAACGTACACAAAGATAAGTTTTCGTTTACGCTATAATATGCAGAAAATAGTCAGCAAGTGAGCACTGTAGGGATAATTTTTTCACACGGCACAACGCCACCCAGAACCCTAGACGTGAATGGGAAGTGGGGACATCTTCAGTTTTGTTGGTCATGTCCTGAGGTCACTCTCCTCTCCGAAACGTGTCATCCACCAACAGAAAACGAAGTAGGGTAGGGTTCCTTTCTCTCTCTGATCCCCTATATTACAAAGAAAAGATTATTGCGGTGTGCGAAAAACTTTCATTTTACTGCTGGACTTTGACAAAGAATTGGAAACCGTTTGCCTGCGCGATGGCGCGGTAATAGTTTTACAAGGGGGGCTGCTTAACTTTATCTGGTGGATCAAGTGACCGCTTAGGAAGCCAGACTAAAGAGGGCGCCAAATTGTAGTAGATAATGTTTGTTCTTTACTAATGACTATTTCATTTTTTTTTTAATATATATTTGTGCATTGCAAAGATAATGTGTAAGTTTACATATTAATTTCTTACCGAAATGTTTAGTCATTATGTTATTTTTAAGGGTACGATTTAAAACATTGAAAAAAATAAGCTGTCTGATTGTCTACAAAAAATTATTCCTACTTTGGCTAAAAAAATTCTTTGGCCATCCCCGTATTCAATGGCCATTCAATGAATTTTTGTGACACAACCGAACACGATTTTGACCTATATCCATTTCATTAAAAAAATTAAATTTGATTCAATGTTTCAAAAATATTTGGTCTTAATAATTAAAATAACACTTTTCTCCCGACGAATTTCATAATTTTCCCCGAGGTGGGGGAGGGGGGGACTTGGCTTGCCCGACAGGGGGCTACAGCCCCCTCCCTGGCAGCCCCAGTGGCGTACCTCCGGCCGTAAGTGAATAATTGTCAAAGAAGATAGCAAGGGCATTCAGTGCCGAATATTTTGGAAATAGTCATTATATTTTGGAAAGAGTTTAAATAGAGTCAGTGCCAAAAATTTACAAAATTAGATTTTTTTAAAGAATTTGCCTAAGACGGCTTTTTGATTTCCATTTTCAAAATTTACCAATGTTAACACAAATTATTTCAATCTTTCACAAGAATCACAAGCAAGCAGAGTCACAGGGAATCATTTTTTACTTATTATTTGTGTACAAGAACTTTTTAGAAAGACATTTTTTGTGTCTTACTATAACATTAAAATCTTCGATTACATGAATAATACAAAGAATTCCTTTTTTTTCATTTGTGTATTGTCTGTACTCTACTCTCTATAGTATTCGAAAATCCCTGTATATGATAATCATATTAAAAAACACACTTGAACGATATTTAAAAGCAGATTTTTTTTTTGTACTTCATGTTCGAAGTATTGTGGTTGAAAGGTCTTTTTTAATAATTCTTTTATGAAAAAAAAACTAAATTAAGTTTTGGCATCCATTTTACGCATGTTTAACAGTATTTTTAACAAAAGGTTTTCATTTTCATTCTATCTGAAACAATAAGCTTTTATGTTTCCACAAAGACCTTGTCATTTCTTTCATGTCGTATTATTCCTATATTTACTTCATAACTTTGCATCTTCAACTTTGATATTTCGTTATAAACAATACATATATGTTTTTTTTTATATGTTATAATATGACAAAATATATAATATGACAAAATATATATATATATATATATATATATATATATATATATATATATATATATATATATATATATATATATATATATATATATATATATATATATATATATATATATATATATATATATATATATATATATATATATATATATATATATATATATATATATATATATATATATATATATATATATATATATATATATATATATATATATATATATATATATATATATATATATATATATATATATATATATATATATATATATATATATATATATATATATATATATATATATATATATATATATATATATATATATATATATATATATATATATATATATATATATATATATATATATATATATATATATATATATATATATATATATATATACTATAATAGTTAGTTTCAACCCATAATTTCAGTTTTGATTCGAACTTGCTATTTTGAAGGGTTTTAGTAAAAAATTAAATTTAATCTTACACATAGTTTTATGAGGGACTACGAAAATAAATAACAAACTATTTTCTTTCTTTTGCCCATGCTGACACTGGAAATATTTTTGCCCCTCCTGGAAATATTTTCTAACTACAAACCTGTCTTGAGGTTGAAGTTGAACATGTTGTAGCCCTTTTTGAACACTTGAAGATAATTTAGCTCCCCCAAAAAATACGCAAATGCCTTTAGTTGAAAGTTAAAATTTTGAAGCCTTAAATATCTTTGATAAATTTACGCCTATACAGTGCATTCAACACCTTAAAGATTGTACAGGCAGCTGTAAATATGCTGTTAACGTGATCTATTCTGCAGATTATGTTATCAATAAATGTGTCATTAAAACTTTATTTTACTTAGTTATAGTAGAACTAGCTATATACAGTAAAATATGTACTGTGTATTTTTTTTTATTTAAAAAAAAATATTTTGATTAATTACTTCATAAAATTTAACATATATTCAGTTAATAAAAATATGAGTTCAGCTTCGAAATAAGAGTATGTATGCACCAAAATAAGTGTTTTAAGAGTGTTATTTATACTATTTTAATAAAATCAAAAATATTACTAAAATAAATTTAAATTATTTAATTTTTTTAATTATTTTTTAAAAAAATTAATATATAAAAAAATTTAATAAATCGAGAACATTTAATGAATAAAAAAAAATTAATAAATCAAGAACATTTAATAAATAAAAAAAATTCAATAAATAAAAAAAATTCTTAATATTTTTTTTAATATTAATACATGTTTTATAAATAGTTAAATATTTATATTATTCATTATTTGGTTTTCAAATTATTTGTTCGTTATTTCGATAGCATCATCAATTAAAAAAAAAATTTGGTGGCCGGAATTTAATACTTTCCCGGGCCGTTCATACAGTTCATACAGGATTAGACTCATGTTGATAAGGTTTATGTTAATACTGATATTTGTACTGTTAGACTAGGGTATTTTGTGATATTTTTTTTCAGAATGGTGGTAATATGGATAGTTTCAAACATATGACATCATTGATTAGTAAATTAGAATTTTCCTGATATGATATCGGAAAAGACCTATGTCGGATGAGCTGGGGAAAGTATGACTCATACTTTTCAATGTGTTCTTGCCAGATGTATTACTCAAAGAGCCTAAAAATGTTCGCATAGCCGGTCGTGTGAGATAGAAATATCGTATATTGAATAAATATACGATATTTCTATCTCACAATATAACGTAATGAATTTATAGTAACGTATAATGAATAATAATAATTATGAATAACGTATAACGTATTATGAATAAATAGTAAGTGCGGGGAATATGTCATTTGTGGTTGCAAAGTTGGGCTTATGGACAATTGTAGTCTTACGAACAGGGCTTTTAGGTCAAATAGTGCTGTAGGGGGACTACAAGGATGCTTTTCTTTAAGTGGGTGTGGGGGTGAAGTGCAGTGAGTAGGAGGGGTTTTGGGGTGTCATGCGACATACGTTGATTTTATTTATTTTGCGAGTTTAGTTGAGTTTTGTTGGAAATTTGCGTCGCACTACTTCTACGCAGTTGTAACTAAAGCTGTACAAGGGACTACGACTGGAGGTTTGCGAAAGTAAATAAAACATATGACAGAATTAGATTAATATTTATTTATATTTTAATATTTATTTATATTTTATATACGTATACATTTTTGCCAAAAAAAATTCACTGTAAAAATACAGCATTTTCGTAGCATAAATACAGCGCACGTTGCTGAAATTTTTTGCAGATCGTTCAGTAAAAACCAATTTACAGCTCATTGTGATGTAACCTGTTTCCGAAAATTTCTCAGAAGCCGTCTGTTGCGTACCATTTGATATTAATAATGAATCAGCTTCGATACCAATACTTTCAAAGAACTTATAATGTTAAGAAGGTTCACTTCGACAAAGCGTAAGTGGCGCTCTCTCACTTACTTGATTGGTTTGGTTTGATTAATCAACGCCGCACTAGAGCTGCACAGTGGGCTATTGGCGACGGTTCGGGGCCTATCTCGAAGGAAAGACACAGGAACGATGCCTCATATTTTTGAACCATGGTCAGATGACGAGGACAACAACTGAGCTGGCACTCGACGCAATCTGAATAGGCATCAGAGCATTGGACCCCGATCAGATTTATAGTGCACTAGTCCCGTATACACACCAGTATAATTTGTTAGATATCTAAAAAAAATTCCTAGTATAGTAGCGAAGTTATCAACCTTCCGAACGCAAGATCACTACAATTTTACTTTTCTTTGTCAAGTCCATCATCCAATCTACGGGACTGGTGCACGATAAATCTAATCGGGGTCCAATGTCCTTAAGCCTATTGAGGTTGCGTCGGGTGCCAGTTCAGGTGTTGTCTTTGTCATCTGACCATGGTTCAAAAATACGAAGCATTGTTCCCGGATCTTTCCTTTGAGATATGCCCCGAACCGTCTTCAATAGTCAAATGTGCAGCTCTAGTGCGACGTGAATTAAAAACAAATCCAATCCGCTGATTACTAGCCTAACGCAATTATCCATTGGAAAATTGGTGGCCCCACTCTCACTTACTTCAAGTCGCATAGGTTTAGGCATGTGCAGAAAGCATTTTTTTTCTTTTGGCGCCTGAATTGAAAGTGTTGGCAATCAAGATCGTTTTATGATTTCAATGTGCAATAAATATAGGATTAAATAAAGACATTTCCTGATATTTAGAGTGAGTAACAAGCAATTTTTTATTAATATAACCAATTTAAAGCGCACATTTACTTCTGTATGTTGTTTTCTGAAAACACTTTCTGTATCAAACGGCAATAACGCGACTTCTTTAGGCTTTCCAAATAATTGGGGTTCGAGTAATCTAAGTACTGGACTTGGAAACTCTTTGTAGTTTTTTATATGCATGTCAACGGAAAATACGATTATATAAGGGAATTGAGAATAAAGCCGATTTTCATTATTAGGGATCGTTTGTCAACGTTTTAAAATCCAGACAAATATTTATATTTGTTTGATGGCAAGATTTAATTAACTTTGATTGTTTAAGAATAGCAGCAATCTGTATTTTAGGAAAATTGTGTAGCATAAACCTCGGTAAATAAATACCTAAAGAGCCAAAAATGTAACAAACATTTCGGGAAACATTTAAAAATTTTTATGGGGAACTCAACGCACATTCATAAAATTGTTCAAAACATCTTTTTTAACTAAGATAAAGTATAGCTGTAATTTATTAGTCTTTTCACACAAAAATAAAATTATCAGCTTATCTTAATTTGCTTATATGAGCAATTAGTTTGAATTTGATCAAATCTGAAACTTTTAAACTTTGAACCGCATGAGGCATACAAGTATACAATTATCAAAATGTTACTAAGTATGAGTATTCTAACAATATTTTCTGGGATACTTTTAAATTCGTTACTTGCTTTTAGAAGGAGACTAAATGTATATACGCATATTTTTTATTGTGAAATTATGTGTTTTATATTTTTATTTCTTAAATGATTGAAAACTAATAAAAAAATTATTTTTGAAGCGTTTAATTTAAAATTAAAAAAAAAAAATGGAATATTACTTGTATTTAAAAATAAACACTCCTTAAAATAATTGTAGTCTTAAAGTTGTGTCTTATAAAATTTCTCAATGTTCGGTTTGTTCGCTTGTTGTTATAATAATATTTTTACTGATTTATGTTTTTTTTTTCAGTTTACTCCTCTTCAAAAAGTGCTGAAGGAGGCGGGTGGCCTCGAGGTACAGCACGCGACGAGCAATCAGAGGACTGAAAGTTCGAATCGCCATGAGGACCTGATCAAAGTTAAGATGTAGCGATCTCGTAATAGGACGATTTTTAGTTTTTCTACTAAATTACGAAAGTCGTCTTAATTTAACCTCAATTACCAACGGCGTGTATACCGGACTGCTGCACGTTAAATCTGATCGTGGTCCAATAGTCTGAGGCCTATTCCGATTGCGTCGGGTGCCAGTTCATGTTTTGTCCTCGTCATCTCACCATGTTTAACAAGTACGATATAGTGTTCCCCGGCCTTTTCTTCGAGATATCCCCGAACTATTGCCAATAGCCGGCGGTGCAGCTCAAGAGTGATATTAACCATACATCAAAAACTACTGTAAAATAAAAATTGGCATAAGTTGGGCGTTGGGTGCCAGTTCAGGTGTTTCCTCGTCATCTGCCCATGGTTCTAAAATAACGAGGTGCCTGTATGAATGTGTTTGTGAATGTGTATGTGTTCCCGTTTTTTTCCTTCGAGATAGACCCCGAACTGTTGCCAATAGTCCACTGTGCAGCTCTAATGCGACGTTAATTAATCATACCAAACCAGCACACTGTGCTGTAATCTTACTCTGAAATTTTTTACAGTCTAGCTCAGTGGGTGTAATCAGGTCACACTAGAGCTGCACAATGGGCTAAGACAGGTTTGGTTTGGTTTTGTTAATTAACGTCGCACTAGAGCTGCACAGTGGGCTATTGGCGACGGTTCGGGGTCAATCTTGAAGGAAAGACCCGGGAACACATACACATTCACACACACATACATACATGCACCTCGTTATTTTAGAACCATGGTCAGATGACGAGGAAACACCTGGACTGGCACCCAACGCCTTCAATAGACGTCGGGACTTTGGACCCCGATCAGATTTATCGTGCACCAGTCCCGTATACACGCCAGTATAATTTGTTGGATATTCTGGACGACTTTCTAGTATTTTTGTAGCGAAGCTGGCAACCCTCCGATCAAAAGATCACTACTTTTTTACTTTTCTATGGCTGGTTTGTTTAATAACGTCGCACTAGAGCTGCACAGTAGGCTATTGGGCTATTTTCATATTTGAAACCAGCTCACCAAATGTAGTCAAAATCAGTTAAATATTCCATGCAAAAAATTGTGTGGTTGCTTATTAATGTTTAAAATGGTTTTTAACTCGTGTCAAAATAAACTAATTATTTTGAACTGGAATAATTTCAAAATTCTCTTTTTAAGATATTTTTTGCATAGCGACAATATGGCTTCAACTTATAAGTACATAACCTTGCACTGAGCCCAAATCTTTCTCATGAATAAGGGAGTCTTCAATAGAACTCCCCTTTGATTACATTAAAGAGCTCTCGTAGTCATTCGCAGCAAGATAAGAAAAGAATCTCCATAGAATAGAGATTAACACGCAGTCGGGTCATTTAGGCGCACTGATGAGCTTTTAATTAGGATGCAGCTGATTCAAAAGCAATAAGAGAAGTATGTTGTTGACATATTTCGAAAGGTCGCAAATAACTTATTGGATCAATAAAAAATTAATTTGCCACCATTGCTTGCTTAGAAGAACCCCTTCTAGCTTTAGTGATTTTTAATTTCTTATACATAATTGATAAGCTATATGTATTTAGTGGTGATATTGTTATATGCCATGATGTGGGTTAATTTCTCATTGGAATTGTTGTATTTTTTCGATTTAGATTCACACACTGTCAGATTCAATACAATAGTAATAAAAACTTATTTTGATTAGACTATGCACTGTTAAGAATAGTTACATACATTTCACAAAACAGTTTTGAAAATGTGCTACCATTACATTTTTCGTCAAAAACATAGTCTTTAGGATAAGGGGGTGGTGGAAATATGTAATTAAAATGCGATTTTTTTTACTTTCAGAGTCCAATTTCTGTTTTGAACAATATTGTGAATTTACAATTGAAGACATGGGTGAAGAACCAAACAGGTCCAGTTTTCAATTTTTTTAAATACTGACTCTGTACTGTTCTTGCATCGTATGAGCCAAAAGTACAGCTCTTTCCCTTGATATCAATATTGTCATTGCTTAGACCAGCGATTCTCAACCTTTCAGTTTTCTCGGCCCAGTTTTCAATCATAATTTTCATCGCGCCCCCCCCCCCCCCTCCGCTTTATTATTTTTAACTAACTGCCAAAACAAAAGTAAAAGTAAGCCAACGTTGGCGAGAAACCACACCTGGCATTTTGCCAAGCGGGCGGTGAACAGATGAAGCGAATGAAAGCGGGGAAAATTTTAATATTATATTTGAAATGAAAGCCAAACAGGGAGATAACGTTAAAAGAATATAAAAGTAGAAAAATTCGTTAGTGAAAGTTAACCTAGACGGGGTGAGCTAAATTTAGAAACTAGGAATACATTTTTTCGAATAATAAAAGAAATAAAACGGAAGCCTGACTAAACAAAAGAGAAAAAAATAAGTAATGTTTGTGGAAGGGAATCCACACGACCGATGTCATTCGAGCCAGTGGGGTACGCAGGAAATTTATAAGGGGGGGGGGGTTGAACGTCAGATTACTTTACACGTGTATATATATATATATATATATATATATATATTGAATAATAGAAGGGGGAGGGGAAATAAAATACTACAGAGTACAAAATTTTTAATTTAGGGACTAGTGGAAAAAAAGTAATCATTTAGAATTAATTTTGTACTTTTTTTTAAAAAAAAAAATTAGTGCCAATTCACAAAAAAACCACACCTAAATTTTAGAGCCAATTTCAAAAAGTGATAATGACCATAAAATTAATACGTAAATATTTAAAAAAAATCAACTTTTGTTCCTTAAATTAATAATTATTTTTAAAAAAACGTTTTAGAGCTTTTTTAAAGCCTGTTTTTATTTTGAAAAAAATATTTTTTTATACTATATTTTATTCACATTAACTATTGATTATTATGCTTGAGTTTACTTGTCATTCGGGGCCAATTAATTTTCATACTTATGAATCTGCCATTGTTTTTCATTGACATTAAAACAAATTGCATATGTTTGCACAAAATATAAGTCATGTGTATTTTAGCAATTGAATTTTAAAGTAAAAGCAGTACAAATGTAATAATTCTTCTAAATTAGTATGCATGGGAACTGACAATAGGAATGAAGTCTTTTAAAAACACATATGGAATAATCTCACCTTTCCTGATTAATTCGTTGGGTTGTCTTTTCCTTCGCTTTTTTTAAAAGAAAAAAAAGCAACTAAACTGGATTGTTTTTGTCTTAGCTTTCTTCTAGAAAATAATTATTTTACACAATCATCTGATACATTTTTCATTTTGGCTTTAAAATGCAAAACAAAGCACCATAACTTTCAGAAATACTAAGCAAATAAAAGGCCTCAAAAACTAAAGTCCAATTTTCGGGAGTACAAAAAGTAGAAACTGTTCAAAACATCTTTTCATTTGACCTTTATTTTTGACCTACCTATTTTAGTCATCCTTTACTTCTACACTACAAGACTTACAAGATGTCTATATATTCTAAATGATACCGGCGACAAATTTTTTTAAACAAAATATTCTAAACCAAAATAAAAAAAAATGCGATATTTTATTTACCATTGAAAAAAAATATTTCGTATTGACTTATTAAATTTTCAACGTAGATATATATCGGCGCCAAAATAGTTCCCGCCCTCTAAAATCGAAACGTTGCTTTTTGTTTATTTTATATTTTCTTTTTATTTCCTGTCAAACGATGAATATTTTGTAATGACGATAATGGGGGGGGTTGTAACCCCCCCCATCGTTAATCAATTTTTTTAATAATATTTTCTCTTGGATATTCTCGCCCCCCCCCCCCTTCCCCCCTCTAGCGCGCCCCACAGGTTGAGAATCGCTGGTTAGACGCTATCTGGTTCTTCCAATAGAAAAAAAATCTTAAGAAGAAGTGGAAATCAGACAAAAAGTGGAGGTGTCTGATTTTTGCTCCCACGTCTTCAATAGTTTTAACAACATTTTTACTTTTTATTGAGAATACAGTCCTTTATTTTTATTTAATTATGAGGTTTACAAATATTTTTAATACTAATTTACTGTTCGATTTTTTTTAGCTCCGGATTATTTCACGGGAGGTCTTATCTTGAGGGGAGGGAAAACGACTACCAAAACAATTGTTTTACAACCTGCTTGTAAACTGAACTCAAAACAACGCGACGGATAGATAAAGATGAACGGGACAAATACGACGCCAGTAATTGAAACCAGGCGGACAGGAAATGAGATGGTCAGAGCAGTACATTATCTTTCAGCAATTTCTGCCCGATATACTTGGAGGGGTGGGGAGCCAGTGCACTCTCCATCCCAAATCTAAATGCTTTGTGTTTGCTTTATAGTACATCTATTTGCTTTATAGTACATCTATTTGCTTTATAGTACATCTATTTGCTTTATAGTACATCTATTTGCTTTATAGTACATCTATTTGCTTTATAGTACATTAATTTTTTATTTCTTGTTTTTCCTTTTTACGTAAAAAGTATCATTGTGTATTGAAAAAAAAAAAATATTCCAGGAGGTCGAAATTTTAAGAAATTGATGTAAATATTTTTTTTAAACAGTTAAAGTAATCTTAATATATAAGCATGGCTCGATTTGAGACGGAATTACGATAATTAAAAATATTTAATTAATTACATATTACTCTGTTGTTAGTAAGTGGGCCTGGCCTACTACCAGTGGCGGCGATTCGGAGGGGTAGGGGAGGGGGGGGGGGGGGTTGAGGAACGGTCGGCCCCGCACTGTTTTCGGTTTTTTTTTCGAATACAAAGGAAAAGGAGAGGAGATAAATGATCACACTGGTTGACGCGGCTCACATTCCTCTACAGGATGGTAAGTTATTTATACTTAAAGAATGACTTCTCGTGGGGTTACGGTGTGGAAGCGCATATTGCAACCTATGGTGAGATTCTCCCTCCTATACGATACATCGGTAAGAAGGGGAATGGGTTAGCAATCCACCTGGTCGACTCGAGATGCCTTGTCTTCTTGTACACGTGGTATGTCATTGATCCCAATAGGCTAACTTCATGGGGGCGGAAGGATTATACTGCAGACAAGGCCGAAATTCTAATCCATGCAATGGTCAGAGGGGAGATAAATTATTAAACGATCTGGATGACTCGTACTTATTTTATGTTAGTATCCTTTCCTTCAAATAACACAAAATAAAGAGTATATATAAATTATCAATATTTATTATTTTTATTCCAACTGTAGAAAGAATGGTCAACATTTTTAATCCAAACCCCTCCCCTTACACACATCTTGTTTCATCTTGCCTCTCCCTCCTCACCTTTTACCACTCAATCGCCACCACTGAGTTCCGACATCTCTATTTCCAGAAATCGAGCACTGTATAAATGTAAGTGCACATGCATAATGTGTGTGCGTTGGGGGGGGGGGGGGGGGGTAAACCGTCTCACGGTCCAAGCCAATTATAAATGTAATTGTTATATAGTTAGAAATCTCTCATTTCTTTTTTTTTTCTTTGTGAAAAAAAAAAATTAATATATATTTAAAAAAAGTTACACAACATATTCCAGGACAAAGGGTGGGGGGAGGGGGGGTCTGAATGTCTCTGTTACCGGGGGATCTGGCGAGTTGGGGGGGGGGGGGGGTCTGAAAATTGCCAAACTCCCTAAAGATTTATAAAGTTTTAGTAGTAGTATTTTAGAGTTTTAAAGTATTATTATTATTATTTGGTAAAGCAAAACTTTTTTTTGACCTAAAGGGGGGGGGGGCATGTCCGGACCTTGACCTGAAGGGGGGGGGGGGACCTCTTTGGCTACGTCCTTGCTTCCCCCCTCACACACAGTAGTTTTTAAAGGAACCGATGGAACCAGACGTAATGAATTGGCGACAACACATGTTGTCTTACAAGGTTCAATTGCTTCAGTGGTTCGATGCTAGAAGTAGAATCAGAGGAGTAGGGGTTGTGGGAGGTGGGGGGGGTGAGGGCAGAGTGTGTCCTTTTGTCTCCCTAAAGAAGCTTTAAAAAATAGTTAGC
Organism: Troglohyphantes excavatus; assembly: GCA_963932185.1. Lineage (NCBI taxonomy): Eukaryota > Metazoa > Arthropoda > Arachnida > Araneae > Linyphiidae > Troglohyphantes > Troglohyphantes excavatus. The sequence continues at coordinate 65,689,344 of OZ010676.1, read as the reverse complement.
TTTTTCCGCGTGAAATTCTAAAAAAAAATCGAATTTTCAGACCGCTTTAGGGGGGAGGGGGGGGGGGGCAAAAATATTCTACCATGAGCAATGACCTGGCCCCTACCTAGTTACAGGCCAAAATTTCAGTCCAAATTATTGCTATCTTGAGGTTCCACATCTCTAAAGAATATTTATAGCCTTTTTTTAAAAAGAAATTATGCTTTTATTTAATAAATAATTTTTATTAAATAATGTGTTAATTAATATGATATTTAATAATAATTAATATGATATTTAATAATAATTAATATGATATTTAATAATAATTAATATGATATTTAATAATAATTAATATGATATTTAATAATAATTAATATGATATTTAATAATAATTAATATGATAATTAATATTAATTAATTATGATTTTTTCAATTAAGTACTTTATTAAAACTTTACTGTCAGATGTTAGCTCTATAAATTACTTTATTACTCTACATAAATAGCAAATTTACTTAATTTTAATAGATGGCAGCAGTGTTTTATTCTGATAACTATTTTACCATGACATAATTGTCACGTGGCTTCCATTGTTTAGGACAATTTTATCCACGTATGCTGATTTAATGAAGCATTTTCGATGAATCAGAAATGATTTATTATGGAAGGGGAATAAGAGAAATCCTTCAGTCAAAGATATCATCGAAAGTGTTTCTTGTGACATTTCAAGAATTTGGAAGAAATCCTCCTTGTAGTGGTAAGTCAACAAGAAATAATTCGACTTATAAAAAATTACAATGAAAAGTACAAAAATATCAAAATCTCGAAAGGGGGCTGACAAAATTATGAAAGATTTCTTCAACCAGACAAACAGTACTTTGATATTTCTTCATTAATATGTTTGAATTATGAACAATGTATGTGTACTTTAAAGAATCCTAGTATGGAGCGAAATTCTTTAACAGTTCAACGGCATGATAGAAAAATGGCAATAGGGTCGATTGGCATTTCTGTAAGCCGAAAGTTGAAGCGTATAAGAGAAAGACAACATAAAATCCAAAATCATGAAGCCAAAGCAAGAGAATGCAAAGATAACGCTTCTTCTAAGTCTTTTCAGGCTTAGAAGTTAACGCCATACTAGGATCTGATTCAGAATTAGAAGATATCCCTGAAGATTATAATGCTGATGTTAGCCACGAAGACAAACGTCTGAAAGCAATTGATGATGAAACTCCCTCAACATCCAAGACAAGCCATTGATGCGAATATCCTTGCCAAATTTAGCCGTTGCTAGTGATAGAAGAGGAATATCGGATTGGTCAGCTGCTGTCATTGCGTCCTCTGTGCTTCATGATGTAGGGATTGTATATAAAGATATTCCGGCTAAAGTTTACTCGCATACTAACAATCGATCTGGCATACGTAGTGCATACACGCGGCATATTAATATTTGAGGACTAGAAATGAAAAACGACCCAAGTACCAAAAAAATCGAAAATATTTTTTTTACGGAAAAATGTCCTAAAGACCTAGCTAAACAAAGTGGAGAACGCCCAAAGTGCGAACTCCAGTAGTAATAGTTCAAAAATTTGTCGAAAGATCGCGCTGGTTGAATGTGCCATGCGAAGTGAAGTGGAGAACGTCCTAAGCACCATAAGCGCTCAGACACCCGGCATTTTGTTCACGTGTGTTGTTACTTGATAGTGACTGCGCTTTTAGTGTTTCGGAAGACAAGGACTTTAATCAAAACTTGTGTGGGTGTGAATAATATTTACAGGTTTTATTTACTTCTTTTTCAACTTTGGAATATATACAAAACAGAACTTGAAAGAAACTATGTTTTAATTTTGTTGTTTTATTTTTTTCCATACCTAAAATTTTAACATCAATGAGACATTTTCAAGCATGTGTGGAAATTGATAAAAAAAATATGTAAAGTAGGTAAATTTTTACGATAAAAATAACAATAATATTAAAAAGGTATTTAAAAACTAAACGTAAGGAAGTTCGGTTAATATGTAAGGTGTTGTTGGCTACGAACCCGAAGGAGTGAAATAGAGAACGCCCAGAAAAGTACCAGATGCGAGTGTTTTTCATTTTTCGGATCTCCTGAAAAATGTTCTTTTTTTGGACTTAAGTCGTTTTCCATTTCTAGTCCTGATTTATGTCTCGGGTAGGAACAACCTCCGCCGCCAGACTCTGGTGGCTGTATCTGGCGAACCATCCTACCCGAGACAAAATATATATATATATATGACGCGTGTATGTATGCACTACGTGTGCCAGACCGAATGTTAGTATGCGAGTAATATGCCGAGTCTGTCTTCGAAATGATGCCCTCTAAGGCGGTCTGCACGGGGTATGCCAACGGCATATGATTCCGATCCAATTTATTGCGCCATTAATTGGATGTTTACAACTATATAATTGTATAAGTTGAGTTTTAAGTAGCTCTAGTTTCACTTCCACTTAATAATTATGGGTGGTTGGAGGCTCACGAGTTGGTCAGGTGAATTACGACAGAACACTGGATGGGCTTTTGAACTTGTTGGAGCGTGTTGGTGAGGCGGAATGGTGTGGCCAATTGTTATTCGAATTGATAGTAATAGCATATCAATTACGCTGGTTGCGTTGGTTATGTGGTCGAAGACAAAGGAAAAAACTGTTGTTCCTTCTAATCTCATTAGAGGCGGGTTGAGGGACTGTGAAATAATAACTGTGTTGTACGATGCAATACCGTGAACGGTTCAGCCTAGTACACATCGGAATACATCCCACAGTGGATAAAAGAGCACATCCCGCGTTCTTGGGATAAGTCGCGGGTTCGAGTCCCGACGAGGGCAATTCAATATTGTTGTGTATAAGTTCCCTAAAACGCGAAATCAAACAACTAGTTGTAATTATTTTTCTTATATTCCAGAAAGATTTTAACAATTTTAAGTTAACTTGTTAAACCTTTTTTTGTAACAAATTAACTTAAAAGTTATTATTTATAATATTTATAAATAATTTATATAACTGGATAGTTTTTATTATTATTGGAAATTTACCATTATTTTTCTTATATTCCAGAAAGATTTTAACAATTTTAAGTTAACTTGTTAAACCTTTTTTTGGTAACAAATTAACTTAAAAGTTATTATTTATAATATTTATAAATAATTCATATAACTGGAAATTTAAATTATTTATAAATAATTCATATAACTGGAAATTTAAATTATTTATAAATAATTCATATAACTGGAAATTTAAATTTGTGCAACAAAATATATAATTTTATATAGTATATAAATCAAGGATAAGTGAGTAGAGAAGAAGCAAAACAGATTATCAAATGTTAACTATTTTTAGAAAATTACAAAAAAAAAACATCAGACGATGTAACGTATCTCAGTCCGAACGCGAAACGAAGAACCTCGGCTGCTGCCAAAATTTTCTACCAGCGTCCTTCATTTTGTAGTCCGAATATTACTTTGTTCAATATAGAGGTAGCCCTCAAATGCATATTATTTAATATCTCATATACATATTATTTAATATCTCATATACATATTATTTAATATACATATTCATACTCATATACATATTATTTAATATATCTGCAAATAACTGTAGGAAATCAACGAAACTTTAAACCTAGATTATTTTGTGGGTGAAGAACATTTATGCGCTATCGAATGTAGGTGTTGCTATTGAAGTTTAATTAATACCGCTCTAATGAGTATAGTTAATATGAATACAGCCCTCTATGCAAATGTTTGGCATATCACTGTGTAGCATACTGTATTCCCCACAAAATGGTATATTAAGTTTATCCCTAGGATAAATAGCGGCCGAAAAACAAGAGCTAGTTCGTTTTTTTTCCCTCCAACTGTACATTTTATAATCGAAATGTGTTCTTGTTGACCTTTTGTAAATATATATATATATATATATATATATATATATATATATATATAGTTTCATTATATTAACATATTAAAAGTGTTAAATATATTGTAGTCAATTCTTGTCATTTATAAACATCGAAATTCATATTTTTGTAGAATAGTGCAAATTTTATGGAAATAGTTAACTTTTTTTAAATTTCCTATTGTTTAGCATTAATAATTCAATTACCCAATTTGCCCCACTTCTCAAAAAATTGAAAAACAGCTAAATAAAGTAGAGTTTTTTATTGGAATGTACGAAAAGGTTTCTTTTTTATATAAAACCCAGGAATACTCCCTTTGACAAGAATATAAATATGCCGCGTGTACGCACTACACTGTTAAAAATTATTATGACCTTGCACCGACCATTCCTCCTGGCACCAAAATTTGGTACCCAATTAGCTGCAACCAAAATTTGGTGCTTAGTTTCACCATTTTACGGATACCATTTAATGGTGAAACATAGCACTAAAACGTTAGGTGGTCGGCCAAAAAAAATGCTTATCATGCCTAACCACCCATCTATGGGCCTAACGTTGCATAAAACTCAAAATTCGAGTTTTCCTAGTATTTTAGTTGTAGTATTTTTTTTATCGAAGTTGACAACCCTCCGATCGCAATATTATAACTTTTTTACTTTCCATTGTCAAGTGCACAGATCGGGCTCGAACTAGGATTCCTCTGATTCATAGTTGAACGCCTTTATCCACTGGGCTACGGAGGCCCTTGTTAGCCGTTGTCTTCATTGGAGGGGATTCCCCGGCTTGTTGATGTAGCGACAGCGAAAATGTCGGTTGCAGTTAAAGAGGTTGAACCAATTATCTGTGAAACCTCTGCTTTTTTCCTATAAAGGATTTTTGGTTCAACCTATATTCCACCATAATATGGTGTAATTTGCTGCAGACCTCAGTTTTGCACCAAGGTATGGTACATCGAACTGAAATTTTTATTAGTGTACGTTAGCCAGACCGATTGTTAGTATGCAAGAAATATGCCGAGTGTGCCTTCGAACTGATGACCTCAAAGGCGGAATGCCCCAAATGCTTCCGATTTCGATCCACTTTAATACAACATTAATTGGATGTTTACAACTTCTTAGTTTCATTTCCACTTCATGAGTTATTGGTTGTTTTAGTCTCACCGGTTGGGTGCTTGCTTAAGAGAATTACGAAAGAAAGCACACTGCATCGGAGTTTTGATTCCTACGATCTTATTATTACGCTATCGACTTGACTTCTTGGAGCGTGTTGGTGAGTGGAGTGGAGTGGCTTATGGTTATTCGAATTGATAGTTAGCCGCATACAAGAAGTGATATGAGAGCCGCATACATGTTTCAAATACTTTAGACAAAAAAAATTAGAGCGAACAATGTGGATTTCTTTTAATAACACATATTTAAAACATTTATTTCATAAAGTTGTAAATCCTTGATAAAGTTAACATGTGGCAATTCTGGAGGCTTTTGTGGTGCCCCCAAATATGAGTTTTTATATTTCAATACTCATTATTTAATATCAAAGCATTGCTAACCTTTGAACATAAATTTAGAATTTCATTTGTGTAAATCCTTGAATGTGAAATGTGTTGGGGTGAAAGGTAGGAGGCAGCATGGAAGGGAGATCGGTACACTCTGACCTTAGCGAACACTTCGGTGCAGTGTATTTTCTTGGAGACCCTCTCTTTCTTAATCGTATGTTCACCACTGCTCGACTGGAGAAAGTGTGGTCTACTGATCTGTGTTACGGAGGCACCTTGAGCACAACAAGATTCTGCTCCGTGTTCGGCATTTGGATTTCTTTGAAATCGTACTTTTTCCTTAAATGTCTTTGAAATTCTGCTGCACCACAGTCAATGTGTGTAACTAACCTCTAATGAGGATTAGCAGGAACAGCAGTATTTTCTTGGATTTCTACTATAACTGCGAAAAACCGTTGGCCAGCACATTCCTCCTCACCGACACGATGCAAGCTGCAACAAAATTGTGATCCTACCCTTACTATAAATCATTCAGTGGAAGTGAAATTAGAACTCAACTTATATATCCAATTATATAGTTGTAAACATCCAATTAATGTTGCAATTAATTGGATCGAAATCGGAATACTGCGTCTGTATTTGTATGTCGTTGACATATTCCGGGCATACCGCCTATATGGTCACAAGTTCGAAGGCATACTCGACATGTTACTCGCGCATACTATCAATCGGTCTGGCATACGTAGTGCATACACGCGGCATATTAATATTTGTGTTTTGGGTTAATAATTTTGATTTTCCAATGTTTGTAAAAAAAAAACTTTCACATATTCTATAATAATAATAATAATAATAATAATAATAATAATAATAATAATAATAATAATAATAATAATAATAATAATAATAATAATAATAATAATAAAAGAGCTCGTCTGTGGATCGCAAAACACCTACCATTGTGTATAAAAAGCTAAATATTTATGTGTAAGTACTAATCTTCCTCAAGATGTGTACCTGAGACTCAAATTTGTAAAATTCCATTAAGGTTTTTTTTTTTAAATGTTTTCACAATTTTAGAAATATTGCACAAAGAAACATCTTTAAAAAATCTTTCCAATATCTTGAGAACATGCTTTTGTAGCTTAGTCAGTAGTCAGTAGCTCGCGAGTCTTTGGAACAATTGGTCCCTGGTCAAGTTTTTTTATATGCTTTAACGGGTACCCCAGAAACGCGGGTATAAACAGCTAATATGCAATAAAATGCGAACAATAAATGATTTAAAATAATAACTTTTTTAATTGTTAAAATATTTTTGAAAAAACTCAAATTATTTTTGGGGATTTTTTCTAAATTGCTGAAATGTTCGTAAAATCCAGCTTAAATACTGGTGCATTGCATCGTGCACCATTGTTTACTATTAATTCAAGAAGAAAAGCAGCGGGAGTATTCAAAAAGGAGGTTATGTGACTAAGTTTAAAACGCTTCTAGATATAAGATAATGAAATCGAATTTTTACTTTGATTTTCGATTAGCTTGCTATAAAAATATGTTTAATATATATGCGGTATTCCAAATAATAAATAATTATTAAATATCTAGATAAAACATATATAAAAATATAACACAATCTAATGATGTCGATGGTCTAATGATGAATTCCACATCGAATGACAAACAAAGTTGAGCAAACAGTTTTGAATTGATAACCTCTAATTCCCCTTCATTTAGTATTAGATAATACAAAAATTAAACTACTAATCCATCTCTTTTTTATTTGACTTCTCTTCCCCAAATCCATCCTCTTCTTGCACTCAGAGCCACGAAGTCCTAGTCAATAGATTTGAAAGCACCTATTGAGGACCATTGGCTGGACACCCATTTACTCCCTATAATCGACCACGTAACTCTAGCGGTCCGGCTGGACACGAGAAATTGTTTTGCCATGTGATTCCAGCAACAAAAGTCCAAGAAAAAGATGTAAACAAACAATTTTATCCTCCTCTAACTTCCAGTGTTCAAAGGGCCATTATCTGATCTGATAATCACAACAATCGCGGGGATCAGTGATTAATACAATTTTTATCCGTATTCGCTGATTCTGCAGAACGCTTTCTTCCCCTGGCATTTGTTTGGCCGTCTACATTCTTCCACATCTTTGTGCTTAAATGACTTTCTTATAAATGGTTTGTCTTTTTAGTAGGTCTTGAACTCTTTCTGTATTTAATATGAGGATTCATTTACTTGGAAGGATAAATCTTATTTCTTGGGTAAATGATTTCGATTTTATAACATTACTACGCGTGCAAAGACATGTAGTATGGATTCCTACTTCCTCTAGTAATTTAGCTCTTCTTTTAAATTTTATTTCTCAATTATGAATTAGAAGCAAGAACACGACATATCAAGTCACTAAACTAATCTCTTTGGAAACGAAAATATCAATTATCTTATTTAAAAAAAACATTCCAACACGAATGCAAATTCCTTCAGCAACTGTGTTTTCGAAAGCAAATACTGCAAAGGATATATATGGCATATAATAAAAATATCCCCTTAAAGTTCAGCAGTGAAGATAATCCGTTACTGCTAAAATATTGTTAGGCAAAGAAAAAGCACACGTACTTACAGAATTAGGCCTTGATCTCTCTGTCGTCCTTCTTGTCCACCAAAAATGGATGACTGCAAAAGACCGCGAGAGTGAAAAATGAGACCGTTTCTGGGGTTTTTCTAGACGACTTAAGGAATAACAGAAAACATTCACGAGATTTTTTAGTGCGCTGAGGGAATCTCTTGAGGGATGACATTTTTCCCTTACATTTGCGTCGCAGTTATGTTACAAGAGCTTCTGGCTGTGAAATGCAAGAAAGTGTTGTGCAAATTGTTTCATGTGAAATAAAAAAGGAATTTTTTGCCATCCTGGAAAGACCGTATAAGTTATTTAACAATAACTTTTATTTTTATTGATTACATTTGTAATTGGCATTTTTGAAGTCATTAAAAAACTTACATGGTAGGAATCGAAATTATATCTCTAAGGACCGCATTTACTGCTTGGATAGAATAGGTGTCCCAAATATCGTCTATCCTAACAATTTCTCTGTATCTGAACCTCTTGGGTTGAGAAATCAATCTGCAAACTATATGAATCACTAGGAACTATTCTATTTTGGTTTCCAGATATTCAGTCGCTTCTTAATCTATGGCAGTTCAAGCTAACTAGCGAAATGTAAAAAATCCCCAAGAGAATTTTCCAAGAGTAGGTTCCTAATATCGTCTACATCTGCTCCCATGTTCGCCCAACGGGCAAAATTAGGAGCACATGGAAAAAACGACCCTTCTGCAAAATTCTAATTGACTACAGTACATTTCCTAAACCCTTAAACGTTAAAGGTAGTCGGCATCTGACAGGTTGTCGCCAGTATCATCCATAAAATCGTGGCTATGAAGTACTTTCCCATTCTTATAAAAGAACACATGCTGACTCATAGGGTGGAATGAAAGGGGCTATTTTTTTTTATTTTTTTTTAAATTTAGATTTCTAATAGTGATTAAAAGTTGCCTTTTAAGAACAGAAAAAAAGAGTAAAAATTATAGTGTTCCACTATCACATTTTAAAGCGCCGCAAAAAGCTTAAACATTTGAAAATTTAAAATAAAAATTTTTTAGTATATATTTTTTAAAGATTTTCACACATCTATTGAAAAATAATGCAATTAATAACAAATAAGTTGCATGAGTTGTTTTAAAAATTCTTCTACACACAATATACACGATAATAAAACTTTAGTTTAAGCAATTTTTTTTTACCAATGTAATATGTTTTGTTAAAACTTAATACAGGAACAAATTAAACTAAATGAAGTACAGTGTTTGTTATAGTATACGTCTGCATATATATGCAAAGAATTCTATAAATGTTGGTGTTTCACTGCACATTGAACTGTTGTATATTTCTAAAACAACGCAACGCAGAGCTTTGAAATTCACAGAATGGTTAATTAAAAAAATAAGAATTGTAACGTGACTATTTTCAAGTCTCTACGATGTTCCATTCGAATGTTATGACATTTTTAGCGTACGTCAGCAAAGTTTCACGAAGTGCCAACAGTAAAATCAGTTAAAATCAACGGAGAAAAGCGAAAATATAATATAAAAAAAAATTATGAATCAATTAGAATGCCAATATTTACACGAAATACTCCATAATTACACAACGTAGCTATTCAGAGAACTTTACTTGAAAAATTAGAATTTTTTTGTGATAATTATTTAAGTTCGTACGAAGTTCTATTCGTTTGTTATATTTATTTTAATGTATGTCATTCATTCACGGCCTCCGTGGCCGAGCGGTTAAAGGCGTCAGCTGGGAATCCGAAGATTCCTGGGCTTGACAAAAAAAAGTAAAAAAGTAGTGATCTTGTAATCGGAGGGTTGCCAGCTTCGCTACAAAATACTAGAAAAGTCGTCCAGAACATCCGCAAAAATTAACAGCGTATATACGGGACTGGTGCACGATAAATCTGATCGAAGTCCAAAGTCCCGATGTCAATTGAAGGTGTTAGGTGTCAGTTCAGGTGTGTTCTCGTCATCTGACCATGGTTCTAAAATAACGAGGTGCATGTATGAATGTGTGTGTGAATGTGTTCTCGGGTCTTTCCTTTTCGACATAGACCCCGAACCGCCAATAGCCCACAGTGCAGCTCTCGTGCGACGTTATTTAACAAAACCAAACCCTTTCATTTACTTAACATGGATGACAATATTGTTTGCGATTTTAAAGAATTTTCTTTTGGTTATTGACACCATAAAAAAAATCTGACCATGGTTCAAAAATACGAGGCATCGTTCCCGGGTCTTTCCTTCGAGATAGGCCCCAAACCGTCGCCAATAGCCCACTGTGCAGCTCTAGTGCGACGTTATTTAAACAAACCAAACCAACACCATAAAAATTACGACATAGGTTTTGTTTGATTTAATAATTACTGAAAATATCCGCACTTTGGGCTTTTTGCTACAATACGGATTATTGCAAAAATTAAAATAACTAGAATTTTAACTTATGGAAATGGTTTATAGTTGTTTTGTGTCTTTTATTTTGTTTGTATGCAGGTTAATTTTAACTAGAGTATTTGATTATCTAAGATAAGCAATACTTTCATAATGTGAGTAATTTGTGTACGAACGTCAATTTCATTTATTTGAAAAATATTTTATGCAAGTATTCTTTTTTAATACACAAAGCTTAGTTTCAGTGTGAATTTTCAAAAATATATGACTTATTAATGTTATTAAACGAATAATATTCCGCAGATACCAACTGATAACTGAGAAAATATTTTATTTAATGTACAAATGAATATTTCTTTTAAAACATTAAATGGCGAACATTAAGAATGAAATTTAGAATTTTTCAACGTACATGGCGAGATTATAACATTTAACGGTTTATTAAACTAAATAACTATAACTTTGTCGCCAAGTTAAAAAGTTTCTTTTTTGGATAAAGTGCGTTTTGCCTTTAATTTGCCGTGGATACTTACTAAGTATTTTTATGACAGGTAATTTTCTATTCGAATGCAATAACAATAGTATCACGAAATCAAAATTTTAGAAAAAATGGTTTAATAAAATGAGATTTAATTAATAAATTCTTTAAGTTATGGGCATTTAGACGTAGTAAAAGAAAGTTGTGTAGAATTTTAAAACATACTATTTTTGGTTGAGTATTTATGCCGGCGGTTAATTTTATTCACATTTTTATTAAGAATCTGAGGCAGTTTATTTGCAAAAAATGTTTAGGTTTATTCTGGCTGCAATTTACATTTTTATGTTCTGTATTCCAAAGGTCAAAAATGAAAACTACTATTAAATACACAAGTTCCTGTTCGAAAAGATTGCAAAGATATAGCCTAATGATACATTGAAACAGGCATTTAGAAATAGTCAAATCAAAATTTCAATACTGGGAAACCGGAAAATCTGATTGTTTTGAAGTTTAAATCATTGAAGTTCAAGGTCAAATTTCCTAATTTTGTCATCTTTAAAAATTTATGTTTTCTGTTTTTGCTGACTTTTTCCCTTCTATACGGCTTAAGAACATTTCAATATCGAGACTTATTCAGTAGTTTCATTAAAACTCAAGATTGAAGTTTATGCTTTAAAACGGCAATTGAATGAAACTCTTTTTGATTAATTTTTCGTAATAATATAAAAACGTTTATCATAGCGCTTTTTTACCTGCCTGAACAGTGCCTCCAACCAAAACTCCGAAATAAAACCCCCAGAAATTTTTAATTAAAACCGCCAAATCGCACCAAGGAGAGAGGTAATCAATTCGACTGTTATGTCTTAATTTTTTTATTATGTATGTTCGCGCAAGATTTCGGTTCTAATTCAGATATTTGGAGAAAAAAAATTGTTGGATAAGGGATGCTTCACTTCGCAGCTATTTGAAAAAAATATCCGGTTATCCTGCATTTAAATATCCGGAATTCTCAATTCCCCGAACCGTTAGAAAAAAATATTTCCCGATTTTGAAATTTTGTTGTTGTTGTTAATTTAATAATTTTTGCTTCAGAAAAAAAAATCATAGTTCTATAAAAATACTTATTCCTATAAAATACCTTTCATAATACACATTATAGTTCAGTAATGATGACAATAGTATTTAAATTCATTAGATTAAAGTAAGCACCGAAAAATGAAATATAATTATAGTCTTGACCCGAATTAATTCCGACATCCGTGTTAAAAAAATCGGGTAGGTACAGACTGCGCTGTATTGGGCATTACTCGGTACAAAGTTGAGAGGGGGAGGATAAATGGCCTAAATAATTGAAATGAACTACCTTCCTTTACACGATGATATGTTATTTATTTATATAAGCTGATTCCACGTTGAGTTATGGTAGCGGAAGCGTACACTGCTACACTCCTCCCCACCTGTTACAAACGTAAGAGGGGGACTGGGTTAAAAATCGGCACGTCCGAAAGTTCTGACTTTCATATACACGATATTATATAATTTATACCCATCGGCTGATTACACTTGGAGTTAAGGATTTTATAAATGTCGTTTTTTATTATGGGATTTCATGCAACTAACCCGTACCGAAAGGAAATTCCTATTAATTTCTAAAAGTATTATTGTACAGGAATGTTTAAATTTTAAAACACCATACCTTGTGAGAAACAGTATAGAAATTATTGGATTTTTATCGGTGTATTAGCAACCAACTAGTATAGAGATATTTTTACTTTTTTAACTTCTAATTTATTAAAAATAAAGACATTTTAATTTATAAAAAAAAAACATTTTTATGGAGTAATTCTAACTGGTATATGCGATTTTTCCTGGGAGTAGAAGAAATGTATTTATTTTCTGTCATTTGTCGTTATTTTATTTATCCCCGTGCAAAGAACGGGTAATTTTGCTAGTATCAAATAAAAATAAAATTTGGATGGAAGTTTAATGTGTATGTGTCGACAAAAATTGAATAGAAATGAATTTTTTTATGTGTATATAGAGATCGCCAATATGCGTTTAATGATGTAAAAATTATTAGGAAAAATTAATATATTTATATAATATAAATAATTTAGTGAAATATTATTAAGTGTTGGATTATTAACGTTATTTTTTAACGTTATTTAATAAAAATAATTCCTACCATCACTGATAAATTTTTTTATGAAAATGTAGCATTTGATATTTTGCGGCGCCTAATTCTGAGGTTGAAGACATTTAAGCTAGCATAAGATATCAAATAACCGTTAAAAATAGTAGTTATTTCATTATAATATCGTAATAACTGTTGTTATTTAATAATAACTACTAAGCTCATCCCTATTATATAATCCTCGAACTTTTATCATATGGGACTTTTCTCTTTCTATGGATTCCCAGTGTTCTTAAAACACATAAAAAGCAAAATATCTGTTCTATATTATAGTCCCATATAAGTGGAAAATACTGCCACTGGAAGAATCTTAAAAATGTGGCACCTGCAAGCAAAATTGAGCATTTTTGTTTGTGTTTTTCTCTCTGAAAGAACAAGTTTAATTTTCCATCCGTTGTTCGAAGATGTGGTATCAAAGCACATTGGGTGGGCGTTTTCTTTAAGCTTCCAAGATCTAAAGGGGGAGTTTCACGCCGAGAAGAAGACCGCTATTCCAACCGAACATGGAGAAAAATCCGCGACGCCGAAGAAGTTCCGTAGGATTAGCATGGAACTTCAGCTCCTGTACTATAATTTTAAGTTTTCCTCATTAAATAATACCTCAATATAGAAATATTTACTGCATACACTGAGATAGATTGTACTCATCGTTTATGAAGCATTTTTAGTGTTGAAATAAAAGTATTTTCCCGTATTTCGATGTAATTTTAAATATAAGCAATTATATACAGATATACATAAGTAGTTCTGTATTTAAATTTATTCATACATAGAATAAAAATATTACTCATTTAGAAAAAACAAATATTAGAAACAAACTTTCCCATAATTGCAAGTGTAGCGACTAAACAAACCAAAGCAAAGTTGTCTGCTGAAGGTAAGAAATCGAAACTACTAGTAAGTTTCCATCATGATACCTCACGTGAAACTCACACATTGTATTGACAACAGCAGTAGCCATTTCCTTGCCAGTTCCTCTACAAAGTTTTGGCCATCTAACACATTATTTTGTAAACAGAAGATAAAATAAAATATTGTATTTTGATAGAAAATTTTAATTTATACAGTGTTCTTAAATGTGGATGGTGACCGCGCTAGACGCATAACTTGAATCCGTGGTAACATATTTAAAAATATGTGGTTGACATTTTTGAGACACCATTTTTTCTGTACTCCAATTTGTAACAAATTTCAAGGTTGTCCCACTAAAGTTTTGGAAGTTGAAAAATAACTAAGTTGAAAAGTAAAAATAAAGTTCATTAACAATTTTTATTTATATGTGTAATAATCACACTACATATATTCATGTTACATATCGGGTGATGGTGTTGGAACGTTAATAGTAATGCACAAGATTGTCTATCCTATTTTGACACACCATTTTAAAAAAATTAGGTTATTTAGTCTATAAATGAAAATATTTTATACAAAATGGTAGTTATTTTCCATATGTCGGGATATTTTTACCAAAGATGACAACCTCCTATAACCATATTCTAAAGAAATGTCATTGCTTCGGATTTTGATGATAATTGCACATTGGTTAGTTTCTAACACATCGTCATTTTACGATATTTTATTCATTTGGATATTAATTTTGTTACGGTTAGTTACTAACACAGCTATAGTTTAACAATATTTTATCCAATTTTGACTTAATTTTATTATTTTGCTATTGTTTTAGTGTATTTTAGTTCATTTTTGGGACATTTTTCTTATCGTTGTTTGTTTTCTAAGGAAGTGGCGACATTTATATCCATTTCAGCGGTATATTTAAGCATTTCTCCATATTTTAAAATCATTTGACGACGACATTTGTGCCAATTTTGATGTATATTCTAAAGAAATGGCGAAAATTATATCCATGTTAGAGGTATATTTTATCCATGTTAGAGGTATATCCATGGTTATCCATAATAGGTATATTCATAGAGGTATATCCATAATTATATCCATGTTAGAGGTATGGCGATATTTTAAAATCATTTGGCGACATCTCTTAATATTCTGCAGAAATTGGAAATATTTATCCTTTTAACGAACATCCTAGAGAAGTACCAATGATAATCGAATAATCCACTAGCTGTATTAAACCATTAAAATAATATTATTCTAACTCACTCTCCGCTCTGTTAATGAGAGCAATATTAAATAGTCAAAATACAGCTATTTTAAATTATCGTGCTGCTACTCTGACGTCAATTCTGATGACGCATGTCTCCCCCTGATTTTTAAAATCAAGATTCTTCCAATATTCGAAAGCCCTAGTTTGCACAAATCTCCATTGATGACACCACTACACTTAAGATTGAACATATACTTTCAACAAATCTTAGTATATTTTATTTTACTCGAGTTTCCTAAAATTCCACCAGGGGGCGCCACTATTTTATTCACACAATGTTTACATTTAGTTTGTGGAAACTCCTCAGCTTTAACATATTTTTCATATATCAGCTTTAACATAATGCGAGTGGCCGATGTTTCGACCAGAATCCCATGTTAAAATCAAACACACGGCTTCTGAAGGTTAATGGGTCATATTCCAAAAGGTGCTAAAAACCTTGTCCCACCTCATAATTTTCCTTATTTCATATGCACTCACTGCCAAAAGTTAAGCACGCAGAGGGAAATGTTAATTTCCGAAAGCCCATCATAATTGGAGAGTCTTCAATTCGCTGTGGAGTTAGATGGAAGTATGCAATTATGTTATGTAACATCCAATCACGGTTTCGTGTAGAGAAATATACAAAAAAGGCAGTCGTATAAGATGTTGGCATCAGAAGGTATCTGGTTATATGCAAATATTTTAGTTATGATTTCTGTGTCTAGATGTCGCTGTTTATTTCTTTTATATACTTGTTGTTTTACAAATAAATTGGTTGTTCAGCTAATGTCTGCGTTATTCATCGATTCTCATACAACAATATGGTATTGGAGTCCGTGGTTATTACGTATAGAAAGATTTAAATTTTTTTAACGCAGATAGTAAATTATCACCGATAGTTCCTGACCTTGTTGGAAATAATTATTTCATTTGGTCTGTGAAGTTAGAAGCCGCTTTATCGATTTCCGCAGTTCTGCACGTGGCTCGACCTGCAGAACACAATAAAAGTTATGCAAAATGGAACTCTAAGAACGCTGACGCTATTTCTTACATCAAGTTGTCTTTATCTGATGAATACCTACTTCAGTCAGAATGCCAAAGAATTGTGGACTAAGATTAAAGACAATTGTACCGGTGGTATTGAAGATAGAAAAATTGACTCTAGTCAAGAATTGAAGAATTTGCAAATGGGTGATACAGAATCCGCCAACGACTATATAGCTAGAGCAAGAGGATTAGCTACGAAGTGCGCTAGTTTTGGAATGCAAATTACCAGTCGTGAACTAGTATTCCATGCTGTTCGTGGACTTAATGGAAAGTATTCTAATATTCGAGAAATTCTCAAGACCCAAAGAGACAAGTTCATGGAAGATGTTTCAGAAGTCCTGCGAGAGTAAGAACAACAGTTCCAGCGAGGTTACAACCCAAGCCGGAAAAGAACTGAAAATGCATTCGCCGTTAAGAATTTCGAGAAGACATGAGATTTTTGTAAAAGAAAAGGACACTTATGGAAAAGTTGTTACGCAAGAAAGAACCAACAGAAAGACCAACCTAAGATCTTGCGTCGGGATTCGAGAGGTTCGAGTGCATCGGAGATTAGACGGGATTACACCGACCGAAGAAGTTCCACTGGGGGAAACCGCCGTTCCAATTTCGCTCTGACGGCAAACACCGACCTTGCAAAAACAGACAAAATTGAAAATATATGGGTGTTCGACAGCGGTGCCAGTTGTCATATGGTAAATGATTTAAAATGGTTTAATGAATTTAATAGTTTTAATAGTGAAATTCAGTTAGCTGGTATAGGTTTACTATAAAATCGGAGGGTAGTGGTACTGTAAAAGCTAAGTTTAATAACAATGATTTAGTTATACATGATGTAATATTTATTATCCGAAACTACTTTATTAGAAAAGGGTTACAAGGTTGATTCTAAGCATAATTGTACGTTAGTTATTGATAATCAAGGTAGACAAGCTTTAAAAGCAAATAAATTAATAAGCGTTTAGAAATAATTGTGGAACCTAATGTTGAAAAATCTATTAAAGATGAATGTAATTATGTTAACGATAATTTAAGTAAATTGGGGCATGAAAGACTATGTCATTTGAACTATGATTATATGTGTAAAATGCTAACTGATGATAATCTTGCTATTAATACTTCTAATCTTGATGAAGTTGCAAAGTTTGATTGTGAAATATGTGATGTTAGTAAAGTTACTTCCAAACCTCATAAATCTATTCAATATGAACAAAGTAAATGTGTTTTAGAATTAATTCATGTAGATTTGTGTGGTCCTATGCCTGGAAATTCGTTAAATAATTCTAAGTATTTTCTTGTTATAGTAGATGATTATTCTGGAATGTATTTTACATATTTCTTAAAACATAAAAGTGAAGCTATTGATAAGATTAAATTATTCAAAGCAAAATACGAGAACTTGTTAAATAAATGTATCAAACGTTTCCGATCTGAGAATGGAGGTGAATTCATTAATAGTGAACTAAAATCTTATTTTAATGAATGTGGAATAACTCACAAAAAAACAGTTCCTTATAATCCTCCCAAAAATGGTAAAAGTGAAAGAGCTGTAAGAGTTCTTTTGGATCGTGCTAGAACATTAATTTACGGAAGTAAACTTTCTTTAACTTTCTGGGCTGAAGCTATTGCTTGTAGTACACATGTTAAAAATTTAACCCCTAGAAATCAAAAATTAAAACTCCGTATGAATTGTTTTTCAAAAGAAAGCCCAATATTTCATATTTGAAAGTGTTCGGTTGTGTAGCTTATTACCACACACTAAAAGTATCCCGCAACAAATTGAAAATCCCTGGTAAAACTGGTATTATGGGGGTATATTCTAGAGCAAGGAAAGCTTATCGAATTTTTAATGTTGAGGAAAATTGTGTAATAGAAGAACGCTCAGTAAAATTTAATGAAAAATTAAAAGGTTCAAACTTATTAAAACGATCTTTTGATAATAATTGGGATATTGAGACGTACTTTACCGATGGGTTAATTCAATCCGAAACTGAAAATCTTACGAGTGATGTTCAAAATCTACCACTTTTAGATTTAGATCTGGATGAATACTCGACAGAAATAAAAATCCAAATGCAAAAACGTGGTAGACCTCTTGGTATGACTAAGCGATGGGTTAATGGGTTAATTCAATCGATGGGTTAATTCAATCCGAAACTGAAAATCTTACGAGTGATGTTCAAAATCTACCGCTTTTAGATTTAGATCTGGATGAATTCTCGACACAAGTAAAAATTCAAACACAAAAACGTGGTAGACCTCTTGGTATGACTAAGCTTAAAAGTCAGGAATTGAATCGCGAACGTGTTTTAGAAGAAGAACGAAAAATGTTAGAACAAGGTGTAAGGAGATCAGAAAGATTAAAAACGAACTTGACGTGTTTAGTTATTCAGGATATACCGAATAGTTACGATGAAGCTATGTCCAATAAAAACTCAAATGATTGGCTTAAAGCAATGCAAGACGAGTTGAAAACATTAGAACAACATAACGTATGGGAAATAGTGGATAAACCGAATGACGTAAAAACTATTAAAAGTAAATGGGTTTATAACTTTAAACAAGATCAAAATTGTGTTAAGTATAAAGCGCGTCTTGTTGCAGCAGGATTTAATCAAATCAAAAATCTAGACTATAACGAATCGTATTCTCCCGTAGTAAATATCGAATCTTTTAGATTATTAGTCGCTTTAACTGCAAAGCTGGATTTATATATTCGATTTTTTGACGTTAAAACAGCTTATGTGTATAGCGATTTGGAGGAAACCGTGTATATGACTGTTCCACCAGGTTTTGAAAATAATTACGGAAAAAACAAAGTTTGTAAACTTAAACGCAGTATTTACGGTTTACCGCAATCTGGTAGAAATTGGAATATAAAACTCAAAACTGTATTATTAGAAATCGGACTTAAACAACTTGCTTCTGATAATTGTATCTTTATTTTAGATGATCCGAGAAATTTGTTTGCAATGTGTATATATGTAGATGATTTGGGTATTTTTAGCAGTAATCCAAAAATTGCAGACGAAATTATTCATAAATTAAGAGAACATTTTGATCTTAATGAAACAACTGAAAAAGGTAAATTCTTGGGATTAGAACTACAACAATTCAAAAATGGAATAAAAAAAGAAAAATGTCCTCAAAGAAGACTTTTGCTGGAAAAAGGAATGCAAAAAAACCACCTTAAGTACGAAGTGTGCTAGCGAAAAGAAAGGAATATTCAAAAACATACCGCAACAACAAAAAAGGAGGAACTGCAGTACAACTTGCAACAAAACAGAACTCCAAGAACATTTCAAGGATTTTGAGTGGAAAGAGAATTTGAAAAAGAAAAAAACTGTAACATTTAAAAATGAAATAAGAAGCCTGAAAGGAAAGAAAAATGAAGGGTTGAGAAAAATGGTATCCAAATATCGAAAAAGATTGCAAAGGGTTATCAATATCGGATATAATACCAAATGTATAATTCTTTCATTTCATAAATATGCTTTTATTAAAATTAAATAAAACATTCATCATGTCCGTGGCATGGGTTGTCATGTCCGTTGGCTAGTGATTTTTAAAATTTCAAATTTTAATTTAAAAAAGTCTGTACGATATGGGCGGATGTTATGGTTACAATGTAATATGTAAGGGTAATTAAAAACCCAAGTTTGAAAATGATAGCTAAAAATGTTTTAACTTCATTTTTCTGTCTCAAACATTTGTGTTTTCTGGAGAATGACCCTAATAGATGTTATTATATTTTAACCAAGTTATATCAACTTCCACCAGGGGGCGTCAATATTTTAAAACTCTTCGAATTTTCCTAAGCGGTATCCATCCCCATGGTAACCAACCCTCTAGAATTCTCATTCATATATTATCTACCTATTCGAGACGTATGCTCTAAGATAAAGTCATATATACCTCATCCAACTACTCTGACATGTAACCACTGGTGTAGTGTTCAGCATAACCAAATGATAATCCAAGGGTCCCGCGTTTAATCCTGACTGTGAAACAAATACAATATTTTAAAAATCATCGAAAATTTCAAAATATACCTCCCAATTATACTAATTAGCATAATTAACTAAAATTGTAATCAGTCATGACATCATCAAGCGACTTCCCTTCCCTGAGGATACATTTAAATTAATTTAATAAAAGGTACTGAATCCTAATTGGCATAATTAGAAGTGACGTCCCATCTTGTGACGTTGTTCCAAAACATCCGATGAGGGATAATCACGTGACTTCTGACCATTTTCAGTCGATATACCCCATCCCGGTATCCCGCCCGCGTCGCAGAACTCTTAGTTTCTTACTATTACATCCCACATGAAAGTTTTAGTACAGCGTTTTAATTGCTTTATTTTCAACAATGTGAGAAAACTCTTCTTAGTTTCTATTTTTTCCAATACGGTCATCTTTAATAATTATTTTTTAAATAATTCTATTTCATATTTATCTGGCTTTATATTGCATTCCCCTTGATATACTTGTGTGTGAAGTTTTACTCTATTGCGATTAGGCGTTTGAGAAAAAAAAAACCTCCACAAATAGGAGGTGTTCTTTAATTTTTCACACCAGTATACACAGGGTGCTTATGAATTATCTTTACCAATTTAATACGCAATAAAATCTTAAAAAGATTTAGGTAGCTATGTTACTATTTCTACACATGAAATTTCATTTGTACGCAGTTAAAAAAATTATAAATAGAACTTTATGTGGTTTGCTGTTACATTTACCATACAACATAACTTACATACCTTATTTTATTGCGTGTCAACGATGTAAATTTAATTTTCATACAAACATCCTCAGGAGAATGCTCAGTGCGTTGATGGTGTATTGGGGCGTTTGGTTGAAAATGAATAGTTCGTTAAAGAAAAAAAAACTGTGTACAAATAAATGTATTGCTTTTACATTAACAAGCAACATAATTCAGCTATCTTATTTCTTTAATGGTTTAATGCCTGTCAAAGTTGTAAAGATAAATCTTAAAAACACTACAACACCAATAAGATCCAAATTAAAATTTTGACAATTTAGCAAATAAACAAAATTTCTACAAATTAATAGCACCGTTGAATTCTGAAATGAAATTGAAAGTGTTAAAAATTCGCACGCCCCCATTCCCGATTTTGCAACAAATGTAACTGAAAATCCAAGTTAAAAAAAACATTCATAAACTACTGCGTCTGATTGATGACACTCTTAGCTCTGCTACACTAATGAGGTATATGATTCCAAAATAAACATCTAGCTAGCTACTCAACGATGTCTCCCGCTGTTTTTCCCGTCCGTGCAAAATTTCACGGCAATAAATTTGACACCTCTGTTTGCACAGCATGGCGTCTTCCAAGAGGAAGTGCGTCCCGAGCATATTCATTGATCTAAGGTCAAAAGACCTGACTGGCCACTCCATCAAGTGCAGATCATTACTCTTTAAAGACGACTGTCCACAGACTGCGTCCATTCAATGATACCATTGGGGTGGGGAATCTGTCTATCCCTTAAAAACAAGTTTTGTTCCATGATATGCATTCGGAGAAAGCCATGCGACGGCTGTCTATAAATCATAACTCCTGGCTTCTATCCATTCCAGTTGTGGTTACAGCTGAAGGCTTCCAAGAAAAGGCAAGGCTGGTTATAAGAGGGAATATGCCAGTTTTCGGCTGTTTTCGTTGACTCAATTTTGAATCTACTAGCATATTTTGCTTTATGTAGGAAACCAAATAAATAATAAGAACATTTTCTCACCAGAATACAGTAACATGAGGTGTTAATTTTTCGTTTTCACAGCATATATTTTCATTGTAGTAAATGGTTATCGAATTTTTATTAACATTTTCTAAAATATGCTCTGATTTAACTTTTGTCAAAATTATGAAATTTTATTCGTTAATTTGTCTCAAAATAGCGTAATATTTTCTATTTTTTAAGAGAGTTAGAATCAGATACTTATCGTGTAATTTTAAGAATTGTAGCCGAGTTGCACACATAAGTTATCAGAGGGTTACAGTACTCAATCCGCCACTGAAAAGGTGACCTTAGACCTTTTCTCCAGGGCAATGTCGCGACACGGTGAAAACGATAAGGATTGCTGAGTTTATCGAAAACGGGGTTCCTCCTGGCTGATAGTTTGTCGATTTTAATAATTATAAAGTAATTTTTATCGGTACAATCCAAATTTTACAATTATTTGTGTCGGTCGGAGTAATTGGATTTTTGTATTACGACTTAGAATCCGATGTTCTCAACCTGTGGTACTTGCACACCTGGGAGTATGTGGCGGTCCGGTTGGGAGTACGCGAAAATATTATTATTAATAGCAGAAAAAAACCAAAACAAAAATAAAAAATGTAATAAATAATATCAAAAATATAAGTCTATAAGTGTCATCAATTTGAGACGTTTTATTAATTCGCGAATTTAAAAATATTACTGCCGAACAAACCCCAACTATTTTTTGTGCACGTGAATGAGTGAGAAGGGTCGCCCTTAGGAGTGTACTACAGGTGCTGTCGCACAGGGCCCATCACTTTATGTGAGACATACACAAGTTTTATGTTGTTTATATGATTGTAATTATTTTTTTAATTTTATCAAAACTATATTTTCCGACCTTTTATTTATCCCACCTTCTAAAATCTTCTAAACTTCTGAAATCTGACTTAAGAATATCTTGTCATCACTGATTAGAGGACCCCACTTACAACACAGGTTTGCAATATTCGTTTATGAATTTTTGGCTCGACCGTACCCAAACTCATAACCTTTTAGAATATGTAAGTATATTTTCTTTAATCTGTTTCCGTTAATATATTATGAACTTTTCATTGTATTTAGTCATTTTTTCGGGTGAATAGAAAGAAGCATTGCTTTTATTTCCAACCAACTCAATTTTAACCAATAAGGAAAGAATAAAGGAACCAATTTCAAGCTGCTTAAAATTGTAAACACATAAAACAAATTATCAATCTTTCATGCTCTCTTGTTTTAACTTTGTTTTTGTCGTGTAACATATTTTTTAAGAAAAAAGTGTATCAATAAATGAATAAACCGTCCATTAATGTGTTCTTTCAGAGGATGCAATCATGAATTGTCATTAGGCACTTTTATTGTTACCAACTTTTATAATAATTTGTAGGTACAGTCGGCGGGGAAAACATCGAACCACCTCTTGTTTTTCAGCCACTATTTATTGTAGAAGTAAACTTAATGTACCATTTTGCAAGTAATAAAGTAATAAGTAGTAATACATTGATATACAAGAAAATTGCATAGGGGACTATCTTCATATTAAAATCCGCTCCATATTAAAATTTCCCAATAGCAACACCCAATTTTTACACAATATTTAGAATCTACGGCAAAAATTATCTTTGGATATATATTTGCAAGTCATTTCGAAAAGTAGATTTTTAATTATGAGTATCGAAAGTTTATAACTCGTAATGTTAATTGAATACTTTAAACTTTTAATCATACCATCCGAAATAAATTTTTGAGCTGATATATCAGAAAAACGTTTTATATGCATATCCAAAATTTCGTGATTTTCCTCATTTTAGTTTTTTTTGCTATTACAATGTGTATTAACTTGATCACTTCAGTGGTCATAAACAAATTTAACATCAGCAGTATTTAAAAGAAATCCCATTTTGTGAATTAACAACGCTTTGATCGCGTTGATATGAAAAGCAAAATTCTTATATACCGGAGGGTATAAGGAAGTGGTGCACGTTAAATCTGATCCAAGTCCAATCCTAAGTCAATCTAAGTCCAATCGTTAAGTCTGATCCAATCCCTAATCTGCTTTACGTTGCTATTACTTGATTAATGGCTATTGTAAGATTTGTATGGTTATTGAACACAATGTCATATGTGGCTTTATCTTAAAACAGATTTTTTTTTAAAGGTGCAAAAAATGTTGCGCACATTGAAGTGGTCTAAAACATTGTTAAAAAACTTGATTCTTTCTTTCTTAAATAAAAAAAAAGTGCATGTTTTTGTTTTTTTAAAGGATTTTTCAAAGTATTCAAATACTTTTGGAAAACCCTGACAATCTCAGACGCCATTCTTAATTAAGACGCGGTGCAAAGGTCAGAGAGCGTCCAACTTGTCTCTACGACACGAGTTTCTTTTTCATCCACCAAGGTTGATTCCCCGTGAGTTATGCGAGCATTCTGCAGCCAATGGTAATATCCCTGACATGCGGTGTAAAGTTCAAGTAAAAGAATGGGTTAACCTAGATCAGCCACTCTCCTCTACACGAATGTACGTCCTTTATCCCCCTGATCCGCCATTCACCCCGTAGAGTTATGAGGGCGGTATCGTATACTACAATTAAGACAGACATTCTCACTGCGCGGTTCAAAGTTCACAGGGTGGAATGGGTTATTAATAGGAATGGTCGAAGCGGCCCACCTTCCTATGCCTGACGGTATGCTATTATCCCCATATTTTGATTCCATTGGGAGCTATGGAGGAGGAATCGTATACCGCAGTTGCCGACAACTCTCCCCTTTCCCTCACGTAGTACAAATACCCGAGGGAGCGAATGGGCGTCTTTAGTAGTGGGAGGGGGTTGGGGGTGATGTTTTATTTTTAAAAAATGCAATATTAAAAAAGTGAAGGGACAACACCCGAAAAAAGTGCGGAGGCAACCTCTCCCCGAATCGCCGTCACTGCATATATAATTTTTTGTTATTAAATTTTTTTTTGTCGAGACTGCCGCACCGAAATTTTCAGCTCTTACTCCTAATTTGAATTGTGACAGAAGAAGGCTAATCAGAGTTCCAAGTTACTGCTCTCCGATTCCACGAGAAACTTTCATAGTGGTATTAAGAAGTTCAATCCCGCGAACTTCCAATCCCGGTGCCAAGTGTGCTGTCATTCATATTGAGATATCGCAAACATTGCATTATTTTATTAAAACATAAATAGGATCTAAATTATGATAACTTTTGATACAGTACATTTAAAAACGAGAATGAAGTAAGTATTACTCTTGCAAACTTGCAAATTGAAGAATTTCATTTAAATTGTTCTATCCAACACATGTTTTTGATACATCAAATCTCTTGGAGACTAGCAATGGGGACTGAGTAGAGAAATGTTTTCTTCAACAAAATAAAGATGAATCATTTCCAGTTAATCACTGTAGAAACATATGTAAGTGTAAAAATGGGTTTAAAATGCTTACTTTTTTATATAGATAAATGAATTGTATGTTCTAATTCAGATTTTTTGGATTAGATATTTGTAGATTGCAAAACAATAAAGGATGCTTTAAAAGATTCTTAAAATCAAGTTAATGAAAAGTAACTTATACAAAAAGTCATTAACACAGATGGATGCAATTTATATCGCAAACTAGAATAAAAACGAAACTAATATAAACTATTTAAAAATTAGGGAAAAACGGTGTGAATGGTTGTGCAAGTAATGAACCTTAATGCTTATACTACACCCGCAGAGCCATTTAAACCGTTTCCCTGAAAATCCTGGCGGTATTAGGGAAAAACAAAGTGAACGATTTCACTAGGCAATCAAGACAATCGGGGATCGATACCAGGGCAGATGGAATATTCTTCATACAGATTTCTGTTGGAATATGCAA
The DNA here is from genome assembly GCA_963932185.1 of Troglohyphantes excavatus. Classification (NCBI taxonomy): domain Eukaryota; kingdom Metazoa; phylum Arthropoda; class Arachnida; order Araneae; family Linyphiidae; genus Troglohyphantes; species Troglohyphantes excavatus. Next base: position 65,663,498 of record OZ010676.1, on the reverse strand, counting down.
AGAGACTGTGGAAGCAAAATTCACTCAAGAATTTCAAACAAAATAAACTTTCAAAGTAGATAACTCGCACAAAAACAAAAAAAACTTTTTCTTTTGTTTCCATTTATTTTTCCTTTTATTTCTAATTTTTAATTAAGCTATTGTAAACTTACAGGAGTGTTGCTGTGTTTATTTCAATTAATTAAAATGTTAACAAAATTTATTAAGGAAAAGTTTTTACTTTAAAGCCTGTACCCTAAGCCAAATTTAATGTGTAAAGGTAAATAACGCTACTGTCATATCTCAAAAAGTAGAGAAAAGTAATTCGGGCCAAAAATTAAGTTTTTTTTCTTGTCGACCCGAATAATGATTGCAATCATTAGTAAAGTTATATTAAAATTAAAAAGCACCCTTGCTCAAGTTGAGTTGTAGTTTAAATTACTATATTTCTGGTAAGGAAAGGACATATAAACAACGTAAATACATGCATTACCTCAGGCACAGCAGCTTGTTTTTTTTATTAATCTGTGTTTTGGCGTGGTTTACGTTGGCGACCCATCCTTACTTCTGTCTTGTATATAATTTGCTGAAATTACGTTTCACATAAAATTCTTCTGTCCGTGATCCGACACTGTCACACCCAATTTTTTATTATTACTTTGATAAAAGTTACAAAGAATGATTTAATTTGCCATAAACGTACAACTTATAACACAAGATTTATTTATAATCATGAGTTATCGACTAAATAATTTCTGGACAAGGTTACCGAGAACAGAATAGCCGACATACACCTGCACCTTCCCCCCCCCCCCACCTCCTAACCCTCACGTCAAGTCAAATCAAATACCTCCGGAATACACTATAATCAACAGAAATCCACGCAGGACAGACAATCTTGTCCCTATATGTCTGTTATGCTGTGTATGTGCAACTCCTCGCATGATTCCGCTAAATGTACCTATATTTTCACTATTTAAGTTTTAGATGCTAAGTTTTAAAATCATTAGAATAAGCAAAAGGTAAATTAGAAAAATAGTTAAAATTGCTTTTTTAAACAAACCGACATTTAAAAAAAATCAATAATTAAAGCATGTTATTGGCACCATCTTAAAATATTTGTAATTATGCATTCCAAATTTAAATTTTAAAAAGGATGCATTAAAATGAATTAACACTGTCCGAAAAGTTAAAATTTGGTGGGAGAGAGAATCTTGTTATGCAAATCTTGATAATAAATGGTACTGCTACATAAAATTTCGAACTTTTATATACATATCAAAATACATTCTTACATGGAAAAATTTCAGACTTCCGCTGGACGAATTCAGTGACGTTTTAGCCAAATAAAAAAAAATATCTTTTAAAAATAGTAATAATTTGAGTAATCACTTTAAATTCTAGACATGGAAGAAGCAGACAGGTTTTTCAACTCAAAGACTACATCTAATGATCCTCTCCACGCTGTTTCACATTAGCGGCAGTTTTGAAGAAAAATATAGAAAATCCTTAGATATAGATGGCCAGAGCAAAAAGAAATACAATTTAATACCAATAAAAGTAAATATATAATAATAACCTATGGAAAATCAGTAGCCAGGTTACCTCCAATAAGAATGAACAACACTCCTATCTTGTATACTAAACAATTAAAATATTTAGGAGTTACCATAGATGAAAAGCTGCAATGAACAACGCATCTTAATATTATTAGAGACAAAGTGCATAAATTACAGTATAAAATCGCAGAGTTGCAAGTTGGGTCCCCGAAACGAAATTTTGATGGCAACTGACATCTATTCAGTCTCATCGAGAAAAGAATTACCTATGAGTCAGAGGCTTGGTATAAAGGCCAAGTTAGAATTAACACGAAACTCAATCAAATACAAAGAATTTCATTATTAACAATAACCAAAGCATATAAGACTATCACAAATGAGGCCCTTTCAGTACTAGCAGGAATAGCCCCTCTGGATATTAAAGGATATTAAAGCAAAATAAAATAAAAGGATCTATGACTTAATTAAAAGCAAAAACACAATATAGCTACTCAAAAGGGTTCATAAAATATGATCAAATCCAACTAAAAAATACATACAGTCCCTTGGAACAAAAGAAAACCACATTGGAACGTTTGGGAAAAAGATAAATACAAGGAAGATAATGATGATCTCAACATCTTCACGGATGACTTGAAGATAGAACAGCGTGTGGGTAGGGCAGTTGCCTATACAAGAAAAAGGAGAATAATTGACCACCAAGAATACAGACTATCAAATAAAGCTAGTGTTTATGTAGCAGAACTAGTAGCTATGCAGAATAGGGTGGAGCGAAAAAATCAAAATTTGATTACTGTAAAGTAATAGTGCGGAAAAGTTGCCTTTCGTATACATTATTTGCCATGTAAAAGGATTTTGATAGTAAATAATATCTAGAAGTTCCCCTCAGGCCTTGAAATTTACCAATAATAGGTAAAAATTGAATAATGTTGTAACGCACTATAGGATGAGAAAAATGTATTATAATTTAATACTGTGGAAATTTTAACTTTAATATAAGTTTATTTTTTAAACATAAAAGCAAGTTAATAAGTTCTTACAATATTAAAGGTAATTTGAGGCTCCGCCCGGAGTACGATCTTTACAACAACTGATAAGTTTCCATATACTACAGAACAAAGATGAAGTAAATATGAAATTATGAATCCAGCTTAGTATAGTTCACAAGAGTATCACTTAAATCTAAATATGTCAGTAAAAATATTTTCTTCAGAACTAAAACTGTAACCACAATGTAAAAAACTGAACATACTTTAATGGGTTACTTAACTTGATTATTAACGATATTCTGCTTTGGTGTTATATTGTGGCATAAGTTTTCTAGACTGCAAACTGACTCTAATAAACCCATCTCTCTTACTTGCACCACAAACCGCAGCTGATGCCTCCGTAACTAATTTAACCCATCGTTCCACCGATTGAGTAGTTTGATGGGTAGTTTGCGAAATCAAACACTTCAGGTACGCCATCAAGCACCATTTGTTTCAAAGCTTCATCTGAAATTTCCATGGTAAATGGAGTTACCAAACTCTGCCAATATATGAGTTCATGGTAGTCTTCAGCTTCGAAGTTAAAATCTGAAATTTTAAATTTAGGGAGTTCAATAGATTTCCTTGCTCTTACCGCCAAGATACTATGCAAACCAAGCTCCCTGATGAATGTTCGTCCTCATTGCTAATAGTATATTTTCTGGACTACCAAAGAAACCATTACGCTGAATCACTGGATCTATCATGGTTTTCATTTCAGAAGAGAGATAACGAGTTCTTTTTATTGTTTTGAAGACGTGTTTGGCACCATCTTTGCAGGAGTGGTGAATCATAATATTAAACCACATTGGTGCATACATTTTCATAACGTATACTGCTAGTGTGTATAAATTCTGTGATGGATTGACGGTTGCGATATAGAAACGCAAAATTCGATTTGCAGTCGTTAACCACCTTGAATGAGTCAATGCTCCAGGTTGTCGTCCTGACAAACTTGTTGAGGACTGGTCGCTAGCCACTGATTGGCAAATATCAAATGAGTAATGTTGTTCAGTACTTAACTTTTTTAAGCTTATTTCTGGCAAGTTAACTTGAATTGTCTCAAATAATACAGCTGGCAATTGTTCACAATTAGCCAATGCTTTTCCAATAACACCAGAGAATACCATTTTGCTTTGCTAGTGGTAGTCATTTTTCACAATTTAATCATCGATTCGACAATACACAATTTCGAAGTGAAAATACACGAGAACGTAGGCAAACACACTCAAGTAATGTATGTATCTTTGTTTACCGTCGCTAAGATGATACATGATATGGTAATAAATAACCGTCTTGTACATTTTTACGAACTCCTTTATCAAACTCGGTGTGAGGTAGAGACGAAATACCCGTGCACGCACAACGATGCAGAAGTGAATTCTTCCAAAGTGAAATTGGCCCTCGAAGTAAATAAATATTTAAAATAAAGCTATTTTAATTTTGTTTTATTGAAACCAAATGGAAACTTCCCCACTATATTAAAAATTGGATTACTGTAGAATGAAAACTTATCAACTTCACAAGTTTGTAAAAAAAAAAGGCAATTTTGTAGAATTCAAGGCCAGAGGGGAACCTCAAGATGGAAAGATAGAATTAAATTATTTTAGGCCTGTCATTATGACACCAAATGACAACTTTTCCGCACTATTAAAAGTTGAAATTCTAAAAAAAATATTTTTGCCTATACTTTCACTCCACCCTAATGCAGAAGGCACTTAACACAATTAAGAATAATTATAAAAACGAAAAGAGAATTAATAAAATCACAGACTCTAAGTCTGTTGTCCAAAAATTGTGCAGCTACCAAACAGAAGACAAACTGGTTAATCAAATAAGAAAAAACATCTTTGAAATAATAGACAAAAATAAACAAATAATAAACTTTTATTGTACAAAAGCACACATTGGAAAATGGGAGAATGAAGAGGCAGACTTGCATGCAAAACAAGCTACAAACAAAAATACAATATACATTGAAATAAACTGGAGTATCGAGCAAATGAAGTCAATAGCAAAACAATAAATAAATATAAACTGGCAAAATAGATGGTATAATACAGAGAATGGCAGACCATTATACAGATTGATTCCTAAAACAAGCATAAATACACACAGTTATCAACACGACTTCTTCACTGTGCAAATCCTCACCGGGCACGGGGCCTTCCCGGTGTATCAGCATAGATTTTTCAATAAAGATGATAAATGTAAATGCGGAAAAAGTGGCACTAAATACCACACCTTGATAAAATGTAAAAACAAGAAGAAATCAAAAAGAAATACTTCAACAATAGCTCAACAATCCACTCAATCCTTAATGACGCCGGACAGCTCCAGGGAGCCAAATTAACAATGAGCCGGCTGCTCGAAAAGATAGTGCACCCCCGGCCAGTATGAAGCTGGGCTCTTCATCTTTTTGCTTAGTTTGAACGTAAAAGTGGCAGGCTAATAGTCCCAGTTTAGCCACCCCTTAATATTATTTAAATCACAAGTTGTGATCTGTATGTATTGTTATACTACTGATTTATCAGCTGATATGTTGTTAAATAAGCTGTCATCCTGTTGATTGATATGCAAAATGTATTGTTAAAAGAATAATCAAAACTATGTTTATCAATGAAAATTTAACTATTATAAACTTCATACAAATTACTGTAATTACAAATTAAATAAATAAAGATAAAAAAGACATACTATAAATCTTTCAATCAGAACTAAATGATAGTAAAAATAGCAGGTTTTAAATTAAACAGTTGAATCTGGTGCTGGGCAGCGATTGCTATCGCGACGGCAAAAGAGTCCCCGGCCCTGCATCAACCCCTGTATGCCTTAGGGCGGGCCAGTTAGTCAAACTTGGTATTACAAAGTCGTAACAAACCATTATAGAGAAATAATTTACTAACGGGAAAATTGAAAAAAAAAAAAATCTGTTTTTGCCTAGTTTAAAATTTGATTGCAATTATTAATGCTTCTTTATTAATGCCTTAAACTTAAAAGACCTACAAAAGTTAAGACAATTCATACCGGGGAAATACAGTGGACGTTAATTTTGGAAAATAAAAACTGCTCAAATAAGTCAAATGGTTTAACAAAAATTCAGTTTTTTTGTGTCTCAAGAAAAAGTTTAATTTTCGAAGATGAGACCTTTTTGAAATTGGCAATTCAATTAGTACCTACTGATACAACTTAACCATTCCAATAGCAAGGAGTTCAATTTTCACGATCATTAAGCACTTGAAAAGTCAATGTAGATATAAAAAAAATTAGGTACAGTCATTTCACCAAGGTGGTATATATTTACCAGAACCTGTTTTTACTCACGGTAAATCGTATGTTGTATTTTATTTAATTAGTCCATTGTAGATTTAAAAAAAGAGTACAGGTTATTCACCATTTGAATCAAAAGCGGTATTTAAGCATTCATGTTTATAGTTAAACGTAAATAAATTATAGTAGCAGTACAGTGAGCTTCCATGCACCTGGGTCGTAATTAAAAATATAATTTATTGCTAAAATTTTGACAAAATATATTGAATTGATAAAAAGCATCGGAGAACTTGCTAGTAAGTCACGATATCATATTCATGTGAATTTCAAAGTTAAAAATAGATCGGGCTTCAGGAATTATTCATTTACCATTGGATTCTATTAACATTTATATGGGTTTCCCTTATTTATTTACGTTGTACAGATTTTAAAATATGAATTCAATTTTTTTTTACGTGAAATGACTTTAAACTCAGCTATATGGGGCATCAGGATACAAATATCCCTTTTAATTTTTTAGAGGGTTCCATTCCAACACAATAATTCCTTTACAAACAGAACAATTTATATAATTTAGGTCCATAGACTACATACAGATATTTGTAAGGACAGATAATACATTGCAATTTTTTTATACAAATTATTTTTATACAATTGTATGTTTTGGAGTTTTTGTAGTTAAATTAAAATATATATTTTTTGAAACTTTATATTGAATAAATAAAAATAATTTTATATATATTACAATTCCCAACTGTTGTTCAGGACAAGGGTTGTCTAAGGTGCAAAATAATTTAATTTCGAAAATTTTGGTCAAATGCCGCAGTAAAAAAGTAAATAATAAAATACACGATTTTGCCATAATTTCTATTTATAAAAATATTTATTATTTCAACTGCTTGACATTTTTAATAGTGTAGAACTGATAATGACCATATTTAAAAACTGAAGAAAAGATAAACGAAAGGGAAACTGTATATTCTCATTCCTAGCAATGTAACTTATGTTCCTTTTGCATAAATATATCGTGATATTTCCTTTTGTAAATATTGTTTTTGGTTCAATTGGATTTTAGGCATTACCGTAGCTTATGTAAAACAAATGTGTACCAATCGACATGAAACGGCAAAATTATTATTTTGCCAATCATGCAATCCATATACGATTTATCTGCATGAAAAAGTTCACTAAACGCATTCTATATTTACAAAATATGTTGTGACTTGTGTGAATTGATTCTTGTTCCAAACTACAGATATATAGTTGCACAGTTTAACCAACACCACCTAGACAGTCTAGGTGGTGTTGGTTTAACCCAGAGAATAAGACACACTACTAATTTAACATTGAAAACAATTCCATTTAATTATTTGTTTAAACTTTAATTTCGTAAGTTATTATAATTAATGTATACAGGAAATATATAGAAATAAAAAATTATATAGAAAAAAAAGATTATTTTGCACTCGTTTTCTGACTTATCAAACTTTCAGTGATTCTCAATTCAATGTAATCAATATTTGACACATGATTAGAAAATGTTTGGGGCATAATTCAAAATCCTTTGTAGTTTTAAAAGATAAGGGATAGTTTTTAAAAGATATTTTCACAATGAAAAACCCAATACCTTGACTATGAAGGAAATTGATTGTAAAAACAAATAATCTTTGACATTGTACTTTTGTTAGGTATAGGTTTCATACAAAGGCATACAAAAATGGATAATTTTTTTATCTGAATTTATTCTGGTCAAGGGGGTACAGTCGTCCCATCGTCATTCCGAAAAGAGATCCTTATCTTCAACTGCATGTTGCGACAATGCCCTTGACCCACGGCGAAAGTTCGCCTTTCAAGGAAGAAATGCCTACTAAGTGGATTTCTCTGAAGTTACTTACTTCTTCGTCCATTATTTGACTGGGGCCCCAATGTTCACTCTTCGAAAATATGCATGTTTAGAAAGAATGTAAATTGACCTGTTGAAGGAATTTTTAAAATTATTTGTGGGTATAGGTGTGGCCAGAATGTCAAAATTGAAGAGAATAAGTATATAATCGAATGGAAGAGATCAGAATTGAAAAACACATAGCTTAAAAAATTAAATTAAAAGTTTGATTTTAAATCGCCTGAAAGTAATATAAAATTTTATAAATTGTTTAAATATATTGTTCCTTCTACAGCATATAAAAAAGTTTTTAAAGCAGCTGTTAAAAAAATATTTCAAAAAAATTTCATGAATATTTTTTTCCGCCTTCACATATGTAATCTTTAATTATTATTTCTACTATGTTCACAATATGATAATAAAATAATATTAACCCTTTGCATTCGTGGAACATATTTGATGTTTCACGTACTTTTTACGGAATAGTTACGTCTTGTTCCTGTTCTTTTTAAAGAGTATTATTTAGCGTATTCTTTTTAAGTTCAGGTGGATAATTGTAAAAATAAAAAAGTGATGCGTGAAGCTGAATATTCATCTCAGTATACCAAAGTATAGCAGCTTCGACACCTGCAATGGTCCCACCCGCAACGGTCGAGTTCCATCCTCTTACTCACCCGCAGTGAACATGGTCACTAGTATTTGGAAGTGTTTGGGGATATCAATCTCTAAAAACGAGGGAATTTACAAAGTCAAATAAGTTTTGTGTTAGAAAAATATCACATTTTCGAATTTGAACTGGGCAATGGGAGCTCCGTCTCGGAAAATAAACAAGCGATCATTCTCCAACTTTTATTGCGATAAACCTATTTCTAGAAACAACTTTAAAAATCGGGAGTTCGCAAAATACTCAATATATTTGAATTATGTTCTGCCAGCTGGCACTACTTTATTACAACTTTTTTTATTATTTTTTTATTTCTCTGTATTTTGATATTTTTGAATGCGTAGCATTCAGCATGTGCAATGAAACAAGGGTTATATGGCACTATCCGAGACAACATAAAGGTGTATGTATCCAGTATGCCTAACACTGCAATGCATACATGTGGCATATGTATATCACGTGTTCACGACTTATATGCCAAGTAATATGCCTCGTATGCCCTGTGAGAATATTCCATATTAATATGGCATACGGTGGCGGAATGCGGCCCACATATTATCTTACATGCGACATGTATGCCCGCATACCTATGTATAATCATATGAAATTATAAAGTTAATCATTAAGACTTTTTTAAAAGTCTTGTAAGTAACTTTTATATAGGGGCAGTATTTTTTCTTATAACATTTCATGCCACGACATTTTTTTTAAAAGTACTTATATTTAAAGTAATACCTGTTTCAAAAGTAGAAAGCAGCATTATTCTGTCCACTTAAACACGAAATAAATATAATAATTATATTTATTTCAAAAGCTAATCTAAAAGTCATGGAAAAAAGCCGTCATGTAATCTTTCGAAGATTTATTCTCCCCTTAAAATCTAAAACCTGCTCCTGGGCTTAATATGAATAATAAATTTGTATAAGGAATATTTTCTTACTTTCTAAATTAAATTATGAATAAAAAATGAATAAATATTCGTTAATTAATTAAACGGTGTGGACCCTAAAGACGTGGACCCTAGGCCCGGGCCTAATGTGCCTAATTGTAACTCATACCTTGATTACACCCAGCACCTGGGATTAGATCTTCCGTAATAAATTCATTTCCGTCCAGGGACTCGACAGAGGATTCACCTGATGAACCCACTTCCTTGCTCTTTTTTCCTCTGTGGGATGTATTCCGCTGTGTACTTGGGTGAACCGTTCGCGGTATTCCATCATACAGCACAGTAATTATTTCACAGACCCTCAACTAGCCTCTTATGAGATTAGCAAGAACAACAATTTTTTCCCTTGTCTTCGACCGTATAACCAACGCAAACAGTGGAATTGAAATGTTATTTTACTATCACTTCGAAAAACCGTTGGCCACTGTCTCACCAACACACTCCAACAAGTCAAGTCTACAGAGTAATAATAAGATCGTAGTAATCAAAAAGCAGATGCAGTGTGCTTTCGTAATTATCCTGACCATGCACTCAACTCGTGAGTGGAGAGATCAGAGATCTTTTTTTATTTATTATTATTATTTATTTTCTATTAGACGAGCCATCGAGAACAATTGAAAGTATCAGCTCAACATTTACCAGGAATTAAGGTACCATCAGGGAACGTAGATTTCATAGGCCATTGGCGACAGCAAATATTATAACCGCCAATGGTAGCTTAAAATGAGCCAAGTTGTAGTCGGGGTAATATAAGGGGCGGGAGTAGGAGGGGGGGGGGGGGAGGAAGTTATTAGCGTCTTATCTTTTTAGGCATCTGCGCATTCACCGATTGGATTAACCATGTGTAGCGATTTATAGTTTTCTATACTGTACTCGACAAATTCAAACATTAATATTTTATTAATTTAAAATAAGAATATATTTTAAAAATATATATAAACCACCTAAAAATCACCACTAATATAAATTATTAACTGACTTGAAATTTGAATTTATAACAAAAGCATGACTAGTTCATGATTTAATTAATTCATGAAAATAATGCTAAATCCAAAAATGTTTCGTTGACCGTGTCAAGTTTAAAAGTTAAATTAAATTTCTGATTAATATAGGATGCAAATTTGAACTTTATAAAATGTAACGTAAAACATATTCATAAAAAATAACGAGGCTATTTTTAGAATCGTATTAATATAATTATATTATATATAATTTGTTTCAATTGTTTAGAGGCCAAGGTATGCAAACTATTTCCATTATTTTTGAATGGATAAAAGTCCTCACACGACTAGTTCTTTAAACTATAATTTTTATTATTTGCTTTTAAGTACAATCATTAACTTCGTTCATTAAGACACTAAAATTTAACGATGAACACTTCAATTTATTATTTTGTTTTTCAGCAAAAAAATCATTACTCTACATAAAGATTTTCGAAACTAAATAATTATAATTCATTGTTGTATAATCAGATAAATAGAAAGAAATAGTTAATAGATATTGGAAAAATTTCTCAAATAATATTATTTATCAAACCTAATCAAAATCAGGGTCTTCTAATAAGAAAAAACTTAAAAGTATAACTAAAAATGTTTAAATGAACATAGAAAGCTTTCTAACAACCAACGCTGTGAACTAAAATCGCAATTGAATTTCAGCTGCTGCTTATAGCAAATAACACGAAATAACTGTATTCCAAAGTTACTCGAGTAACAGATAACTATCAGGAAATGAAGGAATGAATGAATTCAAATTATTTAGCAGAACTTGCGCAGCTGATACTTTAGAGAAAGAATGATCAGAAATCAAATATTCATGAATCCGACTGAAAAATTGGAACGGACTAATAATGAAGTTGTAAATTGTTAATTAAATGGGTTGGTGGGGTTTGAGAGGCTTCGCTTCCGAATGGAAAACTGAACTTTTATATAGGGTCCGGAATTAATTTGATTCTTAGGCACTGTGTACATTACAACCATTTATTAGGGATTTATTAATATTAATTATTATTATTATAAATTAATATTATTTATTAATATAATTAGTATTGGGGATTATAAAAATATTATTGCGATTTAAACACATTTGTTTCTGACAACATTGTTTTTAAGTTCTGTCGATTTTTTTTATTTGTATTCTTTTAAAATATGATTTATTACATAAAAGGGGAGAGGAGCCATATTTTCAGTTACTTCAGTCATACATTGCTCATACTGCTGAATTTTCGAAATTGGATCTCGTATAGGATGCAGCTTCACCACTGTGCGGCTGGACAAAGTGTGGGCTACTGATCTGCGTTACGGATGCACCTTGGGTATGATGAGATCATGGTTCTGTATTTTCCTTAATTGTTTCTTCGGATTTCTTTGAAGTCTCGTACTTTTATACTCCACATTCACTGTCTTCAGCTCCCCTGCACTGATATTACCATGAACAACAGTCTTTTCCTATGTTTTCGACTATCACTGCGAAAAACAACATACTCCACCTTACCTGATTTAGTTAGCGTAAAATCCCTCGTCGAAAGCGATAATGTAAATAGACAGACAAGATTAAAAACCCCCAACAAAATATATTGTCTGTATTTGTATGCCGTTGAGATATTCAAGGGTTATCGCCTTGGAGGTCAACAGTTCGGAGGCATACTAGGCATATTACGCGCATACTAACAATCAGTCTGGCATACGTAATGAATACACGCATATTATTATTTTTGTCTCGGGATACGAAACAAATAGAAATGAAATACAATATTTCATTCAGTACATTAAATGTAACATCTCTATTTGAATGCATTGAAGACAAACTATTTTTTGTGGCAAACTTTTTCTAAACTTTATAGCATACCCAACTTATGTATAGATATCTCCATTTTGTTGTACGCGAATTTTGATATATATGAAAACGTTATTTATCATTAAATGATATACGATTCTTAGAACTTTATATTTTTCTTAAAATTACGTCTCAGTAAACCTTCAGTCGTTCAGCAGCTTAATTACTACCTTCAAAAGTTTAAAATGATTTTAAAAAAACTTTGGTGTGAATAAAGCTCAATCCCTCATTATTTCTACCTTTATATGATTTACTTCCCATTGGTTTGCTTAGATTCGGGAATGATGCTGAATCAATATTCGGACTGTTTTCTTTTCAAGGAATTTGCGACATCAAAAGGATGAAAAGTTCTGATGGTTTTAAAGCTAGACAAACCTTATATAGTTGCAAAACGGGTTAACATTCGAAAAATGATATTTTGATTTCATAAGCTACTTTGTCTTCAATTTTTAGAGTATAATGAACGAGCAAAACTAATATCTATAATAATGAAAGAACAGATCGCAAAACACCTACTTTCTCCGAGTATAAAAGGCTGAAAATATGTATCTGAGTACGATTCATCTTCAAGATATGCACCTGAAGATCGGATTTGTAAAATTCCGTTTTGTATTTTTATTGAGTGTTTTTATTGGAGACCCGACTTGAGCCACTCAATTTTTTTTATGTAACCCCGCAACGCGGAGCCAATCAGCTATATACTAATAAAGAAAAAAAACTCTAACAGCTGTAAAACCAGTTATGAGGTTGGACGGTTTTTCGTAACTTTCTCAAAACAGTTCAAAGTAGATATAACCCGGTTTGCATCTGGGCTACTTATCTATATTTTGCGCAACGTAATATTCAGTGAGAGACTCTGATGCAGTCAGTGTAAGCTTCACAGTTATGCTTTTTTCTAATTAAATTAAACTAATCCGGGAGAAGTCACTCCTTATATTTTCACAAAGTATACCATCTAATGTTATATTGTTTGTTTTAATATTTAACTTCCAAATCTGAAATTGTATTGCCTTCTCACGAAAATTATAAGAAATTTAACCCATTTACCCAAATCTTTAAAATATTGTTGTTAAATCTCCTACCAACTCAAACTTCTTCTAAGCAGTAACATAGTTTTCGGAAAGTAACTCCTTTTGAAATATTACGTTTTACCTATATTCCGCACTAAAAGCAGCATTTCAATTTAAAAATACAAGTTTTGAGTGTTTCCTGTTGTCTGAATTTGTTATTGATAAATCGACACGTTATTTTTTATATTCTAGAGTTTCCATTCATCCTTGGAATACAAATACAACCGTTGAGACTTTTTAAACGGGATGCTCGAAATTGTCTTTAAATATATTCCATTTCAATTTTTCGTCGAAAATGACGAAATATTTTCTTGAGTTTCTACAAAACATTTTGCGATTTTCGAAGATTCATTTCTTTATTTTTGACAAAAAAATTGAATTAAAGTATATTTAACGGCCCTTTCGTGAAAATTGAACATTCATTTTTAGCAATGAGTACAAGAGAAATATAGAATATATTATATTTTTTTCTGTTAAATTCTTTTTTAAAATATGCAATCCGTTGTAAAATGTAATTCTTTAAAAATACTATAAATTACTACTTTTAAAATCTCAAAAATGCTAACAAATCACAAAATTGTAATATTTAATAAACTTTCGTTAATTTTGTCCAAGTTTTGGATGTTTTTAACAGATGCGAGCCGTCTATTGCTTCACATTATATTATTAATTTGTTGCTGTTTTTCGAAGAAAATGTAGTATTTAAAATTCTTTTCGCTTCCTTTCCCCAGTTTAATATCAATTAGTATACTCTTCCAAGGAACGCCCAAAGCCCATTAAATTTTTTAGTTCCAAATCAAAACTCCCAATCCGATTCACCTTTACTGTGCGAAAAATCTCGTTTCTAGATTCATCAATTATTTCGGGGCAAGAGGCTCAACACGTACACATTTTGCCCACCACGAAATGGTATTCAATGTCAATACAACCACCCGATAAAACTGCTAATTAAAATTTATCGATTTCTCTAACTCATTCATCTTTTTGCCGCTCAAAATTACATGCAGGGAAAAAATCCGACGAGAAAGGGAAAAGGAGGCCTCAAACACTCGCCATCGGTCTTCAAAAACGGATTTTTCCGCCGTAACATTTTTCGTCTTCAAATATACAGTGAACTTCGGGAAATGAAAGACTTGGCTCAACTTGTCCGTGGGAAGTGTGGCATGTGCCTCCCTCCAACCAACTCCTGAAACAGGGTGCGTGCCCCAGTGGCTGCAGAAGCACACTAGCTGCAATGGGTTGTCGTCGCACGAGACCTCTTGCGTCTCGCATGCTGTTTCTTAGGAAACTTCTAGAGAAATGGGGATATTTTTTTCCATTTATACTTGGGTAGGAGGAAATGGAGAGTTTTCAATAATCCCACACATGTATACGTATGTCTGGAAGCGTACAAAATGCTAAATAGTATGAAATAAAATATCTCGTATACTCAATAATAATAAATTATCTTGAATAATATTAAATTTAGCAAAAATCCAGCCATTTAAAATACAAAACATAAGGTTTCCTTTCCATCAAAATTAAGGACTTTCATAAGACAGATTTTGATGTTTCAAATATTTAGGAACGGATACGGCGCCAGTAGGGGGCTGGGGAGGGGTGCTGTAGCTACAACGTCGGAGCAGGCTAGCTCCGTTCGTTGGGTAGAAGGCGTTATGCTCATTGTTAAAACAAACAAAAAAATTTAAAATATATTATCAAATTGGCTGTTTTAATAACATTTATTTACATTATTTAAAAAAATACATTACATTTTCTAAAGGCTAGCCCCAGACGAAAAATTTACGCAATTATTTTACTTTTTGTCGGGGAAACTTTGCTCTCACGGCGGTTGCTTTCTTTTCCAGACAGTAACACAAGAAGATAATATCAGTTTTGTCGGACTGAGAACGTCGGTCCCTGTGGCCTCTTTCGTGTTTCGACCCTTGAACTTCTTAACAAAAGGAAACATCTCTCTTCCGAACTTTCGGATCGATTTCTGTCATGGTCATGCTTTTAAAGAGTAAGCTCTAAGGGCATACCCAACTGTTCCAGGGATTGGCAATTTAGGTAGTAAAAATATCATCTGTCAAAGAAGGAAAAGCAGTTTATTTCAAGAAAACCTATTTTTTTTCTTCTTTGAGCTTGTTTTTTACACGGTTGATTTCGAGGGGGGTTGTGTTCTACATAGCCGCATGATAGGACATATAGAGGAATCGCTTTGCCTTGCATCACTACACTAGTATTTAAAGTCTCCAAGAAGTAAGAGGTCATGTGAATGGACAGGTCTCTTGAAGTCAGCATTGAGAATAGTGTAGGTTCAATCGTGAAGTATCCACTATCAAATTGTGGTTTTAGAAACTAGTACCGTCAAACTTTCGAAACAACAATTGACAATTCGATAAAGGGGAGATGTTTTAAAAATTCTCGTGAATAAACATTTGTTATTTGTACCTGACAACTTAATAATATTTTATTGGTTAATAAAGTCAAATTTCTACTTTTTATTGATTTTCATTTTTTCTACATCTAGAAGAACTTTTGGTAATTTTTATATTGCCATTACTCTTTGAATATACTAGATTTTCTCTAATAATATATTGTTTCGTGCGAGGTTTAATTAACTATATTTCAACTTTTGTTGCTGTAAATTTTGTGCAATATAAAGCTATTTTGAATTGAATAATACAGTATCATTGTGGGAGACTTTTTTTTGAATGGGATCATTAAAAATAATTATTGAAAAAATTCTAAAAAAGTTAGTTCACAAATTATCAGTTCTTGTTCTAACGGGCAGTCGTGGGCCGTCGTAAAATAAAATGAACAGTCGTTAAATCCAATAAATTGTTAGTTAATCTTACTTGGTAAATTAAACATGTTGCGTTTGTAAAATGAAAATATAAAATGGAATTTATTAGATAAATCTGATTTTTAATTTTAAAAAAAATTCCTAAATTACTTAAAAATAGGTTAAACGAGAGTCAACGTTTGAGATCCATTCTTTGTGTATTAGGCAAAGGCGATTCCATCGTCTATTGAGTATTACTTAATTTTGAATTTTCCAGACGGACTTAAATATTAAAAAGGACTTTTCTCTGTAACAAAACTTTCCTATCATGGTCACTTTCCCATACGACATTAACATTTATAGAAAAACAAAATTAATTTTAAAATTGAATGAAATCCTGTTTTATAAAATGGATATCACAGTGAAAGTGAAATTTTTCGGATAACAAATTGGATTGATTTTAAGATATATAGAAAGTTAAGAATTAAAAAAAAATCTTTTTATATATAGATTTTCAAAACAAGTACAAAATCTAAAATATATTCGAAAAAATTAAATATTTCTTTAAAAAATATGTGACACATTTAAAAACACTTTTAAAATTGTAATATCAATCGGGTTGTCGTAATGTTGTTTAGAAAAGGTAATGGAAGAACTAAACAATTGCTTAAAAAATTGTTTTTAAAATATTTCACTTGAACAATAATTTATCTACAAACCTATCTGAAAATAATTTCATTGCAAATAGCTGATTTTTGTTGGAAGACGTACGGTCTTTTATAAGAATAAATGTTTAATATATGTTTTTAAATTTTTTAAACGCCTCAAAATTAAATGAACGAAAAAGATGCTAAAACATAACGTCTTAACTCTTTAACTCCCAACTTTTTTGTCGTAGAAAAAAAAAAACTTTTAAATTTTTTACGTCAACTTTGTGTAACAGCTCGATTTGTAATGTATAATCTCCGGAGCAAAACTTACAGCACAATGTTTATGTAATATGCGTTATATAAAGCAAAGACTGTTTTTATTTTTAATTTTTCTACTTTGAATTCCTTTTAAATGTTTGAAGAATTTTGACAATTTAGTTGTTTAAACTGAAGAAATTAGACCACATTTCCCTCATGTAGCAAAAACAAATAACTTTTAAAAAAATCAAATAAAGTTTCGAAAAAGAATTGTTTTCTCTGTAATACTCTTAATTTTATCAATTTTTAGGAGCGCGGTGTTGTACGGTGGCACTCGCCGCATAACCCTCAGGGCGTCTCTGGTCGGGGAAGACTAGCCCCCCAATTTCCAAACGTCACAATTGTTTATGTCTACAAAAATCCAAAACGTCGCAATTTTATCATCCTAATATACTAATTTTGTTCTTTTCTGTTATAAAATTCTTTCGGAAAACAGAAGTGCTTCGTTTTGGTTTGGTATTGTTTTGTTAATAACGTCGCACTAGAGCTGCACAGTGGACTATTGGCGACGGTTCGTGGCCTATCTCAAAGGAAAGACCCGGGAACGATACCTCGTATTTTTGAACCATGGTCAGATGACGAGGAAACACCTTTACTGGCACACAACGCCTTCAATAGACGTCGAGTCTTTGGACTACGATCAGATTTATCGTGCACCAGTCCCGTATACACGCCGATCATTTTTGCGGATGTTCTGAACGACATTCCTAGTATTTGTAGAGAAGCTGGCAACCCTCCGATCACAAGATCACTACTTTTTTTTACTTCTCTTAGTCAAGACCGTCGCACAGGATCGAACCAGGAGCCCTTTGATTCCTAGCTGACGCCTTTATCCACTCGTCCACGCTGGCCACCAGAAGTGCTTCGTAACGATGGGTCATCTGAGTCGCCCTCTTCATGGTCTAATTCACAATTTATTTCATATGTGGAGAAGAGTATTCTCCGCGGCAAGGGATCACCTTGCACTTCGTCATCACTTTTGCCTGAATGTTTGTCAGTCTCTGCATCAGCACCTTCAATAGGGGGCTGGATAACCACATTCATATGCTTGACAGTCATGGCCACTATCTGAATCAGCATCACTCTCGAGATCAAAAAACACATCTGAAGCTTCATTTAGTGTGAGACTGAAAAGAAGGGGAAGGGGGGGGGGGGGGGGGGGAATACATATTTTGTTATAAAGATATTAAATATTTACCTAAAATATTTTGTTTTTAAATCGTAATTAAATGTTAAACCATGTTTAACTTCTCAAATTAAAATAAATAATCAAATCGGTATTGGTACCTTTAAAATAATAACTTCACATTCCGACGGTTGGCAAGATGACTTGCCAATCAATAATACGTCTACCCGACATTTATAAAATAACCTTCTTTGGAGTTTTTTAGTGCATTAATATAAATAATATAAACAATGGATTCAATTATAAGAGAGGAAGAAATTCATTTTTTGTCCCAAGGTCTCTCTTACTTTTGACTAATAACTGATCAATTGAAAAGTAATGAAAAATCTGTGTTAAAAATGTCCTTGCCTGAAACTCGAGTCCAATTAAAATTCTTGTTCATTTTTTTGTAAATAGATATTATATTTAGAAATGGATACACTTTTTCATGCGAGTTTTTTTTCTTCGATGTCATTTCCAGTCACGCTACTTTACGTGCTTCAACATATCCTCTACTGCTGTCATATTTACACGTCCGAGTATTTCTAATTTTTTCTCATACTTATAAAAAAAGAAAATTAGTCATATGAGTCTCATTTTTCGAATCATTTTTGTACCCAAACACTTTGAATAAACTACTTACATTGCATAAACATTAAAAACAAACAAACAGACCTATTACGCGATGTACCCGGAGTGTGACAACTGCATACACAACTACAGACACAGTATTCCAATGCTTCAAATTTCGATAAAATTTATTGCAACATTAATTTGATGTTTACAACTACATAAATGTTAATGCTATATAACTCGAGTTTGATTTTTAAGTATCTAGTTTCACTTTCACTTAAGGATTTATGGGTTGTGGGGGGCTCACTAGTTGCACGCGGTGAATTGTGAATTACGAAAGCACACTGCATCGACATTTTGATTCCTCGAATCTTATTATTTCTCTACAGACTCGACTGGTTGCAGCGTGTTGGTGAGAAGGTGTGTGCTAGCCAACGGTGTATGAAGTGATAGTACCCGAGACAAAATAAAGGTGTATGCCACTAGTATGCCGCATACATGTGGCATACGTATGCCTCGTATGCCCTGTGAGAATATCCCATATTACTCTGGCATACGGAGGTGGTATGCGACATGTATGCGACTGGCATATCACCTCCGTATGCTACATGTATGCGGCTGGGATATCACCTCTGTATGCGACATGTATGCGGATCGCATCAATTGTGAAGGTTACATGACGGCTTTTTTCCACGATGTTTAGATTAACTTTTGAAAAAAATATCATTATTATTTTTATTTCACATTTGGTAGAGAGTAAAATGCTACTTTCCTTTTTTTTTGGAAACAGTAATTACTTTAAATATAATTATTCTTAAAAAAATTGCGGCATGAAATGTAATAAAAAAAATACTGCTTAAATAAAAGTTGCTTATGAGATTTTTAAAAAGATCTCAATGTATGACTTTATAATTTTATACGAATATAATTAGGAAATCCAGGATTAGGATTTTTAGTTCGAGACTATTATTTTTCTTTTTTTTTTAAATTACATTTCTTGAAGAGGATTTTTTGAAGCTCAAACTTTTGCTTTAGTGAATGCAAAACTATTCTATGTATATTCATATGAAATTATAATGTCATACATTGAGATTTTTTTTAAAAATCTTATAAGTAACTTTTACTTAGGCAGTATTTTTTCTTATTACATTTCATGCCACAAAAACTTTTTTAGAATAATTACATTTAAAGCAATTACTGTTTCCAAAAAGAGAAAGTAACATTATACTGTCCACCAAATGTGAAATAAAAATAATAATGACATTTTTTCAAGTCATTCTAAACATCATGGAAAAAAGTCGTCATGTAATATTCACAAGATTTATAATCCCCTTAAAATTTGAAACCTGCTCTTGGGCTTAACATGAATAATAAATTTGTTGGGAATATTTTTCGTAGTATAAATGAAATTTTTCATGTCAAGAAACTGATATCTATCAATTGCAAAATAATGACTAATATCCCAAACAAAGTTTAATGATTCTGACATGAAAAAACAACAAAATAAATATTAGTTAAATAAAAATTGTGGCCTCTAGGCCCGGGCCTAATGTGCCTTTTGGTAATTCATACCTTGATTCTCCCAGCACCTTCCATAATAAATTCATTCCCGTCCTGGGACTCTACTGAGGACAGTAGTGTAAAAACACCGATACGGAGCCGCGGTGCTGTGTGGATTTTGGTGGTGCTCTGTGGATTTTTGGTGGTGCTGTGAGAATCAGGGAGGATCTCGTCTGTCAAGCCGTGGATCAGGGCGGATCTCGTCTGTCAAGCCGGGGTGCACCTGGCTCTAAGCCGAGGGGGCGTGGCCTAATGGAGATGACCAATCAGAGTCTTGTGTGAGGATGACCTCATGAACAACCAATCAGGTGTCAGTAAGTGACGTCACACGCAGGGGACATCGTCGGGGAACAGGTGACGACGCAGCGCCGCCGATGGGCATGTCACACCGTGTCTCAACGTGTTCGTACAGGAACGGACCAATCAGAGTCTTGTTTGAGGATGACCTCATGAATAACCAATCAGGTGTCAGTAAGTGACGTCACATGCAGGTAGCGTTGTCGGGGCAAGGTTTCACTAGTTCTGCTTGTAACCGCAAGACGGCGCTGCATGTAGGGGAACGGACCAATCAGAGTCTTGTTTGAGGATGACATCATGAAGAACCAATCACAAGCCAGAAGAGGGGGCAATTCTTCTCCGTCGTCGGTATAAAAGACGATGTTCAAGCCAAGCTCTGGCATTCTCTTAGTAGAACCTGCTCTTGCGACTACTCTAGTTTAGCTTAGCTTTAACTTTGTTTAAAATGACTTCTTTAAAACGAAAAGCTGATTTTGATACTACGATTGAAGATATTCCACCAAGAACCTTCCTCCTTGGAGACGATATTTTTGTTTCCTGCAGTTTTTTCAACAAGCGAGTTCTGATTCATATTCGTCGATATAAAAAGTGTGGAGAAAAGTACTATCCTTCGACTGATGGAGTTACGTTATCGCCATCCCAATTCTCGATTCTCCTAGGATGAAACCCCTCAAGAGAAAGTGCTTTAGAGAGAACCCTTTTGTGGACTATTTTATTGAGAACTCATTCAAGCCAGCAAGCGATCCTGTGTCCATTTTATCGGAAACTCAACTCAGCATTAAAGATGAAGACGACAACAAAGAAATACTTTTTGAGCTGCTTGATTCCAGTATGAAGTTAAAAAGTGAAATTACGTGCCGAAGCGGGAGAACTTATACAAGGGCCGTAACTGTGAACAGTGACCAATGGGAAAAGCTGTTTTCGATCGGAGACTCTGTTATGAGTTCTGCACTGCGGGAAAAGTATCGTCGTGCTTCCTTTAAACAACTTTATGAACTGGTGGCCAAAACGTCTATTCCATATCATGCTCCTGAATGTGCTTCAATGGATGAAGTTGAATGTTCGTTGACTTATATGGTAAAGTCTGCTTTTTACGATGTTATCTCACAAAGAAATGGATTGATGAACCCGCTACATACTTTAGACGAAACTCTATTGGCCGAAAATACAGTGAAAATTTTTAATGCATCTGTTATGGATTTAAGACCTTATTATGTAGCGGAAGCATTTCACGAAAAATTATGTCAATTTCCATTTAATCCTGTACCTAATCATAGTGTGTTAAGTTTTGTAACCATCCCATTTTTAAACTCTGTGAATATTTCAAATATGATTGAAATCGCTCGAGAAGCATTTTGTAGATTTTCTACTTAAATAAATATTGTTTTATCATTCATTTCGTCTTCTTTTTTATTTATTTTATTGCAAACATTATTATAATAAAATATTAATTATAGCATAAAACAAGGAAAAACATTGATATGACATTTTTGTATTAAATTTTCGTACCAACTTAAAGGAATAGTACTTTCCGAGAAGCCGGCGATTAGCCTTTGGTTCACTCTCGTGGTCCTGATCTGGCTACATGTCTGTTTCTGTTAGATATGTATAAATAGTTCAACATAGTTTTTTCAAATTCATTTATGTGTTAGTCTTCGTGAAGTAAACATGAATTTTAATGCTGCTTATAGAGATCCTAGACATTCGGATAGTTTTGGAGGGGTCAATGCACTGAAACGGACATTTAATGGAAATGTAAAGGAAGTAAAACATTGGCTATCTCAGAAAGATTCCTATAGTCTTCATAAACCTATCCGTCACAAGTGCTTTGGAGACTATTTTCAACACCCCGTTTACTTCAATCTGATTCCGGAACAGAACTGACAAATACTCTCGTTCAAAGTTACTTAAAAAAGTTGAATATTAAATTCTTTTTTACTAAAAATGAAACGAAAGCCAGCATAATTGAAAGATTTAATCGGACTTTGAAAACCAAGATGTGGAAATACTTTCCAAGTTTACTTTTTCTTACAACAAAACGACAAAGCGTGCTAAAATTGATGCTGTTCAAGGTACTTCTCTGTATCTTGAGAAACTTGGTCCTCTTTTAGGTTTTAAATCGAATACAATGATTCGAGGAAGTATGAAAAGTGAAATTCAAGCTGATGCTCAAGCAGGCCTTTCTTTTTTCTACGTATATACGGACCTGGTTTCACCACAAATAGTAGGGGACGTGTATGCACCTCTTTTGAGAATCATCAGAGTAAAGGGACAAGACGGTGACACGATTAGTCAATATTATGATAGACCTCAGTACTTACCAGTGAGTCAACGCTCCTTTCAAACCATTAATATAGAATTGAGATTAAATTCAGGGGGCTTTGTACCCTTTGAAAAAGGAAAAGTTTTAATCGTATTACATTTTCGATTGAGACAAATTCTATAAATACACGAACATTCGGACTGCTTGGTTCATTTAAGCTTTAGAAGTCAAGATGAGAGTACCTTACGTGTGCTGCACAAAAAAATTCGAAGAACATTATGCCTCTCAGACAGGTGAAGGCTTACCTTATTATAAGGGAGTCTCTTTTCAAAAAGGCTATGGATTAGGAACTGTATTTCGTCGATTATTTAGAACGGCTTTCCCATTCTTGGTGAAAGGTGCCAAAACCATTGGTAAAGAAGCTCTACCAGCCGGGTCACGAGTCGCATCGGATGTGTTATCTGGACAAAATCTGAAAGAAGCAGTCAAGACAAGAACAAAAGAAAGTGGGAGAAATATAGCTCAGAAAGCTGTTGATCGAATCCAATCTATGGTGGGTAAGGGAAAGTATAAAAGAAAGCGTAAAACACGAAATGGAATCATTTCATCTAAGAAGCGCAAGGTGATAGGACGTGATATTTTTGATCCGTAATGGCGTATTTACTCAAAGATTCCCCAGAATTTGTAAAAAATGAGTTGGAACTTTTCCATCTGCCAGGGACTCAAACTGTCATTCAGAGTGAACAGTGGATAGAATTTCATCCCCTCTCCAACGTTTTTGACGGCGGACCAGTAGAATTTCATATTTCCGGTAGCGGCGAAGATTATGTTGATCTTAGTCAAACTCAACTTTACGTTAAAGCAAAGATTTTGAAGAACGATGGCACTCCTATGGCAAAAGAAGCAAATATTGGCCCTGTAAATTTATTTTTACATTCCTTATTTACGCAAGTGGACATTACATTGAACGATCGGCTAGTTTCAAATTCCAGTAATACATACGGATATGAAGCCTATTTACGAACCCTTTTATCTCATGGTCAAGACAGTAAGGAATCGCAACTCACATCAGAATTATTTTACAAAGATTCAGATGAGGGCTTGAAGAAACGTTCTGATTTCTTTAAAGAAAGTGCATCCGTAGATATGATTGGATGTATTCACAGTGATTTATTTCATCAAGAAAGACTATTGTTAAATTTAGTGGACTTAAAAATTAAATTGATACGAAGTAAACCTGAATTCTGCTTACAAGGATCTGAAGGATTTAAAGTAGTATTGGATAAAATTTCTTTATCTGTACGAAAAGTTCGTGTAAGTCCTGGAGTTATTTTAGGACACGCAAAAGCTTTAGAGAAGGGGACGGCAAAATACCCCATCAACAGAGTGCTATGTAAAGCTTATTCCATACCGAAAGGAAACATGTCCATTGCTCAAGATAGTGTATTTATTGGTCAAATGCCGAAGCGAGTCATCATAGGATGCGTGGATAACGAAGCCTTTCATGGATCTTTTACCAAGTCACCTTTCCATTTCGAGCATTTCGACTTAAATTTCATAGGAATATATATTGATGGTCAACCCGTTCCTCACAATCCATTAGAGCTCAATTTTGCTCAAAATAACTTTATAAGAGCTTATCAAAGTCTATTCTTGGGCACTGGAAAAATAGGGGAAGATAGAGGTTCCTTTATATCCAGAGAAGAGTACACAGATGGTAATGTCATTTATGCGTTTGATTTGTCCCCAGACCTGTGTGCTGGAGATCATTTGAATCTTATCAAACACAGCAATTTAAGATTAGGAATTAAGTACAGTAAGCCGCTCCCCCAGACTGTATGCGTCGTTGTGTTCGCAGAATTCGAAAATTTAATTGAGATAAGCAAGACAAGAAATATCCTGTTTGACTTTGGAAATTGAATGAAGATGAATGGACAACAACTCTTTCACATTCTATCGCACGACACTGCGACGTCACCTTTTTTCAAAGGAGTCTTCGCGAAGAATACCCTCCCACCTTTACAAAGCAACTCGTGTGCTATAGTAAATACCGACGACTTCTCTCAACCTGGTTCTCATTGGTTAACATTGTTTTCAAGTAATCAGAAAAAATTAGAGTTTTATGATTCCTACGGAATGTCTCCTGATTTCTACGGAATCGATACATCTTACTATTCCAACATAGAATGGAATTCCATTGTTTTACAATCTCTTACATCCAACGTGTGCGGACACTATTGTATTTATTTCTTATTGAAGCGATGTCAAGGTCATTCTATGTACTCTATAGTGGATCACCTGTATATTACCAATGTATCAGATTTTCAAGTGTATCAATTTGTAAAAAAGAAATATGGTGTAAGATTAGTTTTTAAAAAATAAATATATTTGATTTGTATCCCTTGTGTCTTTCCTCTGTCATGTTTTCTTGAAGTGATTTCATTACTTTTAGGTACACCATTTTTAACTAAAAGTTTTTCTTAAAGTTAATTATACACAACTTTTTTAAAAGAATATTTTATTTTCCTAAAGTTTTAATACTTTTTACCTTTCTTTTTATCCTAAAGTTTTTTTTTCAATTTTCTTTTTAAAGTTTACTTATACATATTTCTTATCCTAAACTTTTTTTTTCAATTATAAGATTTTTTTTTTATATTTTTTTATCCTAAACTTAATTTTTTATATATATTTTTTACATTTTTTCTTTTAACTTTTTTCTTTTACATTTTTTTTTCCTTTTAAATTTCTTTTCTTTTTTTTTTACTATTTTTCTTTTTTAATATTTATTTTTTACATTTTTATTTTTAAAGTTTATTTTTACTAATTTTTTTTTTAACTTTTCATTTTTTTTTTTAAATTTTTAGTTTTAAAATGTAATTTTTACATTTTTTATTCTAAAGTTTTTTTTTTTTTACTTATAAGATTTTTTACTTATAATTATTTTTTTTATCCTAAAGTTTCTTTTTCTTTTCCACTATATATTTTTCGAATTCATATTTAACTTTTATATGTATGTAATATATTTTATAACTCTTCGTCTCCCCACTATAAAATTATACCAGTACTTTAATTAACTTTCTTTAACTTTGTATATCGCCCCTTTTACCAGTACCAAAGCACAATATACCCCTCTTAGATTTAGGATGAGTCACCAATACACATGTGACCACTTCCCTCCCACGCCACTTCAAAATCCCGAACTAAAAACTAGAAATGCGAATCAAAAGTAAAGGAGCCAATCAGAGGTGTCCAGGGTAAATTCTTCTTCTTATAATCGCCATCTTGAAACAGATTCCGATGTAACCTCAAAACTGAAAGAGGTCGTGCTATGATGTCCTGCACAATAAAGGATTATTCACAAAAAAAAAAAAAAAAAAATCTGTAATGATTATTATTTAGATTTGCAGTCGTTAGTTATTAGATGATAAGTTCCATGATGCAGGGATAAAACTGAGGGCCGATGATCAATTCAAACATTTATTTCTCCGGACTTCACAGCCCGACTTGCTAGCTCGAGGTTACATCCTGAATCTGTGTATCAAGATGGAGATTATGAGAAGGAGACTGGACCGTGGACGCCTCTGATTGGTTCATCTCGGTTTTGGTTCGCATTTTTAGGTTTGGGTTTGGGATTTTGAAGTGGCGTGGGTGGGAAAGCAGTCATATGAGGGATGCTTTTGTACTGCGAAAAGGGGGCGATATCCATAGTTAAAGAAAGTTATTTAAAGTACATTTTAAAGGGGGAAATAGTTATAAAATATATTACATGTATTTGTGTTGATGACCTGTAAAGTAAAAATAATAAAGGACAACAAGATACAGCAACGTCATTTATTGGAAAACTAAAAATGGCTCCATTTGTTTCTGCGGGCATACATAGAAGGTTTTACAATGTTATTTTCTCTATAGAATTTTCTTTTTACATCCAACATGGAAGGAAAATGCAAATCTCGTAAAGCATTTAAGAATACAGCTTGTCCGACAGGAACTTTTTTCCTATTACGAAGAAAGTCATTCACCAGCATGACAATATTAGTGTGTGGGATAACTTTATCTTGATAAATAATTTCACCTTTGTCCGTCCATTTTAATCCATTTTGATTTTTCAAAAACTGTAAAATGTCTATAGCCGTCTTTCTGTGTGGAATAGGCACGGTATGCATAACTGCATCTTCAAAGGTATCTTCTTTCTTCACATCTTGCAACGTCTTTTTATCTGGATCAGAATCTGGAGGTGGTTTTCCAAGCTGGTCGTAATTTTCCAAGGTTTTAAGGTACCGAGTAGCTTTTTCACTTTCTGTGAGATTTGTATTCTGAAGGGTATTTGTTATTTCTTGATCAAAAGAGTTTGGTTCACGAGGAATTTCTTGAGATTGTTTGTCGATCAGGGTGTACTTTTGTAGGGCTTGCAAGTAGAGAGATGCTTTGTCGCTTTCCGCGAGTTGTTTATTCTGAAGAATACTTGTCATTTTTCGATCCAGTTCAGAGAGATGTTCCATTAATTGTGCCCTGTCTTCAGGTATCAATATAAACTTTTTACTGTGCTCCATGAATCAATGAGCTGATGATTGAAATAGCTGCAGGTAATAAGACTGAAAGAAAACCGTCTCCTTTTTGAACAAGTAGCTTTCTTTTTTTATACAAAGGAACCTTTTTGTCTGAAAGCTTTCGTAAGCACGTCTTATGCTTAGAAATACTATTTATTTGGCTGTTAGTGAGAGGTACGTTTCCGTGAAGTACGTTCAAGACGCATTCACACAAAGACTTGATAATACTATTGGGAACTTTTTGAACGATTTGCTTCGGATTTTTACTTTTCGAGATCACTTTCAGGAGCTGTAAGGTCTGCTCTGTACACGTAGACATCTTCACATCGAATGATTGTAGTCACTGTTGACAGCTCTATTTAAAGCCACTCTGCAAAATTTTCCGTATGCAATTGCTTTTACCAATGCACAATGGATAAAGTCAGGAGGATGCACCGAACAGGATGCATGCGTTGGCATCAGGTGTTCAACTTTTGGACAGTTGAAATCTTCTAAATTATAGCACTTGCGTCTAGTTAACACTTCTAAAAAATGTTGCTTTTGTATGCCCTTGACGTAAATATCGGAAAATACTTCGAACAAAAGATATAAAATACTTTGAAATTTAAAATAAGGTAAAGATCCTTCTCTCCAATCCATAAAATGAATGTTTCTTGTTACCCAAGAAAACTGATTTCTCTGCGTAAGGGATAATTCTTCAAATGGTGACGGAGGCTGAAAATACCATACGCCCCACAAATGATTGGCATTCACGGCGTAAAATGCTAGTTCTTTGACTACAAATAGTCCCGACGGAAGCAGAAACCCTTCAAAATCAATCACGGCTGACATCCTTCCAGTTTGAGAGATGAAATACAAATGAAGTTAGCGAGGTTGATACACGTAATATATATCTCCAGGAAACATCCCCGTGCGCATGCGTAGAGAATCCTTCGTATTACTTTTCAGATCAACGAATAAATAACCGTACGGCTTCGAAGTAGCATCTTCATAACACTCTTGAAAAAACTTCACTTTTCTCGGATATAGTTTTGGAGATGCTCTTCTTATTTATAGATGGTTTCGATCTTCTTCTGATGGAATTCTAAATGCATGACTTGGGATTGGTCTCTTTGGTTCTTAAACAGCGCCAAGTAATGTGCATTCAAAGAAATTTCTCGCATTTCTTTTCCCTTATGAAACACATTTTGTACTATAAAGATGATACTGATATTTCGGTGGTGTGACATTTTAGTAAACATCTTTGTCAATTGAGCATCGTTTCCAAGCTCACTCATTAAATCGTCTACTACAATCAATGCATCCGAATATTGATTTAAATTTGAAGGTAAGCCTTCATGAAATGAAATGTTTGGTATTTCTGCATATAACTTTTGAAATATTCCATAGCACCATACCATCGTTTTTGGAAAGGGTAGTATCATTTTATTTTCGATCATTTTTTTCACGAAATGTGTCTTGCCACTACCTGTGGGACCTGCAACTATCATAGTAAACGGATGTTTCAGTCGTAAAATATCCATACTGAATGCTGAATTTTGGAGATGCTCTTCTTATTTATAGATGGTTTCGATCTTCTTCTGATGGAATTTGAACTCACATGTCGGCTAGTGAATAAGGTCCGAATGGAAGAGTGCTCACGCGGTCCTCTAAGATGTGTCTCTTCTGATCATATGGGGAAAGGGCCAACTTATTTGAAGTAATGGTAAATATGTCATGGCGCTTGGATCGTATGAGATTCATGCTGGTCACAAGTTCTTGGTGTTGAAACAGGCACTTTGTATAATCTTCAAAATTAATTTTTTGATGGATGGTGGCCTTCTTAATACCCTTCAGCTTCTTGGTGATATTGTCATGGCCTATTTTGAAGGCATACATCTTGGATCTGAGTCCTACGAATTCAGTCATGATTTCACCCTTGGTCTCATCTTTCATCTTCCCGATGACTTTTTTGTTGACGAGAGGAAATCCGAAAATATTGTTGGCAGGATAATCCGATGTATCGTACAGGTCTATGTCCTCCTTCATGTCTTTGTAAACATCTTTGGTGAGAATATTGTAGATCAGACTATCC
This sequence comes from Troglohyphantes excavatus, assembly GCA_963932185.1. NCBI lineage: Eukaryota > Metazoa > Arthropoda > Arachnida > Araneae > Linyphiidae > Troglohyphantes > Troglohyphantes excavatus. The sequence goes on along the minus strand of OZ010676.1, from coordinate 65,634,048 downwards.
GTATCCATGTATAAGAGTTTCAGTCGCTCAGTTGGATATTTCATTATCATCTTGGAGTAGTGAAAGTCATACATGAGGGTCTTGGATAAATCCAATATTGCCATTCCAATGGTAATCGGCTTGTTGAATTTCAGTACGGTCCGTCGCATATGAAATGCTGCTAAAGTTTCGGAGAAGATGGTGCGATCTTGAAAGTTGGAGCGAGCAATCCATTTCTCAGCAGTTTTCTCGTTCCCGACCAACTTGATGTCCACTCGGCGTCGGATGTTCTCCATAGTTTTTCCAAAAATCGAATTGTTCATGAGTTTGTAGAAATTTTTCTAAAACTCATTCGTGGCAGAGGTGCACAGTTGGGTATTCAGGTCAATGTAAGTCTTTAGCCATGGCGATTGACTGAACTGCAAAATTCTATGCACAGCTGTCACTTGAAGTCCTTGTTGTAGGTAGAGTTGCAAATTTCGGTAATGTACAACATATCGTTCTTTCTTATGCAAAGTAGTCAGCAACCTCTTCTCTTTACAACCGGGTGGAGCTAACGTTTCTGGAGCAAGTGGTAGATCAGCATGTAAATCGTGTAGATGTGCTGGATACTCCAAATCAACTTCTAGGATGTATCCAAGTGCATTGTCCCAAGGGGTTTGTAAGACATCCATTGTCGGATTAATCCATGTATAATTACCAAACGGTAAGTATTGGGACATAGCCTAGCCATACAAATTATTAGCATCTAAATATAATAGATAATTGGAAGGCTGAGACTTGTCATAGTTTGGCATATAAGGGTTATTTGCCTTTGCGTAACGGTGAGAACATTGCGAGATTCCTCCAAGGGTACCATTTTCGACAAACAATAGCATGTCATAATCCGTGAGCAGTTCCAGTCGAATTGACGTTTTCTTCAGCATAGCATCCCAAAAGAGTCCGGGAGCGGTATAATACCACACGGGATCCAAGCCATAGGTTTTCATGCAGACATCTCGAAAACTTTCAAAAATCTCTGCTAACTGTAACACATCCGTCTTGACGTACAAATCAGCATACTCGCAAAAATTGCTTAACTTGAATGCATCCCACACTCCTTGAGCATGTTGGTAATCTTCCATGGTGATGTGCGATTCGTTCAGGCGGTTATAAAAGGCATCACGGGGTGGTAGCTCGGTTTCCTTGAATTTGTCTGGATGATTGACGTAATAATATGGAAAAACACCTTTACGCAGCAGGAGAGAAACATGAGAGGAGGGAAAGTGCGCCCGCACGTTTTTGAACTGAGCTTCTGAGAGATTTTTGGCCAGTTGATCTAGACTACTCGCCATGAATCGAAAGGAATCGATAAACCGAAGACTAAGTCCCTTGCCAATTTGTTTCGAGAACGAGATGTACTTTTCCGTGTTTTCTGGGATGACTGTAATGTTGAAATCGTCTCCTCCCAAGCACTTTACGAATAAATGGCTTCGTATCCGGATAAGTTATGAAACACCACTGGGATAAAGTCTGGAGTTCTGGCCTTCAGGTTGCAGGTATTACAAGCGGTTCCTCGAAACTTCTTCGTTTGATGATCGTGATCCTTCACCTTGTAATTCTTCTGGGTGAATTCCTTCTTGCACATGTAGCAGTGCGTTGCTTTCCGAAATGCCTCCAGCTCCTCTTTGGTTAAGGGATCCATTGGTAAAGGAGTTCTGTACACTTGTTGAATTTCCAGGGCTTCTAGCTTCATCCGCTCCATAAACACTTGAGCTGCGTTCGGTCCTCGGTACACGTAAGGGGCTTTGAAGAGTCCTATGGTCGACACTATGTAGTAACAGAAGCTGACAGCTTCATGTTTTTGGTAGGCTTCACTGTAAGACTTATCTGGGTTCGGCTGGCAAGATTCTATCGGTCGGGTAATGCACTCAAAGTCAGCATAGATCACGAATGGGACTTTCATGGTATTGATGTTTTTGAATACCACCCATTTATCTTCCGGCATAATGACTCGAACGGCCTCGTGCTGATTACAGCTCAGCTGATGACGGTGAAGAATAGGCTCCGTTGTGAAAAATTGTAGACAGCGGCGGCATATGAACATTTTCTTCTGGTAATTTGAATGCTGTCTTGATACGAGACGGGTTAGGTTCTTGATCCAGGCATAATGTGCATGTGAGTCAGTCTTGAGATACTATAAATCAATATGGGGATCCTTTTCTTCTGTGGTGATCATCAGCGGATATACTTGATAATCCTCGGTGAGTCCATATACATTGATGGATAGGTCATTCAGCTTCGCAAATTTCGGAATGTCTTGAATTTTAACAGGAAATTCAATACCTGTAAAATTGAGACTGTCCATATATGCCTCATAATGTTGCGTTCGGTATGCATGCTGAGTATGGTCTTCCACTGGATGGAGAGCGGAGAGGATGGCCCACATGAAGCAGCGATTGTCGTTGTTCTGGACATTGATGATAGCCTGCTTGCGTTTGATGGGTTCGGGAAGTTCGATGTATGTGGATCCACGCAGAGGGTTGTATTTGCTCGTTCGTACCTCCAATTCATGTATCCGTTCTAGGCTCCACCCAGATTCCTTGCCTTCAAAGTCCTCTGCTTCTTTGAGTAGTCTCTCCATCGTTTGTAAATACAGGGCTTCAACATTGGTAGAGGGAAGAACGATCTCATTCTTCGTTTTGAAGCATTTCTCCTCACTTAAGGGGTCACAGTACTCTCAAACTCAACACAAGCATGCCGAAAAAGCTCAATTTGCGATTACTTGTAACTCTTTTAAAAATTAATATTTTTGTTTAGATTTAATATCAGTAATGATTCACATATTTGTCATGAATTTAACATATTCAAACATTAAATAAGTTTAGCCAAATTTTAGAAATTTGAAAAAAGAAAATATCAAAGTTATTATTATTACAATATTTAGTATTTTCCTGCGCGCAAGATTCTGAACTAAACAAATGACTAAAATTCTTAATATTAGTTTTAAATTGCACATATGTATGTTGTTAATGACTTATAGAAACATTAATTCAATTTAAAAAACTTTAAATATTTTTTTTAATCAAAAATTAAGAAAAAATATTTTTTTTAAAGAAAAATTAACTAAAACTCGCACAATTTTTTTTTTGGTGATAAATTATTTCTAAAAGGAGCTATAACTTATAGAATAGGTTATTTAAAACATGTCTACACAATTTCAGATCCATAAAATGCTTAGTTTTTTTTTTATCCTGCGCGCAACCTCAAAATTTGCATTTTGAGAAAAATGACGTTAAAGTTATAATAGTATATAAAAACTGAAAAAATTGTTTTAATTACCTAAAACTCCCCAGATGCATAGGTGTCACCTTCTTTTAAAATAAAAGCTTCATTTTCGCTGGTTTTTTTTAGTCTTTTTGCTCTACGAGCCTCTAACGATGCATTGGTTGCCCTTTTCTCAGCGGCTTTCACACGCACTTTGTTGTTGGAAATGCAATTTCTTAGCAAACTTCTTGAAAACTGCATATCTAAAGTTTGCAATACATCTAATAATGATGCTTTTCCTTCATTAAAATCTAATACTGCTAAGTTTGCTGCTATTTTAGCAATTAGAACACTTGAGCCAATGGTTTTGGGGCAAAACTGCCAAATTAATGAATTTAACGACTCATTTCTATTTTGGGTCTTGCCCCCTAGACATTTTTTTAGAAGTTTGACGTGTGACAAATCTTTAAATATTGGCTTAATTTCGTCTGCTACAGCCTTCGGCAAAGTATTCTGATGTCTAAATAGCTTGGTTTTCTTATCGAGCTCTGCAATGCTGTATTTGCACCAGCTATTTTTTCCTTTTGGGCAAAACCAATGCATTGGTTCTTTGTCACTGCTGCATGTGTGTGCTCACACAGCCCAAATTGCTTGCCGCATTTCTTTAACGCTTGTAGAGTTGGCTCTTATTGCATTCCCATAATACAGTGTCAACTTTTTTATCATGAGATCAGTTAGACGATCTTTTCCGCCTATAGTTTTACCATCGAACAGTTTCTTTTTTCCCATAGATGTTTTTAGCTTCCGCAACCGTGTGCCCATCCTCTTCTGAATATGGCCCACACATTCAATTTTTTCAATGATGAAATCTGCACCATATGGTTTGGCTTCAACAACAGCAGCAAAAGTTTTACAATCACCATCGCCAATATATTGTTTATATTCTAGTCCTCGTTTTGCTTCCGACCTCTTGAATATTCGGACCATTCCATCCACCTCCATCTTACCCGCGGATCCAACATGATTTTTTCTGCACACCAACTTGTGTTTCGATAGCCAAGCTTTGTACTTTGGCCCAAACTTGTGCTTCTTGTAAGATTGGCATCCTTTGCAGTGCGAAGACATCATTTCTATGTCAACTACTTTCCCCGATTCACTGCCAACCAGTGTACATGCACCAACAAGTGACGAGCGACCTCTGGTTTTCCACGTACCATCTCCGCTAACAGTAACAGAACTGCTTTCCTCGTTCAACGATATTTCTTCCAGTGCTGCCTTGTTCATCGAACGTTCTGCCACAACTTGAGTGACATCCGCCAGTTTTCTGTTTATCGCGTCATAAGCTTTTTGTGTAATGGGTGACGGCAAACACATTACACTGCAAAAAGTCTGCAGTGAAGCAAGTCCTTGGCCAATATACCTCATGGCCAATACAGAGCGTCTATTTATATCCGGAATGTTTTTTTTACGACCTGTCATTGCACAAGACTTGAAAGAATTTTCATTACGACATTCTCGACACACAACAGAAAAAGTAGATGCAAGTCCAACTGTAGATTTTTCTGTTATTTTTAGAGTTCCATGACATTTAGGGCAACAAACTAACTTTTGCAAATCTTCAAAAAACATGGAAACATCAATAACTCTATACCCTTGAAAATCAGGGGAAACAGAATCCTTATGCATTTTTAACACAGAATATGCAGAGGGCAGTTTTTTAGAAGATGAACTTTTGTTCGTAGGTAATTTCACAAACGATGTATTGCATCCAATGTTAATTTTCTTAACAAATTTGTTTCCTTGAAACTTCTTTTTCTTCGTCCTTTGACCTAACGATCGCTTTTTCTTACACGAATCCATTTCTGATTACGAAAAACAAAAAACTACTCGTCGAATTTTGAAAACACGCGGTTGCTAAATTTAGAACAGCAAAGTAAATAAACTTGTTATGGAAAGATTATAAAGTTGAGTTGTATATATCCTGCTAACTTTCCGAGTATTAAAATATTATGGTTAAAGGCTTTGTACCAAGCTTAACAGATACAAATTTGTTAAACGAAAAATGTCGTCTGCTATTTGAATTAGCAGACGACATTTTCCCGCAGCGATGCTGATTTTTCAAATATTGCTTTAATCTTTTTCAAATAACTTCGGATGTAGTTCACGTATCTTCAAAATTTTTGTGCCAAACTGTTCACAATAAATAGATCCATAACATATATTTTTTTTCAAAAATTCGAAATTTTTTAAGGTTAAGGGTCCTGTGACCCCTTAAAATGCCGTCGGCAGCAACTTTTTGGTAGCGGCAGATGAGCCTGCTATTCACTTTCACTTCGAATTGAAACAGGGCAGATGCGACGATGTTGACAAAGTCTTCTTCTTTTGAAACCAGAAACGGTTTTAAATCCTTGTACTCCTCGGTGTTGAACAAATGTACGTTTTGTACACGATTCTTTAAAGCAGACTGTCGCGTAGAAGAGGGTCCTGGTAGGGCTGAAGGTCCTGGTAGAGTAGAGGGTGCTGGTAGAGTCGAGGGTGCTGGTAGAGTATAGGGTCCTGGTAGAGTCGAAGGTCCTGGTAGAGTCGAGGGTCCTGGTAGAGTCGAGAGTCCTGGTAGAGTAGAGGGTGCTGGTAGAGATGTATCTTCACTGGTCCGACGTCGTTTTAGAAGCATAGGGGGTTCTGTATCTGCAGGTCGCTTGTGTGTTTTCAGGTGTCTGGTCAGGGCTTCGACTCGCGAAAATACCTTAGAACACCGAGAACACGGATATTGCATTCCTCCATGCTTATTCCGTTGATGTCGAAGCAAATTACATTTTCTAGTGAAATGCATATTACATTCCGGACACGTGAATTCCTTGTCTTGACTAAAATCCAATTGAGTTGCTGTTAAATCTCCAAAATCCATGAGCGCCATCACTTCATTATTCAAAGATAATGTTGAATTCTCGAAAACGTCTTCAATATCCATTTTAAACAAAGTTAAAGCTAAGCTAAACTAGAGTAGTCGCAAGAGCAGGTTCTACTAAGAGAATGCCAGAGCTTGGCTTGAACATCGTCTTTTATACCGACGACGGAGAAGAATTGCCCCCTCTTCCTGTGATTGGTTCTTCATGATGTCATCCTCAAACAAGACTCTGATTGGTCCGTTCCCCTACATGCAGCGTCGTATTGCGGTTACAAGCAGAACTAGTAAAACCTTGCCCCGACAACGCCACCTCCATGTGACGGCACTTACTGACACCTGATTGGTTATTCATGAGGTCATCCTCAAACAAGACTCTGATTGGTCGTTTCCTGTACAAACACGTTGAGACACGGTGTGACATGCCCATCGGCGGCGCTGCGTCGTCACCTGTTCCCCGACGATGTCCCCTGCGTGTGACGTCACTTACTGACACCTGATTGGTTGTTCATGAGGTCATTCTCACACAAGACTCTGATTGGTCATCTCCATTAGGCCACGCCCCCTCAGCTTAGAGCCAGGTGCACCCCGGCTTGACAGACGAGATCCGCCCTGATCCACGGCTTGACAGACGAGATCCTCCCTGATTCTTACATCACCACCAAAAATCCACAGAGCACCACCAAAATCCACTAAAATCCACACAGCACCGCGGCTCCGTATCGGTGTTTTTACACTACTGAGGACTCACCCGAATTTATTATTCATGTTAAGCTTCCCCCTTTCTCCACTGTGGGATTTATTCCGCTGTGTATTTGGCTGAACCGTTTAGAGTATTCCATCGTACAGCACAGTTTCACAGTCCCTCAACTAGCCGCTAATAAGATTAGCAGGTATAACAGTGCTTTCTTTTGTTTTCGTCCACTTTATTAGGGTAAAAAGCCGCCTTTTTTTCAACAGAATTGGTATATTTCGAACGACCGTTGTGCACGTTAACACAGACTATGAGTGACGTAATAGATTATTCAAAATGTTTCGCGGTACTCTTCACTCGCGCATGCTCAAAGGACGTTCGGCTACGCTCACTATAAATCGTTAAGTGGAAGTGAAGTATCTCTTTTGAGCCGTCACTGAAGGAATTATGTGTAAAAAGTTTGATTTGACGTTAATGGTTCTATATGTGAGCGATGGGGCCCTTCTGAAGACAGACTTCAATTGCCAAAAGACCTTGGACTTAACTTATACATCCAATTATATAGTTGTAAACATCCAATAAATCTCAACGTTAATTAGATGTTTACAATTGTGACACAGGCGAATATGAGCGCCCCAATATGCATAAATAATTTTTAAGGCGATTTTCCAATATGGTGATATTTTTTAATATCTAGTGTCAAGAGTCGTTTTCAAGATAAGAAAATAAAATCCAAGCTATATAACCTTAATAATGAAATAAAAATGTAGAAATCATGCGGAAAGGAATCTTAAAGAAATTTTTTAATTGGATTGTGATATATAATTTAAATTTCAGATTAAAACAGATAAAAAAAGGCAATTTCAAAATCTACTAAAAATAACAAACATATAACAGTTATTTCACAAAATGTTGCAATTGTTTTCAATATTCATTTATATTTTAATTCGAATGAAACAGTTGATTCTATTATTGAATGCTGCGCTATTTTCACATTAGGTATGTTTTATAAATAAAATACCTATATGTTATAGTTCAAAATTAAAAATCAATTTGCTTCACAAAACATGTTCAAATTAGCATTTGCAATTTTATCAGCATAACGTTTTCTAATTTAAAAATATCATACTTTTTTTGCATCATACATTATTTGAAGGGATAGGTGGAAGAACTAGGTAGCTACACTTTTTTCTGATTTTCACTATTACACAATATATATAATTAAACACACAATATTTAAATTAAAAACACACACACACAAAAAACATTTTTTATTCCCATTTCAAATCCACTATGATTTTTATCATCCTCAATCTATTACTATAATGCAAAGGTTTCAAAGAAGTATAATGTAACTGGAGATGCTTAAAAATCAACTCACACAATTATATAGTTGTAAACATTAATGTCGCAAAAAATTGGATCGAAATAATAAGCATATGCCGTTCGCATACACCAGGCATACCGCCTCCGAGGTCTTCTTTTCAATGCATAACCGACATATTTCTCGCATACAAACAATCGGTCTTTCCCTTGGGTATGTAGGCATACCTTGGGTATGTCTTGGTATGTCATTCACTTGGGTATGTCTTGGCATATGTAGTGCATACACGCGGCATATTAATATTTTTATGATTTTTATCGTCCTCAAACTATTACTATAATGCAATGGTTTCAAAGAAGTATAATGTAACTAGATATACTTAAAAATCAACTCACACAATTATATAGTTGTAAACATTAATGTCGCAATAAATTGGATCGAAATAGGAAGCATATGCCGTTCGCATACACCGGGCATACCACCTCCGAAGTCATCATTTCACAGGCAAACATCTCGCATACGAACAATCGGCTGGCATACGAAAGGCATACACGCGGCATATTAATATTTTTGTCTCTGGTACACGCGGCATATTAATATTTTTATGATTTTTATCATGCTCAATCTATTACTATAATGCAATGGTTTCAAAGAAGTATAATGTAACTAGAGATGCTAAAAAATCACTTACACAATTATATAGTTGTAAACATTAATGTCGCAATAAATTGGACCGAAATCGGAAGCATATGCCGTTGGCATACTCGCAGCATACGCCTCCGTGGTCATTAGTTCGATGGCATATTTCTCGCATACTAATAATAAGTCTGGCATACGAAAGGCATACACGCGGCATATTAATATTTTTGTCTCGGGAAAAATCAATCTGGCATACGAAGGGCATACACGCGGCATATTAATATTTTTGTCTCGGGAAAAATTAGTCTGGCATACGAAAGGCATACCCGCGGCATATTAATATTATTGCCTCTGGATCGTAAAAAGAAGCATATTCCGTTCGCATACACCGGGCATACCACCTCCGCGGTCATCAGTTTGAGGGCATATGTGGCATACATCTGGCATACGAAAAATCGGCTGGCATACGGAAGGCATACACGCGGCATACGAAACTTTTTGTCTCGGGTAATCGCATATCAATTTTGCTGTTTGCGTTGGTTATGTGGAAGAAGGCAAAAAAAGTAAAAAAAGAGTTGTTCATGCTAATCTCATTTAAGGCGAGTTGATTGAATGTGAAAGAATAATTGTGCTGTACGATGAAACACCGTGAACGGTTTAGCCAAGTTCACATTGGAATACATGCCACAGTGAAGCTGGTAATTTTTTTCCTTCCTCAATTTTTGCATCAATAAAAGGAGATGTAGCTGAATTTTTTATTCAATTAAATGTTTTGTACGAAATAATTAAAAAAATATTAATCGAATTTCTGCTAAAGCATGAGCGCCATTTCAAACTAGCTTGCGGTTTTACTTTGTCTGTTCCTTTAAATGTTTACAAGATAATTTAATGAAAAGTTTGTTCAGTCTAAATGCAATATTTCTGTGGTAGTGTTTTTCATGGCAGAATCATAAAACACTATTTCTAGGGTGTCAGCCATTATTTGCAATTGATAGAAATCAGTTTCTTGAGATCAAAATTTTATTTTATGCTACCTAAAGTATTCCTAATACTATTGAAAAAAATTATAATAATTTTTCATTTATATTTTGTGGACAGTATAATGCTACTTTCTGCTTTTGGAAAAAGTAATTACTTTAAGTGTAAGTATTTTTTTAAAACAAATTTTGGCATGTTATATAATAAAAAAAAAATACTGCCTAAACGAAAGTTACTTACAAGATTTTTAAAAGAAAATTCTGTGTATGACTTTATAATTTCATATGAATTTAAATAGGACAGTTTTATATTCACTAAAGCAGCAGTCTGAGCTTCGAAGAATTATTTTTCAAAAAATATCCTTTTTAACCTAAAAGAAATAAAAAAAATTAGATTTTTTAACTAAAAACTACTTAAAAAAAGTATTTCATCGAAACTAAAAATTCTGTAAAACTATCCTGAATGTAAAACTATCCTAAATATATTCATATGAAATTATAACGTCAAACTTTAAGATTTTTATTTTTTAATTTTAATTAACTTTTATTTATTCAGCACTTTTCATTGTTACAGTTCATACCACAAAACTCTTACTCATATATAAAGTAATTATTTCCAAAAGAAGAAAGTAGCATTATGTTGTTCACCAAATATGAAATAATAATCCTTCCCCCCTTTTTTTCTGAAGCCAATCTAAACATTATGGGGTGCTATGAGGTCCGTATACATATTGTATACAAGGTGATATGTGGGCCCCATACATGTCGCATACCACCTCTGTATGCCATATTAATATGGGACATTTTCATAGGGTATACGAAGCATGTTACTTGGCATATTAATCACATACTCATGGCATACATATGCCGCATGCATGCATTACAGTGTTAGGCATAGCTGAATCATTCTTTCTTATTTGTCTCGGGATACCTCAAAAAAGGTTTTTAAAACGAAGGTAGACTGTTTTTTACACAGTATTTAGTGTGGTTTACTTTTTGATTCGAGTGGGGTTTTATGGCTTCTATTCATTTGTTCGTGGCCTTCTCTTTTCCATCCTCCTTTGTCAGTGTTCTTTTCGGCACATTCAACACCTGTTTGTCACTTTCAGTTCATTTCTCATGTAGTTCAAGACATGCGCTTGTCATTTACGATCGCCGGTTTTGCATTGAAACGTGCCTCTTCAGATAGGAAGAAGGGAGGAAAAACCATAAATTACATAAAAAAGGAGCGAAAAGAGTTAAAAAAGAGGCGAAGGAAAGCGGACACACATACACGCTATGGCTACATCCTATTGATCCGAATTTATTTCGTCCGATTCCTATTCGTCCGAATGCCCGAGGGTTTTTCGGACGGTTTGCGGTTTTCCGCCAAGCTTAGATGGGTGTTTTTCACCAATTTGGCAATAATGCTTTGCACTTGGTATACTTTCAGGGAATGACAAAGGATAACCCAAAAAAAGTTAAGGGGCTATTGAGTTCTTTCCCCCACACCTCCTGCAGATCTCAAGTTGGCGTTTTTCAAGCAGTCGTTGGCGGATATAACGCTTGCAGTCACCAACGATACTTTCTCAACTCATAGTCGGTCCCTAATGTTTACGGGAAGCCTATAATTCCTGATCCTGGAAATGTTTTCGAGCGAATTCTTTTTGGCGGGGCGGTGTTTGCTGTTGTCCTATGGCGACGGGTTGGCGGGCATCAATAACTGTCTTAGCTGATTTCTTTTTTAATGGTACTCAATACCTTTTATTGTTACTTAAAAATTGTTTCATTAAATGGAATATCAAATAAAATTAGATTATGTTGCTAATCTTTGAAAACTACTTTGTTAGGCTTTTAATACTACTACGTTTTTGATTGATTACAAAAAGGACACTAATTACATTTTTAAATACAAAATTATTAGTAAGATTTTTGTAAATTAATAAAGGAAAAATGTTTTTTTTAATTAATATTTTTTACTTCGAGTACCAACATACGTTTCTCGCCATTCCAAATTTAAATCCAAATAAAAAAAAAGAATGTATGTGTTTAATATAAATTTAGTTTACGTAAATGTTGATGCCATTTCAACGAATATTATTGATTTATTTCAGCAACACTTACTCTAATTAACAGCACATCATTCCAATTATCAACTCACATTCAAGTGGGATAGCCAGTGTTAGCAAATATAACTTTATAAACTTTGTAGATGTTGAGTTTAAATACACTTTGAAACAAGGAGAAATAAATATGAAAAATGTTACTCGTTGTGAATTGTAAATAATTACAATACGTTGTAATCAGAGTAAATATGACTAAATATTTTATAATGCATTACAAAATAAATATATTTATTAAAAAGGCAGGTGAGGTTGTGTAGAAATACTGACAGAGGAGTTTTACTTTGAACGTCATTTTAGCATATTATAGAAATTGGAATTCTTTATCAACAGAAAGAAGATAAACAAGCTGTTTGCTCTACTTCCCCATTCCTGTATATGCTTTACTTTATTTCAAGATTTTATACGCATCACCGGTTTATTTCCTATTATAAGAGCTCAAATTTATATTAACCGTGCCTTTGTAACGGATATTTCTGCCTAATTAAATTAGCCGCATTCTATTCTTATCTAACTATTTTGGCGAAGGAGTTTGGCCGAGTTTTAGAAATTTGCGATTTTATACTATTGTTGTATTTGTACAGTCATTTAAAAATTACTATTTCAAGCGCAAAAATAAGAATTTAAAGGAAACAGATTTTTTTAAAAATCCTTTGTCCTGATTCCTTTTTTTTTCTACAATTTTCAAATGTTTTTTGTCTACTGTTTATATTAGTGCTGAATAATTCATGTGAAAATACATGCATATGTTTAATAATGAAGATTAAGTTCACTACGAGTGAAATACACTTAGATCAAAAGCGATGTAATAGTGATAGTCCCATTTTTAATCTTTATTATTACATTACAGCTCGCAGTTTTAGATTATTATTTTTAAAAAAAAAGAGGAATCAGGAATTAAGAAATCAGAAACTTTCAAATTATTTTATTAAGAAGATCGCAATGAATATCTTACCAATATTCTATATTCTCGTTTTTACTTCTGACGAGTCTGGTTCATGTTGAAACTTATCTCTTTTCCGTTGGCAATTCCATAGTTACGGACGTAACAATTTGAAAGCTTTAAATCCATGTAGCAAGTCTTAAGTTTACTATTAAAGCTTAGTTTTTTTTTACAAATACCTCATGATGGTATCTATGTAATATTCATTCCATGTAGAGTTCAATCTATTACAAAAATTAACAAAAAATATTAATGGGGTGTTACGGACGTAACTCAGAAAACTGCCAAAAGTAAGCATTGTCTTCATCAGTTAAACAATTCTGTGAATTATGGTTCATTTTAATATATATTTTTGGCTATATCTGATTAAATATGTTTAAGCTTTTAGAATTAGTCAAGCATTTGTATATACGAGTATTAGTAATTAATCTGAGGACTAATTAGTTTGTTACGGACGTAACATTTTGTTGTTACGGACGTAACAGCTTCTGATTTCGTACATACTATGCAAGAAGTATGAAGGGTACTACTTTTAATATTGGTCAAATTTTTTTTAATGGAGAAACTAAAGCTTTATGGATTAATGGAGAATTTTAGAGCTATGTTTTTTAAATAAATAATAATAGCATAATACATGAAAAAAAATTTCATGGTAATTCAGAAATTTACTTGTTAATCAGTGGAAGTTTGAGATTAGAACTTTACTTAGTTGACTGATATCTACATTATTGTCTCCTTTTTTTTGTAAACATATTTATGCCTAGACTTCTTAAAAAATTTATCTATGGTGCGCTATTATAATTTGTTTTGTTCTACAAATTGAAGTGCATGCAATTCCACGATCGGTGGTTAATTCCCCAAGCATCCATTTACCAAACTGAATATGTTGTACATTCTGATCAGCTATTGTAATACTGCAGGGTCCAGAGACTGCATCTAAATTTATTTATTTTTCTAAATCAAGAAAAACCTTTCCTTCAGTATTTGATGTCATAGAATACTTACTATATTCTGTATTCACACTTTTTATTCGAGCTCAATGGTCCCACGTGTTTTTGGCAAAACCGAGTTATCATCTAAACGTTTCACTAATGACTTTGATTTATATATCAGGCGTATGCATAACAGTTACCTTTTCTGAAATATAGCACTGCTAAACTGTGCAACTGTTATATATATGGAAACTTGGTCATTGGTCCAATGAGGATTTAGTACTTCATTTTGCTTTGTAATAGTGAAGTTATTATTGTAGTCTACTTGAAGTACAATTTTTTTTCAGACATTTTATAGTCTTACTATCCTGTAAATAATTACTCTGCCTTTATTTTATAAAGCGATTTGCCAAAGATAGGGTATATTTTCTTCAAGAGTGATAATGGCAAAATCAATGTTTTTTTCTTGAACAGTCTTTATTATTTTTCTTTCTGGATTATCATCCTATGCAAACCAGAATATTAACTCTGATCCGTGTAGAATATTGTCGAAATTTCATACTGATCTTTGCAGATGACACATTTTCCTGGCATGAACCTCTGTTGTTTTGTTGAACACACTAACTTTGGTATTAATTTCTTCGACTTAATGAGTACAGTTAGTATCCTTTTATTCATATATTACAAACAAAGAAGTATAGGTTAGCATGATAACACAAATATTAGATGGCGTTTTGGATGATAAAAGGATATTTTGTGATCTAAGAGAAGCAAAAGACGATAATCCAATTTTTATGTTTGGATTTTCTCCCGGGGAAAAGTTGAACAATCTGCCAAATACCAATGCATTTACTATTTTCGAAATACCAGCGTATAAAAATAATATACAGATTAAATACCTCATTGAAAATTTTACTGAAAAAATAAGAACTAAATGCTAGTATATTCAGATGTTACATTCGTAACAGTTTCAGCAATATGTCCGTAACACAAAATGTTACGTCCGTAACACCGTCTTACAAAATTCGGATAAAGATAGAAAGCTGCAATTTTTTTTTAATGTTGCTTTTATATAACTAAAAGTAAAATCAAAAGGTCTAAAGAAAAAAATAATTAGAAAATCTTTAACGGAAACTTTTACCTAAATTTTGTTACAGACGTAACAAAATGAATCTTGTATTACAAAATCCCCTAAAAATTCTGTATTTAATTTTATTAAATTTTTTAAATCTTTGATTAATTAACTATTGCGTTTTTAAAAATAAAAAAATATCCATAAAATAATAAATCGATAATTTCTAAAGACTTTAGACAGTATGAAAGTATGTATTACATAATACATTTTTCTTAATTATCACACTTGACTTGTTTTAAATTTTTTTTCATTAATATTTAATTTGTTGTGTATCTTAAAATTTATATTTTCTGAAAATAGAGATTTCTAGCTTTAAAATGACATATCTCTTGAACTATTCTATAACATTTTAAAATTTACTACTTTATGGTCACTTTTCATGGAATTGCCAGTATAAATTTTACTTGCTTATACCTTCTAATGAGATAATTATTTTTAAAAAAGTGCAATTTTTGTTACGCTTCATCATTAAAAAAAATACGTCACGTTTAGAAACTTAAAATTATGTTTTGCTTATACTCATCATAGGTCATTTCTCATGAGCAGAACACATTGTTTTATACTTAGTTATACAACATCGCACTGATGCATTGAAAATAGATATTTGACGAAGAATCACATATGATAGAAATGTTTATCGAATCGTACGCATTTGCATTGCAAACGAGAAAACGAGAATTTATGTTTATTTTTCAGGAAATGATCTCAAAGTATTGAATTTCCCATACATCGAGGTACTGTTGTATAACATAGTGGTCTGTTTGCATTATAATGTATATTATTGTTTTCAAGTACGATAGCCGCAAAGTCTATTTGTATTGTGATAAATCTCGGCAAGGTGTATTTTATCAATATTTTACAATAACTCGAAATAGAAAATATAGACAGTCATGTTAACCCAGGCACGAAATTTTTTAATTGTCTATTTTAATCAATAAAACATATGAATTGCTTTCAAAACCAATATACTCTCTATACTTGAAACGTAAATTATTGTACTCTTCTTTAAACACTTACAATTATCTCAATTGTAAAGTAAATTATTCTTTTAAATTTCAGATACCATTATATATTTCTTAATAATAATGTGTGCGTTTTTTCTTCAATTTAGTTTGATATTTATTATGAATAAAAAGCTCCTTACTTTGTAGTTTGTAGTGTTTAAATATATTTTTTAATGTAATTACACGAAATGTATAATATAAACGTAATGCATTTGAGTAAAAACGTGAATGTGAGATAATTTAAAAAAGTTATTTTCTTCAAATGTTTTTGAGTAGACCCTCCTTACAAAGACTCCTCGAGATAGCGACCCTTTTTTTCCCAAAGAAATTTCCAATTGATAAATTAGCACGCGAACACTTTTTTTAAACTTATACTACATCACATACCGTTGAATTGGATGAATAGAAGTAGACGGGTGAATAGCAGCAGTTTTGAGGAAGAGTTGTTGTGGGTATATCGGTGCCTTGTTGAATGCAAACATTATGAAAAAGGTACTATTTAATCTCAGACATTCGATGATCAAATAACTTCCCCAACTAAAAATGGCGGAAGCTGTGACGTCAAGGTAGTTTGCAACCACGATAAAAATTTTATCCGGCATCACTGATTAGAGGCATCACTGATTTACAACGTGTTTGCAATATAAGTTTCTGAAATTTTGGTTCGATCTCACGCAAACTCATACCTTTTAAAATCTGTAACTATATATTTTTTCTTACAACTTATTGTTAATTGTTATGAATTTTTAAATGTATTTAGTCATTTTTTCGGGTGAATAGAAGCTTTGCTTCTATCTATCTATCTATTAACCTATTTTAAGGGCTAAAAATAGTAAACACTCGAAACGAATTCTCAATATGTCATAGCTCTCTTATTCCAACGTTATCTTCATCTTGTTAAATATTTTTAAGAATAAAATGGATCATTAAAGGAATGAACCGTTAATTAATTTGTTCTTTCAAAGTACAAATTGTGCAACCAGGTCTTACCGGGAATCGAACCCAATACTTCTACCTGATGTCGTCCGCACCGACCGAAGTCTGGGGCCTTATCCGTCGTACTACCAGAGCGACGAGAAGAAGTTATAAACATAGTAATGATAAAAAGGCAGGGCAAAAGAATAGGAATTAAGATTATTGAGTCACAATAACTCAGTTTCCATTTAAATAATTGACATCAAATAATGTGGATAACCATCTTCTGAACAAATATTTTAAGCTTGCCAGGTCGCTTGAACCAAAGCTGATATTAGATCTTTTTTTGGTCTACCCTCTACTTTGATTTCTACAGAAGAGTAATACACTCGATGTTTCGAATTTGGCTGTTCAATATCAAGTGGAAAATAAAGTTACTCTAAAACGGGTCGCTTCGACATTCTCAGAAGGTATTTCAAGTGCAATGAATTATAGCTAGAAAATGAAGGGCCGAAAAAAAATGTAACATTAACTTTATAATTTCTATTAATTTTAGAAGGGTTTTACTAAGAATATGGTCACAAATTTGCCCAACTAATACATAGAAAATATAATACCACAATAAGAAGTTTAATTAATTTTAGTCTCTTACTTGTGCAATTAAGATTCCTTTAAACTCATGAACATTGGCTGGTGCCATTACCTATTTTGTAATAAAAATCCCGCAAAAAATGCCAATATTTAAAATATTAAAAATATCAGTTTTCCTGCCTATCATACCTCTTTGAAATAATTTTCTGCACGACTGCTCATGAAAACTTTGTAAGGTTAGGTTAGTTATAGCACTGATTTTTGATCTATATGGGATGAGTGAAATCTTTCTTTTTGATTCATAATTTCATTCAAGTTTGGCTGAATGAAAACATATTTTCACTATCAAAAAAACAGTGCATTTTAACATTTTTTTTTCTTTATGATCCCGCGAGTCCTCTTTCTCTCTCTCTCTCTCTATATATAACATCGTTCCGCGGACAATCTTCCGGGAACTGCTGGACTAAATGACGCTGTTACTAAAATATATGAAGAGTGCTTTTTTTCTTTATTGGTTTTTTTCTTATTTTTAAATGGTTTTCTCTATAGAGATCACCACTGACTGCAGCCTGTTATATGGTTATCGTTCTACAAAAAATCATAATTATTGGATGCATGTTTTGTCTCCGCCAACGTAAATTACGTTTTTCTACTTTGTGGTTGACATCGTACCCCAAACTTCACTATATTAAATTGCGAATTTATTTTTTTGCACAAAATAATACCTTTCATATTGAAATAAGCGCATGCTAACTTTCGAAATTATACGGGTTTTACTAGTATAAAACTTAATAATCAATTAAAGTATTTTTATATTAACAATATTCTGTAAAAATAATTTTGTCTGTACTGGTATTTTTTTTCTAAATTGAAGTTTTTTAAAATTTTCAATGCTGCAACTTAAAATTTAAAAGGAGTAGGTTTTTTAAAAAGCTTCAACTTAAAAAAAAATACCAATACAACAACATTTTTTACAGAAAATTGCTAATATAGGGTACTTTATATGCATAATAAGTTTTACATTTGTACCAAAATGAATAACAAAAATAGAAATTTTCCTACTTTGTCACCTTAACCCAAAATTGCGTCTAAAATAAAAAATGTCATCGTTGTGCCCTAAACATTAATAAAAAAAAACAAGTGAGAGCTACCGATGGGCCTCCAAGCACTTTACGACCCCCCACATCGACCCCCTGTCTGAACCACAGAGTGAAGGTCACCTTTCAATTAGGGGAACGTATACATGTTTTTTCTGCGACAATCTTCATTCAACTTTCCTCTTAGCGCAGTGATAAACGCGCCAAATGGCAATCCTATTCTACAGAGGGGGGTGAAATTCTAAGGCTGCTACTTTCAAGATAAAAACACCATGTCAAAATGCGCCAAACTGTTTCGCCAAAGTAATTAGGTAAGAAGAGATCGAAAAGATAATTCGGACGAATAGGTCCAAAATATAATTCGGACGAAACACATTCGGCTCAGTAGGTGCACACGCACGCTATCCGGGCTAGAGAAAAAAATACTAAGAGAAAGTGAAAAACCAAAATTTTTCAAAAGGGAAACAAAAAATCTTTCTTCGGAAAAATAAGGTAAAAGTTACCGCAAAGAAACAAAATAATGAAACATATAGAATAAAAAAATATATAAAAGGAAGCTTACATCAGAAAGTCGCTAAAAGAAGTTCAAAACTTAGAGTCCCAATCTTACTTTAGTTGGGTTCACTAATGCAGCATTGAACATTGCATTTTTTAGTTGGTTGGAAACTGAAAAGGAACATCAAAATGTTTTTTAAGAAAAAGATGACGAAGTTTAAAAAATAAATTACGCTCCAATGTTCTTGCCAGGAGGGGTAAAATTATCTAAACGTACTTTCTAAATTATTATAATATAGTTAGCGTTTGAGTTAAGTATTAATTTAATGTTTGAGAGCTTTCTAACAATTGTAATTAGTATATGCGATTGCACAGATTAATCTCACTCAGAAAGCACGGATGAGTTCTCTAATATGCGAGTGAATTCACCGTTTGAAACCGTTGTGATTAATTTCTTGAAGCGACAACTGCAAAAGTTGTTAAAATGATTATTTTCTCGAAATACAACCCCTTCATCACACAAAATAAAATAAATGTTTTACATTTGATGTGAATTGAACTAAATAGATGTTCTAGTCATCATTGTGTTATTAAATATTCCATTTATATTTAGTGTATGTTATAAAACGTAAACAAACATGTGTTGAAATAAAATAAGTTTTATGTTTTAATTAAAGAAAGAATACTTTGGAAACTAATACATTATATTTTATGAATATGTTACTTGATAGCAATTATTGCCATTTTTTATGTAGGTCTCCGTAACACTAAAATGTTCCTTTCTTTCTGAGTTTGAAGTATAGGTGAATATATTTTTAAAGATTTCTTCTCTCTAAAACAGCGAAATTGATCACCTTGATAGCAGATATTATAAATATGAGTCAAATTTTGATTTAAAAAAAGTTAAGGATAATTTTAAGTTAAAAAAAAATAAAAGCACGAAAATAAAATCTTTGATTTTCAGAAAATGCGTTTCTACAATTTTATATATTTAATTAATTATCATATTTACAATGAGTTGAGAGAATGCTAAACTGTAATTGCCAATGAAGTGTCAACTGGAAAAAACCCTTCTTTCAATCTCAACGCTAAATTTGTTCTGTCTGTTTGAGTAAATACGAGTCCAATCAATAAGATAGTAGTTACAAGAAATTTTTTTGCTGTTTTGCAGGCGTGAGTACACTGTTAAAAATTGAGTACAACCTTGCACCAAAATTTTCTATTCATTTATCTGCAACCATTATTTGGTGCTTAGTTTCACAATTTTATGGGGTTACCACGGATACCATTTAGCGGTGAAACATTGCACCAAAACTCGTTATTTTCGCTACCCCATATTATGGTGAACCGCCGGCATAATTTGTTGGATGTTCTGGACGATTTTCTATTATTTTTGTAGCAAAGCTGGCAACCCTCGATCACAAGATCAGTACCTTTTTAATTTTTTTTCAAGTCCACCGCACAGACTCAAACTAAAAGAGTTTTGGTTCAACCGAGATTCCACCATAATTTGGTGTAAGTTGCTGCAGACCTCTATTTTGCACCAAGATATGGTACATCGTTGAACTGAAATTTTGAACAGTGTAACAATCCTCTGATTACCAGCTGAACGCCTTTATTCACTGGGCAACTGAACCCCTAATGCAAGAGGATTGAAGGGATTCCCCGGTTATTAGATTCAGCGTTTTTTCTGTTGCAGTTTAGGAGATTGCACCATTTTTTGATAAAAGCTGCGGTATTCTCTATCAAGGAATTTCGGTTCAACCTAGATTGTACCATAATATGGTGTAAGTTGCTGCAAAGGACCAAGATATGGTGCAACGTTGAACTAATTTTTTTTAAAGTGTAGAACTTTAAAAAAAATTAGTTCTTAAAAAGTTTGAACTTAACCATATCCATAACTTCAATGCTGTTCAAGCAACTTCCATGCTCTTAACCAACCTATTGCAACAAACAACGTATAGCAACTCTGAAAGGCTTTGCAGATATAACAACCAATCCGGTAAAAGAAACTAACAAAAGGCCCAACAGTTTTGTAGAAAATACAAACGACCCTGGGCAGTATGGGCTAAATTACATACACTTTGGTGAGAAAACAAATTGACAAAGGACAAACGCAACAGGAGTCGGGTGAACTTGGGACTTTAACCATAAATATTCAATTTAGAGTTTACTGTTTCCCTGTTAAAACTCGATGTCCTAATAAATGGGTTAGAGTTATTCTTGACAAGTTTTGCTTGAGGGGTTACACTATCTGTTATCGAAAGTGTTTATTCTGCTGTTTCCCGAAAAAAGCTACGCCTTTTGTCTGCAAGAATTCTATCCTCACTGTAGGGGGGAAGGGGATGGCTATACATGTCATACGAAATAGACTACTCCCCCACAAAAGACCGGTAAATTGGCGACAAGTAAACCATGGGGCTAATGACTTGTCTGGTTTCAGGTCAGGTTCAACTGCTAGAGTTAGTTCCTGATGCTGGGGGGGGGGGGGGGGGGGCCGCGTTTGAGTGGATTCCATAAATAGAAGGGGAGGTTTTGTTTTGATGCCAAATGTTGATTTCAGTTGTGTTTTTGTCCCATGGAGGGTCAAAAAAATAATTGTGAGATTCTAGAAAATTGCATTGAATGTTTTAAGGGGGGGGGGGGGGGTGCAGATAAAATTCTAGGACGGGCAATGCCCCTAGCTAGCTACAGGCCTGCTATTGAGGTTGCGTCGGTTGCAGTTCAGGTGTTGTCCTCGTCATCTGACATGGTTAAAAAAATACGAGGCACTGTTCCCGAGTCTTCATTCGAGATAGGCCTGAAACCGTCGCCAACAGCCCACTGTGCAGCTCCAGTGCGCCGTTAATTAAAAAAAACCAAAAAAGAAACCATCATCCAATCCTCTGATGCCGAACGCCTTTATCCACTGGGCAATTGGCGGCTCCTCTCCCACTTACTTGAAGTCACAACAGTTTTGGCATGTGCAGAAAGCACATGTTTTTTTGGCGCCTGATTTGAAACGCTTCGTGTGCCAAGAACGATTTCGGGGGCCGGATAGCCCAGTGGATAAAGGCGTCAGCTGGGAATCAGAGGCTTCATGGTTCGATCCTGTGCGACGGACTTGACAAAGAAAAGTAAAAGTTTAGTGATCTTGTGATTGCAGGGTTGCCAGCTTCGCTACAAAATACTAGAAAAGAAAATGCAGAACATCCCAAAAAAGTTACCGGCGTGTATACGGGACTGCTGCACGATAAATCTAATCGGGGTCCAAAGTCCCGACGTCTATTGAAGGCCAGCTCAGGTGTTTCCCCGTTATCTGACCTTGTTTCTAAAATAACGAGGTGCATGTATGAATGTGTATATGGCTGTGATAAGTCTCAATACGAGGACAGAAATAGGCAGCTGGAACTGTAACTGAACCAAAATAAACCAAAAAAAGGAAAATTTGTTTTTCCGTGCTGTGTTTATATCGTTCATGATTCCATTATATGCTAAGATCAAGTACAATTCCCAATATATAATATCAAGACAATTCCCAATATGTAATGTAAGTGACAAGCAATTTCTTATTAATATAGCCAATTTAAAGCACACTTCTGAACATTGTTTTCTTAAAAAAACTTTCTGTTTCAAAAGGAACTAACGCGACTTCTTTTTGCCTTTCCTGAATTTACGATTGGTGCTGGAGTAATCTAAGTACTGGACTTGGAAGCTCTTTGTAAGTTTTTTTTTATATATGTGTCAACGGAAAGTACAGTTATATAAAAGAATTGAGAATAAAGATAGTTTGCATTAATGGGGATCGTTTGTCAATGTTTTAACATCCATTCACATTTTTATATTTGTTTGATGTGCAAGATTTAACTTGTTTCGATGATTTACGAATAACAGCAATCTGTATTTTAGGAAAATGGTGTAAAAAAATCTGAAATAAATACCTAAAGAGACAAAAATGCAATAAACATTTCGAAAAATAAACGTTTAAAAATATTATAGTTAACTCGACGCACATTCATAAAATGGTTCAAAACATCTTTTTTTAACTGACATAAAGTATTACCGCATCTTATTAGTCTTTTCACATAAAAATAAACCTTTAAGCTTATCTTAATTTGCTTATATGAGCAATTAACTTGAATTCGATCAAATTTGAAACTTTAAAACCTTGAACCACATGTGGCATACAAGTATACAATTATTAAAATTTTATAGAGCATAAGTATTCTTAAAATATTTTCTGGAATACTTTTACATTCGTTACTTGTTTTTAGAAGAGGCTAAATGTATATAAATATATTTTTTAATGCGAAATTATGCGTTTTAAATTTTGTATTTTTATTTCTTAAATGATTAAGAAATAATAAGTAACTGTTTTTCGAAACATCTAATTTAAAATTTAAAAAAAAATTGTCATATTACTTGTATTTAAAAATAAACACACGTTAACATTGGCCCTTTGAATTGATTTCAATAATAGAGTTTGTGCATTGTTTTTTAATTGTATTAAGTAATTTTAATTACGTGTTCTGAAAAAGCTTTTAATTATTTGAGTGAACTTTATATGAATTATTTGAGTGATTAATCGCAGAGTTATTTTAATTATTTTTATGACATAAAATTAAGTTTATAAATTTGAAAAATTTGATAGTTGGCTTAAAATAATTGTTGACTTTAAGTTGTTTTTCATGAAACTCCTTAGTATTCGGTATGTTCTCTTGTTGATATTATAATATTTTTACTGATTTATGTTTTTTATCAGCTTACTCCTCTTCAGAAACTGCTGGGGGCGGCCGGTGGCCTTGAGGTACAGCACTCAGTTAGCAATCAGAGGACAACGAGTTCGAATCGTTATGAGGAATTGATCAAAGTTAATCCTCCAGTGTGTACTAACCCTCTAATAGTGTAGCATATATGCTACACAACTTTAAAATGACCACCAGTTGCATCTATTAAATTTTATGTTAATTATTATAGAATTATCACACGTTGGTAACCATGTGCCTAGTTCTTATAACCGCCGCTAGGTCCCTTATCTTTATAAAAATGAGTGTGATAAAGGCAATCAGTTGCCTCGAGCTCTGTTCTTCTAAAACTGGCTCGTGAAGGTGAAGTTTTTGAAGGTTGTTTTATTACTCATATGTATAATCGGGCTCTACAAATATCCTAGGTAATACCAGAGGTGTGTAGATTGTATTTAACTATATTTTTATACTTTTTGAAAATTATTTTAGTGACACATGATTTTGCATATATGCTACACAACGATTTTAATAATTTTATTAAATTGGCACTTGGGATTTTTTTGCATATTTTTTCAGCGGTTCAGGGGCAAAAAGAAAATAAAAAAAAAATCGTTAAAAAAGAAAAAATCATGCAATAGAGGGTTAAGCTGTATAGATCTCGCGATTGGAGGATTGCTATAATCGCTACTAAATTACGAAAATCGTCTTAAATTATCAATTTCCATCGGCGTGTATATTGGACTAGTGCACGTTAAATCTGATCATGGTCCAATGCTCTGCCAATTCAGATCCCGTCGGATGCCAGCTTATTGTCATCTTCATCTCACCATGGTTAAAAAATACGTGACAGTGTGCGCTAGTCTTTTCTTCTAGACAGCCCTGAACTATTGCCAATACCCCACTGTTCAGCTCTAGAGCGACGTTATCAGAAGTTGCTGAATGAAACTAATATGCAAATTTTAAAATAGTAATGACAGCCGATGACTCTTCAAATGAGAACATTGGAAAGATGACTAAAGTCATCACATGTAATAAAAACTACTTGTTATTTCCTTATATCACATGTACTAACACAAAAAGGTACTTAACGAAACTAATAATAAAATTTGAATTGTAGAATGTAAATTAAGTTATAATAATAGTTATTAATTAATTATAATGTCACCAAACAATTTAAAATATTTAAAATAAGTACTTAAAATATATTTAAATTATGTTAATTGCATTGGTGTTTGTGTGCAATCTTATTAATAGTCGCACTTCCACACATAAAGAAATTATGCATAGAAACTACACTGTTAAAAATTTCAGTTCAACGTTGTACCATATCTTGGTGCAAAATGTAAGTTTTCAAAATGTTGCACTATATCATGGTGCAACCTAGGTTGAACCAAAAATCTTTTATCGAGAATGGTGCCAGCTTTCACCAAAAATTAGTTCACTATCCTCATTAAACTGCAACCGAAACCTGCGCTGAATCTACGAACCGGGAAATGGGGAATCCCCTCATTTCGCTTATTATTATTGTTAACGTACCGGACTACGTTAACCGGATATCAAAGTAAGTTAAATGCTTTATTTCATGGTTATTGTAATTAAATGTTTGTTTTATGATGGTACAGCTTTATAATATATATATATATCTATGTTTTAAATCGTGAATAATTTTTTTTTAAACTTAAACGAACGATATGGTCAAACACTTAGCATTTTTTTTTAACCTTTACAATACTAAACTTGTTTGTTTACTATGTAAAGTCATTTGGAAAGTACGTAAAATGTACGTGTGGTTAGTATTCTAGGGTTAAATTTCAGTTGAAATATACAATAAATCGATTGTTTAAATTTAAATATAAAGAAACACTTTGCCAAAACATGTAAAACACTGAGGACAAAATTTAACTTTAATGGAATGTTTGAAATGTAGATAATTTTGCTGACTACCAACATAATTTATTTTTTATTTAAGCTACTATTCATTTCAGTGTACTCATTACTTCAGTAAAATAAGTCCATCTAGTTAAAATGCATTGTACAGCCCCCTTGGAGATGGTAAGATATTTTGAAAAGGCTAGGTTGGTTCCTAGCACACGTTGTCCCCCTCCCCCCGCCAAATGTGATATTTGGCAATAATATGTGAACAATAAAATTTTCATTTTGGCAACCTTGCCTAGAGGAAAATAGTTCTTTAATTGGCAAAAAAAAGGGTTTTGTCGCCAATAACATGTTAGCGTATTAGCAAAACATCGAATACCGCCAATTTTGAATATCGAGCTGAGGGGCACCGTGTTCTAGGAATTTATCAAAAGCTATATTCGCAACGCTACCACGTTCTTGGCAACAAAAACCGGTTTTGTTTCCAACATAAGAACTCCATTTCCCACATGAAGGGTTGCCGAAAATGGTAACTGTTAAAAGCTGAGGGACCGTACAGTACATTTTAACCATCATAAGTGACAATACTAATTTTCAGTTTTTAAAATAATTGTATTGTCAAATATCTATTACAAAATACATTATTCTTGTTGAAAGAGTACCGAGCCCATAATCAAAAGGGTTGTATGTTTATTTGTTGTTTTTGCCAAACATCCTCTGGGGCTGTTGTAAGTTAAATTTATCATGGTCCAAGTGTGAGCGTGCTCATGTTGTCTATGGTATGAAAACTTGGAGATTGAGGTGCCAGCTCAGAAGTTGTCTTTGAGGTGTCATCTGACCATGGTTAAAAATTATAGCGAAGTGTCCCCGATTTTTTCCTTCGAGATAGTTTTCAAACCATCGCCAATAGCTAATTTTGAAGCTCTAGCGGGATGTTTGGGCAACAAACCAATAAAAATTTTATTGTAAATGTTTGATGCATTTGCACAATCAATATTCTATGGTTACCCAAATAATTGCCTTTTTTGCATATGTATATATTCTTTACCTTTATGTATTTGCTAAATACAACTTAACGTTTAAATATTTATTTTTACAACGTTTTATACTTAATGATACAGAATCGGGTAAAAAGAATTGGTTATTTCATAAATTAATAAATCACTAAAAAACACTTAATTGTGTTTCGTTTATAAACAAGAGTAGCCGTAAGGCCTAATAAAACTCGAGCCAATAATTTGTCTTTTAACGTTTACAGGATGGGGGTTAATATTTCAACCAGAATCCCATGTTAAAACCAAACGCCTACCTTTTAAAGGTTAAAACAAAGTTAGATGTAACTTTCACACTAAAATTTTTGTAATATAAGTTAATAATGTTGCTCTTTTCTATGTCATTGTTACTGAAGTCTTTTAATTGTAATTTACTATTTTAAAGATATATATATATATATATATATATATATATATATATATATATATATATATATATATATATATATATATATATATATATATATATATATATATATATATAAAAGGTCGAACTTGAAGAAAAAAAATACCACCTAAGAATCAACGTCTTGTCAGCTGAAAAATTGTATCATTTTAAGTTCTCCTAGCTTCTATTCTTTCCTCAATAATATGTTCGATTGGGTGTAGAAGTAATTTTAATCTTAAACGTTTGTACAAATAGGCCTAGTAATATTAAAATATATTTATAAAATATTATATTTTCAATTTTATTTTATTGTATAACTTTAAGTCACAAGGGTCGTACTGGAGAAAAATGTGCTATTCCACTGGATTTTAAATCCAAGTTTGGCCAACCAGAAACTGTGTAGAGGAGTCTGGTGCTTGTTAAATCAGTCATGTTAAAATGTCTTAAAGTTGTTTGTGGTATGGAATTTTAGAGAGTAGGGTGTGTCAGATTAGGTGTCGTTCTTATTTAACTGATTAGTGTCATCTGGCCAATATCCTGAGCCAGTATTTGTGGGTCTTTGCTTCTTAATACATCTCTAAATAGTCCATTGTGCAGCTCTAGTTAGACCATCCAACCAACTTACTCGATACCAACCAACTAAAATTATTGCAAATAGCCCAATTTGAAATGTTATGATGTTAATTCAATTAACTATATTATTTTCTCTATGAAATATATTATGTACTGTACATGTTTTTTTTTTGTAATTGGCAGTAAAAATAAAATAAATTATTTACTATTAGCAATAAATAAAAATGATTTACTATTATTTTCATCTATAATGTAAAGTTTTTATTTAATTTTGAGTATATAGACTAATTGAATTAGCACAATTTATTGAGATTTGTGACATTAAATTTGAAAAAACGTATAAGTAAACAATGTTTTCCTTAATAATGGAAAGATTTCCTTTGAATATACTATTTAAAAATTTGCACAGTAATTTCAAATTATTTTGTGAAATTGTTGAAATATACAGGATTGTAAATATAGTTCTAAATTATAAGAAAATTTGATAAAATCAAAATTTTAATAGGGGTAACGAAAATACGAATTTAGGGTGCAATGTTTCACCAAAATTTGGTACCCATTTAGCTGCAACCAAACTTTGGTGCTTAGTTTCACCATAAAGTGGATTAACAAAAACCCGAATTTTGGTTCAACGTTTCACCATTAAATGGTGTAGCGAAAATACCGAGTCTTGGTGCTTAATTTCACCATTAAATGGTGTAGCGAAAATACCGAGTCTTGGTGCTTAATTTCACCATAAAATGGATTAACAAAAACCCGAATTTTGGTTCAACGTTTCACCATTAAATGGTATCCATGGTAGCACCATAAAATGGTAGAACTAAGCACCAGACGTTGGTTGAAGCTAAACGGGTACCAAATTTTGGTGCAAGGTCGCACTAAATTTTTAACAGTGTACACATTGGCCTATATTGATGGTAATTTATCAACGCAGGCTTAAAAAAAATTATTGGGAAAATGGCAAGATAAAAAACAACGGTATTTCAGAAAAGTTGCCATCATTGACAATTCAAATGAATAGGGAATACAAAAATAAACGTGCAAGTCCGATCGCAAATCGCAAAATATAAAGTAAATTTTGTTACATGCATCCATTTCTATGGAGCTATGGATTTTCAAGTTTTAAAATAAAAGAGACATTTTTGGAAATAATAAAAAAAAATACAAAATCGTGAAAATGTCATCTTTTTTTTTTATAAAATTAAATGCTTATATATATATATTTTAATATTTTTTGACATGTTTGTTTTTGCACATGCACGCACCTAAAATTTTCTAGAGTTCTTTAATGGAGATACATTTCTACCGTTTATAATTAAATATTATTGTGAATTCTACAGTAAAACCAATTTCTTTACACCTTCCTACGATCAGAATAGCAAAAAAGAAAACTTGAAGAGGTTTGTATGAGTGCTATATGTCAAATATTTATCTAAAATTATTTGCTCGTGTTTTTACATTCATAATTATACATAGCGATTATTCTCATATTAAATTTAAATTTATAATTTTCTCTCTTTAAATGCCTTTTTTTAAATAAGTCTTTTTATAAACGAACCATCATTGTTTGTCTGTTCTTTGAATATGATCAGAATTGAGTTGTCTTGTAATATTTATTCCACTCACATAAAACAGAGACCTCGCTAATTTTCACAGTAACTGTAAAAACATTTAATTTTTTTTACCGCCTGTTGCTGTATTTTTATGTGTTATAAAAAAATAAAATGCTTTGTAATTAAAAAAAATGCAGCAATAGGTAAAGAGAAATTAAAGAAGTGTTTTTACAGATACTGTAAAAACACAAGCAAAGGAACATTACAGCAAAATTATTTTATAACAAACTGTAAAAATACAGGACACATGAGGGAAAAACTACAGCCAAAGTAGTTTACTGCAAACTGTAAAAACACAGCACGTGTGATTAAAAAGTACAGCAAAGTTATTTTACAACAACCTGTGAAAATGCACCACAGGAAGTAGGCATTACTTTTACCAGTACCCTATGCTGTAATCTTACTCGGAAATTTTTTACTGTGTGTTTATTTATTTGTTTGTTTGTCTCGAAATCAGCTCTAACGATTTTCACGAAAATTGATATATTACCAATTTTTGGGGTAAAAAATCGATTGGGATAGGTTTTATCTTCAAAAAATGTCAGTTAGAGGGTGAAATAAGCAGATTAAAATTTTGATTTCATTCTTTCCATTGCAAATTATTCATCGTGTATAAGTTAATAAGTTGTACGACAATAACAGTTAAACGTTATTTAATTCGTCATATGCTATTTAAATTTAAAACGTGTAAAGTATATTGATATTATATTTTCATGATAGTTTTTATTCTAAAATAAAGCATTTTTTTTCTCATAATTAAACGAATTAAACATCAGTAATTTAAAATTTAAATTGAAAAATCCTTTGCGTTTTCAAATAAAAAAAACACATTCTAATCACATGACTTTTTCATCCATTAAATCCTATAAGTTTT
This sequence comes from Troglohyphantes excavatus, assembly GCA_963932185.1. Taxonomy (NCBI): domain Eukaryota; kingdom Metazoa; phylum Arthropoda; class Arachnida; order Araneae; family Linyphiidae; genus Troglohyphantes; species Troglohyphantes excavatus. Next base: position 65,603,971 of record OZ010676.1, on the reverse strand, counting down.
CTAATAAATATTCAAAAAGAACTTTGCGAACAAAAATCGAAAGTGTTTAAAATAATCAAAGTTTAACAAATTTAATCCTGTGTGTTTCCACAGTTTACGCACGTGACGTCATCAGTGGAATACACAAGAGCAAGTGTTTGAAATTTCGTATAAGAAAATATCGTTTGAAAAACCACGTAGTTTTTTTTTATATTCCACAAATAGGAATCAATTGAATGAGGTGTTATTAAATAAATGTTATGTGTTATTAATAAAATATATATTTATTTACATTTAAATTAAACTTTGTTCAACAGTTATTAAAGTTTTATTTAAGTAATTGTTTATAAATACTTTTTTAGATCTTATATTCCATTGGAATTAATTAAAAGAAGTTTTATTAAATTAATTTTACGAAATATTTATAAAGGTAAAAAAAATTATACATTCACTACATCATCGTTATTTGATTGGTTTTATTTTACCATTTTTTTTATAAATACATCTCTTTTCTGATAGTATTAAACAAGAAACAGAGAAAATTTTTGAGTTTTCCAGTTTTGAAGATATGCTTTAGAAATTGTGAAAACCAATTTACAAAAATTCGCATTTGTTTACCATGGACAGTTTGCAGTGCTTCGTGCTGAAATGCACATGGCGTCCTTTCAAGATACAAGTGACTTCACGCGCATGTGTTTTTGTTAACCATTCAAAATTTAAATCTCGAGGCCATGCTATACTTAGGGTCTATTAAAATGGTTTGTTATTTATTTCACATTCTGTTTATAAGCAAATAATTGCGTAAAAAGTTAAATAGTTTCAAATGCTAATTTTTTTCTGGGGGAAATGATTACAATAAATTTGTCTCATTCTGAATGTAAAAACCACATTTGTATTATCTTTCGTACTTTGCTGAAGTTTTATGTATTATTTATTTTTAAATTTGAAGCAATAGAAAATCGTCAGAAATTCATTATGAAATTGTATTTTCATAATGAATGTAACTATGTAGAAAAATTGCAAAATTGCAAATATGAAATAATTCTCAATATTAAATTGCATTAGCTAATAATAATTTAATATTGATCTGTTTCACGGATTACTGTAGTAAGTTTATTTTTACATTTGCTATCAATTTGTTTTAAAATTTGTATACCTTGATACTTCCAATAAGTAATATTCTTTATTGAAAGATTTATTCAAAAGCACCTGCCTAATTTAATATAAAAATATTTTCAATATTAAATTACAGTAGGTAGTAATAACTAACTACTGAATTGTTTCTCGTATTTCGTAAGTATGTTTAGTTTCAATCAGATTTTTTTTAGATGAGTAACGAGAATTTACAATATAACAAAGGACAAAGAGTTTAAGAGTTTTTTATTGAAACTTATGTAGTAAACTAAACGCTTAAAAGAAAAAGTTTTCACATACACACAGGAAAATTAATTTCACCAAATGTAAAACTATTTTTAAAAATAAATTTTTAATTTACCGTAAATGTGTTTTTAATTTTGTTATCATGTTACTTCAAATAAGTATTTTGTTAATAATTTTTTTTTCGAAGTAACTGGTTGTTTAGACCCATACACTAGCGGTACACAAATTTTATATTCTGTAACTTTTTCTTATGTAACTAACCTTATCAAAATTATGAAAATTATTCAACATGTATCATTTTCAAACATTAGGCTAAATAAAAAAATATGTGTGTATAGAAAAATTGAGAACGGCAGCTTCACCATCAAAAAAATAGATTAAAATTAATTAAATCTTAACTACTTTATGAAATACAATAAAAAACTATTATATTTAGGTTTTATAAAAAGTTTAATTTTAGAAGGTTGATTTTCGCAATAATTATTAATTAATTTTTAATAGTAGTTAATTGCTAAAATTATATTGTTTTTCACTAAATTAAAGATAAAACTGCTTTCATCACTACGATTAATTCCGAATAACACATAAAAATACTGTAAATAAGTAAAAATCTCTATTATTGATTAAATTTTTAATAAGAATATAAAATTTTGTTCCTTGTTATTTGTGTATGCATATTGAAGATAAAAAATTGTTGAAATAATTTTGCAGTAGCAAAAATATAAATTAATCTCCAGTATCACAATCTTCTTAATAACAAAGACTACTTTGCATAGTATTTAAAAGTCAATTCAGTTACTCCAGAGTAAGACAAAAGCAATCCTCACTACAAATTGTTACTAAAATAATGAACAAGAAGAAAATTGCCAGGGTTTAGCATGCAAACGAAAATTTTGTGCTACAATTGTGCGAATGGTTGTATTAGACGTGCAGGATCTTTAAAAATATTAATTTAAATTACTTTCGCAGAATTGATGCGGAATGTTTGCAATCTTGACACTTCTAACCAAAAGCATTTCAAAGAATTTAACTTATATCGATAAGGCAGACATTATTAGACGATAAAATATATCATGAAACGCCCAACCATTGCTACGGACATTTAAAAACATTTGCATTTGATTCGATTCATTAGAAATATTATTAAGTAATAAGATATGCGAGCGAGCTGGGCTCGGTCCCCTGGTACTATATATGATATCCCAGAGAAAGTTTAGTGATTCTGACATGAAAAACTCTCTTTATTCTTAAAGGGGAATTTTATATATAGCCCCCTTATGTTCGCTTGAATGTGTCAGTTAGACGTTTCAAGGGTTAAAGGCATAAAAACGAAACGAAGAAAGACCCCTCCCCTCTTCCCACAATCTGAGTCTCAGGTGGTGTAGCGTGAATTTCAGAAAATCCCTTTGCTTGATCCAGGGTCTTTCAGAGAAGCGTTAGCCTGGATTACTGGTTGCAATCGAGCTTTCATCGGAAGATTCAACGAAAATCTTACTTTTCCTGTATATTTTTTTATTTATTTACTTCCTGTACTTTTTTACACAACGACGTTTTTTCCCTTTGGTTCTATACTAGTACTTTTTTTTTAACGTTTTCGAGCTTTACTCTAAAAAAAAGATTTTCGATGATGTTCTCTCTCCTCCGTTTCCCTTTACTTCCTTGAGTAGAAAGAATAAAAATAGAGAGAGGAAGGGAAATATATACGCACAAATGGCGGCAAACTTTTACGTATGAAATGTTTTAATTAATGGGTGAACATATTTTCCACCTCAAATCAAGCGGTTATGGAATGTACCCTTTGAAGTTGGCACTAATTCGCACACAATATATGATATTTACTTTTACACATCACATCACATCACATCATATATTATATATTATATATTATATATTATATATCATATATCATATCATATCATATATCATTACATATCATATATCATATCATATCATATATCATATCATATCATATATCATATCATATCATATATCACATATCATATCATATCATATATCACATATCATATCATATCATATATCACATATCATATCATATCATATATCACATATCATATATCATATATCATATATCATATTTTCCTGTATAAAACCTTTAAAATATCTGCAATTTCCCTTCATGATTAAAAATTGAAGTTTTTTTTGCGGAATTTTCTAAGGTTTGTTACATTTTTTATGAAGGGTATTGAAACAAAAACCTTTAATTTCATAGATCTTCAAAAAGAAATGCAGGTTTCCTGCAGAAAACCTTCATTTTCAAAATTTTGATGGAGTTTTTTTTTTTTTTTTGCTGGTTACGGATTTCTTTTTTTTTCTTAAAGCGATCCGGATCCGAATAATTCTCGAATCGTCACCGGCTCCGCTTTTGAAATACTTAGTTTTTTATTGATATAGTTGTGTGTCAGTATATTTTCGACGGAAACAAAGCATTTTCCTTCGAAACTCTAACAAAGTATGAGAAAATATGTCTCCCATTCTATTAATAATATTGTCCCTCATTTATTGAGAAAACAGTCAGTCACGTCTGGATGACCTTACTAATGTCTGAGCTTTTAAGTTTGTTCCCTCCCGTGATAAAAATGTTTGTAAATAAACCTAGCGAAATTGAAATTGTTAATATTAATTGCTAAGTCATGTCTTCTTTCGATCACCACTAAGGGAATTTATTTAGAAGTTTAATGAAAAAGTATTCTAGTGTTTAAGACATGGACACACTGTTTATGTTTTTATTAATAAGGGGAAATATTTCAGTTTAATTTCGACGGAAACAAAGCATTTTCCTTCGGAAGTCTAGAAAAGTATGAGAAAATATGTCCCCTATCCTATTAATATTATTGTTAGAATTTTCTACTTTCCATAATATGGGGTCAAAAATAAAATATTACGCGTAAAAAAGAGACCGCATAATAGACTCACCCACAATCATCAGACTCATCTAAACTTATTACCATTTAATTAAAAACTCACTCCGAATGCAATTATGTAAATGATGTGAGTATCGGAAATTTAGATGTTTGCCTGGAGGATTCTTTCAGTATGGAAATAGAGGGTGGGAGGCAGGGTAAAAAATGACAGAAAAAATGTTTTCGCCTTGGTTTCATCGTTCCCTGTACCTGTCGAAAACAGCCGTGCTTTCAACTCAATCATCTTTAGACCGGCCAGATGAGAGATATTACAAGGAGGTTAGAAAAAAAACTAATAAGGAAAAAATAAATTGGTAAAAATGGAGTGAATAAAAAAGGAGCCCAAACATTCCGGTCGGAAAACGGAGTTTGGTAATTTAGAAATGAAAAGGAGGTTAAACAGAAGACTGCATTTGGAATGGTTGCTTATTATTATGTTTGGAAGGTCGGTTTATTAGAGGAACGATTCGATGCTTTTATGAAGATTTGGCTATATTTATATTATGGAATTTTTCCTTAATGACAACATCACGCCGAGAAGTAAGGAAACATAACAAACATTTAGTTTCTGTATCTATACTAATCAAATTTCAGTGATATATCTATGTTTGTTTGCTCATTGCTCGAAAACAAATGGTTCGATTTGATTTAGATTTTGTAAAATCAAAATTCCCAGTCAGAAGTTCTTTTAAAATTGAAATGAGAATAGGCACTGTTAAAAAGATTTGATTGAGATTTTGTAAAATCAAAATTCCCAGTCAGAAGTTTTTTTAAATTGAAATGAGAATAGGCACTGTTAAAAATAGGTATTCAAAAATAAGTAAAATGTACTAATTTTTTATCACATTCGATGCTTATCATAGCTCCGAATACATAAGTTTCATTTTTGAAAAAGGCATGTATTCAGAAATGAATAAAAAGAGCAGTAGCTTGCCTACATAGGCTGCCTTCATAAACATCGACAATTACAACTTAGACTTAACGGGAATCGAACCCAAGTCTGCAGCACCGCTGTCTACAGTCTTATCCGTTAAGCTATCAAGGCGACGCGAATAAGAGATAGAGATAAAAATATATAGATATAGATACAGATAAATATAGATATAGATAGATAGATATAGATATAGATAAATATAGATAGATATAGATAGATATATAGATATAGATATAGATATAGATAGATAGATATACAGATACAGACATACAGACACACAGGCAGGCAGGCAGGCAGGCAGGCAGACACAGACAGGCAGACAGACAGACAAATAGAGAGAGAGAGAGAGAGATAAAGTTTATTGTAGTGGGCCGTAGCACATTTACAAAGGTTGGCAACATAATTTAACAAAGGCGGACACAAAATTAGATTACACAAAATACAAAATAATACAATTTTAAAAAATTTGAACAAATATACAAAAAAAGACAAAAATAAATTACATGAGCAATTAGAATAAGGGTTTTAATCTGTTATTCCGTCACAAGTTCACTGATCAAATCCTCCCGGATATTTTAAACAGAGATTGCGTAATTATAAGAACAAAAATATTCTTGTTTGGAAAAATTTTAGGATGGTTGAAATGGTACTGAATTCAATTGATGATAAGTATTTTCATCTGAATGCAACGTAAATGGGACAAACTAAAAATACATGATCCCAGGTTTCAATTTCTGTTGTGTTACAAAATTTACAGGAATTTTTGGGGACATTTTCGAAAACAACCCCTAGAAAAAATATACGTGATTGATTGCAACGAATTTGTATAATAATTATTTTTATAGTGATATCTTTATTTGAATTTAAATAGTCTTCGATTAAATGTGAGTTTTTGATGTATTTATACTGTGAGTAATTAATACTATTGTTCATTGAAGCAAGATCATTTTGGGTGTCATGGTATACTTGTACAATCGTTGAAATGTAATTTTCATCGACTTATAGTCTTGCGAAAGCCAAACAAAATAAAAACCAGTGTTTTGTAAAATATTTCTAATTGAGATGGCCCAGTTAAACTTATTGTTTGTGCAGTTAAAGGATAAATTATACATGCTTCAGTAGCAAATTTTAGCAAACCTGTCATCGGACATTTTGAGAATGTGTATCCAGTACATTAAAATTAAACGAGTAAAAACTAACGAGATCCCAGGAGAGCCTTATTCGAGTCTTAAAATATATACAGGTACTGCCGGGGGAAAAAAACGAACCACCCCTGGTTTCTCGGCCACTATTTATTGTAAGGCTAAACTTAATATACCATTTTGTAGGGAATAACGTCTACCACACATTGATGTACAAAAAATTTGCATAGTAGCCCAGTAAATTTAGACCAAAAACAGGGTCGATATGAAACAAATTTATAATTAGCTGAAATTTTCAGGATTAGCTCCTAGATGTGTGTAGAACGTATCCTGAAAAGTTCCCTAACTTCCCACGTGAGCTTCTATCCAATATGGCGGATCAAAGATGGCCGCTAAGCACTTTTTTTCTTAGGCTCTTATAGCCCAGTAAATTTAGGATTTTATATGACCCAAATTCATAAGTAGTTGAAATTTTCAGGATTAGCTCCTAGATATGTGTAGAACGTATCCTGAAAAGTCCCCTAACTTCCCACGTGCGCTTCAATCCAAAATGGCGGACCAAAGATGGCTGCCAAGCCCTTTTTGCCTTGTTTGATGTTTTTCCTCATATCTAAGTTAAAAATAAACATTTTTCAATTCTGTAAAAACCAGTATACTCTAAAAGGATTATTGTTTCTATATATATACCATAAAATAACCGATAATAGTTTTAAAATGAGGGAAAATTAAGTTTTTTGACGCCGAAACCCAAAATTTCTGTGTTCTAAGTTTTTAGCTGAATTCATAATTTAGAAATATAAATAAATTAAGAAAAATTTTGTAGGTAAGAAAATGTTGTTCCTTGTATAGAGTTTTCTAAAGTAAATTAAAAAAAAATATTCAAAGAAAAATTGCTGGTATATTCCGTTTTCTTAAGCAATCCAGCAGGTTTTTTTTAAACTTCGAAGTGAGTAGTTGTTAGTGTAGTAGGTCTGTGTTAAATTTAAAAAAAAATCATGACTGTTATTGTTTATAACTGTAACAAGTTGGGCAAAAGAGGGAAAGTGTGCGCGGTTTTTTAAAATGAATTAAAAAGAAAAACACAAATTTTATAGCACTTAATTACATAAGAATAACAAAAAATTTTGCCTACAGTTCATAAATAAAAAAATAGAGACCATCGTAATCATCTTCGAAACCGCTAGTAATAGGAGCTTAATTTTTACATGACTCTCCTGAGTAAGAGGTACAAAACTTGGAGCACTGGAGGTCTGCCTTCTTGCATTGGCATCTTATGTTACAGTCTTTTGTTGCAGTTATTTTGCAGTCACATGATATTAGTTGTAAAAGTTCTTCGGAAGCTGCGGGAAGTGTTGAAGGCACTGGATTCAATCTACCATCCTTCATGAACCATCCCCATTTAGTAGGATCCAGTTTGTTCCCCAGCCACTGTTGAACTTGATGATAGGTGCAAAGTGAATGCTGTGAAGCAGCTGCACTTGTTGGTGGAAGAGTTGCCAAATTAAAGTTTGAAGAGAGGGTTTTAGTTACTTCTTTTTTGTAACGGATGTATCGCAGATCATCTAAAGAAGTTATTTGTTTTCCACCAAAAATGTATTTCAGGAATACTTCACGAATTTCAATGACCTTTTGAGGATCAAGTTGAGGATTGTTGAACTGTGAAATCAAAGAACGCAGTTCGTGATTGTTCTTTATCAACTTGTAAGCTGTAGATTTCCCCTTTCTGAATATTGCAGATATAGTGTCGCATCCAGTGGCAGCGTGTAAGAAGAGAAGGGTATCCTTTATTGGCCCAATAGCTTCTTGTATTTTGGTTATGCTGTAGCACTTTTCGTTGTACTTAGTTGATTGGGGTCGTAAAAAGTACAGTGATGTTCCTGGGATACCTCGTGCAATCAGAATTGTAAGTAGATCTGTGTCAGAACCTATTACTGCGACAGATCTGCAACTCGTCTGGCATGCATTTATTGCCGTTGAGCAGATTAGTGTATCTGCGTCCCCATCCGCCTGTTTAACAGTTATTCCTCCAGATTGGAAGTAGCATATCATCATTCGAATTAGTCTTGATTTCTTTTCGAAGTTTCGCAAAATATTAGCTTGTTTAGTCGTTGCCACCATATTTTCATCAAAAGCAATAGTCGCAGACATGTTTGACATCATCCTTCTTTGTCTCTCCACACTTTTAGTTGATAAACACACGAGTATCCATCAAAAATCCCTGCCTCACATGTGGAGAATCGTTTCTGCACAAATCTGACATATTTGAGGCATATATCTCCGTAGGTATCGGACTCCTTCCAAGCCAATGTCTGCATTAAAAAATCCTCCATCTACAATGGACGAGTTGGTTGATGGTGGCAGCAGGCGGATGGGGACGCAGATATACTAATCTGCTCAACGGCAATAAGTGCATGCCAGACCAATTGCAGATCTGTCGCAGTAATAAGTACTGATACAGATCTACTTACAATTCTGATTGCACGAGGTATCCCAGGAACATCACTGTACTTTTTACGACCCCAATCAACTAAGTACAACGAAAAGTGCTACAGCATAACTAAAATACAAGAAGCTATTGGGCCAATAAAGGATACCCTTCTCTTCCTATACGCTGCCACTGGATGCGACACTACATCTTCAATATTCAGAAAGGGGAAATCTACAGCTTACAAGTTGATAAAGAACAATCACGAACTGCGTTCTTTGATTTCACTTGATCCCCAAAAGGTCATTGAAATTGGTGAAGTATTCATGGAAAAAATTATTGGAGGAAAACAAATAACTTCTTTAGATGATCTGCGATACATCCGTTACAATAAAGAATAGCTAAAACCCTCTCTTCAAACTTTAATTTGGAAACTCTTCCACCAACAAGTGCAGCTGCTTCACAGCATTCACTTCGCACCTATCATCAAGTTCAACAGTGGCTGGAGAACAACATTGATCCTACTAAATGGGGATGGTTCATGAAGGATGGTAGATTGAATCCAGTGCCTTCAACACTTCCCGCAGCTTCCGAAGAACTTTTACAACTAATATCATGTGACAGCAAAATAACTGCAACAAAAGACTGTGACATAAGATGCCAATGCAAGAAGGCAGACCTCCAGTGCTCCAAGTTTTGTACCTCTTCCTTAGGAGAGTCATGTAAAAATTTAGCTCCTCCTACAGCGGTTTCGAAGATGATGATTATGATGTTGAATGACTGGTCTATATTTTTTAATTTATGAACTGTAGGCCAAAATTTTTGTTATTCTTATGTAATTAAGTGCTATAAAATTTGTGTTTTTCTTTTTCATTTCAATTCATTTTAAAAAACCGCGCACACTTTCCCTCTCTTGCCCAACTTGTTACAGTTATAAACAAAGACAGTCATGTTTTTTGTTTTTTTTTAAGTTTAACACAGATTTACACTAACAACTCCTCACTTCGAAGTTAAAAAAAAACCTGCTGGATTGCTGAAGAAAACGGTATATATCAGCAATTTTTCTTTGAATAATTTTTTAAAATTTACTTTAGAAAACTCCATACAAGAAACAACATTTTCTTACCTATAACATTTTTCACAATTTATTTATATTTCTAAATTATGAATTCAGCTAAAAACTTCGAACACAGAAATTTTGGTTTCGACGTAAAAAAAATTAATTTTCCCTCATTTGAAAACTGCTATCGGTTATTTTATGGTATATATCGAAACAATAATACTTTTAGAGTATACAGGTTTTTACAGAATTGAAAAAGGTTTATTTTTAACTTAGATATGAGGAAAAACATCAAACAAGGCAAAAAGTGCTTGGCGGCCATCTTTGATCCGCCATTTTGGATTGAAGCTCACATGGAAAGTTAGGGGACTTTTCAGGATTCGTTATACATGCAAAGAGGAACTAATTCTGAAATATTCAGCTAATTATAAATTAGTTTCATATAAAATCCTAAATTTACTGGGCTATAGGGGACTATCTTCATACTCGTATCCGCACCAACTATAAAATTTTCAATAGTAACACTTACTTTTGATAGCGCAGAAAATAACCTCAAAATAATCTAAATATAAATTTTCATTAATTTCCTACATTTATATGCAGATATATTAGGGAATATGTATCGATCTTATTTGAGGGGCTACTTCCACATTGAACAAAGTATTAGGCGGCCTACGAAATGAAAGTCGCTGGTAGAAAATGTTATGGCGGCAGCCGATGTTTTCCTTATGAGTGGTCAGACGTGCCTAGAATTGTTCTAATAATATGATACAGTATGTCTTATACTTAAATATATTTTACTACTTTAATATGATTTTATATAGTAATTTTGATGACGTAAAATTTTAATATTTGTATTCTTAGGATGTTCTGAAATTATGTAGGCAAATGACAAACTTAATATTGTATGAAAAATTAAAAATAATAGAATATATTTTGAAAAAAATATTTATTCCAGGTTTAAAATACATATACCAATGATTTACTTCAATTTTAAAATTCAGATGGAACAAATTATTTTTTTAAATATTTTAATTAGGGTTCTACCAATACGTAGTTTCTCAATTCTAAATTTAAATGAAATATTGTAAATATTATATTTACCCACTCAGTTTCAATCGAGGTAATGTAATTACTTATTTTTTTCTATAAGATCGTGATTTTCTTAGATTATACAGGGTATCCCAAAAGTATTTTATGCTTTTAAAACTCAAACTTTTAAAAACAAAAATATGCACATACGTTTTTTTTTGTATTAGGTAAAGAAAGAAGCAAGATTTTAAACAATGTTTACTGCATTTAAATGTGCACAACATTTTTGCACCTTTAAAAAATCAGTTTTTAATTAAATCCCCATATGGTGTTGTGGTCCAAAAACCTTACAATAGCCAATATTCAAGTAATAGCAAAGTAAAGCAGATTAGGGGTGACGGGCGGGAGCAAGTGCCACCCTACTTTTTGAAAATTTTAAACTAGCTCATTGTGTTCTCGGCTGGTTCATTATTTATTTGGTTGAAATAACGTCGCACTAGAGCTACACAGTGGGTTTTGACGACGGTACGGGGTCTATATCGTAGGAAAGACCCGGGAACGATGCTTCGTAAGTGGTATAATTTGAAGGGTATCAAGCCGAGGATCTGGGAGGATCTCGGCTGTTAGGCTGTGGATCTCGTCTGATGGGGGCGTGGCCTAGTGGAGAGATATCACGTGACCAGAAGGGGGACTCATTCAAAAATGGGTGACGTCACCGGTAGACGATGATTTAAGCAGATGACGTCATGTGCAACACATGCAACGTCATGCAAGAGAGGAGTCGGGGAGTATGTGTCGATGACTCATCCTCGCATACTGGTCGAGACAAGGTTTACTAGTTCTGGTTGTAATCGCGTGGCGGCGCTGTATGTAGAAGAATATGCACGGACCAATCAGATTCTTGTGTGAGGATTACATAATTAAGAACCAATCAGGTTACAGCAAAGTATGTCTTATGGTCATCTCCATTGGTCTGAACCAATGAAAGGCCTGGGATATTCAGGGAGAGGAGCAAATTCCTTTCGTTTGCTCTCCGTCGTCAGGTTAAAAAGACCGGTCGTCAAGGCCGAGCTCTGGCATTCTTTCAGAAGGATCTGCTCTAGCGATCACTAGTTTAGCTTAGTATTAACTTTGCTTAAAATGGACCTTCAAGTTGATTTCGAAAAGTCAACATTTCCGTTGAATGATGAAGTCATGGCTCTCATAGATTTTGGAGATTTAACAGGAAGTTAATGGGATAATGTTAGTCAGTTTTCTAATGACAATAATTAGGAATTCACTTGTCCGGAATATAATATGCATTTCACTAGACAAAATCATTTTATTCGACATCAACGGAATAAGTATGAAGGAATGGAATATCCGTGTTCTCAGTGTTCTAAGGTTTTTTCACAAATCGATAACCTGACAAAACACCTTAAAACACACAAGCGACCTGCAGATACAGAACCACTTATTTTTTTTATAACGACGTCGGACCAGTGAGGATGCATCTCTACCAGGACCCTCTGCTGTACCAGGACCCTGTACTCTACCAGGACCCTCTACTCTACCAGGACCCTCTGCTCTACCAATATCCACTGCTCTACCAGAACCCTCTTTTACGCGACATTCTGCTTTGAAGAATCGTGTTCAAAATGTACATTTGTTCAATACCGAGGAGCACAATTTAAAAACGTACCGATTTAAAAACATTTCTGGTTTCTAAAGAGGAAGATTTTGTGAACATCGTAACATCTGCCCTGCTTCAATTTGAAGTTAAGGTGAATTGTAGGTTAATCTGCCGCTACCAAAAAGTTGTTTCCGACGGTATTTTAAGCGAGGAAAAATGCTTTAAAACGAAAAATGCGATCTTTCTTTCCTTCACCGATGTTAAAGCCCTTTATTTACAAACTATGGAGAGACTACTCAAAGAAGGAGATGATTTTGAAGCCAAGGAATCTGGGTGGACCCTTGAACGGATTAATGAATTGGAGGTACGAACGAATAAATAAATACAACCCTCTGCGTGGATCAACGTACATCGAACTTCCCTAACCCGTTAAAAATAAGAAAGCTATTATAAATGTTCAAAACAATGATAATCGCTGCTTCATGTGGACCATCCTCTCCGCTCACCATCCAGTTGAAGACTATTAGCAGCATGCATACCTAACGCATTATTATGAAACATATATAGGCATTCTCAATTTTACAGGTATTGAATTCCGTGTAAAAATTCAAATGTTCCAAAATTTGGAAAACTTAATAATTTATCCATCAATGTATCTGGATTCACAGAGGATTATCAAGTATATCCTCTGATGATAACAACAGAAGAGAAAGATTTCCATATTGATCTGATGTATCTCAAGACCGACACAAATTCACATTATGCCTGGATCAAGGACCTATCCCGTCTCGTTTCAAGACAGCATTCAAAGCGAAAGGGGAAAATGTTTATATGTCGCCGCTGTTTGCAATTTTATACAACGGAGCCTATTCTTCACTGTCATCAGCTGAGTTGTAATCAGCACGAGGCCGTTTGGGTCATTATGCCGGAAGATAAATGGGTGATATTTAAAAACATCAAACATACCATGAAAGTCCCATTCGTGATTTATGCTGACTTTGAGTGCCTTACTCGACATATAGATTCTTGTCAGCCAAACCCTGATAAGTCGTACACTGAAGCATATAAAAAACACGAGGCTGTCAGATTCTGTTACTACATAGTGTCGACCACAGGACTCTTAAAAGCCCCTTACGTTTACCGAGGACCGAATGCAGCTCAAGTTTTTATGGAGCGAATGAAGCTGGAAGCTTTCGCAATTCAGCAGGTGTTCAGAACTCCTTTACCAATGGACCCATTAACCAAAGATGAGCTAGAAGCATTTCGGTAAGCAATTTACTGTTACATTTGCAAGAAGGAATTTACTCAGAAGAATTACAAAGTCAAGGATCATGATCATCAAACGAAGAAACTTCGGGGAATCGCTTGTAATACCCGAAGACAAGAACTCCAGACTTTATCTCAGTGGTGTTTCATAACTTATCCGGATACGACAGCCATTTATTCGTAAAATGCTTGGGAGAAGCATTCATCCTCACAGTAATTTCAGAAAACATGGAAAAATACATTTCGTTTTCAAAGCAAATTGGCAAGGGACTTCGTCTTCGGTTTATCGATTCATTTTGAATCATGGCAAGTAGCCTAGATCAACTAGCAAAAAATCTCTCAGAAGACCAGTTTAAACATGTGCGGGGCGCACTTTCTCTCCTCTCATGTTTCTCTGCTCCTTCGTAAAGGTGTATTTCCATATGACTACGTCAATCATCCAGACAATTTCAACGAAACCGAGTTATCACCCCGTGATGCCTTTTATAATCGCCTGAATGAATCTCACATCAAAATGGAAGATTATCAGCATGCTCAAGGTGTGTCGGATGCATTCGAGTTAAACAATTTGGGCGAGTATGCTGATTTGTACGTCAAAACGGATGTTTTGCAATTAATAGATATTTTTGAAAGTTTTAGATATGTCTGCATGAAAACCTATGGCTTGGATCCCGCTTGTTATTATACTGCCCCTGGAATCTTTTGGGACGCTATGCTGAAGAAAACATCAATTCGACTGGAACTACTCACAGATTATGACATGTTATTGTTTATTGAAAATGGTATCCGTGGAGTAATCTGACAATGTTTTCACCGTTACGCAAAGGCAAATAACCCTTATATGCCAAACTATGACAAGTCTTAGCCTTCCAATTATAGAAGAGGTTGTTGACTACTCTGTATAAGAAAGAACGATATGTGGTGCATTATCGAAATTTACAGCTATACTTACAGCAAGAACTCAAAGTTACAGCCGTGCATAGAATTTTACAATTCATTCAATCCCCATGACTAAAAACTTACATTGATCTCAATACCCAACTACGCACCTCTGCTACGAACGAGTTTGAAAAAAAATTTCTATAAACTCATGAACAGTTCGATTTTCGGGAAAACTATTGAGAATATCGGACGCCGAGTAGACATCAAGTTGAGCGGGAATCAGAAAACTGCAGAGAACTCGCTCCAATTTTCAAGATCGAACTATCTTTTCTGAAACTTTGGCAGCGTTTCATATGCGGCGGACCGTATTAAAATTTAATAAACCGATTACCATTGGAATGGTTTGAACGTTCTTCACGGAAACGTACCTCTCACTAACAGACAAATAAATAGTCTTTCTAAACATAAGACGTGCTTGCAAAAGCTTTCAGACAAAAAGGTTCCTTTATATAATAAAAGAAAACTACTTGTTCAAAAAGGAGACGGTTTTCTTTCAGTCTGATTACCTGCAGCTATTTCAATTATCAGCTCATTGATTTATGGAGCACAGTAAAAAGTTTATCTTGATACCTGAAGACAGGGTACAATTAATTGAACATCTATCTGAACTGGATCGAAAATTTACAAGTATTCTTCAGAATAAACAACTCGCCGAAAGCGACAAAGCATATATCTACTTCTAAGCCCTACAAAAGTACACCATGATCGATAAACAATCTCCAGAAATTCCTCGTGAATCAAACTCCTTTGAACAGGAAATAATAAATACCCTTCAGAATACAAATCTCACACAAAGTGAAAAAGATACGCGGTACCTTAAAACCTTGGAAAGTTACGACAAGCTTGGAAAATAACCTCCAGATTCTGATCTCAATAAATTTAAAAAGACGTTGCAAAATGTGAAGAAAGAAGATACCTTTGAAGATGCAGTTATGCATACCGTGCCTATTCGACACAGAAACACGGCTATAGACATTTTAAAGTTTTTGAAAAATTAAAATGAATAAAAATGAACGGACAAAGGCGAAGTTATTTGCCAAGATAAAATTATCCCTCACACTAATATTGTAATGATTGTGAATGACTTTCTTCCTAATAGGAAAAAGTTCCTGTCGGACAAACTGTATTCTTAAATGCTTTACGGAGATTTACATTTTTCTTCCATGTTGGATGTTAAAAGAAAATTGTATAGGGAAAATAAAATTGTAAAACCTTCTGTGTATGCCGCAGAAAAAAAATGGATCAATTTTTAGTTTTCAATAAATGATTATAATTTGCTGTATCTTGTTTTGTCGACCTTTATTATATTTCCTAACAAATGTACTATACATTTTAATATATTTACATGTTATCTTTTTTCAACACAAATAAATATAGGAAAATACATAGAAATAAAAGTTAAAAAAGAAATATGAATTCGAAAAATAAAATATATAGTGAAAAAAAATTGAAAAAATCAAACTTTGAAAGAAAAAAAAAATTCTTATAGTAAAAAATAAACTTTAGGATAAAAATTAAAAAAAAAATTCTTATAAGTAAAAAATAAACTTTAGGATAAAAAAATTAAAAAAAAATTCTTATAAGTAAAAAATAAAATTTGGGATAAAAATTAAAAAAAAATATTCTTGTAAGTAAAAAATAAACTTTGGTAGGTACATGTTAGGTAAAATGTTAGGTAGGTACAGCCGGACAATCGAAGGCATTACGGCATATAACCTGCATACTAACAATCGTCTGGCATACGTAGTGCATACACGCGGAATATTAATATTTTTGTCTCGGTTTGCTGTTTAGATGTAGCTTAATTTCATATAACTTATATTTATGCAATATGCCTTGATTTTAAACTTTTTTTGAAATACTGTCGTTTTTTCATCAATAAAAACGTATTCCTAAACATTTTAAATTATCAAGAACTCCTAAATTTAGGACTGAAAATAAAAAAAAATTATGATTTACTTTTCCATCCTAACCAAAATGGCTCATAAAAAGCCAATCTGGCAAACCACTGGTGCATAATGTGAACGACCAAATAACTTTGTGTATGGCAACAGGTGTCTGATACTTTTCCAATGGCCCCCCCAAAGCTTGGCCAAATAGCACGGGCGCAAGTTGCACGAATTTGAAAAAATAGCATTCAATCCTAAACAACGCCTCCCTCGTTTCCCATGTCTACGTCTTTCTTCAATACCCTAATTCCTGATAATTTCATACTTCAATGAACTAAAGTAACCCTTATAAACACCATATTTGTATTGTTGGTTTAACAACGTATCATTTTTCTTTTAATGATATTTTATATAATATATAATGATATTTTATATAATATATAATGATATTTCATATAATATATAATGATATTTTATATATAATATATAATGATATTTTATATATAATATATAATGATATTTTATATATAATATATAATGATATTTTATGTATAATATATAATGATATTTTATATATAATATATAATGATATTTTATATATAATATATAATGATATTTTATATATAATATATAATGATATTTTATATATAATATATAATGATATTTTATATATAATATATAATGATATTTTATATTTTTTTAAAAATATTATCATATTTTAAATAATATCAATCAAAGAATATAAAACTAACATTCACATTTGAGATAGTAAAACAGCAAATTTCAAACAAGAATGTTTAATAAGCTGGAACTTTAGAAAAGAGAAACGTGTTTTATAGTTTTTAGCTACTTATTTAGAAATAGCATTATAAATGAAATACATTCTTTTATTTAAGAAAACCCGTAATTGTCTCTCTTTTACTTATTAAAGGAAAAGAAGTGCAGTGCAGGAATTAAAAAAAAATATTTACTTCTATCTTCCACATGAATACACAATTATATTTTTAAATTAATGTACAAGTAAAAATAAATAATATTTTTTAAAAGTAACCTTTCTTGCACATTGATTTTAATAAATGATCTTAATTGCTTAAATTTTTTAAACAGCTGAACACTATTTTCCACTAAAATGTTGATTGAATTCACTTGAAACATTACTTTCAGGTCAAATAAATGAGATCCTCATGTAGAAATCGAATCAAGAGAGAAATTACATAACCAACGAAATAAATAACCCTCCAAACAGAATGACGAGCAGTTTCCTTTCAGCTTCCGGTACATTGATCACATCCATCATGAAATATTTGATCGAAAAAAAGCCAAACCAATTGTCACGGCTGGCAATTACTGCGATAAGACTTTGGGTTAACAAACCATAAGTCATGTATTGTGTGAAGCAGGCCTCTGTTTAGACGACGCGCATCCATCATATGGTGGTAAACACGAAGTCTCAATAACAACGCTTGCCCAAAGTTTCAACTTCGTCAGTGGTGTGCGACAGATAGGGAGGACGAAACATTTTTTGGGGGGATCAGCTTCAGTTGCACAATAAATCACAACTTTCAGACGAAGTATTAACGAAATACTAGAGGCTATGTATTTTCAAATTTATTTGACAAGGACCGATATGCTCGAGATCAATTTTTCTTGATCAACTTCTGTATACGTAAATCTGCGGAACAACTGTAATTTCAAATATTTCTGTATCAAAGTATCTGATCACTTATACAGTAAAACTCCAATTATCCGAACTCCGACTCCCGAGACAAAACAAAGGAGAATGCCTCTCTCTATGCATGACATGTGCCTAACTCTAACATGTGGCATACGGGGGTGGGGTAATACTCATTGCGGCCGGAATAATACTCATTGTGAAGCTTACATGACGGCTTTTTTTCACAATGTTTAATTTGGCTTTTGAAAAAAATATTTAATTATTATTTTTATTTCACATATGGTGGACAATATAATGCTACTTTCCTTTTTTTGAATCAGTAATTACTTTACATATAAGTATTTTAAAAAAGTTGTGTGGCATAAAACGTAATAAGAAAAAATACTGATGAAATGACTTTATAATTTCATATGAACATAATCAGAATATGTAGTTTTTAGTAAACAAAAATAATTTTTCTCTCTTTTAACTTAAAATTGAAATTTCTTGAAAAGTATTTCTTTGAAGCTCAAACTTCTACTTTAATGAATGTAACACTATTCTATGTATATCCATATGAAATTAAAGAGTCATATACCTTGAGATTTTTTTAATAATCTAACTAAGTAAGTAACTTTTATTTAGGCAATATTTGTTCATGTTACAATTTCATGCTATAAAATGTTTATAAAAATACTTATACTTAAAGTAATTACTGTTTCCAAAAGAAGAAAATAGCATAATACTGTCCACAAAATGTAAAATTAAAATAAATATTATATATTTTTTTAAAAAGCCAATGTAATATCATGAAAAAAAGTCGTCATGTAATCTTTACAAGGTTTATATTCCCCTTAAAATATGAAACCTGTACCTGGGTTTAACATTTATTATAAACTTGTATTAGGAATACTTTGCTTAGTATAAATTAAAATTTGATGTCAAAGAATTGATCTCTATCAATTGCAAAATAATGGCTATTAACACTCAAGAAAAAGTTTAGTGATTCTGACATGAAAAACGCTACCATATAAATATTGCATTTTGACTGAACCATATTTTCATGTAGACTCAAGTCATCAAAGCTGTAAATATGACAACTAGGCATCAAATGTTTTTTTTTATTAATTGTAGTTTTCAAGGATAGTTTTCAAGGTTTTAAAGTATAATAGTAAAGTTAGTTTTTGAACATGTACATTATAGTTCTAGTTGAAGTGACGCACTTTGTGTACGTATAATTTAGTTTAGTATATATTTGAGAGTTGAAACACGTATTTGACAAGAAAAGTTCACCCATTACTTGTTGATAATAAATTTAAAGTATGAATATTTTTATTTACATTACAGTTTTTAATGTTTCATAGTTAGGGCTAACTGAAGAAATTGATTTTTAAAATAACTTTTATAGTAACAAAGTTTAAGCATATAGACAATATGTTTAGAATATAGACTGTTAATTATTTTGTTCAGGAAGAATCTTTTCATGATGATGTAAATTTTTATTTTACATTTTAACTCTAGAAATATTTGTAGTACCATAATAATGGATAAAGGATATTTAGAAAATTTTATCAAAGATAATTTCGGGAGAGAAATTATTGTATTAATAATCAGAAAAACAAACTATCGAAAGTTAATGAAATAAACTATAATTATTGCCAAATTTTTAAACGTTAATTAATGTACTTTAATTAAAATTTTGCATTAAATGATCTTGTAAACATTTAAAGTTTCTGACAAAGTAAGACCGCGGACTATTTTGAAATTTTGAAATGGTGCTCGAGCTTTTGGAGAAATTCGAATAATATTTAAAAATGTATTTCGTACTATACATTTAATTGGATAATTTTCAGATATCGAATTCTAACAATTTTAAATGTCTTATCAAAATGTATTTCTTTAAAATATAAAGATATTAGGGATGTGAAAAAAGAGAACACCCTGCACTTTTTCACCTGTTCTTTAAAAGAACAGGAACAGCCCGTTCTTCAAATTTAAGAAACCCTGTTTTTTTATCTGTTCTTTTTGGATGTATTCTATCTTAACTTGGTGTCTCGCTAATCCTAAACACGTCTTGTCCAAAGTTTTACAGTTTTTAAGCACTTCAAATGACAAATAGTGCTTTTGGTGTTTTGCAATAAATTAGTTTTAAAAGCAGGCACTTTTTTTTAATGACAATTTATTAACTTTTATGAAACTTTTAACATTTCATAAAACTTGTGTTTATTACGCGGTTTCATTAATTCCTATCGATTGAACACTTTAATTGCAATATCTGCAATTTGATTAATCTATTAGTACTTATTTAATTTAAAACTTATATGGGACGATTGTATTGCTTAATAGTTGCGTACATGAATGCGTCAAAGAATATTTTAATGCGACAACACTTTAAGAAAATCAACATTAAATAAAAGCTTAAATAATTCACGAAAATAGTTAGTTTCATTATAATAATTAATATTTTGGTGTGAAAAGTTAGATTTTGGATATGTCATTGATATAGAGAATTTTTATTTACATATCATGGTAGAAATTTCAGTGTTCAAATTATGTTTCAGAAATATTAATTATGATAACGAAATTTTCTATTAGCGGAGATTGTTAATGTCATGTAAAACCAATTTTTAAAACAAATTATTAAAAAACGTTATAAAACAAATTATTTGAACGAAGTAATACAAAGAATATTTCTTAACTTTTTATGAAAGAAAGTAAATTATAAATAAGAAAGTCTAAAATTTATTATAATTTAAAACAATTTTTTTATCACAAAATAATGTAATATTATGTGTTCAGAATATATTTTAAATTCTATAAAATGACAATTTTTGACCAAAAAAAATATTTTTAGAGTAATTAAACCTTTGAATTATTTGAAATAAATCAAAACGAAAACGTAATTAAAATTTAAATATTTCGGCTCTTATGAATATGCCTTTCACTTTTTAAAAATTAAAGAAAAGCAATAATTCATATCAGTGTTTAAGTTATAAAAACATCTGTGTTGCAACTTTCCCCTCCAGAGCCAAGGACACGCTTAGCAACCTCGAAGCCGAGGGCGAATTCAGCCACGGGGCCCTGTCCGAGACAAAAATATTAATATGTCGCGTGTATGCACTTCGTATGCCTGACTGAGTGTTAGTATGCAAGAAATATGCCTCATATGCCATCGAACTGACGACCGCGGAGGCGGTATATCGAAAGTATGGTAATGGCATACGCTTCCGATATCGACCCAATTTATTGCAACAGTAATTGGATGTTTACAATTTCTTCGCTTCCACTTCATGATTTATGGGTTGTTTTGAGGCGCCCACGCACGAGTTGAGTGGAATCAGGAGAATTACAAAAGCACACTGCAGCGGATTTTGATTTCTAAGATCTTATTATTACTCTGTAGACTTGACTTATTGGAGTGTGTTGGCAAGACGGAGTGGCCAAAGGTTTTTCGAAGTAATAGCATTTCAATTCCGCTGTTTGCGTTGGTTATGCGGTCAAAGACAAAGAGGAAAATTGTTGTTCCTGCTAATCTCATTAGGGGCAGCTAGTTAAAAGACAGTGAAAAAATAACTGTGCTGTACGATGGAATACTGTGAACGGTTCAGCCAAGTACAAAGCGGAATACACCCCGCAGCTTAACATGAATAATAAATTCGGGCGAGTCCTCAGTAGAGTCCCAGTACGGAAATTAATTTATTACGGAAGATCTAACCCCAGGTGCTGGTGGAATCAAGGTATGAGTTACTAATAGGAACATTAGGCCCGGGCCTAGAGGTCACAACTTTTATTTAAGTAAATAATATGTATTCAACCTATAATTATTTGGTTAGTGTTTTTCATGTCAGAAGCACTGAACCTTTTTTGGGATATTAGTCATTATTTTGCATTTGATACAGTTTCTTGACATGAACATTTTAATTTATACTACGAAAAATATTCACAATACAAATTTATTATTCATGTTAAGCCCATGAGCAGGTTTCAGATTTTAAGGAGAGTATAAATCTTGTGAAGATTACACGACGACTTTTTTCCCATGGTGCTTAGATTGGCTTTTTCAAAAAATATAATTATTATTCTTATTTCACATTTAGTGGACAGTATAATGCTACTTTCTTCTTTTGGAAACAGTAATATTTCTTTAAATATAAGTATTTTTAAAAAAGTTTTGTGGCCTGAAATGTAATAAGAAAAAATACTGCCTAAATAAAAGTTACTTACAAGATTTTTAAAAAAATCACAATGTATGACTTTATAATTTCATATGAATATACAGAGGATAGTTTTACATTCACTAAAACAAAAGTTTGAGCTTCAAATAAATACTTTTTAAGAAAGGTCATTTTTAAATTAAAAAAAAATTAGTTTTGCAAACTAAAAATCCTGATCCTACATTTCCAAATTATATTCATATGAAATTATAAAGTCATACATTGAGATTTTTTTTTAAATCTTGTAAGTAACTTTTATTTAGGCCGTATTTTTTCTTATTACATTTTAGCCACAAAACGTTTTCAAGAATAATCATATTTAAAGTAATTATTGTTTCCAAAAAAAGAAAATAGTATTATACTGTCCATAAAATGTTAAATAAAAATATTAATATTTTTTTTCAAATATCAATCTAAACATCGTGGAAAAAAGCCGCCATGTAACCTTCACAAAGGATGATATGCGATTCGCATACATGTCGCATACAGAGGTGATATGCGAGCCGCATACATGTGGCATAGCAACTCCGTATGCCATAGTAATATGGGATATTCTCACAGGGCATACGAAGGCATATTTCTGGCTTATTAGTTGCATACTCATGGCATACATATGCCACATGTATGCGGCACATTCGGGGCATACTAGAGGCATACTCCTTTATTTTGTCTCGGGTGCAGTCGGTACCCTCAATAAAAACATAATTTAAACTTTTAATAGAAATTTGCCAAATTTGCGTTTTTGTGGATAGTAAATTTGCAGAAGGAAGTCATAAATTATACATTAAACAATTATACATTATTCGAGTTGTTTTAAAAGTATTTCAAAATTTGAATATTTCGTGTTGTGTTTGTTAGTTTTTTGTGTTCTAAAAAATTTATGAAAATGATTTTGATCCGAATTTCTTATGAGAAATGCGTATGCAAAAAAGCAAAATGTAGTAAAAAATTATAAATTGATATAAATAAAAAAAAAAACATTATCTACCCTGAAGGAATATTATATATATATATATATATATATATATATATAAATTACACATTTTTACGTAATACATTTTTTTTTTTAATTTTAGTTTCAAACTAACTTTTTTGAAGAAAACAAATAATACAAACTAGTATTATTTTGTCTTGAAAGAAGTTTTCGAGACAATCATATTAATATGCCGCGTGCATGGACTATGAATGCCAGACAGATTGTTAGTATGCGAGAAATTTGTCGAATCTGCCATCGAACTGTTGACCTCGCAGGCGGTATGCCCACATAATGCCAACGGCATATACTTCCGATTTCGATCCAATGTATTGCAATATTAATTGGATGATGTTTAAACTTCTTAGTTTCAGTTCCACTTCTTAAATTTATGGATTGTTGGAGGCTCACGAGTTGGGTGCATGCTTAGGAGAATTACGAAAGCACATTGCATCGTCTTTTTGATTACTACGATCTTATTATTAATCATTAGACTTCACTTGTTGGAGTCGGTTGGTGAGACTTAGTGGCCAACAGTTTTTCGAAGTGATAGTAATATAATTTCAATTCCACTGTTTGCGTTGGTTATACAGTCGAAGACAAAGTAAAAAATTGTTGTTCCTGCTAATCTCATTAGAGGCTAGTTGAAGGACTGTGAAATAATAACTGTGCTGTACGATGGAATACTGTAAACGGTTCAGCCAACTACACAGCGGAATACATCCCACAGTGGAGAAAGGAGCAAGGAAGTGTAATTTATTATTGAAGATCTAATTCCAGGTGCCGGTGGAATCAAGGTATGAGTTACCAATAGGCACATTAGGCCCGAGCCTAGAGGCCACAACTTTTATTTAATTAACTAATATTTATTCAAATTATATTTATTTGGTTGCGTTTTTCAAGTCAGAATCACTAAACTTTCTCTGGGATATTAGTAATTATTTCGCAATTGATAGAAATGAGTTTTTTGACATGAAAATTTTAATTTATACTACAAAAAATATTCCTAATACAAATTTATTATTCATGTTAAGCACAGGAGCAGGTTTTAGATTTTAAGGGGAATACAAATCTTGTAAAGATTACCTGACGGCTTTTTCCCCATGTTGTTTAGATTGACTTTTGCAAAAAATATAATTATTAATTTTATTTTACATTTAGTGGACAGTATAATTCTACTTTCTTCATTTGGAAACAGTAAATACTTTAAATGTAAGTATCTTTAAAAAAGTTTTGTGGCATGAAATGTAATAAGAAAAATACTTCCAAAATAAAGTTACTTTCAAGATTAAAAAAAAATCTCAATGTATGTATAGTTTTGCATTTGCTAAAGCAAAAGTTTCAGCTTCAAAAAAATACTTTTCAAGAAATTTCATTTTTAAATTAAAATAAAATAAAAATTAGTATCGCAAACTAAAAATCCTAACATTTCCTA
Source organism: Troglohyphantes excavatus (assembly GCA_963932185.1). NCBI lineage: Eukaryota > Metazoa > Arthropoda > Arachnida > Araneae > Linyphiidae > Troglohyphantes > Troglohyphantes excavatus. The sequence goes on along the minus strand of OZ010676.1, from coordinate 65,579,113 downwards.
ATTATATTCAAATGAAAGTCTAAAGATTGAGATTTTTTAAAAATTCTTGTAACTTTTATTTAGGCAGTATTTTTCTTATTACATTTAATGTAAACAAAACTTTTTTAAGAATAATTTTATTTAAAGTTATTACTGTTTCCAAAAAAAGAAAGTTGCATTATACTGTCCACCAAATGTGAAAAAAATAATAATGACATTTTTTTCAAAAGTCAATCTAAACATCGTGGAAAATAGCCTTCATGTAACCTTCACAATGGAAGATATACGATACACGTACATGTCACATACAGAGGTGATATGCGAGCCGCATACATGTGTCATATATACCAGGTGATATGAGGCGCATACATGTCGTATGCCATAGTAACCTTCACAATGGAAGATATACGATACACGTACATGTCACATACAGCAGAGCATATTTTAAGGAATTTTAACTGGTGGGGCAAATTAAATTCTTCAGAAAGCAGAACCCCAAATGTTAATGAAAACTTTGTACTTAAAATAGCAAATTTTTAACTAATTTAATAAACTTAGTTTAAAATTATATATTTTATAAAAAAGTTAATTAAAAAGAAATTATCGAATTCATGAAATTTTCTAACGATACATAAAAGTATGCTTTATTTGTTTTCATAATGCACATTTTTTTTAAATATTCTTTTTTTTAAAAAACCTAATGTTTTGTATTTTAAAATATATATTTCCTACATTTCCGCCATTTTACTTCACACATTTGTAAATTTTAAATCTATATTATATATACATCTAAATCCGTATACTTAAGTAAATTTTAGACTAGTACCCGAGCATATTACAAACAAAATGTGCATTAATAAGTAGCATTTACTTTATAAGATGAACAATAATATTCTATTTATTTGTATTCGAAAAATATTTCATTTTACAGCACAAAAATGTAGATAAATAAGTAGTTTTAAATTTTTTAAAAACATAATACTTTCTTAAAACTTGTTATCATTTCTGAAAAATGTTTTTTATAATCTCTGCTCTTGTAAATTGCTGCTCCGACAACTTTTTTCGCCGTTCCTTCAGCTGCAGAAATTTTAGCACTGAAGGGCGGTGATGGAAAAATGCTGTTCCTTTTCCACTTAAAACTATTATGAGTCTCTTATTATTTGTTTCGAGATTATCTGACTGCCTATGATCTGACATCATGCTGTAGCAGGAAATTACCCTTTCCACTTGCATGGAATGTGGTGCGACCAAGAGTCATACTCCCCTTCCCTTAAAGACCACATTTTTTGAAAATATTAAATAATTCTTTTTCACGAGTAAAACATATAAATTATTCTGGTGGGGAAATAGAAGTTTATTGTGAATCAAAGTTATTTGAGATTTATAATAGTATTATTAAAAAGAAAAGTATTGGAAGCATTGCCGTTTTCACCGAAGCATACATATCTAAAATAAAAATCTAAGATAAGTAGTTGAATAAAAAAACTAGTATTAAATGGCATTTACAAAAGTTTTGACTATTTTTTTTGCATCGGTTTGAAGTATTTTTTTTTAAATCAAAATTTCAGACACTTTTTCATTTCTACCAACCTTCATTAAAGTTACTCATATAACCTACGCATAAACGTAAGCTTGTATTGGGCCCACGGGCTCGAGGCTTATGACTTATGACTGCAGTCCTAGGCCCCCGATCTATACCGAAGGTTAACAGGTATTGGCCCAAGACTGCTGCGTAGTCTGATTTGGGACAATTATTAACATACATAAAAAAAAATTTAGTTCTTCTCCTTGGTTAAACAATGAATTACTTGCACAGTAAACCCTCACCACAGCGACTCCTCACGGGACCAGCACTAAATGGTCTTAAAAGTTAAGTCTATACCCCCCCCCCCCCCCCCTCTAAAAAAAAAAATTGAAAACCTTTACGCCTCTGAACCTACGAAATAAATATCCAATGAAAGATTTAGTCGCGAGACTAAGACTTACTGTTCCAGAATTTAAATGTATTACCGAATGGCTTTTTAGGTAAGATAGTTGGCATTAACCTGGCATATTACATTGTTAAAAAGTAATATATCCAATTTTTTTTTTTTACTTTTTGATTAATTTATATTGGTATCAATATATTGAGAATATTTAAAAATAAAACATTTTCATAACAATTTTAATAAAAAATATTTAGTCTCTTTTCGATCATACGTAAGTAACGAAGAAAAAAAAGATATTTTTCAATTAAATTATTTTAACCTTATTCTTGCTTTCGTTTCACTCTAAACATTTAGTACAATAACTTAAATATGCTAATTTTGGTTACCTTAGAATTATACATCCATGATATATTTTGTTCATATAAAACTACCAATCAAAATTTAAAAAAGAAAAAAAAAACATATTCATAAGAATAATCTTCTATAATCTTTTGAAAGACTGGCTATAATTTCATATAGTGTATGCATTTTATTAAAAATTAGAGCTACCCCTCCCCAATAATTTTGAAAAATTTAGGCTTCTATTTATATGTATTAAAATTTGTAAATAATGATCCCTTCAAAATGTTATTAACATCGGGAAATACATTTTCCCCCAAAAGTATAAATTAAAAATCTCTTTTAACTATACAAATAACATTTAGTTAAACTACACACCGTAAAAGAAATCTACATAAAAAATAAATGTAATTTACTTACTTTTTGTAGTTGTTAAATGCAGGTAAAAATATCTTTTAAAATTGAAGTGAAAAATCGGCCTAAGGAATGATACTGGAACGTCTTGTTTCTGACAACATTTCAAGAGAACCATACCAAAATGCATTGGAACACTTTCCACCCCTTATATAACACACCCCCAGGCCATATATTTCTGACCTAATACCTATTCAAATAGATGCCAAGAGTTTTCCCGACTATAAAAAAACAGCTGGTGCCCACTTTAGAGATCCTGCGTATAGATAAGGAAGGCAATAAAACGTTTTGAACAGTAGGCAATCCAAAATATATTGTCAACGGCTCGACCACCCAGTTCTGAACAAAAGGATTTTTGTGGATGGGAACTAGCTAGACCGGGGAGGGGTGTGACAGCTTTTTTCCCTCGTTAGGAGGTTGAGTGTCGAAATCGGGCCTTTTCACGGGGATGGGTCCCCCCGTCACTCTGTCTAACATCATTCTTTCCTATGCCACAGATTCAAGTTTATGTTTTTACTGGGGAAAATTGATTAAACAAAACAAAATTCCGGTGGGGCAAATTTGCATGAATGGTGGGGCATTTCTACACACTGGTGGGGAAAAATCCCCACCAACTCTATGTTAAAATAGGCCCTGACATACAGAGGTGATATGCGAGCCGTATACATGTGGCATATATACCAGGTGATATGAGGCGCATACATGTCGTATGCCATAGTAATATGGGATATTCTCACAAGGCATACGAAGGCATATTAGTTGCATATGTGGCGGCGGACGCGTGCCGTCAGTGGCCCAGCGTAGTGGGGTGCCCGGCCAGTCCGTGCACCCAATAGCCGACTCTGGTGCCCTGACTGGCCTTTAATTGACTGGAAGGAGAGAAGCATATATATTTCCAGGTCACGGCATGGCGGCCTCTCTCTCTCGCGGCTGTGCACCCTGATTGTAGCGAGGTGTTTGTACGAGGAAATTGTTTTACCTGTATTTTAAAAATGCAATTGTTTTAGCCGTGTTTTAAAAAAAATTAGTTTTTATGGTTCGCATGATTTTAATTGAAATGTGCACAACACATACTCATGGAATACATATGCCACATGTATGCGGCATATTCGAGACATACTAGAGGCATACTGCTTTAGTTTGTCTCGGGTTAGTTTGAAACTAAAATTTAAAAAAAAAATTGTATATTGGAAAAATGTGTTATTATTATTATAGTTTGATCTAAACGTAACAATAAAAATAAATTTTGAGAAGACATTTCAAATTGTTTATAATTTGTAATGTTTATAAAATATATTCAAAATTTATAATAAATTAAAATTTATTCTTAACATTTTTTATTTAAAAATTTAAAACTAGATTGAACAATGTTTATTTTTATTTAAAAGACATATTTAAAACATTTATTTAATAAAACTGTAAATAATAGATAAAGTTAACATGTAGCAATTTTGAATGCTTTTAGGGTGCCTTCAAATAAGAGTTTTTATCTTAAAACTTATTATTCAATTATTAAGAATTAAAAATAAATTTACAAAACCTTTTTGAATTTTGTTAATCCTTCAATGTAAAATTTGTTAGGTGTCCTGGACTCCTGGTGAAAGGTAGAATGCAACTTGGAAGGAAGATCGGTATAATCAAACTCTGACATGAGAAAACACTTCAGTGCTGTGGATTTTCTGAGAGACCCTGTCTTCTCAGTCATGACAGAAGATACGTTCACAGTCGTATGTTCGCCACTGCTCGGCCGGACAAACTGTTGTTCAGTAGCCCACACTGCCTTACAGAAGTATGAAGATATTCTGATCCTGGATTTTTCTTAATTGGCACTTTGGATTTCTTTGAAGTCGCGTACTTTTCTACTCCACTACAATCACTGACTTCAGCTAATCTGTAATGAGATTAGCAGGAACAACAATCTTCCTTGGTTTTCGACTATAACTGCGAGAAACCGTTAGCCATCACACTACACCTCACCAACACGCTGCAAGTTGCAACCAGTCAAAATAGAGGAATCAAAATGGTTACTTCCGAGTTGCTTCTCTGCTTGCGTAATTCACCCACACATGCCTGCAACTCGTGAAGTGCAAGTGAAACTAGATACTTAAAAATCAACTTATATATCCAATTATAAAGTTGTAAACATCGAATTAATGTTTTAATAAATTGGATCGAAACCGTAAGCATTGTAAAATTATGTCTGTAGTTGTATATGCCGAAGGCATACTCCGGGCATACAGCCTAGTAGCTGATCAGTTCGAAGGCATACTCGGCATATTTCTCGCATACTAGCAATCGATCTAGCATATGTAGTGCATACATGCGGCATATTAATATTTTTGTATCGGATTAACAAAGCAGATCGACAATTACCCGGATACAGATTGCTTTGCTAAAAAAAAGAAGCAAAATCCACATTTTCAAAGTTTGTTATTGGTGAATGATATTGTTCTTAATAGTCATTAAACTACATTACTGAAGCAAAATTTGATTTTTTATTAAAAAAAACACCTTCTTTTCATGAATTATCCAATTATCCGGATACTCGTTTACCGGATGGGACCTGGTCCCAATTGATCCGGATATCTGGAGTTGTACTGTAGTAAATGTTTATTTCTATTAATGTACGTTTTCTTCCATATGATATGGATTTATGAACAGAGTGAATTATTGAAAAGAAATATTAAAAATGACGAAGGATTTCTCAAACAATAGGCGTCAAACTGAATTTCTTTGCTCTCTCTCTACAGTTGATTTGAGAAATTTAGTTTTGGCTGTAAATGTTGCATATGGTTGTGCAAAGACTGAATGACAATTAGAAGCAGCCCATGTATCTCTTTACATTAAATAAAAAAAATTGTTATCGTGATAGCAAATAAATTACGAGGATCACATTGTGTCATTTGGTCTCCATCTCTAATATTGCAATTCTCACTTATTCGAATTAAAACTGTGAATATTATAAGTTCATATTATTGGAATTCAATTATACATTGAAAATGATAAACCAATGAGCACCTAAAACTGTATAACTGAGATCTTACGAACTATTAATAATGAGAGAAGGTAGAGCTAACTGAAATCAAAATTATGACAAATCACCGTAAATTGTCTTTGTATCTTAAATATAAAATAGTTCGTATATCTAAAAAAGTACCTATTTACAAATTAACTAATTTATAGATAAATTCATTTAACATTTCGTTCAAAATATCATGCTAAATAACTGTTTTTACAATTCTTTGAATCTTTTCTTGTATTTTTAAGGAAAAATATCACATCACCATTCGAAGAAAGCAACATAGCCAATAATCTTGTTAACGTAGCATTACAGACGTAAAAATAAAGAAAATTTATTCTATTACACCTCTAAACTTCTAGTACCTTGTCTTCGTAAAAATTCAATAAGAAATCGATAAAAAACTGACGTAGAAAAAGTAAATTTATGCTACATGAAAAAACTTCTTTCTGCTGCTAACTAGGATCTAAGAAAAACGACCAGAGATAGCAGCTTTTTTGTAGGCAATCGAGTATCTGTCACTTGAGCTATGAATCACTTCAGCACTACAGCTACCGTTTCATGTTCCTTCGAACCTTAATGTTTCTTTAATTGCCGCGGTGGAGTGTGCCACAAACTGTAGCTTCCAAAGTGTGGCTCATGCACCAGCTAATATTAGCCACTGAGGGTTACTGCACTTGGGTTCGACGCCGAAACTTCATTATATGCTTGTACAGCCAATAGTTTTCAATAAGTGACGTCGTGCGCAATTGTTATTAGTTGGTGGTAACCACATGGTATCTTATCCACCAATTACTTACAAAAGTTATGTGCTTGTATCTATCTAGACTGACTTTAACCTTGATTAAGGTCCATGGGAATAAAACGTTCTAGGCTTTGAAGTAGTCCATAATAAATAAAAAAGGCCTTTTAAAAGCGTATGTAATTAATATAACTACTGCATATTTCTAGAAATATTTACACTGTAAAAAAAGGCACTTAAAAACGATCATCTAAGCCAACTCGGGCCCCGCATCATCAGAGAAATTATAATGCGATACAGTTAAAGTTGATTTTTATGTTTTTTTTTCTTTTGACGTTAAACGTCTTTAAAATTAGCTACATGGTATATCAGGATAGCAGCATTCTGTTATGCATTTAGAGGGATCTATTCCGACACGATAATTCCGTGACAAATAGCACGACTAACATAAATTTCGTCTCTTTCATTAGGAAATTAGACTTATTTTCAATTATTAATAAAAAGAGTAACATATTGAAAAGTTTTTACGAAACAGAATTTTCAAATAAATATTTTATATAAATAAAATGTAGCCGCATCGAACATTTGAAGTTGATTATCAACGACATTTACAAATGATAAAAAAATCCTGCTTGACTTCTTAAAAATCGGACAAACTTATTAATTAGTTTTACGTTTTATAATTTATGTTTCATTCAAATTTGTGTTTGTGCGGAGCCAGAGACAAAATCAAAGAGTATGAATCTAGTACGCCTAACAATTCACGCATACATGTGGCATATGTATGCAACTAATATGTTAAGTAAAATGCCTCCGTATGCCCTGTGAGAATATCCCATTTTCCGCGATGTTTAAATTGGCTTTTGACAAAAAGGTAACTATTATTTTTATTTCACATTTTGTGGACAGTATAATGCTACTTTCTTTTTTAGGAAACAATAATTACTTTAAATATAGGTATTTTTTAAAAAAATTGTGGCATTTAAGAAAAAATACTGCCTAAATAAAAGTTACTTACAAGATTTAAAAAAATAATTTTCAATGTATGACTTTATATAATTAGGATATGTAGTTTTTAGTTAGCAAAACTAATTTTACCTTAAAATTGACATTTCTTGAAAAGTATTTCTTTGAATCTCCTCCTTTAAACAACTCCTACTCCGCAAACTCCTACTTTAATGAATGTCAAACTTTGCATATATTAACTATGCAATTATGCAACTATTCGATCATAGGAAATTAAAAAGTCATACATTGAGATGTTTTTAAAAATCTTGTAAGTTACTTTTATTTAAGGAATCTTTGTTCTTATTACAATTTCATGCTAAAACATTTTTTTAAAACCACTTATATTTAGAGTAATTACTTTTTCTAAAAGAAGAAAATAGCATTATACTGTCCACCAAATATGAAATAAAAATAATTATATTTTTTGCAAGAGCCAATCTAATATCATGGAAAAAAGGCGTCATGTAATCTTTACAAACTTTATACTCCCCTTAAAATCTGAAACCTTCACCTAGGCTTAACATTAATTATAAATGTGTATTAGAAATACTTTGAGAACTATAAATTTAAAAAAAATATGTCACGGAACTGATTTTTATCAATTACAAAATAATGGCAAACACTCAAAAGAAAGTTTAGTGATTCTGACATGGAAAACACTACCAAAACAATATTGCATTTAGACTGAACAAAATTTTTATGTAGACTCAACTCATCAAAAAGCAAGGCATTACTAATGTGTGATAACGAGGTTTCAAATGCTTTGTTGTCCTATCCCTTGTAGTACGTTTTCGACGATGATGGTAAAGTTAATCCTATGACTTTATAAATTAGAGTTCTAGTAAAAAGCGACGGACTTTGAATCTGTATAATTTCGTTTAGTATATGTTTGGAGAGTGTAAAGATGTATTTGAGAAGAAAAGTTCACACATTACTTGTTGATAATAACTTTAAAGGAAGAATATTTTTATTTACATTACAGTTTTTATGTTTTATAGTTGGTGGTAACTGAAGTAATTAACTTTAAAAAAAATATATAGTAAAATTTTTAAGCATATTGACAATCTATTAAGACTATAAAACAGTTAATTATTTTCTTCAGGAAGAATCTTTTGATGCTAATGTCAATTTATATTTTTAATTTTTACCTAAAAAACCTTTGTAGTACCATAATAATGTATAAAGATTAATTAAAAAAATTTCATCAAAAAAAATTTTGAGAGAGAAAGTATTGTATTATTTATCATAAAAACAAATTATCGAAAGTTAATTAAATGAAGAATAATTTTTGCCAAATTTTTTAAACATTAATTAAAGTATTTTAATTATATTTTGCTATAAATGATCTTGCGAACATTTAAAATAGTCGATAAAGTAAGATCGCAGATTATTTTGAAATGGTGCTTTGGCTTTTGAAGAAATTGGAATAATATTTAAAAATTTATTTCGTACTATACATTTAATTGGATAAAAAAATAAAAAAAATTCGGCGCATCCCATTTCATTGGTTCAAAAATGGAGGAATGGGAAAAAATACTCAGCTATCAAATTCTAACAATTTGAAATGTCTTATGAAAATTCATTTCTTTAAAATATCAAGCTATTTTTATTGTTATGTTTAGATAAAACACATAATACACATTTTTATTAAATGTTTGCTTCAAACTAACTATTTTGAAGAAAAAAATAATAATAGTTTATAATAAATTAAAATGTATTCTTAAATTGTTTTATTTAATTTTTTTTTTAATTATAGTGAACCATTTTTATTTTGAAATAAGACATATTTGAAACATGTATTTCATAAAATTGTAAATCCTAGATAAAGTTAACATGTGGCAATTTTAGAGGCTTTTGGGGTGTCCCCAAATAAGAGTTTTTATCTTAAAACTTATTATTCATTTAAGAGTTAAAAATAAATTTACAAAACCTTCTCAATTTTGTAAATCCTTCAATGTAAAAGTTGTTGGGAGTCCTGTTGAAAGGTAGAAGACAACATCAACATGGAAGGTATATCGGTATAATCAAACTCTGACATTACGGTATACAAATTTAGTACTAATAAATTATGCGAATAATATTGTGAATAGTTTAACTGAATCATAATTAATACATATATATATATATATAAGAATGAAGTGTCTGTCTGTGGAATCGAACAAAATCACTCATTTTGCGTTTTTTGCATGAATTGGGATACACTGATGCAGAAAATCACATTAAAATGTCTGTCTGTTTGTTTGTCTGTCTGTTTGTGTGAATTTAACTCAAAAACTACTGAACGTTTTTTTATGAAACTTGCGTCATTTTATCAATAATCTTCTAACTTAACATATTCACTTTGTTTCATGTGGATATCTGCAACAATTAAAAAGTTATATAACTTTTTTCCATTTTCCCATACATTATACCTATTGTTGGAAATTTACATTGTAGAACTTCCCTTCATAACATTATTGTTAAATACCACCTTGGCGACAATATATTTTTGACAATACTGGCATCCATCTGCTATTGCGATTTAAAAAAAAATACATTTATTGAGCAGCAGATTATAGGAATCGGTCGTTAAAAAACCCTCGCCAACCGAAGGAGGAAGATAAACCAGTTGTTTCGTTTGACGCCATGGGTATTCATGTCCTGAACAAGCTTAACTTTGTTTCAAGATCTTAAACACCTCGGTGCCTAATTTTCTATCCAACGTTATTACATTTATGACAATAGTGTTATTTGTTACCGAGTGGAACATTGAGATGGTGTTGGAATGAGCCACCCTAAAACTTTAACTTAGGGTTTCTATATTTATACCTCCATGCAGCTTATTTCAGAGGTTTCACTTTAAAAATATTTTATTGAAATTCAAAAATGAATATTTGAAAATTAATTTTTTTAAAGAAATATTGTCAGTAAATATTGAAACATGCATATTTAAAATTATATTTTATAATTATCTGAAATTTCAGGGTGAACAGTTATAAATAAAAATAATTCTTAAATTATTTTTCTTCTGAAATTATGTTCAAAGATCGATATCCAGACTTTGTATACTTGGGTAGTATGCAAAATTTAACTTAGCTATAAAGTATATATCTAATATTTCATTTTAAACAAATATGCATATTAAACAATTCAAATTTTCAAATTTAACCTACAATTGATTATGGTGTAAACAATGTGAAAAATTAGGTTTTTAAAACTCTACTACGTATACTAAATTTCTATACCTTAATCTCAAAACATTATTATGCATTAATTTATTGCATATGTTGCACTAAGGATTATTACAACCTCAATTAAAACTTATTCAAGCTTAATATTGTCGTCTCGTTATTAACTTATTAAAAACATAAAATTTTTAAAGAAAAGCCTCAAAATGAAAATACATACCTAAAAACAAAGAAATGTACATTTCTTTAGAGAGTATGTTAACCTGCTATTATTATTTTACAAAAAGTACAGGAAAACTAAAACACTTAATATTTTTGTACATAAACTCAAAAATAATCAGTAGTTGAATGCGCATGTTATTAGTCAGTTTAAAATTAATCATAAATTAGTTCTAACTTTTAATTTCAAAATTAATTTTGGTCAGGTATTTAAAAAAAAAGTTAATTTAATGTAGTTAATTAAAAAATTACTAAAGTCAATTTTGGACTGCGAGGAAGTAAACAAGTTCACACTTTTAACTGATACTGCCTTATTAGTATGATGACAAAGAAAAGTATATTGAGGTATTGATTTGAGATATTTGAAGTTTAATAATCATTCTCTAAATGAATTTTACTGTATCCCAAATCTTTGCATCTGTCATAATTCCGAAGTACCACCCACAGATCCACGCAACGGGCAACTGTGCCTTCTTTCATATTTTCCTAACATATTTTTTCCCTTCCTTTCTTCTTTCTCCCATTTTTTGCTCTTTCTTTCTCTTCAGCGGTATTTAAGATTTCACTGGTTATCCTATAAGCTCTATCCTTGGCATCTGTGTTCGCGGGGAACCATCTTTCTATATTTATCTTTCCTTATTTTTATCTCTTTCGTTTGGCTGTATGAAAGATTGCATTGCGCTTGCCTAGTCAGGATAGGATGATGGATGGACGCTCGCTATCCAACAACAAACCTCACCAGAAAAAAAATGTATAAGGAAAAGAAAAGAACAAACAAATAAAGAACCAAACAGAAAAATAAGGGGGGGGGGGGAGAGAGGACTAGTGGAAGGGATGCGAAAACGAAAGAAAACTTCCAGATGCAGATAGAAAAGAGATTTTGCGAGTTCATGGAAGGCCAAATGGACTTCCAATAAATTCGGTTCAATCTCAAATGCTATACTAACGTATAGTACTTTTCTGCTGTGCTATTGTGTGTTTCCTTTCTGTTTTTATTTTATGCTTATTTCTGCTTTTAGGGTTGGACTTTTTTTTCAGAATACTTCTTTCTCAAAAACCGGGTGTTTCCGCTTTTATGACGATATTTTTTATTTCGAAATATCTCCCATTTTGTAAAAATGACAGAATTTATATAAAAGTAGTTTCGATAAGGAAACAAATCTATACAAATCCTCTCAATGGGTGATTTCTAAAGTCTTTTTTAATATTGCTAGAATTTATGTTGTGTTTGAATGAATCCAGCCTTTGCTTTCTGTGAAAAATCTATTCCATTCTCGGATTAATTTTAAATTTATATTAAGCTGGTAATTAGGATAGCATTAAATAGCGGACTGAATTTAATAATTATTGCAAAAACAATCGTTATTTTTATCATGCAATTCATAAAGGACAGCAACATTTTATTACAATAAAATGTAAAAAATAGGATTTACTTCACCATTTACATGTTTCGATTAGGGAGACTGGAGCAAATTTTGGAAAGGGTATGTAATTCTATATATGAAATTCACAGTACGGCGGTCACGATGTACAGTTAAGAAGCATAAATACTTCGAAAAATATCTTGAAATGATTATGCTTCGTTCAGCTTTGAAAAAGCATTTTTAATTTTTTTTTTTTTTTTCACGTCAAATAAATTTTTGGAAGTTACTTTTTAAAAATTGATTAAAATTAAAACTTTGTATTTATATAATTCGCTAAGCACATTTTCAATCATTTTTTACTAATATATTAATATGTGTGAAATATGATTTATTATTAATATTAAAAGAATATACTATTTAATAAAAAAATTTAAATATTACAATTGAAAAATACAAGTAAAACAGTAAATCTCGCGACCAAAATTTTTTTAATAAAACACGTCGGTCGACTTAATGACTAAAGGAACATTCCTGTCAAATTTGAAAAAAAAAAATTAACATCGCGTGTTGTCGCGACTGCTTAACAGACAAACAGACATTTACAAGTGCCGAAAGTTCGAGTTAAAACAGGACCTCGCTAATGCTCGGTCAATAGTTTTTAACCAAGGAAAGAGGCAACTTTTACCATTTGTCATATGCGAATTGAAAAGTAAAACTAGTTTTTTAAACGATGTTTCCGTTTACTTTATATACATTGGGCATGATAATGATAATGGTTTAAATTAAAAATAAAATGCATGCTGGTATAAACCAGATGCATATGTTTAGATAGCAAACATGATTCAAAATAGAATAGGTAGTTGAAAATTAAAAAAAAATCAGAACTCTCATGCAAGAGAACCGAGAGTTTCGGATTATCTCAAAAGTTAAATATGTGAAGATCGCGTATAATTTCGCGTAAATGTGGTCAAATTTTAAAAATGTCCCTTTTCTACGTTTTTGCTGTTTTTCCGAACTTGTTATATATTTAATTTAAATATTTATTCCCATAAATATATATTCGCAGTATTATAATGTACAAGGATCTCTAATAATGGCAACAGTACTTAAAACTTACTCAATTCCGAAAAACTTTAAAACTGAAATATAATTCTAGTCATATCCCTAGTTAAAACGCGACAGTTGTACTAAAACAATGTTAGAAGAGTAATGTGGTTATTGGTCCAAATCATATGAGAGATAACATAGACACAGTAGGGTGGAATATAAAAACTCATATATTTTTAATATTTCTAATAGTGCTGAAAGGTTGCCATTTGATGTAAAAAAGACAAAAAATACAAATTGAGGGTAATTTGGAGCATCCCGAGACAAAATAAAGGAGTATGCCTCGAAAACATATGTCGAGAAAATGCCGTGGCCCTATGAGAATATACCATATTACGATGGCATATGGAGGTGGTATGCGACATCTATGCCCCTCGCATATGATCTGGTATATTCCACATGTATGCAGCTCGCATATTACTTCTTGTAAGCTAGTCCAATCAGCAAAGCATGAAAAATAAGTCAATTCGGAAAAAAATAGGGGAAAGCTGGAAATATTTTTAATCGGTTCTAAAAAGTGTTTTATATGATATATTAAGTTTTCACCCCTGGACCACACCGGCGTTGGCCGCCATCTTGGAAAAATGGCGGCAAAAACCAGTTTTTTGCAATTTTCTCTTTAGATATTAATTATAACAGAACATATTCCAATTATAAAATTATTCCCCTAATAATTTTACACAAAAATGCAATTTACACTTTTTAATTTGCCACTACCTTTTAAATGCTAGAGACGAACATAGTGGATACTAAATCACTATGTGGCATGAAAACTCAAGATATCTTTTCGATACGACAGTTTTTGTTCTTTATTTTGTTTAAAAACCTCTATGTACAGCTGCGGAAAAAAAAACGAACCACCAATGATTATTTCGTTAGTTTTCATAGTAGAGCTAAACTTAAGGGGGACCCGAGCCCCAAAATCCGGAAAAATTGCTAAATTTTTTTTTCTTCGTAAAACGATGCTAAACGTACTTAAGAAGGTGTGTACAAAATTTCAAAATGGTAAAAGAAACATAACATATGTTTGTTTAGATGTTTATATACCATTTATCATCTCTCTACATACTTTTCGTCTGCAACAATCGTCATTTACTCAAAATATTTTTTTAAAATTTTGGTCACGTTCAAAATGCTAAGGCTTTGTTAATAATTAACTTCAAACTAAACTGTTAATAGTTTTTGAAGCTCTAATATTTGTTTTATAAACGTATGTAAAGCTTTTTTAAATTAAGTTATAAATTATTTTTTTAAAAATTATTAAACTTAAAAAATTGAATAATTTTTGGGTTTTGAACTTAAAATAATTTTTTGAAGACAATTAAAACACAAATCTGCAAAAGTCTATACATACGTTTATAGTATGTATCTTGACGTTATTTAATCAATTAAAAAAATTTAAAAACATTAAAAATTAAAAGAGGAGTAGTGTTTTTAAAAAAAAGTCTTTTTAAGCTTAAAAATACAAAAAATAACAAAAATAATTTTTTTAAATATATTTTTGTTTTTGATTATTGTTTAGAAAAAGATGTTCGAATAATATAAAAAAAATGGTATTTCTGAATTCATTAATAAACAAATTAGGATTTGGGGCTCGGGTCTCCCTTAATATACCATTTTGTAGGGAATAAAGTCTACTATACAACGATATACAAAAAATTTGCATAGGAGACTATCTTCATACTCGAATCCGTACCAACTTTAAAATTTTCAATAGCAACACCTACTTTTAATAGCGCAGAAATGTTCCCCGCCCTCAAAATAATCTAAATATAAATTTTTGTTAATTTCCTACCATTATATTCAGAGATATTATACAATATGTATCGATCTTATTTGAGGGGCTACCTCCACATTGAACAAAGTTGAACTAAGAAATGAATGAAGCGGGTAGAAAATGTTTTGGCGTTAGCCGTGGTTCTTCTTTTCGCGGTTAGATCAGAGATAAGATAAGGCTAGCATATAAATTATTCAAATAATATGATGCAGTATGTATTATTCTTACAGATATGTTACTACTTCAATGTGATTGTATATAGTATTTTTGATGACGACAAATTTCATCATTTGTATTCTTAAGATGTTCTGAAATCATATAGGCAAATGATAAAACTAATATTGTAAGAAAAATTTTAAATTTTAGAATATATCTTTAAAAATTATTTATTCAAAGTTTAAAATACGTATACCAATGATTTACTTTTAAAATTCATATAACTTTTTTTTTAAATTCTGTATTTAAATGAAATATTGCAAATGTTATATTAAAAACTCAGTTTGAATTGAGGTTATGTAATTGCTCATTTTCCATAAGATTATGCTTGTCTTAAGTTATGCAGGGTGGTCCAAAATTATTTTAATGCTTTTAAAAATCCTTTAAAAAACAAAAATATGCACATAAGGTTTTTTGTATTTAATAAAGAAAGCATTGAAGTTTCTTAAACAGTATTTAGATCACTTCAATGTGCACACAATTTTTGCATCTTTAAAAAAATAGTTTAATAATATAATCACATATAGTGTGTCCAATCCGGCTATGTGAAATATTGGAAAATTTGTAATTTCAATTGCCGGTGTAATTCAATTCGGCTTTTCAATTAGTCAGTGACACTGATTGTGTTTTAAACTCTGTTTTTCACGTTACCGTCAAGGGGGTTACTTTATACCTTGCAGGATAACTTTACTCCACCTCTTAAAAAAAAGTTTCATATTTGAAAAAAAGGCGGGGCATTCAGCGAAAGAAGTCAGTAATATATTTTTCACGTGAGGATTAGCAATCCTGCTGGTCCAACAGTTGGCCTTTTTTCCCTCTCTTTCTTTTTTTTGGAACGTTACAGCTAAAAGTGTTTTGTAGGTATTACCAACACACCGGTGTTAGTATAACACGGGTTTCCTTCCAGTGGAAAAAGTTGTATTTTTTACATAACCACGTGTACGCTGTATAAGGTTAGGGCGCAATTCTGTTATGAAAGAATTTAAAAGTATAAAATCTATTTTCTTCTTCTAGTTCAGGTTACAAATCCTTTGGTTCACTAACCTCATTCCAGTCCAACATTCGGGGTTACTTTACTCCACCAGTTAATTTAAGTACACCTTATAATAGTAAAGTAAACCTTAGTAGAGAGAAACCTTGTTATTCTTTCGCCGTTGTTAAGGATGAATCGTTTTGTTGTCCTTTTCATTCAAAATTTGATTTTCACTCTAGGAATCTTATTTTCACTTTTAGGAATTATATTGTTAACTTAAAGCCCTTCCTCTAAAAAAAAATCTCTAGTTATTTTTCATGCATTTATTTAAAATAGTTAAGAATTATCCATAATACATTTATTAATTACTAACTATTTTTTTTTATTTACAAAATGTAGTGGCGGCTTATATAGTGGTGTGGTTTTCTTTAAAATGCATGGGACAACGGAGATAATTATTATATAAAAAAGTTTAAGTATAATGAACTAAGATATTCACATTCTTTAAATATTTACATGTAGTATTATCAACTTAAATCAATGATTCTCAATTTTCCAATGGTCAAAAATATGAGGCATCGTTCTCGGGTATTTACTACGAGATAGGCCCACTGAACTCTAACTGTAACTGCTGGAAGGCTCAAACTTTGTTTCCTCTACGGGCGCGTTGAAACCAATTGAAAGCTGCCATACGGTGCCCCAAAATTTTTTTAAAAATGATTTAGTGGTGTTTTTTATTACCAAAGAATTGTAGAAGTATTAAATATATATAAATATTATATTTTCTTCTTATAGAATTAATATTTATATTGCCAAACAGATAGTTTTTGCTCTTGCTTTTTAACTACTTCTACTTTGACTTGCAAATGACTTCCTATTTTAATAGCAGATTACATTTAAAATGGGTTTAAAAAGAAAATAAAAAAAAACTTACCCAAAAATAATATATGTCGGCGTATTTTAACATGAAAAATATACGAAATATTGCGGTATCAAGAAAAGTGTGCCCCATCATGGCGGCCTCCATATCGGCTTCAAGTCAACAAAATGTCTTGCCCTATCCAGAAGTTACAGTTAGAGATCAATGGATAGGCCCTGAACAGTCGCCAACAGCCCACTGTGCAGATCTAGTGCAACGTTAATTAACCAAGTTCATATTTTTTAACCATGGTCAGATGACGAGAACAACGTATGAATTGACACCCAAAGCAACTTCAGTAGGCGATAGGACATTGGACTTGGATCGTATTTAACGTGCACCACTCCCGTACACCCCTCGCCTTTATATAAGAATTTATAATTTTATGCCACCGCGATCACAGTGCTTTTAATTCTCAAAATTAGTGAAGATTTCTGTTAAGTTCTGCTGATTTTAAATTTGTGTATGACCCCTGAAATGATCATTTGTTACACATTTTAATATAGCAAAAAAACTACAAAGAGGAAAATCACGAAATTTTAGATATGGATATAAAGCGTTTTTCTGAATCCATCCCTATCAAAATATAACATGGTTGCTATTCATAAATTTTATGAATATTAATATCCTAATGTAAATAAAATTAAAAAATATACATATAAGTAATGAAAGTTAGTGTATTTTATTTGGGTCGTTTAGAAGTAATACGGATAAAAATTTCAGCTTAATAAAATTATTATTTCGAAAGATATGATTAAAAGTAAGAAATTCATTTAACATTACGAGTTCTAAACTTTCGAAATTCATAATTAAAAAACTATTTAACCAAATGACTTGCAAATTGATATTCAACAATAAATTTTGTCGTAGATTCTAAATATTGAATCAAAATTGGGTGTTGCTATTGGAAATTTTAAAGTTGGTGGGGATTTTAATATGAAGATAGTCCCTTATGCAAATTTTTTGTATATGAATGTGTAGTAGACTTTATTTTATACAAAATGGTATATTAATTTTAGCTCTACTATAAAAACTAACGAAATAATCAATTGTGGTTCGTTATTTTTTTTCCGCAGTTGTACCTTATGAACGTATATTTTAACAAAAAATGGTTGTTTGACGTTAAGATAAAGTTAATTTTACTGAGAGGATTTTGCAAATTAGTGATATGTCTTATTTCTGAAAGAGATTTCACAATGGTGCTCCTATAGAGTTGAAGAATAAATCTATCCTATTTGTTTCCAAGTACCTATTCCGACTTGGAACACCTTTCTACTTTCCAAATAAACGTTTAAATTCAGGTATTGATATTGAATTAATAATCGACACTTAATATATTTCCACAAGGTGTTAAATGTTATCATTCAAAGTATGAATAATATTAATATTCGGAATGTCACACACAAATTGCATCTGGTTCAGAAATTACATTTTTCATGAAGAATAACATTTTCAAATCCTCATATTTGTGTGTTTCCCAATGTCGCATTTCAAACTATATTCAATTAATATTTCAGACCCTTCTTTGTACTTCCCGGGTATAACTTGATAGCAGTTTCTCGCAAATAAAACGTTTGCGTTATGAAGACAAAACTGACTAAGACCCAAGCGGCTTGCGGCGTTGGACTAATGGAGTGTAGTGAAAAAAATTTAAAATTAGATTACTGTGAATCTTTGTATTCTAATTTCGATTATTTCCTTATTTGTTTTATAAATAGTCGTGCATTTTAATTTCACAGAGGATGTATAGTTTAATATCTTTTTTTTACTAAACAAATGTCTGCATAGCTTGAGAGTTTCCAAATTTTGCATTTAATAAATTTAGCAAATGTACTATATTACTTAGTTGTCTGATTACTTGAAAAGTATTACTTTGTTCGAAAGGAAGAAAAGCGCCAAAATTGCTTGTTTATGCTAAACACATTCTTAAACTGTCATTGGTCAAGTCCTATTTAAACAATTGATATGGAATATACATTAAAAACCTTTTCTAAACTCAGGGAACATTTAAATTTAGCGAAATACTAGAGTATTTTCTTTCACCAGTCTTTTAAATGATGGCAATTTTTGTATTTTAAACTTTTACTCCTACATCCAGTTTTTACTCTCTAGAGTGAAAGGACAATTAAGAACCATTGCCCAATAAAAAAACATTATAAAATAGCTTTCTAACGTTTTAACGCAGATAACTATTGATGCTATTGAAAAATAAAGTTTAGTGGTGAACAATGCTTTTTTTCCTAATAAACCACATTTGTTACATTTAAGTCGATAATATAATACTTTTTTGTGCTACACACATTGTATACACATGTCTCTTATCATTATTGTGCCCGTTAATGATCTTAGACCATCGCATGGCTTTTGAAAGCATCGCAAGATGACCATACAACACATACTCACTCAACCACAGAGAGAAGCACTCCCGCTGTGTGCTGGAGTCAATACATAAGGTGTACTTTGTTGTGCCGAACTATAATACACATGTGAAGAAACATCAGAAAAATAGTAGTTGTCATTTTTATATATATGCTAACTAACTTGAAGTAAATAATTTTGACAGTGTATATAAGGAAATTAAGAATTATATGCATGCAATGATAAAATAGGATATCTGATATAAGTTGAAACTGAATTTTTTTTAATGAATAAGGAACACATAACTTACTTAAAAACTAATTTTTAAAAAATATATATGTGCATAAGAAATCGAGAGGTTTGTAAACAAAGTAAAAAACAAAAGATGTCCAATCGAAGCAGTTTCTTGAGTTTCCATCAGTGGTGGCGCCAGGAATTGCCCGACAGGGGGGCTGACTTTCCCCGATGGGGGGGCTAGTATCCTGGAAGTAAATTGTGCATATAAAATTATTTCATCCTAAAAAAAATTCGATGTGGCTTTTGTTGTAGCACATTCAGAAAAATTCACGTCATTTTAGCAAATATTATAAATAACATGAAAGAATCGCCAACAAGAACATATCCAGTAATATTAAGCTAAACAAACTGTTTCGCCTGACGCAGTGTCTCCCATCCACGCTCCGTACACTCTTTGCATCGCTACCTTATTTTACACGCATTGGCGGCTAATTTCTTATAGAACAAGAACAAATTTATGTAAATATTTATATTTTTCACGAAATGGAAGTGTTGGAAAATTGTTTAGTAAACGTTTGAGAATAAATGCATATAATATTTTATGTTATTTATATGCATTAGTGATGAATAGTAGTACTTTGTATAGGAATTATAAACACGGCTAGTATGTCAGGTTGAATTTTTAAAAATTATTCTGGTCCAAAATCAATAAGTATGATTCTTAGTAGAAAGATGATAAGTTAAAATTTTTTTAATTAACTTAGTTCGTATTATAGGAATAAAAAAAAAAGCAGAAAGGCTATATTTTTGAGGAGAATAATAATAAAAAAGGCTCACCATGCTGTACAGAGGTGGCGCCACTGGGGGTGCTGGGGGTGCTGGGGGGGGGGGGCTGTAGCCCCCCCGTCGGGCAAGGCAAGCCCCCCCCCCGTCGGGCAAAATTATGAAGTTCGTCGGGGGAAAAGTGTTATTTTAATTGTTAAGACCAAATATTTTTTAAACATTGCATTAAATTTAATTTTTTTAATCAGTTTTCAGGTATTGAACTCGTCATCTGACCATAGTTCAAATATACATTGGGTCTTTCATTCGAGATAGATTACCAATATCCCACTGTGCATCTCCAGTTCGTCGTCTATTGAACCAATCAACCCGACAAACCAAAATGTAAATATTAAATTTTTAGCTTAAAATTTCAGTGTTCATTTTATAGTTTTTTTACAAGATTTAGAACTCTTATATAGTGTTCCACTACACGTATACTAGAAATATTTTTAATTACATTATTTTATGCATATTGAATAATTAAACTGCCCAAAATTGTCACACTTAAAATCATTTTCAAAAGCGTTAACATTAAAATTTAAACATTATATTAAATCATAAACTCAGGTTAAATAATTGAAACAACGTATCATCATACACACGATATTCGACTACACATATCATTGATATAGTGCCTAAGAAAACAATTGGAATTAAAAAGGGAGAATGTAGTGGAAAGTTTGAATGAATATGATAAGTGTTTATATTTTAAAATAACTTTTTACGAATTAGTAATTTGATTTAAATTTATTTTAAAATATCATATTATTAAAACCGCGTTATGATAATATTATTAAAATCCTTTTTTCTAAGTCGGTTATCAATAATAATTTCAAAGACATTTTTATTAATACTGATATTTTCAATTTAGCTTGTCGAGATTTCGGCCTATGGTCAGTTTACAATTATAAGTTTCATAATTAAATTTTTATAATTATATAGTAAGTTTATTATGAAGCATAAGTATATAATATTCCTAATATAATACGTTAATGTAGCTAATTGAAAAGTAATACCCAGTAAATACAAGATAACCTGATATAACTATATGTTGATTATGATGTATTTCGATTTCAACGTCTCCACTGCTGTTGCGTTTTTTCCTTTGCACACTAATAATTCATTCAAAAAATTAAGTTGACACGGCATTTTCTAATATACAATATCGCAGTTAAAATAATCTAAGAATGAAATTCACGGAGACTCAGCAGACTTCAAAAGAGGGTCACTTAGTTCGGCGTCAAATTGTCAAAGAAACACAAGTTTAAAATGTATAAATATTAATATTTTGACTTTAAAACATACTTTTACTTTCGAATAATTAAAACTAAAGCAAATTATTCTTAAAATTTTGTAGATTACTGCAGGGTACTATTCGCAGCTGTTGTTTAAGTTTAAAAATGCTATTCTTAAAACTATATTATATCGAATATGACGTTCGTTATTTATTAAATTAAGTCCACTTAAAGGCAGTGACCTTTGATTTATGAAATATAATAAACATATTATTATATTTTTATAAAGAGGAAGGCTATTTTATTAATTTTCACCGGTAAGATTTACTGCCAATACTTCAGTCAAATACTTGTAACATAGTGCCTGAGCAAAGATACACCACGTTGCATTCAAATATCGGCAAAAAAAAAAAAAAGAAAGAAAGAACCTAGTTTTTTTTTTCACACAAAAGGAGCAATGTAGAATTTATGCTGGGGGCAACTTAACTTCCCTGGACCTCCATGGGGGGTGGTGAGTCGTAAAACTGGAAATTGCCGCTTTCCTTAGAGCTAAAAAGTATAGCCTGCTTGTTCTTGTTCAGTCCGTGCTTCCATTGTATGGCTTGCCATTCCTTTTCATTGACCAAAGAATCCACTGTGAATCGTAGAACGAGACGATAGACATTATCAGATTAGTTGCAATTGGAACAAGCCCGTTTACTTAGGATTTCGGAACTAAAACAGGCGCGAATATATGAAGTGGATGGCGGATTGAAAAATAAAGTGTGTTGCTGAAAACTTTCGATTTCGAGATGTACGTTATTAACAATTTAAAAAAAAAATCTATGAAAGCCAGAAATACTCTTTAGTTGTCCAGCTGAAAGTAC
The DNA here is from genome assembly GCA_963932185.1 of Troglohyphantes excavatus. Lineage (NCBI taxonomy): Eukaryota > Metazoa > Arthropoda > Arachnida > Araneae > Linyphiidae > Troglohyphantes > Troglohyphantes excavatus. Next base: position 65,556,421 of record OZ010676.1, on the reverse strand, counting down.
TGATTATCGGAATGCATGTGGGGTAGCGTTCAAGATACTACAGCATGGTGAGCCTTTTTTATTATTATTCTCCTCAAAAATATAGCCTTTCTGCTTTTTTTTTATTCCTATAATACGAACTAAGTTAATTAAAAAAATTCGAACTTATCATCTTTCTACTAAGAATCATACTTATTGATTTTGGACCAGAATAATTTTTAAAAATTCAACCTGACATACTAGCCGTGTTTATAATTCCTATACAAAGTACTACTATTCATCACTAATGCATATAAATAACATAAAATATTATATGCATTTATTCTCAAACGTTTACTAAACAATTTTCCAACACTTCCATTTCGTGAAAAATATAAATATTTACATAAATTTGTTCTTGTTCTATAAGAAATTAGCCGCCAATGCGTGTAAAATAAGGTAGCGATGCAAAGAGTGTACGGAGCGTGGATGGGAGACACTGCGTCAGGCGAAACAGTTTGTTTAGCTTAATATTACTGGATATGTTCTTGTTGGCGATTCTTTCATGTTTTTTATAATATTTGCTAAAATGACGTGAATTTTTTTGAATGTGCTACAACAAAAGCCACATCGATTTTTTTTTAGGATGAAATAATTTTATATGCACAATTTACGTCGAGGATACTAGCCCCCCCATCGGGTAATGTCAGCCCCCCTGTCGGGCAATTCCTGGCGCCACCACTGATGCTGTAGTATCTTGAACGCTACCCCACATGCATTCCGATAATCAGTACTTTCAGCTGGACAACTAAAGAGTATTTCTGGCTTTCATAGATTTTTTTTAAAAATTTTTAATAACGTACATTTCGAAATCGAAAGTTTTCAGCAACACACTTTATTTTCAAATCCGCCATCCACTTCATATATTCGCGCCAGTTTTAGTTCCGAAATCCTAAGTAAACGGGCTTGTTCCAATTGCAACTAATCTGATAATGTCTATCGTCTCGTTCTACGATTCACAGTGGATTCTTTGGTCAATGAAAAGGAACGGCAAGCCATACAATGGAAGCACGGACTGAATGGTGTCCCCAGGACCAAAAGGCACAGACCCCCCCCCCCCCCCCCCCCCCCCATCCAGTCGCAAAGTTAAGAACAAGCAGGCAATACTTTTTAGCTCTAAGGAAAGCGGCAATTTCCAGTTTTACGACTCACCATCCCCCATGGAGGTCCAGGGAAGTTAAGTTGCCCCCAGCATAAATTCTACATTGCTCCTTTTGTGTGAAAAAAAAACTAGGTTCTTTCTTTCTTTTTTTTTTGCCGATATTTGAATGCAACGTGGTGTATCTTTGCTCAGGCACTATGTTACAAGTATTTGACTGAAGTATTGGCAGTAAATCTTACCGGTGAAAATTATTAAAATAGCCTTCCTCTTTATAAAAATATAATAATATGTTTATTATATTTCATAAATCAAAGGTCACTGCTTCTAAGTGTACTTAATATAATAAATAACGAACGTCATATTGGATATAATATAGTGTTAAGAATAGCATTTTTAAACTTAAACAACAGCTGCGAATAGTACCCTGCAGTAATCTACAAAATTTTAAGAATTGTTTGCTTTAGTTTTAATTATTCGAAAGTAAAAGTATGTTTTAAAGTCAAAATATTAATATTTATACATTTTAAACTTGAGTTTCTTTGACAATTTGACGCCGAACTAAGTGACCCTCTTTTGAAGTCTTCTGAGTCTCCGTGAATTTCATTCTTAGATTATTTTAACTGCGATATTGTATATTAGAAAATGCCGTGTTAACTTAATTTTATGAATGAATAATTAGTGTGCAAAGGAAAAAACGCAACAGCAATGGAGACGTTGAAATCGAAATACATCATAATCAACATATAGTTATATCAGGTTATCTTGTATTTACTGGGTATTACTTTTCAATTAGCTACATTAACGTATTATATTAGGAATATTATATACTTATGCTTCATAATAAACTTACTATATAATTATAAAAATTTAATTATGAAACTTATAATTGTAAACTGACCATAGGCCGAAATCTCGACAAGCCAAATTGAAAATATCAGTATTAATAAAAATTTCTTTGAAATTATTATTGATAACCGACTTAGAAAAAAGGATTTTAATAATATTATCATAACGCGGTTTTAATAATATGATATTTTAAAATAAATTTAAATCAAATTACTAATTCGTAAAAAGTTATTTTAAAATATAAACACTTATCATATTCATTCAAACTTTCCACTACATTCTCCCTTTTTAATTCCAATTGTTTTCTTTTGCACTATATCAATGATATGTGTAGTCGAATATCGTGTGTATGATGATACGTTGTTTCAATTATTTAACCTGAGTTTATGATTTAATATAATATTTAAATTTTAATGTTAACGCTTTTGAAAATGAATTTAAGTGTGACAATTTTGGGCAGTTTCATTATTCAATATGCATAAAATAATGTAATTAAAAATATTTCTAGTATACGTGTAGTGGAACACTATATAAGAGTTCTAAATCTTGTGTAAAAAAACTATAAAATGAACACTGAAATTTTTAGCTAAAAATTTAATATTTACATTTTGGTTTGTCGGGTTGATTGGTTCAATAGACGACGAACTGGAGATGCACAGTGGGATATTGGTAATCTATCTCGAATGAAAGACCCAACGTATATTTGAACTATGGTCAGATGACGAGTTCAATACCTGAAAACTGGCACCCGACGCATTCAATAGGCGTTCGGAGTTTGGACCACGACAAGATTTAACGTGTACCAGCCTTATAAATAGGTAACACTTTTTGGTTACGAAAGGAACGAATTTGACAACTCTCTGATAACCAAATTGCTGTATGTCGCTTCCCAAACACGTGCATGTTCAGTATCAAACTCGCGCTCATCGGTTCGAGCTTCTAAATATTCAACCACGATAGGCCTTTGGTGTCGAGATTTCGGTGTGTCGGGATTTTATCTGTCAGAATTATGACTTAGATCCTTTTAATTAAAAAAATTAAATTTAATGCAATGCTTAAAAAATATTTGGTCTTAACAATTAAAATAACACTTTTCCCCCGACGAACTTCATAATTTTGCCCGACGGGGGGGCTTGCCTTGCCCGACAGGGGGGCTACAGCCCCCCCAGCACCCCCAGTGGCGCCACCTCTGGTTTCCATGCCCTTTAGTGATTCAGAATCCACTTTATTCGGCTTTAGCGTCTAAACGGTGAGTCTCAAAAAACAAGTGCAAATTGCATTTTTGTGTAAAATTACTCAGGGAATAATTTTGTAATTTAAATAATTTCTATATAATTAATAACTAAAGAAATAATTACAAAAAACAGAATTTGGCCGCCATTTTTTCAATATGGCGGCCAACGCCGGCATGGTACAGGGGAGTAAAATTAATATATCATACGGATCAGTTTTTGGAAGCAATAAAAATTGTTTTTAGCTTTTCCCTGTTTTTTTCCGAATTGAACACTTTGCTGAATGTATATCCGACATGTATGCGAATCGCATATCATCCATTGTGAAGGCTACTTGACGGCTTTTTTCAACAATGTTTAGAATTACTTTTGAAAAAAATGTCAATTCTTAATTTTATTTCACATTTGGTGGATAGTAGAATGCTACTATCTTTTTTTGGAAATAGTAATTACTTTAAATATAAGTATTCTTAAAAAAGTTGTGTGGCAAGAAAAAATTCTGCCTAAATAAAACTTACAAGATTTAAAAAAAATCTCAATATATGACTTTATAATTTCATATGAATATAATTACGAAATGTAGGATTATGAATTTTTGTTTGCGAAACTAATTCTTCTAAATGGCATGTCTTGAAAAGTATTTCTTTGGATCTCAAACTTTTGCTTTAGTGAATGTAAAACTATCCTATGTATATTTATATGAAATTATAAAGTCATACATTGAGATTTTTTTTAAAATCTTGTAAGTAACTTTTATTTAGGGAGTATTTTTTCTTATTACATTAAACGCCACAATTTTTTTTTAATATTTATATTTAAAGTAATTACTGTTTCCAAAAGAAGAGAGTAGCATTATACTGTCCACCAAATGTGAAATAAAAATAATAATTATATTTTTTTGCAAAAGCTAAAATAAACATCATAGAAAATAGCCGTCACGTAATCTTCACAATATTTATACTCCCCTTAAAATCTGAAACCTGCTCTTCTGCTTAACGTGAATAATAAATTTGTATTAGGAATATTTTTCGTAGTATAAATTAAAATTTTATTGTGAAAAAACTTATTTCTATCAATTGCAAAATAATGACTAATATCCTAGAGAAAGTTTAGTGATTCTGATATGAAAAACAATACCAAATAAATATAAGTTGAATAAAAATTAGTTAAACAAAAGTTGTGGTCCCTAAAGACGTGGGCCTTAGGCGCCTAATGTTCCTATTGGAAACTCATACCTTGATTCCACCAGCACTTAGGGTTAGATCTTCCGTAATAAATTTATTCCTGTCCAGGGACTCTACAGATGACACACCCGATGAACCCACTTTCTTGCTCCTTTCTCCACTGCGCAATGTATTCCGCTGTTTACTTGGCTGAACCGTTCACGGTATTCCATCATACAGCACAGTTATTATTTCACAGTCTCTCAACTCGCCCCTAATGAGATTAGCAGGAACAACAATTTTCCTCTTTGTCTTTGACCGTATAACCAACGCAAACAGTGGGATTGAAATGCTATTACTTCGAAAAACCGTTGGCCACTCCGTCTCGCCAACACACTCCAATAAGTCAAGTCTACAGAGTAATAATAAGATCGTAGAAATCAAAAATGATAATCAATAATGATAAAAGTAAAGTAGTCGACCGGATGAAAATTAAACGAGAAAGATCAAATAATAGAAAAAAATGCATTGAAGACAGTCACAGTCAGAGTCCGTTAACCGAAAAAAGGGCGTTGTTTTTTAATGGAAGAAAAACATACAAGACATTAATTCAAGAAAAGAAAGGAACCCAGTTTTACGAAAAAGGTTACAACGGAAAAGCACGAAGTAGAAAAACCAAACTCAAAGTTTTTAGACCATTTAACACCAATATATGGTACTGGAAAAGTCATTGCAGAGAGCATAATTGGATTTTTAAGAAAAAAAGATTTTTTTAATTGTACCGCGAATGAATGTGATGGATGCTTGTAAATACTGGAGTTATAATGATGTGATTTCGTTGTTGTAAAATGAATAAGAAGATCACTACAATGTACAATGGTTAATTTGCTTATTTCACACTAACGAACTGATATATAGATAAGTTTATTGTAGTGGGCCGTAGCCCATTTACAAAGGTTGGCAACATAATTTAACAAAAGCGGATACAAAATTAGATAACACAAAATATAAGATAATACATTTAAAAAAAAATTTTAAACACAATTTGAACAAATATGCAAAAAAAGACACAAATAAATTACATGAGCAATTAGAATTAGGGTTTTAATCTGTTATTCCTGCACAAGTTCACTATTATCGTGTATATTTTGCGTAGAATGATCTTTAAAAAAAAACCCATAAAACTTCATTGATATTAGTTGCATTATATTACAAATTGCATTTTTTTAAAAATTTATTGCATTATATTATAATTCATTAAAAAAATAATTTCATTTAAAAAAAAGCTTAAGTGGATGTCTTCAAGGTGAAATTTTAAAGTGGTGCATACGATTATTCCTTGGAGGACAGAAAATGTATTTAATTTTTTCCTCTCATTTATACCTCTTCTAAATATACTCGTGCTAAGAACGGGTACTTTGGCTCTTCATTAATAAAACTTTTCATGTAAATGGATATCTTTTAAATAAAAATATTTCAATTTAAATATTCACAGTAAGTTTGTATGTGTGTTCGCATGTTCGTATGCGGAGATTCAGATAATGTTAAATGGAATTTGGTAACTTATTTTACAATTAATAAAACAAGCAAACTAAGGGTTCGTTAACATAATTAGCAATCGAAGGAACTCGATGAGCAGTGTAAATCTTAAGGATCTAATTAATGACTGAATGGTAGTTAAGCATTAAATTAATGATAGGGAAGAAAAAGAAGACTATTGCAGCGATAATTAAAAAAAAAGAGTCAATCTATTTAAGATAAGTCATTCTTCTCATTATCTTTAATATTTATTCTTTCTGACACCGGAATTATTAAATATGCATTTCACTTGATAAAGTAGATAATTTATATACAGACAGGGTTTATCGTTCGTTCTCTTTATTTTCGACAAATAACTACATTTTTGTATTTGTTTGAGGTTAAAACTGTTTATAATATAAATGTTGGAGCATCTGAAAAATTCTGTTTTATCTATGTGATATCAAACAAATTGAAAATTTGCGTCTAAAAAAGATGAATACAACAATTTTATTTCCTAAAAAAATATTTTATAACGAATGTTAATAATACCATATAAACATGAACGATTTGTTTATTTATTGAAAAAAATGTAAGTAAAATAATTTATTTCAGTTTTACTTGACATATGTTTAGAATATTTATATTTATTTTTTAAAGTTAGCAATTTAGATTTTAATCTACATCCGGACTTAGGATGCGAATCACGGCTGTCCTTCGATCCAATTCTCCTTACCCCATCCAGATTTTTCAATCCTTTCTTTACTTCTTTCCTGCCACTTTTTTGTCACCAAAGAAATGCTCGAACTACAGAAAAAGTGAAAGTCATTTCACGCGATTGCTCTGTAGCTACATTGCATGCTCACTTAAACGGACTCTTAATGGTAAAATTGAGCTTCAACAATTTCACCGGTATTAAGACTAATTAGCTTCCCCAAAGACGGAGGAGGGGTGAATATAATTAATACTCAGTCATTAGTACACATGTCAAGGGCATCGCTGATGAATGCGAACGGTTCTTTTGCTTCCGGCCTTTCGGGGCAGGAAGGTTTCAATTACTTTTTTCTTTCTTTTGGCAGCATAGTGCAAAATGAATAGAAAACATAGCGTCTCAGAGATGCGGAACAATTGGAGTAAGTTTTAATTTTTAGATATGTTTAGAACAAAAATTAGAAAGTGTTTTTTTGTATTCAACTTTGAAATTCCTTGTTAAAAAAACAAAAAAACATTGACGGATTCCAGAGTTTATTACGTCATAATGTAATGTACGCTATACGTCATTGTAGCACCAACGCCCTCTGTGGGCCAATTATTGTGACACTGGAGAAGGATCACGAACCTGGAACAGAGAAGACGTCCCAAAACATTCAAAAAATCAAAATTACACAGATTGCATCCTTCCTTCCAAATAATCAAACAAGAACTGTAGTCCTACTCTATATCGCGGAAACATAATGATCCTATCGCAGACGGAGATAACACAAAGCAATGATCAAGATGAAAACAATTAAAGAACTCAATTAAACACGTGGGCGAATGAAATCAAAACCCTCCGCCATAACAACATTTGACGAAAGGGACAAAGAAGTAGAAGGCAAAAATAAAGTCGAGTGCAAAAAGAAGCTGGGCGACATCCTAGAACTTAAAAGCGAGTAAAGTACGCTTTTTGAACAGTACAGGTGAATTGGAGTTGGAAGAAAATTTATCTTCGGAATGTGACGCCCATTCAAGAGTTAGAAACACTTTGCGACACTCTGGCGATAAATTCAAAATATTTCCATACAACAGCGATTCTCAACCTGTGAGGCGCGCCCCCTTAGGGGGGCGCGCGAGAATATGCAAGAGAAAATATTATTTAAAAAAAATTGATTAACTGACTGAAAGGAAAGCACACATACACATAGAAAACAAAATACATTTCGACATATTTAACAAATAAAGTAAAACAACTTACTAAATCAAAACTTACTTAATCAAAACATACTAAATTAAAAACAAATTTAATAATTATTAGGGACTTCCTTGGGCCTGTTTTGCAGAGCAAAGTTTTTCGAAGGAAGGCTTAATATTAGAAATAGCCACTCTCAGTTATGTTTCTATATTTAGCCGAGATCTATATTTTGTCTTCAAAGAAGCCACAGCAGAAAATCCAGTTTCACAAAGGTAGGATGTTGAAAATGGTAATAGATTGCGAAATGCCCTTGTTTTTAGTGCACAAAAATCATCCTCTACTCCTGCCCAAAATTCAAATAGTGATTTATTACTAAATTGTCTTTTGGTTTCGCCACTTGTCGTGAAGTCTATGCATTTTTCCTCCTCATCAATTGAGAGTCCTTCGGGAGTCTTATGAAATGGATCCATAATCCACTCGTAACTTGCTATAAGTTTGTTGTCAGCAAGAAAATACTTTTTTAAAATTCTTTGCCAGCATGCCTAAATGATTTTCGATGGTTACAAAAACAACTTTTACATGTTCTTCTTCAGCCTTGTAAGTTTTAGTACAATCATCCTTATTTGCAAACATTGTTAGGTTTTTATTGCTTTAAATTTCTGCTCCACAATTCCAGTTTTCTACAAAAGCATTAACTTTATCACTCGTATCCAACATATGTGTATTTTCTCCTTCGAGTTGAAGATTCAAGTTATTTAATTTCTCGAATATGTCGACCAAGTAGCTCAATTTCATCACAAATAAACCATCGCGAAATTTTTCGGCTTCCGGTCTGTTTTATTCTTCTAGGAAAATGGCGATTTCTTCTCTTAATTCATAAACACGTTGCAAAAATTTCCCCCGTGATAACTATCTTGCCTCGCAATAAAATAGTAACGCTGAATGTACTGAACCCATGTCTTTTCAAAGGGCGGAAAAGATTCTCGATTTCAGGGGTCTCATTTTTATATAATTTACTACAGTTACAACCGTAGTTAACACAATATTCAGACTAGAACTCATTTCTTTCGAAGCCAAAGCTTCTCTGTGGATCATGCAATGTGTCCAGACGCACGGAGGCGATTTTTGTTTTACAAGTGCTTGTATATTTTGGAATCTTCCGGACATTGAACGAGCACCATCGGTGCATATTCCGACGCAATTTTTCCATTCTATGTTTGCCTCGTTCATAAAATCATTTAAAATAGCAAATGATGTGAGCATAGTTGTTTTGAGTTCTAATAGTTTGTAGAAAAGTAGTTCTTCTACTACAAACATATTATCACAAAATCGAACATAGGCAATTAAATGAGCATCTTTATTACTATCTGTTGCTTCATCAAACTGTATTGAAAACAATTTGTCACGCAACTTCGAGAAAAGCTGACACTGTACATCTTCAGCTATATCACCAATTCGACGAGCAACAGTTTCATTTGAAAGAAAAATGGACTGCAATTGTTTTGAAAAATTATCTCCAAACATAGTTTCTACAATCTCAATTGCTGCTGGCAAAATAAGCTCTTTACCAATGGTGTGAGGTTTTTTACATCTGGATATTTTATATGAAACTTTGTAAGATGCAATTAAAGCTTTTTTATTCACAGACAAAGTTTCTTTAAAAAATGATTTTTGCTTTTTATATGATTTTAATTTTAATTCGAAGAATTCTCTGGGTTTGTTGACGTACTAACTATGAAGCGTTTCCAAATGTCGTTTAAGTTTATTAGGTTTCTTGCTGTCTGCGGCCAATATTTTTGAGTAAATGATACACAGGGGCCTTTCTTCTTCATTTACTTAAGTACTGGTAAAACCCAAATTTAAGTATTCTTGACAATATTTTCTTGATTTTATTTTCAGAACCACGCTCGTCTGTGTACTTGCTGATGCTTGACTATCGTCTAATGCTCGCTTACTTCCGCTTAAAAATTTATCCATGAGTCTGCATAAATCTGCTGCCGTGAATATTTAATATGGTGAATTGCAATTAACACGAAAACATATATAACATACATATTCACGATAGATTCGATGGCGATAGAAGGATCGACTTGAATGAGACTGGCTGGAATTGAAACTTGTGTTATCAAACATTTTCCTTCTTCCTATGAGAAAACATTTGCTCTGCACATGCTCGAGACGGCATCGGTCGTGTGGATTCCCTTCCAAAAACTTTACTTTTTTGTTCTCTTTTGTTTAGTCATGCTTCTGTGTCATTTCTTTTATTATTCGAAAAAATGTATTCCCAGTTTCTAAATTTAGGTCACCCCGTCTAGGTTAACTTTCATTAACGAATTTTTCTACTTTCATATTCTTTTACCGTTATCTCCATGTTTGGCTTTCATTTAAAATATTTCAAATATAATATTTAAATTTTCCCCGCTTTCATTCGCTTCATCTGTTCACCGCCCGCTTGGCAAAATGCCAGATGTAGTTTCTCGCCATCGTTGGTTCGCTCTTGACTTCCTGTCTTGGCAGTTAGTTAAAAATAATTTAAAAACATAATCCAAAATACTCAATATACTTTATTGTTGTATACATTTTATTTTAAGTGGGGGCGCGATGAAAATTATGATTGAAAACTGGGCCGCGAATACTGAAAGGTTGAGAAACGCTGCCGTACAAGATGTATTGATAATTTTAATTTGTCGGAAATTAAAAACGATAGTGCAACTAATTCTGCAAAGTTTGATTTAATTCTAAGTTGCCTGATATACCATTACCTAAATTTAATGGAAAAATTTGCTAATTTTAAAACTCAATTTCATTCTATGATTTCTGTTAATGAGCATGCTTCAGAGACTCAGAAGTTGTTCTAATTTCAAGGCGAGACAAAAATGATAGAAACTAGCGAAATTATGTTTGAATCATTATTCAAGGCATTAGGGTACAGATACGAAAACAAACGCGCTATTGTCAACATTCTGAAAATATTAAAGCTGGAAAATAGTCATTTCGAAAATGTAAAATCACTTCGGAATCATTCCGATATAGTTATAAAAAAATTAAGACGTTTAAAGGTCTTTAAATTAGACTGCAATGATCTTTCAAACGCTTTTATAGCAAATATTCTGCTCAAAAAATTAGATAAAGAAAATAGAAAGACTTATGAATTGTCATTAACTTCAAAGGAAATTCCGTCATTAGACGTATTATTAAACTTTGTTGAAAACAGATCATTAGTTCTAAATCAAATAGGTAAGAACATTTCAAACAAATTTGTGAGGGAATTTAAAAACCCTTTTTTAAAACCTAAAATCCTATTTGTTAATTTTAAACAAAACGTTAAACCCTGCATTTTGTGTAATGAAGATCATTCGTTGTTTAAATGCCCCCATTTCAATGAAGTGAATGTTTACAATCGAATGAAAACTGTAAAATTCTTCAATCTATGTCGCAATTGCCTGAGAGGCCACAAAAACATTTGCAAATCAACCTTTTGCTGTACCATTTGTAAATAAAATATAACACGTTGCTTCATTTTGAGAAAAAAAAAAGAACTGATGAGTCACCATCAGTAGGAAAGCTGATTGCTTCTTTTCAGTTGGCAGAACGTCCAGAAATTACTTCGCCATAACAAACATCGCTGACAGCGAATATGATTCAAATTAATAACTCATGCGTTTTATGCACTGTTTTGATTTTCATTACGAATTCGCGCGGTGAACAAATTCAAATGAAAAACACCCTCGATTGTGGGTCGAGTATAAACTGCGTTTCTAAATAAGTTTCAGAGTTTCTGGCATTGAAAAAAAGAAAAATTTGATATTTCTTTATAGTCAGGGTGCCAAATCCAAAAGCTTGTTTTGGCGTACGGAGAAAATATTTTCGTGGTTTCTGATGTAGTAAATGGTGTACATTTCAGAACCGATTGATGCCACTCTGCAAAACTTGAGCAATTTGAAAAATCCAAGATAGCACCTACTGCGCATCCTTCGCGAAAAGTGAAAAAGTTTGTTTTGGCAGATGAAAAAAAAAATTTCATAATTTCTGATGCAGTAAATAACGTAGATTTTACAACTAATTGATGCCACTCTGCAAAACTTGCTAAATTTGAAAAATTCAAGATGGCGCCCGCGAGATAGTCGTCCTTTATTTGAGTGACGCTGTGATCAACGAAATACATCCTTGAATACATCAGCTTTGCCCAAATTGAAAAGCTTGTTTTGGCGTAGGGAGAAAATGTTTTCACACTTTCTGATGCAGTAAATAGCGTAGATTTCAAAACGGTCTGATGCCACTCTGAAAATCTTGAGCAATTTGAAAAATTCCAAGATGGCCCCCATGATAGACGTTAAAAAGATGTTCACTCTGTAGTGTGGTAATAGTGGCATGTGAGACATCGTGTTTAATGTTTTTTGGTTAAGAAATCTGAATACAGTGTTATTTTTAACATAAAATAACTGTGTATACTAATTTGGATGTTATTCCAAGATGGCCGCTTTAAAAATGTCCACTTTAGAGTGCAATAATAGCGGCATGTAAGACATTTTAAATGTTTTGAGGTCAAGGAATTTGAATACAATGTTATTTTTAACTTAAAATAATTCTGAAATACAATTCAGATGGTATTCTAAGATGGCGGCCATGATGACCACTATAAATATGTCCAATTTATAGTGTAGTAATAGTGGTATGTTCGACATAATTTTTAATATTTTTTGGTCAAGGAATCTGAATATATTGTTATTTTTCACTTTTAAAATAAATTTAATTTAAATGGTAAACCGATGAATTCAACACAAATTATGTATCTGACATTAATTGATCTATCTCCAACATATTATGATACAGTATTAACCTCTGCGTTGGAAGTGATGAGATTTACCATAGTTTGTGTGCAGCCATTTGTCGTATGCACAGCAGATCTGGTTATATGCAAAATGGTTGATATAATATGGAATCTTCCCAAACAGTTTTCAAACTTTGTTCCTTGCCTTGGGAGTATGAATACACTGATGCTCTTCATAGGGTCTGTAGGTTTATTGATGGCAGGAAATGGAATTGTGGAAATACCAGAATCAGCATTTGCATATGTGTTGAAATAGTTATCAGGAAAGAAGTTTACTGAGAACATTCGTGCACTAAGACTAGTGCCCAAAGAAATACTGCGACATATTCAAATTGCAGTGGTGCAACTAGTATTGACAAAATGATGTCTGGGGGATGAATGCTCTTTAAACCGCACAACTAAGTTATGGTCCAGCTAATAATGAATTTTGTGAGAGCTGAAAGGGAAGTTAATTAGTGCCTTAGTCTTTAGACTATAGGACTATAGTCTTTAGACTATTCTTGGAGTACCACCTGAAATGTATTCCAGATTTATTTTAAGTAAAAAATAACATTGTATTCAGATTCCTTGACTCCAAAACATTTAAAACGATGTCTTACATGCCACTTTTACTACACTCTAAAGTGGACATTTTTAAAGCGGCCGCCTTGGGCGCCATCTTGGAATAACATCCAAATTAGTTTCCACAGTTATTTTATGTGAAAAATAACATTGTATTCAGATTCCTTGACCAAAAACAATTAAGAAAGATGTCTCACATGCCACTATTACCACAGTCCAAAGTGTAAATATTTTTAATGTCTATCATGGCCGCCACTTGGATTTTTCAAAATGCTCAAGATTTACAGAGTGGCATCAATCGATTCTGAAATCTACGCTATTTACTGCATCAGAAACCATGAAAACATTTTCTCCGTACGCCAAAACAAGGTTGACCTATTTTTTGGCATTTGGCACCCTGACTATTATCTGGTATTAATGCAAAGGAACTTTTTGTTAAGAATACTACATCGGTTATCATTTCAAACGAGATTATTCAAGAAAAACAACTTTTTTGATTTTACCGAAAATCACGGATTTAACTCCAGTAACTAGACTTGATATATCGCAAATAAATTTTCCGAGTGAAATAAAATTGGCGGACCCAAAATTTTTAAATTAATTTAGTAAAATTCATGTTTAAATTAGATGCGAATTGTTTTTTGAATTGTTAAACCCTGGAAAATTGAAATTGCCTTCTTCTAACAAAACTCGGTATTTGGCTATTTAATATCAGGATCCATGGGAAACGTTTAATCAAATTTCTTTTCTGGTTTAATTAGGGAACGGGAAAATTAAAATCAGTCATTTCAGAGATTTTTTGAAATTGAATCTTTTCCCGGTGACAGTCAGGCTGTTAAAGGAAACATTTCCATTGAGGAATTATATTGCGAAAAACATTTTAGTCAAACAACTAAGCGCGATGAAACTGGTAGATATATAGTTAAACTCCCAATAAAAGAAAACTGTAGGGCCGATTTAGGGAATTCCGGAAATGTCGCAGAAAGACGTTTAACTCAGCTGTGGAGAAAATTAGACGACGATGCAGATATGGTACTCAGAACAAGAACTTTATGAAAAATATCTCTTCATCAATCACTTGGAGACAGTGAGGAACTGTTATCAAGAAACTGACAGTTGCTACATTCCACACCACGCCATATTTTGTCCGGAAAGTTCGTCAACGCCCTTACTTGTAATATTCGACACTTCAAAGACAGACAAGGATGACCGTTTAATGCATTTTAACCATTCTTTGGGACCCCGCGGACCTACTGAGATCGACCTCCTGACCCAGAGGGTCCGCAGACCAACTTTTGGGAACCACTTTTCTATATTGAAACACGGCTAGGAAAACATGTAAACACGATTTCAGCAGATATAAATAAGAGTTGGTTGCCAGCAAAACCCCCGCTAATTGAAGAAAGCTAAAATAGTTATTCTGCTTGACACAACTTGCTCCCATATCCTCACCCTAAGACAATGAACGAAACCAAACCTGGATAAAACTGGGTGTCGAGATTATAATTTAAACTATCACATCAACGTCAATTTGCCCAATCCAAAAAATCTCTTCCTACTCACCCCCCCCCCCACTTTCCTAGTTTCTCAAAGTCTCAAGTTTCGATGACAGATTTACCAATAGAAATGAAACATTATTTTAGTTATGTAGAAATGAAAATATCAATCTTATAAAAGTCCGGATTGGAATTTCAGTTTATTCAGAAGATCCCACTATATTTTTTCAATAGAAAAGGGTCCTGTTTTAGTGGACAGTCGTGAAATTTAACAAGTTAGAGTAAGTAGAACAAACAAAATTGAATTCATTAGGAAAATCTAAATCTATTTTTTCGTTACATATGCAAAAATGTTCAATAGAGGTAGGTTAAACAAAAGTCAAGGCTTGCTATCCATAAGGTTCGTATAAATGCACGAGCTATAGACGAATCTATTATCATTTTTAATTGAACACTACTTCATTTTAGGTTTTTCCAGGACACAAGGTGAGTAAGGGATTTCAAAATTATATGTGATAGGTGCAGAAGTTTTTAAAAAATCGCTCACAGTTCAAGTAGATTCAACCCCTCTCTCCCCCCCCCCCCCCCACACACACAATGCCGTGAAATTTCTGTAGACTTGGCAAAATAACAAACCTGGTTGGCAAATTTGTGAAACATTTTGCCTTTTTTTAAAAATGAAACCAAGAAGTCTCATTTTAAAAAACACAAGTTTGCAAAGTATGTTTGAGATTGTTCAAGTCTATACAGGGATTTACAAACATTCATACGGCCCGCGTAGACATGAAAAATGTTGGGGAAACCACTGTAAAATAACTGTAATATTTTACTTCTGGTCTGGTGAGCAATTTACCTGCTATTGGAAAATCTAGTCAAGTCAAAAATTTACCAACGTTCTTAAAACCCGCTTAGGCATGAAAATTGTTGGGGAAATCATTTTAAAAAACTGCAAAATATTAATAAATTTTACTTCTGGTCGTGTTGGCAATTTCCCATCTAGTTGGTAAGCTTGTGAAACATTTGGCTCTTTATTTAAAATGAAACTAAGGTTAACTTTAAAATGAAAAAGCCAAAAGTTTTACAAGTTTGCCAATTAGGTTTGGGATTTTGCCAAGTCTATAGGTTCTTACAAACATTCTTACGGCCCTCGTAGGTATGAAAAATCTTACGAAAATCATTTAAAAAATTTCAAATTTTTATAAAGTTTATTTAGGTTAAGTCGACAATTTCTCATCCAAGAACAAGAAAAAACAGATAAATTACCAAACTCTAAAACAATTTTGTAATTTCACTAAAAAAGTTGCTAAAAATCCATATTTGACCTGACAATTTTAAGGCTCCCCCTCCTCCCCCACTCCAAATCATGACCCCAAGCAATGACCCTGAGTGAATTGTAGTTAATATAGAAATGAATTGAATACAGTTTAAGATATAGATAATGATAAGAAATTAGTAAAATAATTTTTGTGTATACGATATTTAAAAAAAAGTAATTACAAATAAAGTTGTATTGGAAAATTAAAATAGTTTTCAATAAAAAAAAAGTGTGTTTTCCGCTTTCCTTACTCTTAAATTTATGATCGCGATTTTGGACTGCTTTTGCCTAGAATAGACCCTGAATAGAAATATTTCAAAAAATAATTTATTTTTGAAAATACCAAAATTATTTACTACAATACAAAATTTTAATTATGCCCTGTTCAAAATTTTCTTTCCTAATTCTTTCAAACTAGAAAAGTTTTTAAAATCACCTTCAGGTATATAACACTATTCAACTCTTTTAGGGTGGTCCATTTCGACACTATAACTCAGTAACAAATAGCAGGATTGACATAAATTTTTTATCGTTCGATAGGAAATTAGGCGACGATGCATGTAAAATTAAGAACTAAAATAACACCCGAGTTGTGGTTGGAAGGCGGACCCCATCATACTTACAGCTTGTTTATCTTGTTAGAAAAAGTTTCATTAGATATAAATCCTTATTATTTCCTATAATGTTCTGAAATAATATTTTAAGTAAAACCTTTACGACCCCATGTCCCTACGCGTCATATTATATATAAATTTGCGAATCCTATATTTTGAATTTTAAATTGAACATTCCTTCAGAGTAGATTTTTAAAAAATATTTTTTTGTAATTATTTTACTAAAAAAATTTGTTATAGGCATATAAGATAAAAAATTCGGATAAAAATCATTTGTATAATCTTTTTAGAACAAAAAAAATCTAACAAACTCTGCAAGAAACATTCAGATTTTGAAAAAATTCTATAACCCTGTCAGATTTAATAAACCATTCCATTTTTTTCCATTATAAAATAATATTTAACATATAGATGTACGACTAACAATTAATATAAATAAATTGCACAACTATTAAATCGAAAATTTCCACTTTGTTATGAAATTATATAAAATGTAAAACATCTTTAGATAATTTAACCATATTCCCTAAAAGTCATAAGAAATCGCCACAAACTAAATGACACAAACAGTTCAGTAGCCAATTAACATATTACAGAGAGCAGAGTACAGAGAAAACAGATTAAACAACTGATGAACAATCCTGCCCCTAACAAGAACAACCGTACTCCAAAAAAGATCACCATGTCCATTTAAAGAACACATGCTCCGAAATAGAATACCTGTTCCAAAAAAGAACACATGTTCTTTAAAAAGGAGAAAGTTCCTTTTTCATGAACTTTTTTTAAGTCAAAAAACAGGTCTTTCTTTTGGATTTCACTAACTATGAAGTATCTTGGACAAACAGAAGAACACGAAAGGCTCTCTACAAGCCATCCTTTCAGAATTAACATTTGAATAGCAACAGAGATGGTGCGAACATTATACTAATAACGCGGAATATAATTAAACAAATCTCGAATTTACATTTGTAAATTATTATGACTAAATATAGTAATATGATTGGGATTACGCAAGATTGCCAGTTTTAAAATCCATATAACAATTGAATGGGCGAGATTAAAAAGGAAAAGATTGCAATTGGATTACAATGGAATCTCTCCTTATTTAATCGCACCCATTCAGTTAGAAGGGTGTTAAAAAAATGTGTGATTGGATGATTCGACAACATTGTACAATATTCTGAAACATTTTTATTTTTAAATAACAAATACAATCATGACCAATCAATCTAAATATTAAAAATAAATTAAAATCCAAATTCATTTGTCAAATGGTGGATTCATACCAAAAACAGTTTTTAAAAAAGTTATTTTGCCATTTCAAACACCCGGTGTGCCGGTCAAAAAATCGAACTCGGTTTGATTTTCCAAATCAAGCTGCCAGGTAGCTCGAATCCGACGTCTACAATCCCAGAATTCACTGCTAGTCTTATTTCCGAAAAAGTTGAAAATGTTGAGTTTATCTGCAGGATGTAGGTCCAAGTTCTTTTTAAAGAACAGTTGCCTTCTTAAATTGCCGTTTTCAAAATAGTAATTATTTTATGATTTTTCGATTATATTCGTAATGTTTGATTAATTAACGTCGCACAAGAGCTGTACACTGGGCTATTGTCGACGGTTCGGGGTCTATCTCGAAAGAATGACTCGGGAACATTGGCTCTTATTCTCGAATCTCGATCAGAAGAGCATTTTATGTCGCTGTTTTCCACCTTGTACATGAGCTGCTCTTTTTGATGTTGAAGTCGACATTTTCTTTCCGGTGTTTCAGTTGTCGAAAGCGGCGTCTACAGATGAAAAAATGTGTACATGTTCCCCATTTTTAAGGTGAACTACCACTTCTTTACTACTTTTGAATGCTTGATTTTATGTGCCTGTCATCACATTATCGTAAAAACAAACACTCAGTTTAATCAATGGCAGATATTTAGATTGAAGGCTTTCGTTTTGACAGGTAATGTTTACAAATAAAAAATTGATATTTCATGAAAAGTCGCGTAGCCCTTGATGAAAATTGAATAGGCTACATTGACGAAATTTCGTGTGTCGGATTTTTTACCCGACTTATAAAAGTAATATTAGAATAGAATAAAAATGTTGTAACTATTGAAAAATTTTCCAATTTGTGATAAAACTTTTGTTATTTTTGACAGGAAGATCAATCAAAGCATATTTCGGAAGACTTACATTTTATTAACATTTTTACTAGTATTAAAGATACATTCTTACTGATCACACATAACGCCAAATAATACCAAAAATTTAATTATTATGCAATATACAATATTAAATTAATTTTGCATCTAAACCATAATGCTAGTTCACGACTTAATTAAACTTTCTTCGATTATAAAAAAAAGAATATATTTCCGCAGTCTCAAAGACTGAAATGTTAAATTTACATTTTGTTTAAAGGGAAATACACTCCAGAATGTGCGGTTTAGAATGCCAGAAATGATGGAATAATCCGTTTTCAGTGACTACACATTTTTTGAATCTAAAAAATATATTTTTCAATGAAATAGATACTTATAACAGAAGATGCATGTATGTTAGTGTTTCAATGCAATGCACGCACGATAAAAATCTGTTGTACATACATTTTTTAAATGTCTATTTTCCAATGTCAACGCTATTCTTCACATATTCATGCGGTACTACAGAATGGGACAAAAAAAAAATCTCGATACTCAACTTCATATTTCATCTCGGACGAATTGTTAGATCTTCCCATCTATCAAGTGGACGACAGGTTCTTAACAAAAAAAACGTGTCAAAAAATAAGATAACACTCGAGACAGATTTTGTGTGTATATCTATATTGTCCATATCTAAGCAAATAAGAAACAATTTTTTTTATTACCATGTGTCAGTTATAAAAGAGACTCGATGATAGACGAATAGAATGATTATTTTTTGTCCTCTTGACTAAGTTTTTAAAAACTAGCCCATATTGTCCAAAGAATAAAGACTGGCCCTGGTTTTCAAACTGCCCAACTAAAAACAGAATTTAACATATTTAAATTTAAAAAAAAATCAACGCGCTTAACTGGAAAGCGAATAGGATTTCATAAATTTCAAACACTTTGCCTCATATTTGGATACTGTATATTTTCTTACCAAAATTAGAGCTTTCTAGTGAATATAGATTTATTACCCCAATACTTTGGCTTTACTATATCTTTTTCGTATGATCTAAATATATTAGTAATCTAAACGGCAATCTTTGCTCTTTTTTATTTATTATAATTTTTTATTTTAACTTCTCTTTTACGGTTATTTTATTAAAAGATTACTAAAATGTTTAACTAATTTTAATTTTAAATAATATATATTGCGTAACACTACGCAGTTGTCGATATGCTGGTAGATGTATCAAAATTAAATAAAAAAGGATTTGGAAAGAATTTTTTTTTTTACGTTAACCACGTATACTCTGAATAAAGAAAGTGCACAATCATGTCATGTGATAATCAATTGAAAAGAATACTAATTGGCTTTCTGAACTTTTGCTTCTAATTCTTATTACAAATCCCTTTGCTCACCAACCTCCTTCCAGACCAATATTCCGGGTTACTTTACCCCACCGGTTGAAATAAAGAATACTAGAATAGTAAAGTAAACCCTAGTAGAAACCTTAATTTACTAGTCAAGCAATAAAATGTAAGTTAAGAGGTTCCCTGGGTTCGACCCATATTTGCCATAAGAGAAGAATTTGCATAAAAATGTTATTATATTTTGAGTTTTCAATCAATTTATACCTATACCTCATATATTTTTAATTACCTCACTGAAGTGTTCGAACAAAAATTGGACGAACAAATATATTCGAATTCGCCAAGTGTTAGGAAAAAAAAGCGAACCTTAGGAATCATTTAATCTATTTTTCTTTGCTGTTTCAATTGATTTTAATGGTAGTGGAATTTAAATGTTTTATTTGGACAGCAAATATAGAACATAGAATGGTGCTAAATAAGGGGTTTTACTTTCTCCAAAGAAGCATTACTGTTGAAAAAGTACATTTCTGACACTGGAGTAAAGAGAGAAAAAAATTCCATAGAGGAAAAAAATAAATAACAGTAAACAAGTTTAAATTAAAAAAAATAATTATAGATTATCGGAATCTGTAGTTATCACAGAATATATTGATACCCAGAACATATTTTTAGCTACCTTCATGATACTCAAACACTTTTCTAAAGTTGGGAAATGCAAAATGATAGAGTAAAGTAACCCACGTTTAACGGTAATCATATTGATTTCTAGAGAATAACTGACATGGAACGACAAGTTCTAGATCTTCGTGTTTGGTTGAATAGAACATTCAAAGAGAAATTTTCAAATCCATTTGGAAATCATTAAGCAAAAGTTTTCCGCCGACCCATCTTTACTGAATAATTGAATGAATAAAAAACGCGGAAAAAGCAAAGCCGAATTATCGGACACGACACTTTCTGCAGTTCCTTTTTCAAGGCTAAACAAACACGAAGCGGTTGATTTATGGAAGGATTGTGAAGTTGTTAGACGCTTTCCATCATGCGGTAATAGAAATAATCAATTAACTACGGTCAATAAACCTCAGGCACGAGTTTCGCGCCGTTATGTCCATTATTAGTGCGCCACATTTTAGAATCATTGTTCTTGAATTCAAGCGATAAGAAAAGGCGAGTGTGTCATTAAAAACCTTTAAATTCAGAACAAAACAAAGTTTTTTTAAAAAAGTAAGCAAAAATTGATGATTGTTTGTATATACTAAACAAATAAGCTCTGAGTGTCTGGAACTTCCTTTAAAAGAGTTCATTGTTTGGTTGAACATTATTTACGTAACGCCCTTTTTAAAGTGAAATACATTTTTTTTATAACTTATCTTTTTGTTAACGTTAGTCGATGAATCGATTTTTACGAAATTTTGACTTCTCAAATTAAATATATTATAGTCAGTAACATGAAAGACAATAAGTTATAATTAAGGAGTACAGTTCTAGAAACGGAAGAGAGGGTTGCGATTGATCTAATTTTAAGATAGAAATTAAAGACCGATTATTGAAACCTTATGAATGAATTTAGCAATATTCATTCATTTCATCGTGTCTGTCATCAAGCAGTTTTCCACACACCAAGAAAACCTGTGATGACGCCTGAGGCAATGTTATTCAATTAGAACTTCTTCACGTAGTTGTCCGGCATATTTGTCGGACCGGTTACCGGCACCGAAAACGCAGCTGGTGATGAATTCGACAAATCGGATACCGAGTCAATCTCCGATTTTTTTATTTAATTGGTTTCTCATGTACACTTTTTCATGTAGGTCTACATTTAATAGTACCGGCGAGGTATCCCAGGTAGCACACGTACATGGGATTCGCATGGGCCGACGTGGGACCCACATGGGATAGCTGGGCGCGTGTGGGCCCATGTGCCCACCAACAACCCATGTTGAACCCAGATGATCAATTTCGTTGAATATAACTCTTAGAGTTACTTAATGGAAGTGATTTTAGTGTTACAATACTATTTTATTAAGTTTTCACTCAAGATAAAACAGTTTAATATTCTGATTTCTTATTTATTAGTTATTTCAAAGTGAAAATGAAATTCACACAGATTTACATGGTTTTATGGTGGTCCCCCCCTTATGGAAATTCCTGCGCTGCCCATTAGATATCCTCGAAGAAGATTTCAACTTCAACGCGCATGCGTACTACGTCAAAGAGACTATTATTCCTGCTGGTTCCAGAGTATCATCAAAACAACAACACGTTTTTCCGTGGATTTTTTAAACCATAAATTTTTTATCAACGAAATAGGTACGTACTACTTTATTTAAATTATGTGTATACATTTTATACAACTTATTTCAGATAGATGTCCCGTTTTTTCTTTGTTGGTACTATTTTGAAATTATATTCAAATACTCGCAATGCAAATGGCGTAATCGCGATTTCACAAAACGACTTTGTCGAAAGTAACTATAAAATGCTTTAAAAATACAAGAAATCATTCTCATACGAAGCGAACATGATACTTTTGATGTTAAATTGAAATGCACATTATATTTTTCCCATCCTTCGCGAAAATGTAGGGATACGAAACAATGGCTCCGGAACTTATTTCAAAGCGGTTTGGAGAAGAAAATATGGCGTGTAGCATTTGATAATTTTTTCTAGAATCTTTTTAATGAAAAACAGATTATTTGGATGAAAATATGTATGGCAGTATATACTCGTTTCTGTGCCAATGCGTACATGATACTCTAACATATACAGTATTGTGGATTAATGTTGTTGTAACCCCACCAATTTAAACTAAGTTATTTTTCTATATCCTACTTTTTAAAAAACCGATGTAGTATAGGACATTTGGCGCGTTTTTTTTGTTGGCTACGAAAAAAGTCGCAGATTGAAAGTCACCACAAGAATCGGAAAATACCGGCAATGTCAGGTGGGGTTGTCATACTTTAAATTTATCGCTCATATAAAACACGATAAAAACAACTCGCCCGCCAAATGTCCTATACAACATCTGTACCTTTTTTTACATTGTTATCAAACAAGATTATTTCATAAAAATGTTATCTCAATATCTTGCATTGAAACCAATAAAATTATGTTATTCGGATTCCTGTACTATTTCAGAATAATATTAAATCATCTACAGTTGTGTAACAGTAGTGTTAATTAATACAACTAACTATGCTATTTTGACCCTATTTCTATTAGCTTGGAAAGAATATTACATGGGCATGGTTAAAAATTAGGGATGAAACGGATATCCGGTAACTATCCGGCCTATCCGGCTGCTTTTTAACTATCCGATATCCGGAAGTAAAGTGCCGGATATCTGATTTTCCATGCCGGATATCCGGATGAATAAAACATCGAAGATTTTTTTTGTGGCGATCAATTTTTTTTGTTCTTGCTTTAAGTATTTTCCTGAAAATTTACCAGTGTATTCACAGTGTGCAGATTCTCCCTTTAACCAATAGAGACTTTAAAAAACCCACTTTTTTCAAATTTTTAACTTTAAAATTATATTTTTAACGAATCGTTATGGTGGAGGGTCATCACATCTCACAACTAATATAAAGTTGAATTAAAAAATAAATTTCTCAAAAGTTTAAGCAAACTTGAGTTTTCATGTTTGGAATGAAAGGGCATATGGTAAAATTACAATTATTCAGAAATTAAGTGTAAAATGTACAAAACATACGACCATTGCTAGCAGCACCCTAGACTAACCCTTTGTAAATAAAAAAAGTTTTTTGAATGTTTATTCAATTTTGGTATCACTTTAAAGATAAGGAATTGGGAAATATTACAGAATAAAAAAATATTTTTCAATTTTTGACCAATTTCCGTTTTTTCTAGTGTGTATGAGAATTTATTTTCATAAAAAATAAACTGCCGGATATCCGGCAAAATCCAGTTCGGATATCCGGTTTTAATGTGCGCCGGATATCCGGTATCCGGCAAAACCACTATCCGGTTCATCCCTATTAAAAATACACTTATATAGTTAAATTGTGTTGAATGGTAACCCTGTTTTCCCGCCAATTCTGTGGCTCTTTTTGGCAGACCTGCAGGGGAGAAATCATTTCTTTGATCAGCAAAAAGAAAAAAACAATTAAAAATTTTTGGCAACAAAACCAGTTTTTGTTGCCAATTATGGTTAGCGTAGAGAATACTGGTTAATTTTCGCCTAGGGTTGCTGTTCACCGTAATTTAACTGAATAAAATTTATTACCAGAAGTTCCCGTTTATAATTTTTTTTCTTTACATTTCAGGTTAGCCTTCACTCCAAGGAGGGGGACCTACCAGTGTAGCCATTACCTTGAATGCAGCTGAATATACCTTGTTTTCCATTCTACTTAGCCAAGTTTCTGCCATGGCTTCCACACATGAAGGTAATGGAACAAGAGTAGTATGACTCTTTCTTGCCATATATTTTGGCGACAAAAAAGTTGTCAAATGTTTAAATATTCATAAAAGGATTTTCATATCAACTCTATAAACATGATTTAAACACATGAAGGTACAATAGGCAAAGAACAGTTAAACTAACGAAGAAAAAAATCTAGCGGCATCCAGCTAAAAGTTTTAAGTGCCCACACATAACATGCATTAATCTCGCAGACCTCAATGTATAGCCCCGAGCAATTGTGCAATCGAGCTCTGGCCTCCGATTACTTAGGATTGTGGCTGGTAACCCTTATAGCAGTCGACTATGGTACTTGCATGCAAATCCTAGAGCAGTTGATTAAGGCACCTGATTATAATTGTACAAAACACAGTGATAACTAAAATCAAAATGGAGTTTAACAGCTATTAGTTTTCACATTGGCTGGATAATTTTATCGTTAACTGTAATTTAAGCACATTGCATATTTTTCGATTATCACATTTGAAGTAAATAACTTTTTAAAACATCGGTGCTGATGTGAAAATCATAAATAAAAATATTTACAGTATACCGAAATGAGAAATATATCCAAAAATAAAAACTTACCGTCAATATACAACAATATAACATTCCATGGTTAATCTGTCTTTTATAGTTGCCCTAATTTTAACCTTGCCTAATTATGGTTGCCCTATGCAACCCGCCTCCAAATGGTGATGCAGGGGGGAAATGGAGTTCTTTGATTGGCATCCGAACCAGTTTTTGTCGATAAGCAACCTTTTAGCCTTGCGAATATAGGATTTTTAGAAAAGCTGCCAAGGCCAAAAGTCGTTAATTGAAAGTAAGAATTACAAAATTTTGCATTTAAGTTATGATTTAATGATAAATAATGCTCTCTTAATTTAAAATTCAAATCTTTTTGCTTTTGAATGTATTTCAACTGTAGACTTAATTTCTTCATTATTTTGCAAAAAGGAATTTATAAAATATTAGATAAAACTAAACGGGTCAGATTTACTGCCCCCCCCCCCACCCCCACAACCCCCTTCCGACCCGAAAACGAATTGCAGCAACCCTATTGGACAACTTTTGTTTTCGTTAGATCTCGCTCGTGCAAAATGGCGACTTTGGCGAGAATTTGAAAAAGTCGCCAAGATGACCGTACAGTAAATTTTTTCCAACTAAACTTTCTATTAAATTTTAAAACTTGCGATTTTTTTTTTACTGATAATGTATTTCCATCCCACACTCTAAATTAACAATACATTTTTAAACCATCCTAATATTTTCATAAAAGGCTAATTTAGTTAGTTTATTCTTTTCTCTTAAATCTTGTTTAATCAACTTAGTGAAATAATAGTGAATTAGAAAAGAAATACTGATCTCTTACTATTTGCAGTATCTATAACTATAATTATTCCCAGAAGGAGGAAATGCTTATGAGAGAAATCGTAATTGGCTGCAATTTAAAAATGTGTGTTTTCTAAATACTCTGCCCCATAGGTATTATATTTTGGTTTCAATTACTAATTGTATTATCTCCAGTATCTACATTAAAACTATATTTCTTTGCTTAAGCCATTTTACTATGCAAGCCCTATCACATTAATATTAGACTTACATGAAAACCCGGCTTAAGTGACAATTTGGTGTTGGATCAGATTTAAGTAATTTTTAATAATCTTGTCACACTCTTGCTTCAAAACTGAAAGCTCAAAATCATTGTGTATCCGTAAATGGCAAAAACTTTTTTGAAACAATTGCTTGAGGCAATTAAGAGCGACACAACTACACTCTACAGTTCCATTTTCAAAGTTGAAATAACTCAAACATTATTTTTTGATTATGTCACTTTTGAAGCAAGAATGCAATGTGTTTTGATAATCTTCTTTTTAATCTTATTCAAAATATATTTTTTTTATTGTGATAATTTTTACTTTTAAATTATTATATAAAAATGTTTATGTACTTTACAAATTTATACAAAAATAATTAAAATGCCAAATTATTCAGAACATAACCGAATATCTGTTTGACTGTTAAATAGACGGTACACTGAATATCACAGCTTCCCTAGTTTAAATGTTCAGGAGGCCTCATTTTATTTTTGGAAAATATTATACATTCAGATCCAGATGTCTAAAGTGTTTCATAGTTCAGTGTTAGCTGATATGAGGCATAATTCCAGTTTGTTTCAATAATTTGGTTGCCCAAAATATATCTAAAAAGGTTTTTCCTGTTTGCAATACTAAATTTTGTAAATATATCTTCAATGAAAAGGTTATGGACTTTATTTTACAAGCCGAATCAGGTATGTAAGAAGAAAAACTACATGGCGGATAAAAACTTTTACAAATCCTTGGCATGTCAAATTATAATTTTTTTAAAACCTACATAGAATAAATCTGCAGTGCATGCCAAATTTGGACCAGATTGTTTATAAGACCCCATTAGGCAAACTTTTTTTTTGGTCGCCAAAAGTAAACACAGTGATGATAGAATGCTATAGCTATATTAGGCTTAGTGTTAGGCATTTATCAGAGAACTGTTTGCATTATTCTTTTTAAACGAGATACTCGGCGTAAGTACATGGTATGCTTTCATACCGTGTCTCGCTGTTTAGAAGTGGTTATCTTGACATACACAGTACCTAGAGCGCATATGGCATAGTTCCAAGGTGAAAGACACCAATATCTCCGCCATAGTTGCACATGGTAGAAGGAATACTTCATTGTATTCGATAGGCATATTTGCCTCGTATAAAGGTCTGTAATGTGGCTAAGGATACACCTAATCCAGTGACTTGGTGGCTAAACGCGATGCTTTTAGTAATCTCTTTTAAGAATAATCAATTGTCAGTAAATACCTTCAACCTTAATTGGAAAGGAATCCTTAGTTAATTCTATTAAAGTACTAAAGTAATGTGGTTTCGACACCTGGAGCACATTCTATTACATCTTGCTTCTCGGAACGACCATTCATAAAGCCTTTGTCAGAAAACATGTCGTTTCCATCTCCTTTACAAAATATATAAAAGTCGAACCAATTGTCTATTATTATACTATAGCATGTTATATTTGTGTGTCAAATCTTGTAATTGATTTTTAAAATCATGCATTGTTTAACAAATCCGTTTGAATATCATCACCTACATTAAATTAAGCCTTTTTAGTTGGAAGAGCTGTAGCATGTCTATATGAATAAGTCAGAGTATTTATATTTATTTTAGTATATTAAAAAATCTCATCAATATGCTGTAACATTTTGTATTTTTATTAGGTTCATTTAAGCTGGTGTACAAGTAGTTGTGAAATTTGAAGTAAAAACAACAATATTTGTTTTGGTAGATGTCAAGTTTGATATCAGAAGGAATTGGCAAAGTAAAATGATTTTTTGTAAAAGTCATAATTGTGTTGTTTTAAAATAAACTGAGTTTAATAAATGTATTTGTCATTTTTAATTTGGTTGGCTGCCAAGTGGAGTAAATCACAGAACAGAGTTCTGAGATAAGAATGTTTAGAGTTTGCCCCTCGCTATGGCTATAATGTTAAGTGGAATGATATTTAACTCGTTATTGATCAGCCTATTGAAGTAGAACCTACTACAATTTTTCTAAATGATAGTTTAGCTTACCTAGTAGTGGAAATTTTTTGTATTTCATTTTCAGGTTTTGTGACATAACCTCTTGGCAGACAGCAGGCCCATTTTTAGCATTAGATCTTTATTTCTTGTACTTTATTTCAGTATTTACTACGTTATTTTGTATTTGAAACCAATACAATAAGAGAAGCTTATAAATTACATAAGCTTACCAGAATAACATTTTCCTGATTTCAAAATAATAATTCAATATAGAAAAATTATAAAATACTGTTGAAAGATGTAGTGCTGTCATACTCGTCACATAAAAAGTAAGAATATAACTATCTAAATTTTGGATTGGGTATAAGCATATATTTTGCCCCTTCATCTTAAGTAAAGACAATGTTCTTTCCCGTACCTAAAAGGTCAGGGAAACTGAACAATTTTTATTTAAATTATAAATGTGTAAAAATACTATTCTCATTACTTTATAATTAATTTTTTTTTTGGCTGAAACTTTTACTTTTACCAGCTTTAATATTATTATTCTTCTACTACTTAAAACTCCATTATATCTTATGTTTTCTCGATCTAGAATTTTTCAATAACCTTCTAGGAAAAGTGGGGTATATATATCCATAGTGGGTTAAAGTATATATCCATACAAGCTTATCGTAAACTATGCCAGTAAAGATAAAAAGCAGATTTCTTTCCAGATCCATATGGGCTGCCCATCTGGGATCACATGGATAACTTATCTGTGAAGTTTCACTACATGGATTCAAATGGGTTTCTTTACTGTGGCCTTTTTATTATTTTACACTTTACATAAGGGCTAATGAGTTAGCCAACGTGGATCACTATTCTAATCTCCTATAATTTATTTAAATGGTGTAACTAAAAAATCTATTTGGTGTATTTCAATATTACCAATTTTTCAATTGTCATAAATAAGAATTTTATAGACATTTAACACTAAATCGCCAATTTAAAGCGAAAGACGGGTTAATTTGAATACATGTGTTAATACTATGTTATCAAATGAACTTTTTTTTTCTTAAAATTGTCACTAAACAAAGTGTTAAAATATTTATGGAATTCTTATTTATATTATAACAATAAAAAAAATTGGTAAAATATTAGAATACACGAAGTATCTTTAGATTCACCATTTCAAGAAATTTTAGCCATTCAGAATAGTGTTCTAAGTTGACTAACTCATTGGCCATTTATAGTGTCCTAATATAGAAGGGCCAGTGTGGAGAAACCCATTTGAATCCATGTAGTGAACCCTCACAGACCCATATAAGTTATCCATATGGGCCCGGATGGACAGCCCATACAGATCCAGAAAGAAACGGCCCCTTTTGTTCTATACTGGCCTAGTTGGGTTGCCCCACGTGGACCCATATGGAATTCCCCATACTGGGCTATATAGTTTATCCATATGGGCCATGATGGGCAGCCCACATGGATCCAGAAAGAAACGACCCCTTTTGTTCTATACTGGCCCAGTTGGGTTACCCCACATGGACCCATATGGAATTCCCCATACTGGGCTATATAGTTTCCAGTATGGGGATCCACATGGGCTGCCCAGCAGGGCCCATATGGATATCCCATTACCAACCCAAGTGGGCCCATATGGTCGTGCTACCTGGGTATATGTCTTTTCTTTATATTTAACTTCTGAATTGTACATTGTAAAAATACAGCATTCTCTTTGCATAAATACAGCGCACGTTATTGTAATTTTTTTACAGCTCGTTTTATAAACACAATTTACGGCGCATTGTGATGTAACCTGTTTCCGAAAATTTCTCAGAGCCCATCTGGCGCGTACCATGTGATATTACTAACGGGTCAGCTTCGAAACCAGTACTTTCAAAGAACTTATAATTATAAGAAGGTGCACTTCGGCAAAGCGTACGTGGCGCCTCCTCACTTATTGATTACTTGACTTACTTGATTGGTTTCGTTTGATTTGATTAATTAACGTAACACTAAAGCTTTACAGCGGGCTATTGGCGACAGTTCGAAGCCTCTCTCGATGGAAAGAACCAGCAACGATGCCTCGTATTTTTTAACCATGGTCAGATGACTAGGACAACACCTAAGCTGGCACCCGACGCAATCTGAATAGGCGTCAGAGCATCGAACCTCGATCAGATTTTGTGCACCAGTCCTGTATACACGCATGTATATTGTGTTGGATATTTTAGACGACTTCCTAGTGTAGTAGCGAAGCTGGTAATCTTCCGACCACAAGATCACTACATTTTTACTTTTCTTTGTCAAGTCCATCATCCAATCGCCTGATTACTAGTCGAACGCCTTTATCCACTGGGCAACTGGGGGCCGCTCTCTCACTTACTTGAAGTCACAAAGTACTGCAGTGAAGTATCCTACCAGGCGCTTAACTGAGGTTTTGGCATTCGCCGAAAGTTGGTTTGGTTTGGTTAATCAACACCGCACTAGTGGACTATTGGCGACGGTTTGGGGTCTATATCGATTGGTTAGGTTTGGTTTGGTTTGGTTTTGTTAATTAACGTCGCACTAGAGCTGCACAGTGGGCTATTGGCGACGGTTCGGGGTCAATCTCGAAGGAAAGACCCGGGAACACATACACATTCATACATGCACCTCTTTATTTTAGAACCATGGTCAGATGACAAGGAAACACCTGAATTGGCACCCAACGCCTTCAATAGACGTCGGGACTTTGGACCCCGATCAGATTTATCGTGCACCAGTCCCGTATACACGCCAGTATAATTTGTTGGATATTCTGGACGACTTTCTAGTATTTTTGTAGCGAAGCTGGCAACCCTCCGATCGCAAGCTTGTTTTTAGAAGGAAATTAAACATATTTTTTATTGTGAAATTATATATTTTAAATTTTGTATTTTTATTTCTTAAATGATTAAAAACTAATAAGTAAATGTTTTTCGACACATCTTATTTAATTAAAAAAAAAAAATCGTGATATTGCTTGTATTCAAAAATAATTCATAAAAATAATATTACTTGTATTGAAAAATAATTCATAACAATAATATTACTTGTATTCATAAATAATGGTCTTTTTGAATAGATTTCGTTACTGGAGTGGGTGTATTGTTTTTTTAATTTTATTAAAAAAATGTAATTACATATTTTGAAAAAAGCGTCTAATTATTTGAGTGAACTTTATATGAATTATTTGAGTGATTAATCGCAGAGTTATTTTAAATATTTGTATGCCACAAAATTAAGTTTATAAATTTGAATATTTTGGCAGTTGGCTTAAAATAATTGTAATCTTAAAGTTGTTTTTCATAAAACTTCTTATGAATCGGTTTGTTCCCTTGTCGATATAATAATATTTTTACTGATTTGTATTTTTTTTCCAGATTACTTCTGTTCAAAAACTGCTGGAGGAGGCTGGTGGCCTCGAGGTACAGCACCCGACTAGCAATTAGAGGACTGCGAGTTCGAATCGCCATGAGGACTTGATGAAAGGTAAGATGTAGCGATCTCGTGATAGGAAGATTGCTAGATTGGCAACTAAATTACGAAAGTTGTCTTAAATTATCCTCCATTTCCGTCGGCGTGTATACCGGACTGGTGCACGTTAAATCTGATTATGTTTCAATGATCTGACGCCTATTCAGATTGCGTCGGGTACCAGTTCATGTTTTGTTCTCGTCATCTCTCCATGGTTAAAAAATACGAGACAGTGTTATCCGGTCTTTTTTTCGAGATTTCTCTGAACTATTGCCAATAGCCCACTGTTCAGCTATACAGCGACGTTAACCAGACATAAAAAAACTGGTGTAAAACAATAATTGTCGGAAATTGTTGAAAGAAAGTAATATGCAATTTTTAAAATAGTGATGACAGCCAATGACTCTTGAAATAATAACTTTGGAAAGATGATTAAATTTTTTGATAATGTTATGAAAATTTCGTCCGTTATTTGAAGAAAAAAAATGTTTTAGTAATTTTGTTGGTCATCATATGTTATAAAAACTACTTGTTATTTACTTGCATCACATGTACTAGCACAATAAGGTACTTAATGAAACTAATTGTAACAAATAATATTTTAATTGTATAATGTAAGCTAAGTTATAATTATAATTATTAATAAATTATAATGTCATAAAAAAACTTAAATATATTTAAATAATGTTAAGTGCATTGGTTTGAATGCAACCTTATTTATAGTTACACTTCCGCACTTTATGAATTTGGGCATAAAAACTACTCATTGGCCTATATTGATGGCAATTTACCTGCACAGGCTTAAAAAATTTCATTGTGAAAATGGCAATATAAAAAAAATCATCGGTATTTGAGAAAAGTTTCCATGGTTATCATTTCAAATGAATAGCTTGCATGCAAAAATAAACATGCAAGTCCAATCGCAAACAACAAAATAATAATAAAAAAAGTTTAGTACATGCATCCATTTCTATGGAGGTTTGGAATTTCAAGTTTTAAAATAAAAGGGTTATTTTTGGGAATATTAAAAAAAAATGCAAAACGGGTAAAACCTTTTTACAAAATAAAATGCTTATAGATAGATAAATATATAAGTTTATTGTAGTGGGCCGTAGCCCATTTACAAAGGTTGGCAACATAATTTAGCAAAAGCCGATACAAAATTAGATAGCACAAAATACAAGATAATGCATTTAAAAAAAAAAATCTAATACACAATTTGAACAAATATGCAAAAAAAAGACAAAAATAAATTACATGAGCACTTAGAATTAGGGGTTTAATCTGTTATTCCTGAACAAGTTCGCTGATTAAGTCCACTCGGAATTTTAAAACAGAGATTGCGTAATTATAAAAACAAAAATATTCTTTTATGTAAAATTTTAGGATGGTTGAAATGTTACTGGATTCAATTGATGATAAGTATTTTCGTCTGAATGCATTGTAAATTGGACAGACTAAATATATATGATCAAAAGTTTCATTTTCTGTTGTGTTACAAAATTTACAGGAATCATTAGGAAAAATTTCGAAAGCAACTCCTCTAAAAAATATACGTGATTGATTGCAACGAATTTGTATAATAATTTTTTTAATGATATCTATATTTGAAATTAAATAGTCTTTGATTAAATGTGAATTTTTGATATATTTATACTGTGAGTTGTTAATACTATTGTTCATTGAAGCAAGATCATTTTGGGTGTATTGGTCATGGTAAACTTGTACAATCGTTGAAATATAATGTTCAGCGACTTTATAGCTTTGCGAAAGCCAAACAAAATAAAAACCAGCGTTTTGTTAATATATTTCTTATTGATATGACCCAATTAAATTTATTTTTTGTGCAGTTAAAGGATAAATTATACATGTTTAAGTAGCAAAATTTAGCAAACCTATCATCTGACATTTTGAGAAGGTGTATCCAGTATTTTAAAATTAAACGAATAAAAACTAAAGAGATCCTATGATGACCTAATTCGAGTCTTAAAATATATCCAGGTATATAACGGGAAACTGTAAGGAGATTTCTAACAAACATACAAAAACTTTTTTCTAGATCGTTGTAGTCATTTATCGCCCAAACTGCAGCACCGTATGTTAAAACTGATAAAATCAAAGCATCAAATAATTTAAACCATGAGTTAACCGAATTAATTTTTGCACCTGTTAGTATGGACCAAGAAGTGTATACTGCACTATTCGTTTTAGAAATAAAATAATTTTTGGCAAGAATAAAACAACCAGATGAAGAAAATGGAATACCTAGATAAACATAGCTGGAAACTATTTCCAATTCGTTATTGTTATAGAAAAATTTGTCATGCTTCGATAATTTAACGCCCTTACGAAAGATAACTATTTCAGTTTTATTAATGTTAGCAGTTAAAGAGAAGTTCTCACAGAATTTTTCAAGAATATTAAGTTTTCTTTGGAGATTTATTGGGCAATCATCGAGAATCACAGCGTCATCGGCATAAAGCAAAATATGTATAAAAATATCAGAATTAATATATATTCCAGGGATTGATGATTCGTTTAACCGAATTATTAATTTATTCAAAAACAGGATAAATAATAAAGGACTCAGAATTTCTCCCTGTAAAATACCAGTAGCAATATTAAAGGATTCGGTAGATCCGTCACCAACTCTAACTCGGGCCGTAAGCTTTTTTATGCATGTCTCTTATAATAGAAATAAAATTTGGGCTGACTGATATCCCGTTTAAAGCAATCTGACCACAGAAGATCATGGTTGACGCTGTCAAATGCCCCTTTCAGATCAATAAGTGCAGCATACAGTTTACCACGTTTTTTCCTTATCTTGTTGTTCCTATTGAGTTTAAAATAAACGATTGATCTACATAACTATATCCCTTTCTAACCCCAGCCTGTTCTTCAAATAATAAGTTTTGTTGATCAAGCCAGCTTACCAGTCTATTGTTCAGAATAGATGTAAATAATTTACCTATTACTGGGACTAAAGATATGGCTCTGTAATTACTCGGATTGATTGGATCACCTTCTTAAATATTGGGTATATTAAAATATCAATCCAGCTAGCTGGATAGGAACCAGAGTTGAAAACTTTATTAAAAACTGTTGCAATGATTTGAATGGACACATGGCTTAAATATTTAAAAATTTCTGGTCTCAAACCATCTACACCAGGGGATTTGCCATTTTTTAATTTATGTAGTACATATTCCAATTCATAAGATGTGATATCTGGGTCAAGAATAGAATCGAAGTGTGGGAAGGTACGTGTTACACATAAATCAATTGAGGGATTTAGGTTGAATTGATTGTTTGAAATAAAAAAGACACCGGGATAGTAATCAAACCAATCTTTTGATGATATGCTGGGGGTCGTAGCTTTAATTCTTTTAAATTTGCGTATAGTTTTCCAAAACGATAGCGAGTTATT
The DNA here is from genome assembly GCA_963932185.1 of Troglohyphantes excavatus. Classification (NCBI taxonomy): domain Eukaryota; kingdom Metazoa; phylum Arthropoda; class Arachnida; order Araneae; family Linyphiidae; genus Troglohyphantes; species Troglohyphantes excavatus. Next base: position 65,521,443 of record OZ010676.1, on the reverse strand, counting down.
ACAATTTGCCAATTGATTTTGGATAGAAGAGTAGTAACTTTTATTTTTGCCAGCACATAATTGTTTATATTCTTTTTGTAGGAGGCGATAGTTTTGAATGTTTTTGTTGTACTTTTTTGTTAAGCGTTTCAGAGCTGATCTAAGATTGGATCTTAAAGTGTGACAGTCTTTATAAACCAACTGTCTGCAAATAAATTATTCTTTTTTGGTTTATGAAGTGAGATAGATTTCATCATGTCATATTTCTCTGCAACACATTCAAAGATGGGTACAATATTTTTCGCATCAATATCGGTTGTATTCTGCAATTTAAGGTCTATGTCTGTTATGAAATTAGTGATTAGATTTGGATTCCAGGAAGACTTCTTTAGGTGAACATCTGAGGTATTAAGTGCGTTTAGTTTCTGTGATTCATTAAAAATAAAAGTTGCTATTATGGGCAAGTTGTGGGATCCTATTTTAGGCAAAACAAATAAATCTGTTAGATAAATATTAAATATAGGGCTGGAGACTATATTATAATCAACTGTACTTGCACCGTTAACAGATAAATAAGTAAAGTTTCCCTCTATATCGCCTGGTTATATACCGTTGAGACGTATAAAGTCATTTTCAACACAAAAGTGATGCAGAGATTTACCTCTTGAATTAGTAATTTGGTCTTTTGATTATAATAAAATAGAGTCATTGGAATAAAGATGATCGTGTGTATTAACTATGGGTAAGAGATTTAAAGAATTACAGCGTGCATTAAAGTCTCCTAAGAGTATGACATTACAGAAGTTGAGATATTGAACCATTTGAAAGAATTCTTTGAGGGAATTATCATATTTAACATCAGGCGGAAAATAACAACAGCCAAATAATACATTTTCTAAAGAGTTATAAGTAGCAGAAAACAGAATCCTGAAGCGGGTTATATCTATCACTTTCACTTTGCGGACTTTCTTCGGATTATATGCACATAAAATCCCACCGCTCGGTCGACCCGACATGCCTTCTCTGACTGCATGACTTTGGATGGTAATAAAGTGCTTTAGATTTGAAATTAAATTAAATTAAGAAGTGTGCCAAGTTTCGACTAAGGTGAAAAAGTCGCAGTGTTGAAATATTAACCAAAAATCAGGATAAATACCTTTGTTGTGTATACCTGCGACGTTCAGATGGATGATTTTTGAAGATATAGGCACGTCGGGGAGATTGACCGGTGGACCTTTTTTGTTAGGTTAAAGGTAAATTCTCATGTTGAGAGCCCACAATAACAACACTCGAGTTTTCAAACTGTTGACATACTGTTTGCCATCGATTAAACGTTTGTCATAGTTCAGTCTTGCAGAGACTACACCTTCGTTTTTCCTTTCTTTCATAAAGTTACGCCAGTGAAATCTGGCAGTTCTTGTCCTCTGAGAAAAATCATCGTTGATAAATATGTTTGTTCCTTTTAACTTGAAACAGTTTGTCTTTATTCGTTCTTTATCTTGGAAGTTTAGAAGTTTACAAATAATAATAGGTTTGTGTTTGTTTTGATTCTTTCTTCCTAATCTGTGAGCATTAGGGTGGAGTGAAAAAAATTATTAACAGATAGTCAACCTAATAGCACTAAAAAGTTGTTCCATATCATACTGATAGTGAATATATTTTTTATTTTATTTTAAAGTTTAATGTTGAGGGTCCACAATCAATTTATAAATACAAAGTCATTACGTTGTTGGCGAACATTGGCATCATTTGGCAACAAGAGATGGCGCTGGTTGGCTTTGTTTTAGTTTTATTAAAACATGCCGTAAACTCAAAATCAAAACTGATAAATTAGTTTTAAAAGATTAAAAAGGTTATTATACAGTCATAAAAGTTTTTATTCATATCAAACCAAACAAAAAACACAAATTACCTCAATAAAAACGAGATTTATCATTTTAACTGTAACCGCATTTGATTGTAAATTATTTGTTTACATTTTCCACTACCTCACATCGAGAATATTTGTTTATACATATTAATTATTTACAGTTTCTTGCACTCATAAAATACAATGAAACATTTAAATGTGAAACTTAAAACTAGATCTGATGTAAGATGTCCAATTTTTGGATTGCCAAGCGATTTATACGACAATACTTTACCAACATATGAAGAAGTATTTATATACTACCTTCACCTCAGAAATACACTGAAACCTTCATTATCTTCTAAAGATACAAATTTTCTGATATCGCTGCTAAAGTGGTGGACAAAATTTTTTGTATCTGGGACAAAGCTTCAATTCCAACAGTCACTCGATCAAGAGTATTGACAATGTTGAAACATATCACTGCTCTTATATGAAGCTCTTGAAATAGCCCAAGATCAGAAAATCAGAAGAAAATCATCTCTTAAAAATTAGATCATTTAGTTTACAAGCAGGAACGAAACTATTTGATATTTGTTCTTGAAAATGTGTAACTTTAGCTCAGTGTTCTTGTCCCAAAGATAGAAAAGTTCTCCTCTCAATGAGATTCCTTTTTTAGAGGACCAAAGACATTGCGAAAGATGGTTATAGGAAATGTCGACACTAAAGCAACTGAAACGTTAAATGTGAGGGTTAAACGTAAATCATCGCAAGCAACATTTATGTCTAAATGACAAAATTAAATTTTTATGATTTTGACAATTATGAAGTGGACAGTTCACTATCTCCAGAAGTTATTGATTCGGTTGATAAAGATTGGGATGTTCCTAAAATATTAGAATCCATTGGCTGTGAAGAAAAAAAAAGAATCCAAAACCATGAAAACACCTCTTTCTTTGTTGGCCAGAACATGTTATAGGTTATGTTACTGTATGATATGTTATGTACGATATAATATGTTACTGTTAATTTTTCACTGTTAAACATTTGGAATTTTTTTCAATTTAATACATGGATTTAATACATGTGGATATAATTCCAGAGATGGCTTGATCTACGTAAACAATTAAGTCCCGTGAAAATGTGAAAGTATTTAACACAAAGCAAGAATAATCCTGCTTTATAACCAGTTATTTCTTATATATAATAAATATTTTTCTTCTTAAATCTCAAAGTTATTATTATAATGTGTTACTGTTAATTTTTCACAGTTAAAATTTTTCAATTTAATAAGTTTCATATTTATGGTCAAACAAAATAAAAGAATATTTTAAAAGTAATTCATAGTAATAAGTTTTCATAATAATGAAATTTATTAGTTATAATCTTATACAAATGAGTCTATGTCACTTAAAAAAAACATTTTAGTTTTTCCTATGGGAGTTTAACATGGACGTAAGATTTCGCTTTTTTACAAAACAAAAGTTAATTGTGGACCCTCAAGATCTTGCTTTAGAGGTATGAAATTTGTACACTATGTTTAGTATACCAGGTAACAACTTTTCCATGCTATTAGATATTGATATCTGAGAGAGAAAAATTTACCCTATACTTTCACTCCACTCTAGTGAGCATGCTCAATAGATATATCAGTAATATTTAACTTCGATTTGCAAAGTTTCATAACTTGGTTTTCTGCTTCTTCCCAGGACTCGGATCCAACTTCTTCCAAGCCAGCGATAACTATATTATTTCTTCTACTTCTGTCCTCGAGTTCTGATAACTTGCGCTGCAGGTTTTCGTATTCATGGTTAGGAGTTTTCGAGACGTTTAATACGTCGGAGGTGGGTGACTTTTTCATTTGTTTTCAATATCGTTAACTCTACTTTTAATGTCTACAATTGCTTCGTCAATATTTCCAAGCCATGCGGTGAAATTCTCTATTTTGTTAATCAATTTATTTGCGGTATTGTTGGATTCCAGTTGAAGTTTATCCCCCTAATCAGAATCTTCATACCTTTTTGGAGAATGTTTATATATATATATATATATTTATAATTTTGTTTTGCATATGCACGCTCCTCAAATATTCTAGAGTTCTTTAATGGATATGCATTGTTAGAGTTTATGATTAAATGTTATTGTGTATTTTAAGGTAAAACCAATTTATTTATACATTCTTATAATCAGAATAGTAAAAAAGAAAATTTGAAGAGGTTTGTATGATTGTTTTATCTCATAAATATTTATCTAAAATAACTGTTCGTGTTTTTACATTCATATATATGCATAACGATTATTCTCATATTAAATTTGAATTTATAGTTTTCTCTCTTTAAATGCCTTTTTTAAATAAATCTTTTCATAAGCGAACCATTATTGTTTGTCTATTTTGTCAAACTGATCAAAATTGGGTTGCCTTGTAATTTTTATTCCACTCACATAAAGAATAAATATAAATGAAAGAAATGTTTTTAGAGCTACTGTGAAACACTGCACAAGCAACGGGACATTACAGTAAAATTATTTTATAACAAATTGTATAAATGCAGCACACATAATGGAAAACTAGAGCAAAAGTAGTATACTGCAAACTGTAAAAATACAGCACATGCGATTTAAAAGAACAGCAAAATTATTTTACAGCTACTGTAAAAATAAAGCACTGGGCGTTGGCATTACTTTTACCAGTACACTGTGCTGTAATCTTACACGGAAATTTTTTACTGTGCAGTTGTTCTTATCGTGATCAGAAATTTTTTCGTTAATTGGTTTTGAGTATGTCTGTCATTGTGACCATTCTTTCAAGCATTTCTGTCATGAGTAAATTGAGAAAAAGTGGTGTTGTGATATTAATAGATCATAAAAAAATTAAGTCCTGTTTATAGGAAAATAATTGATTCTTTGAAATAAAATCGAAAAATAAAGTGAAAAAAAAGTTATGCATTTTAAAAGATTGTCAACAAAAGTTGAATATTAGCATTTGCGTAATGATTTTATCATTCCCTCAACCCCGAAAAATACTTTCAAGTTGTCTCTTGCAAAAATTAAATATAAAACCATTAATAAATAAGGGTCTCTAAATACGAGTCTCGTTGACGCTGAATTGGTGCTGGAAGTTGTTTTGCAAAAATTAGTATCAACATCAACTACCAATAAGCGAGACATGGGTCATCTTTTATTTATCCCATAAAAATGTCGCTATCTTAATTAGTAATAAAACAGTTTACTCTACTATCATTTTGGGGATTTTAGAACAATCCAAACAGATGTTTAATAGTTTTAAGTAGAAATTGAATGACATCCCTTACGTGCTTTAGGCATCCTTTACGTGCTTTACCCTTGACGTGCTTTAGGCAATTGACGTTGATGAAAGAAGGAAATGATTTATGACAGAAGAACAGAAACCTAATTCAATGAATGCCTAACGTCGCATAAAAAAATTCGCGGCATCGAAGATATAGTCCGGAACTGGTTATGAATTATGTTTTCACTCAACGGGTTTATTTATTTAAATTGATACTATGGTTACACGGTGTTACAATCCTCAACCATGTTTTATGCCCAACTATCATTGTTGTGCTCGAGAGGCGATGTTTTGGGCTCCGTAAGGAACACCCAATACGTTGAAAAAGAAAGACGCTTCACGCGAAAGAAAATTAGTTACAGTAGACGCTCGTTTTTACGAACTCGTAGGGAACAACCAAATTGTTCGTAAAATCGAAAGTTCGTAAAATAGAATATCATAAGAAGTAGATAAATGTTATGCTTATTTTTATTAAACTGTCTTCTCTTTATAAATAAAGCATTATTTAAAGATTATATTAGGAAGTAAAGTTATATATATAGTTATTCTATATAAGAAACAATTGTAAAATAAAATAGTTAATTAAAAAATAATAAGTATACCTTTATTGAGGAAAAATCAAGCATCAGAATAAGCGCTAGTTTTTCTGTTTTAAAACAACATTTTGGAAAATACATGTTTTCATTTTATCGATGTTTTTAAGCATTTCACTATTGTCCTCTTCAAAAGAGACATAGTCTTGATAACCATTCAGTTTCCTGAGGCTCAAACCGTGTCTGGATTTAAATTTTTGTAGGTAACCGTCCGATGCCTTGAAGGCTTTGTTGTTGAGCTTTAAAACAAAGCAGTTCAATTGTTCCTAAGCACATTACATTAATCGGAATGTTCGTTCCTATAATTTTTCTCATTCAAGCAAGCAAAGCTTTTTCCAGTTTGGGATATTTTATTGCTCTAAAATATTTTCGAGAGGGACACTCTTGCTGGTCTTGTTTACATATCCAAATATTTTTTCTCTTGCTCTTAAAATTATCTATAGGCTATTGGAATTCCATATTTCTTAGAGATTTCTGTCTTGCTTAACATGTTCTCTTCTACTTCTTTTAAAATTTTCTTTTTTGCTTCAGCAGATAAACGAGTGCATTTCTTTAATTGCGACATGACTGAATTTTCTCAACTAAAACTGGTTCAAACTCCCTTTGGAATCACACGAAACTTCAGACATTGAGGGTCCTACAAAACATAATCTTATAACAAAGCACCCCTTTCCCCGATCGACATTGACACATGCTTATTGAATGTAAGGGAGGGGTAAATATTGACGTCAAAGTCCAATCATATGCCTGCTATCCACCTGCTGTTGGCCCTTGTAATTTTTCTAAGAATGACCTTGAAATGTTTGTATGTGTTGCTTTGTTACTCCCTAAAGATATGAGCTTTTAAACTTTGTCTGATGTCAGGTAAACGCTAGCGAAGTATGAAAATGAGTTCGTAAAAAAGAGATTTTTCAAAATTTTAGTTCGTAAATTTGAATTAAAAATAACATTATGCCTATGGGGCCATGTTCGGGACCAGTCACTAGTTCGTAAAATCGTGAGTGTTCGTAAATTAGAGGTTCGTAAATACGAGCGTCTACTGTATTACAAATGGAGATCATTTCATCGCTGAATAAAAAGGACTTTTTATTGGATTCTGAATTTTGATTGGTAGTCAGAAACTAATCGTTATTGCTCTTTTTTTTAAAATCGAATTCAAATCTGCTCAAATGCCATGTTTCAATTGAAATACGTTTTGCCTGAGTATCATGTTTGAACTGAAATAGAAAATATCTTGTTGTATTCTGAGCTCCTGTTTGAATTAATATTGAAAATTCTTCATTATTCTAAGCGTATGTTTAAATTTAAATAGCATATGGTCATGTTTACACTAGAGGGACAATATTCGTTTTAAATAGGAGCATGCATTACTATTTAAAAAGAAGCACGTTTCTTGCGTGGCGTCAAAATAAAAAATATCAAAGCATAATTTAAAATAACAAGTATCGAAAAAATATTTAAAATTTCATCGCTATATTTTTAACTGAAATGCTCAAATATCATGTTTCAATTGAAATACATTTTGTCTAATTATCATGTTTGAACTCAAATAGGAAATATTTTGTTGTATTCTGAACTCCTGTTTGAATTAAAATTGAAAATTCTCAGTTATTCTGAGCACATGTTTAAATTTAAATAACATATGGTCATGTTTACCCGAGAGGGACAATATTCGTTTTAAATATGGTGTATGCATTACTATTTAAAAAAAAGAACATTTCTTGTTTGGCGTCAAAATAAAATTAAATTGCAATAGCATAATTTTAAATATGCTATTACGAAAAAAATATTTAAATTTTCATCGCCATACTAATTATTTAACAAAACTTAATTTTAAATATTAATTGTAACAATAGAATAAGTGCACCAGCATGTATAACCGTACCCCTTTGGCATGATTTTGCATTTTCACAATCAAATATATTTACTAAAACAAATTTTAAATGGAAGGAGATGGTGGACTTGCTACTAATTTTTATTTTAAATAAAAATGTGCTTTTTATTACGATTCCCCGATAAAAACCAATAAGCTTTTCATTTCTTGTACTGAAATTAAATTTCGTAAGATTGTTTAAAATATTTTTAAGTAATAGCGATTTTCATCCCAATTTTCAATTCTAGCATTTTCAAATCAAGAAATAAATATTGAATTTCACCAACCTTTAAAGTCCCGCTCGGTTTAAATATTTAAAGCTTGCTTCATGTTTGTGTAAAACGTATGGAATATCAATAATGCTCGCAAAGAAATGTTCTGCGGTAAATGTAATTTTTTTTACAATTTTTCAAAGAGAACGGAGTGAGATTTTAAAACAATTTATATCCCCTCCTACCGTAATTTGTTTCAGAACTTAGTGTTTCCAAAATTTAAAAAAAAATCAATTTATTTCCTCTTGCATCGAGTGTTACCCTTCTCAAACGCAATCCCAGCCGTTTTTTTCGTGGGTGGGGGACCAACCCCTTTGTGCGGTTGTCACGATGCACTGCCATTCATTTGGAACGGAGTGTCAAGTCGGGATTTTTGTATCGATCTCACTAGTGATAAGTGGCTTTTGAGAATTATTCCCCAATTACTCTTTTCGCGAGGAAAAAACTGGAGTGGGAGAGAAAAAGTTTGACAAGATCGTCGACATTGCTATCTATTGTTGCAGCCGCACACAAACAGAAATTGTCTTTTGTTCAGACATGTCGGATTCAAAAAGGGCCCCATTTTTTTTAAGCCTGATTGTGTCGTGAACTTTTGATTTTGGAGGTTGCGGCATTGTGTGTTTAACCCCGCCGTTAAGAAGATGGCAAAAAGAAGTTTCCCGTCAAACGATACAAATGAACGAAATCTCTTATTCAGCAAACACACAAACCATTGAAATCAAGAAATGTTTCTTAATGCAAACAAATCAATGGAATCAATTTGAATATATTTTTAACAGAGACCTTCGCTAATATGCCACTCCCTTTTAAAAACAAATATCAACGATAAAAGTTCTTATATACGAAGTATATATGTAATGTACCCATTAGGGTGGGTCGAAAAAACGTTTTTTTCGATATCGTTAATCTAATAGTGCGGAAAGGAGTGTGATCAATAAACATGCTTTAACATATTATTTTGATAGGATAATATCTTCTGCCTCCTCATCGCATTTGAAATTGAAAAAGTTTGGGTACGATTTGTCTTTTTTCACTTATTATAGACCAGTAGAGATAGAATTTTGGGTTGCAAAAGGGGGAGTAATTTTGATTTTCAGGTACGTTGTATGTATCGACCCAATCGTAAAAAATCCAAGTTTTTGATCTCCCACCCCTTGTGCGTTTTCCGCCATCTTGAAAAAAAACGATAAAAAAAATCACTTTTTATAGTTTTTCCTCAATAACTCGCTTCCAGTGCATTTTAGGTAAAAATATACTATTAACCCGAGACAAAATAAAGGTGTATGCCTCTAGTATACCGCATATATGCCGCATACATGTGGCATACGTATGCCCTGTGAGAATATCCCATATTACTCTGGCATACGGTGGTGGTATGCGACATGTATGCGGCTGGCATATCACTTCTGTATGCGGTTGGCATATCACCTCCGTATGCGACATGTATGCGTCTGGTATATCACCTCCGTATGCGACATGTATGCGGCTGGCATATCACCTCTGTATGCGACATGTATGCGGATCGCATCAATTGTAAAGGTTACATGACGGCTTTTTTCCACTATTTTTAGATTAACTTTTGAAAAAAATATCATTATTATTTTTATTTCACATTTGGTGGACAGTATAATGCTACTTTCTTTGTTTGGAAACAGTAATTACTTTAAATATAAATATTTTAAAATTGTTTTGTAGCATGAAATGTAATAAGAAAAAGTACTGCTTAAATAAAAGTAACTTACAAGATTTAAAGAAATAATCTCAATGTATGACTTTATAATTTCATATGAATATAATTATATGTAGGACATGTAGTGTTTAGTTAGAAAAACTAATTTATCTGTCTTTTAACTTAAAATTTATTTTTCTTAAAAAGTATTTCTTTGAAGCTCAAATTTCTACTTTAATAAATGTAAAACTATCCTATGTATATTCATATGAATTTAAAAAGTCATACATTGAGATGTATTGAGATTTATTTAAATCTTGTAACTTTTATTTAGACAATATTTTGTAGACTCAACTCATCAAAAAGTAAGGCTGTATATGACAACAAGGCATCAAGCTTTTTTTTTATCCCTTGTAGTAGGTTTTCAGGAATATAGTAAAGAAGTTAGTTCTATGAACATATAAATTATAGTTCTAGTATATAAAGTGACACACTTTGTGTCTGTATAATTTTGTTTAGTATATATTTGAGAGGAGAAACATGTATTTGAGCAGAAAAGTTTACACCTTAACTTGTTGATAATAAATTTAAAGTAAGAATATTTTTATTTACATTAGTTTTTAATATTTTATAGTTATTGCTCACAAAAGAAATTAACTTTAAAAAAAAACTTTTATAGTAACATTGTTTAAGCACATAGACAATCTTTGGAATATAGACAGTTACCTACTTATTTTGTTCAGGAAGAATCTTTTCATGATGATGTCAATTTTTATTTTACATTTTAACTCTAGAAATCTTTGTAGTACCATAATAATATATAAAGAATATTTAGAAAATTTTATCAAAGATAATTTTGAGAGAGAAAGTTATTGCATTATTTATCAGAAAAACAAACTATCGAAAGTTAATGCAATAAAGTGTAATTATTGCAATTCTTTTAAATATTAATTAAAGTACTTTAATTATAATTTGCATTAAATGATCTATTAAACATTTAAAGTAGCTGATAAAGAAAGACCGCGGACTATTTTGAAATGGTGCTCATGCTTTTGGAGAAATTCGAATAATATTTAAAAATTTACTTCGTACGATACATTTAATTGGATACTTCTGAGATATCAAATTTTAACAATTTGAAATGTCTCATAAAAATTCATTTATTTAAAATATAAAGAAATTTTTATTGTTATGTTTAGCTAAAACTCATAATACACATTTTTTTAAAGTTTAGCTTCAAAACTAACTCTTTTGAAGAAAAAAATAATACTGATTTATAATAAATAAAAATGTATTCTTAAAAAAATTTTAATTAAAAAACATAAAATTGGAATGAACATTGTTTATTTTTAAATAAAATACATATTTAAAACATTTCATAAAATTATAAATCCTAGATAACGTTAGCATGTAGCAATTTTGGAGTTAAAAAATATTTACAAAACCTTTTCAATTTTGAAAATCCTTCAATGAAGAATTTGTTGGGTGTCCTGGTGAAACGTAGAAAGCAAGATCGGTATAATCAAACTTCCATAAAAACACAATACTGCTGCAGAATTTCTTAAGAGACCCTCTCTTCTCGGCCATGACAGAAGATACATTCACCACTGCTCGATCGGATAAAGTGTGGTACCGTAGCCCACACTGCGTTACGGAGGCAAGGATATATCCTGGTCCTTCATTCTTCTAAATTGGCACTTTGGATTTCTTTCTTTCTATTAGCAGGAACAACATTCCTTGGTTTTCTTTGGATTTTCCTTGATTTTCGGCTATAACTGTAAAAATCCGTTAGCCATTGCACTGCACGTCATCAACAAGCTTCAAGCCTAACCCTGTCGTAGTCCAAAATGGCTACGTACTTCCGCGTTGTTCCTCTCATTGCGTAATTCACCCACACATGTCTGCAACATGTGATCCGCGTTAAGTGGAAGTGAAACCATAGATATTTACGACTCAACTTAACTTATACATCCAATTATAAAGTTGTAGACATCGACTTAATGTTGCAATAAATTGGATCGAAATCATAAACATTGTAAAACTATGCCTTTAGTTGAATATGCCAATGCCATTCTCCGGGCTAGCCCGGCGCCCCCCCCCCCCCCCCCCCAATATGCTGGAAACCCATAAAGTTGGGAATTTCAACTTCTAAAATGCCTGATGGAAATTAACATTATTAACAAATGAAAGCTTGAAAAGATTAGAAACTTGTAAGATTACATTTAAATCGACCTCAAAACGTACACTGCTTTGGAATATAGGTGTAACAAATCAATGCTTGTGAGAGAACTGTTTAATATTACCTAATCTATATATATAAATAAAAAGATGAAAAATTTCGGTAAGTTGGAACTGGGAATTTTTAGCACTGTTGAGTTGGGAATTTCGAATCGTTAAGTTGGAAAATTTCTTATTTCAACTCCTCCCCCCCTCTCCCCCCCCCCCCCACACACATACAATTGTGTAAAGGCGCTGCTCTGGGCTTCCGCCTAAAGCAGATCATCAGGTCGAAAGCATGCTCGACATATTTCTCACATACTAAAAATAAGTCTGCTATACGTAGTGCATACACGCTGTATATTAATATTTTTATGAGTTTTATCATTCTCGATCTATTACTATAATGAAATGGTTTCAAAGAAGTATAATGTACTAGAGATACTTAAAAATCATTTCACGCAATTTTATAGTTTTAAACATTCATGTCGCAAAAAATTGGATCGAAATAGGAAGCGTATGCCGTTCGCATACACCGGGCATACCACCTCCGAAGTCATCATTTCAATGGCATAACAGGCATGCTTCTCACATACGAACAATCGGCTGGCATACGAAAGGCATACACGCGGCATATTAATATTTTTGTCTCTGGATCGAAATCGGAAGCATATGCCGTTCGCATACACCGGGCATACCATCTCCGCCGTCATTAGTTCGATGGCATATATGGCATACATCTCGCATACGAACAATCAGCTGGCATACGAAAGGCATACACGCGGCATATTAATATTATTATCTCTGGATCGTAACAGGAAGTATATGCCGTTCGCATACACCGAGCATACCATCTCCGCGGTCATCAGTTCGAGGGCAAACGTGGCATACATCTCGCATACGAAAAATCGGCTGGCATACGAAAGACATACACGCGGCATACAAAACTTTTTTGTCTCGGGATATGCCGTTGGCATACTCACAGCATACGCCTCCGCGGTCATCAGTTCGATGGCATATTTCTCGCATACTAATAATAAGTCTGGCATACGAAAGGCATACACGCGGCATATTAATATTTTTGTCTCGGGAAAAATCAGTCTGGCATACGAAAGGCATACACGCGGCATATTAATATTTTTGTCTCGGGAAAAATCAGTCTGGCATACGAAATGCATACACGCGGCATATTAATATTTTTGTCTCGGGAAAAATCAGTCTGGCATACGAAAGGCATACACGCGGCATATTAATATTATTGCCTCTGGATCGTAAAAAGAAGCATATGCCGTTCGCATACACCGGGCATACCACCTCCACGGTCATCAGTTCGAGGGCATATGTGGCATACATCTGGCATACGAAAAATCGGCTGGCATACGGAAGGCATACACGCGGCATACGAAACTTTTTGTCTCGGGTAACAATTTTAAAGGGCAATAAATTTCCTACAAGTTTCATGTATAAATGTCTGAAAATTTTGAATAGGTGCTGAGATATAAGACAGTGAAAATCTGTAAAAATGTTTTAAAAAAACGCAAAAAGTCAGATAATTTTTGGTTTGACCTGAATAACTTTTTTCTGTGAAGTTTAGCACAAAATGCATAATAACGAATCTTATAGAGGATTAAATTTCCTACACGATTCATTCAAAATATTTGTAACTACTTCGAATAGATACCGAAAAATGTTGAAAAACAATTTTATTGAAACTTCAAATATCACCCTGTGTTGAAATAAGTATTCCTGAATGTAATATCATCTTTAATCCATTATGTATATAACGTATACATAACGTCATGTACGTATGTATGATGTGCATACATAGATGTGCAAGAACTTACACATCTAATACTGAGATTCATATAAAATTTGGAAGAATAAAAAAATATATAATGAGAAACACAAAATTTTAGCGCATTCACAAATATCTATAATTTAAAATAATACAATTTGAAAATAAATCTTAAATTTTGTTTCGATGATATATACAAAATCTTAAGTTAAAAAAGACGACCAGAGTTTTGGTGTTTTGGCCCAGGTGTGGTTGATGTATATAGCTCATCACTTTGACCAATAGGCAATATCATATAAATCGTCTTCTCTTCCACGTTGAATTCAAACTTTTTGCACATTACCTTTTTACTAGAATCTACAATGAAGACATACAATGAAGCATTAAAATCCTGCTTTTTTGCAGCTGCATTTGTTGCCACAAGCCTTTTTGTATTTTCACGAAATAATGTTCAGCAATGTGTTCTTTATTCATTGGGACTGGAGTTATTCCATCAATATCCTTCTTCCAGCACTAGTGGAGGGCATCTTTTTCATACACCATCTACGTTTGAAGTTACCGATTAGTTCTATATGCATGACACGGAATTGCATCTTTGGTTGGAGGTATAGTCTTCTGTAGCCACTTTGGTGACCATTGTGTTTGCTGAAACTCTTTTTGAAACAATACGATGAAGCGTGACTTGTTTTTTCAGTCGATATTTTCTGCTTTGGCACCTGCCGAAGCATTGTACTATCAAAGAGAGCGTCTGCTCAAGATTGTAGCCTGGAACAATCACTTTCAGCGCTTCTTTTATTTTTTTCAGTGAGTAAGTCATTGAAGACTACAGCAGCATTTTTACTATGATGTCGCCGTTCGTATATCGAATATATTTTTTAAAAAAATAGCAGAAAAACAGTTGCTGCGATTCTAGTGAACTTAGTGCAGGAATAAGTAATAAGTAAAACTGACAAAAGTGCCTTTTTCTAGCGGTTTTTTCAACAAGGAAAACGCACAAGAGGTGGGAGGTCGAAAACTTGGATTTTTTACGAGGGGGTCGATACATTCAACATACCTGAAAATCAAAATTATTCCACCTTTTGCAACCCAACCCCTTTTCTTGAGCTATCTCTATTGGGCTAATAGTAAACAGAATATTTTTCGAAATAGTTATCCTAACAGCACGGAAAGGGTGTCTAATATGATGAATAAACATGATGTAAAATATTTTTCGATCGGATAATATATTCTGCCTCCACACCGCATTTGAATAATCGCTATTTTTTTTTTAATTGCACTTTTCATGTGATAGAAATATGGTTCGAAGAATATTTAATTTTACACTTACACAAATATACTTACAGATGACTAGATTACAGATATTTGAATTCATCCGTGTGATTCCGCCAATGAATTAGACCAAATTCATTGGCGGATCCAGGGAGGGGGGGGGGGGGGGTAACAAGGGCCCGTGCACCTTCCTCACAGACCAGTCCACTTCTTTTTTAGTTATATAATCGTGGAAGATTTATGAAGGTAAAAAAACTTAGCACAATTTTTGTCAAGTTCTACAAAATCAGGTATTCAAACTTTAACAACCTTTGGACAACAACCACTAAATCAATATATCGTGCAGTGATCTGCTTTTCCTTTGAAGTCATTACACATCACAACATCTTTATATAAATCATATCACTGATTGTGATAAGAACGTTGTTCTACTGAATTCGTCTATATTTACAACCCCAAATAAACCTTGGCGCATCAATCCAACATAGATGAGCACTGTTTTTCACATCCTTATATAATCGCGAGAATCAGTGAGAAACGCTAAACTATATCTATAAACTATCATCACGGCAAGCTTTTGGGAAATCCTTCGAAATCAATTGCGTTCTAACCTAACCAGCAGTTATGTAAGAAGTTTTTTTTGCGTCCTATGCTTGTTAGCAGACATTTTCAACTTCTTTTTTTCTCAGAGATTATACAATAAACTAATATGGAGAAAACTACTCAGGATCAAGAAATTTGAATCAAATCGGTGAACTGAGAAGTGTTGAGTAGATGACGCTGATAATCGGAAGTTCCCGCTGCCCTGGATACTTCCGGTTAGAGAGTTTGTTGTCATTATATAGCGCTAAACAATCTTGTATCAACGTTTTCTTTTATAAGAATTTACAGAATTGTGATATTCATAATGAATAAATTATATTCAGTAAAAAAGAGAGAAAGTTGTCGTTTGTTCCGTGCGTGCTAGAACGAAAGCCATATCACATGTCTTCACAATGAGATATTGGCTGTAGTTCAGTTTCTACTCTGTTAAAAATAGGTTCTCAAAAATAAGTAAAATGTACTCATTTTTGAGTATATTCGGTGCTTATCATGGCTATTTCATATATATTATATATATATATATATATATATATATATATATATATATATATATATATATATATATATATATAATATTAAAGGCCGAAATGTTAGGGTTTAAAAAAATTATTTCCCAGGACTTCAGAGCACGACATCTTTCAGCTTCGAGGTGGAGATTTTGAGAAAGAGAATACGCCCTGGACACCTCTGATTGGTTCCTCGACTTTTACTGCGCATTTTCTAGTTAGTTTGACTTCGGCTTTTCGAAGTTGCGTGGGAGTGAAAGCAGTCACATGAGAGATGCTTTTGTACTGGGAAAAAAGGGTGATATCCAAAGTTAAAGAAAGTTAATTAGAGTAATGGTATAATTTTATAGTGGGGAGACGAGTTATAAAATATCTTACATATCAACCCACGCAAGAGTGTTACTGCCCGCGGTAGTGTACTCATGCGCGAGAACAATATGATAAGATTTTGAGGTAGTGAACCAAATAGTGGATCCAACCACTTGATCACATTAGGTTTTTCAATTGTTTTGACTGCAAAGAAAAGTAAATTTTTTTTAAATGGTTAGGTGTCCAAAATCCATTCTCCACAACAAATTTGATATAACATTTAACTCCTAATATGTAAATATTCTTGAAATATCAACATATATCAAATAACCTATAAGATTACAAATATAGATGTGCGCGCAATATATAAAAACACTTTGTTGAAAACTATAAACTAAACTAATTGTTTAAACATATAAAATTAAAAATATAAAACTAAGATTAGATGAACTGTGTGAAACTTCACAAAGTATTTGTCACATATAATGAAAAATAAGTATTTGTTACATATAATAAAAGTAAACTATATGTTACATATATTGAAAATAAAATATATGCAGATAAACTGGGGAAAATTGTCTATGCTGGATAAGACAACACTTATGGTGCACGTTAGTCCTCTCCTTCGCAAAGAACCTAGTATGACAGGTTTTGAGGAATCATCTTCACTCTTTGATCCGTGTAAATACAGTTCATTAAAATTCAAGAATTTTAAAAGAAAATGAACAACTCAACACTCTCCTCAGTTGCCACAAAATCATTAATAATGAAAAAGATTCATATACAAATTTCAAGACAGTGGAACTGCATCAAAATGATATGTTGTTGGGAAGAAGACCCACTAACCGTCATTAAAAAAAACATCAATATTCTCGTGGAAAATTCTTGGAAGGTTCCTTCATTGTTTGATTTCTTTTTCTAAGTTCGTTCAAACATAAATTGTTCATATAATTTGTTTCTTGACATTTCGATTATGATTCTTGTATGGTAGTCGACTACAATTGTTTTATTATATAGTTTTTTGTTTTTATCTCCTTTGGAGATGTTTAAAACATAATATAGTTCTACTAGAAAAAAAACACAAACATTTCAAATGAGATCTATCAAATTTATACTCTTAAATAAACTTCAAATTTTCACACTAACATGAAGTGTGGACACCGAATTTTAAAAACTAATATCAAACACTCATTCAAGAAAAATCTAAGTGACTCAAGTTTAGAATAATAAAGTTATAGATCCCTTAAAAAAAATTTATGTTGGTTAAGATAGGATTTTTTAAAAAATTTATTCATGTTGCATTTTAAAATTTTCTGTCGAGTAGTATTTTCGTAATTTTGAAACATGAACTATTTCATTCAGTTTCATTGTACATGAATTCAAACGATCAATTTCATAGTTAACTTCAGAAATTTTCTTAAGAATTGTATATGGACCAGAAAAAGGGGCAGTTAATTTTCGTGTATTGGGATACTCAAATTCTTCATATTTTACAAGATCACCTGGGTTAAAAACAGTATGTGTATTATGGTGGAGCGAAAAAATCAAAATTTGATTAATGTAAAGTAATAGTGCGGAAAAGTTGCCTTTCGTATACATTATTTGTCATGTAAAAAGATTTTGATAGCAAATAATATCTAGAGGTTCCCCTCGGGCCTTGAAGTTTACCAATAATAGTGAAAAATTGAATAATTTTGTAACGTAATATAGGATAAGAAAAATGTATTAGAATTTAATACTGTGGAGATTTTAGCTTTAATATAGGGTCATTTTTTTAAACATAAACAAGTTAACAAGTTCTTACAATGTTAAAGATAATCTGAGGCTCCGCCCGGAGTACGAACTTTACAACAAATGTTAAGTTTCCATATACTACAGAACAAAGGTGAAGTAAGTATGAAATTGGGAATCCAGCTTAGCATTGTTCACACAAGTATCACTTAAATCTAAAGATGTTAGTAAAACATTCCTCTGTTATTCAGAACTAAAACTGTAACCACAATTCAAACAACTGAACATAGTTTAATGGGTCACTTGACTTGATTATTGACGATATTCTGCTTTGGTGTTAAATTGTGTCATAAGTTGTCTAGACTACAATCTGACTCTAATAAATCCATCTCTTTTGCTTGCACCACAAACCGCAATTGATGCTGCTGTAACAAATTTAACGCATCGTTCTACCAATTGAGTATGACATGGGTAGTTTGCAAAATCAAACACTTCAGGTACGCCATAAAGCACCATTTCTTTCAAAGCTTCATCTCAGCTTCGAAGTTAAAATCTGGAATTTTAAATTTACGGAGTCCAATGAATTTCCTTGCTCTTGCCGCCAAGATCCTATGCAAACCAAGCTCCCTGATGAATTTTCGATCATCTGTCATCATCGCTAATGGCATATTTTCTGTACTCCCAAAAAAACCTATTGCGTTGAATCACAGGATCTATCACATTTTTCATTGCAGAAGGGAGATAACGAGATTTCTTTATTGTTTCTAAGACGTGTTTGGCACCATCTTTACAGGAGTGGTGAATCTTAATACTAAACCACATTGGTGCATAAACTTTTATAACGTATTCTGTTAGAGTGCATAAATTCTGTGATGGATGAACGGTTGCGATACACAAACGCAAAATTCTATTTGCAGTCGTAAACCACCTTGAGTGGTTTAATGCACCAGGTTGTCGTCTTGACAAACTTGTTGAACACTGGCCGCTAGCCACTGATTGGCAAATATCAAATAAGTACTGTTGTTCAGTACTTAAAATTTTTCTATTTATTTCTGGAAGGTTAACTTGAATTGTGTCAAATAATACAACTGGCAATTGTTCACAATTAGCCAATGCTTTTCCAATAATACCAGAGAATGCACGAGGACCTGTAGTTTTACCGTCTAAGTGTTCTAGTAGATGTCGTAATGGAAGCTCGTTTGAATGAAGCTGACATACCAACCACTGTAAGGTTTTTTTAAAATAAACTTCGAGAAGCCTTATTACTCCTCCATTTCTTCCAGTATTTATGTTGGTTCCGTCACATCCGACGGCTACAATATTATCAGCAGAAATTTCGTTTTCTGTTAGATAGTCGGTTATGCTCTTGGTGATGTTTTTCACTGAGCCACTGGATAGAGTCACATGACCAAGATACTTAGATTCAGGTTCTTGAATCAAAGTAACGTGCTCTTCAACTAATCTTTTGCAGTACTTTTTTCCATCTAAACTTGCAAGTTTTAATGTCTTGTCCTTTCTGCCATCGAAGTACAATCCACGTAGTATTGTCGGTCTTTCTGTCTCCTGTATGTTCTTCCTTTTCTTCTTTTTCTCTCGTATGATTTTGCTGCGGTCAATCATGTTTGAAGAATCTTGTTCTTTATTTAAACCCACATCTTGAAGGACATCACTTGATATTGCTGCTGCTGCTCTGTCGGACACACCGTATCTGTCACATTCCCTTGCCAATGTTGGTAAAGAAAGTCGCATTTGTTGTGAACTATGTCGTGGCTTTGCTAGTGAATATGATGGTCCATTAACTGTTGCTCTAAAAGGTGATGTGTTTGAAGTAGAAGCCATAAAAATGTCATCGTTTGTCTCCATTTCTGATGAACTCGAACTTGAGAACACTAGTGCTGTACTTTCATTTCTTTTAGCATTTTTTTAAAGTCGAGCATTTTCTTGTGCTTTTCGTTCGGCCTTACGTCGGAGGACTTGTGTGGCGGTTAGGTCAACAGTACTGATGGCCATTCTTCTGACAGTTCTTTGGTCATGAAGAAATGCATGTTCTTCAACAGGAACCTTACGATACTTTTCACAACAGCAAGAAAAAATTTTACATTTACAGGCCGAAATATCGAACAATTTTTATTTAGCTTTCTCTTTGAATGCTTTGAACTTTGCCTGGTAATGATCACTAATTTGTTTCCCTTTACATTATTTTTTTAACAGAACTTTGTATTTAGTATTTGTATATGAATTGTATTTGTATATGAACGAATCAGTTGAAGAACTCTCATGTGGGATACTATAGGTACTGAAGCTTTGATCCACAGTTCTTCTACCTCTAATGCTACTACCTCTGAGACTTCAGTTACGGTCGGTTCTTTCGTCGTTTCATCTGGCTTTAAAACGTGCCTCACGTATAAATAATACTTTATCATATAGGTGGGCAAAACAATCTTACTAAACTCCTTTGTGACCCAAACACAGGGCACTTTAATCCAGTTTTTGTTTTTGCTTTGCAAGTGGAAGTCATTTTCACAATTTAATCATGGACTCGACAATACACAATTCCGAAGTTAAAATACATGAACGTAGGCACACACTCAATTAATGTATGTTTCTTTGTCTACCATCGCTAAAATTATACAAGATATGGAAATGAATAACCGTCTTGTACATTTTGGACGAATTCATTTATCAAATTCGGCGTGAGGTAGAGACGAAATACCCGCGCACGCGCGATATGAGTGAAAAGTGAATTCTTCCAAGGTCAAAGTGAACCCTCGAAGTGCATGAATATGTAAAATAAAGCTATATTAACTTTGTTTTATTGACACCAAATGGACACTTTCACGCTATATTATAAATTGAATTAAGGTATATTTAAACCGTATCAACGTCACATTGTTGTAAAAAAAAAACTCAAGATGAAAAGATAGAATAAAACTATTTTAGGTCTGTCATTATGATACCAAATGACAACTTTTCCGCACTTAATAGTTGAAATTCGAAAAAAAATATTTTTGCCTATACTTTCACTCCAACCTAATGTGTATAACGGACATCGTATCTAAGTTTATTTTTTTCTTGGGACTCAATTGTTCGTTGTTTTGCTAATTTACGAGCTTCTTCTACAGGAGGGTAGATGGAATCTTGATTTAAGAGGGAGTTATATGGTAAAACTTCTAACAATAGATAAGCAAGGGAAAATTTCGTTATAGTGTCAGGACTGTTATTATATTTGTTAACTACTTCTTCTAACAATTTAGTCCAAGGAACTTTTTTAGATGAAGAATTTACTTTTAATGCAATTTAATTAAAATCTGTTGCGAACGTTCACTTTTCGAATTTGTCTGGGGGTGGTGAGCTGTCGTTAATAATTGTTTACATTCATAATTGCTAAAGAATTTTATTAATCTAGAAGTAGTGAAAGCTGCGTTTCTGTCTGTTAATAACTTCTCAGGAGCTTGAATTTGAAAAACTCGATTCTGAACTGAGGTTCGAAATTTAAAGTTCCTAAATAAAGCGGTGTTTTGAAAAAAGTGTTCATACTGAAGTCAAACTAACTAGAAAATGCTAAGTAAAAGTCGAGGAACCAATCAGATTTGTCCAGGGTATATTCTCTTTCTCAAAATCTCCATCTTGATACAGATTCACAATGTAACCTCGAAGCTGAAAGATGTCGTGCTTTGAAGTCCTGAGAAATAAATGATGTAAACCCTAACATTTCGGCCTTTAATATTATACCTTCATAATTAAACATATGTTTAAAAATCATAACGCGCGCGAGCGCCGACTGCACTTTAAATCGACCCCCCCCCCCCCCCCCCCCCCCCCCCCACACACACACACACACACACACACACACACACACACACACACACACACACACACACACACACACACACACACACACACACACACACACACACACACACACACACACACACACACACACACACACACACACACACACACACACACACACACACACACACACACACACACACACACACACACACACACACACACACACACACACACACACACACACACACACACACACACACACACACACACACACACACACACACACACACACACACACACACACACACACACACACACACACACACACACACACACACACACACACACACACACACACACACACACACACACACACACACACACACACACACACACACACACACACACACACACACACACACCACACACACACACACACACACACACACACACACACACACACACACACACACACACACACACACACACACACACACACACACACACACACACACACACACACACACACACACACACACACACACACACACACACACACACACACACACACACACACACACACACACACACACACACACACACACACACACACACACACACACACACACACACACACACACACACACACACACACACACACACACACACACACACACACACACACACACACACACACACACACACACACACACACACACACACACACACACACACACACACACACACACACACACACACACACACACACACACACACACACACACACACACACACACACACACACACACACACACACACACACACACACACACACACACACACACACACACACACACACACACACACACACACACACACACACACACACACACACACACACACACACACACACACACACACACACACACACACACACACACACACACACACACACACACACACACACACACACACACACACACACACACACACACACACACACACACACACACACACACACACACACACACACACACACACACACACACACACACACACACACACACACACACACACACACACACACACACACACACACACACACACACACACACACACACACACACACACACACACACACACACACACACACACACACACACACACACACACACACACACACACACACACACACACACACACACACACACACACACACACACACACACACACACACACACACACACACACACACACACACACACACACACACA
Organism: Troglohyphantes excavatus; assembly: GCA_963932185.1. Lineage (NCBI taxonomy): Eukaryota > Metazoa > Arthropoda > Arachnida > Araneae > Linyphiidae > Troglohyphantes > Troglohyphantes excavatus. The sequence goes on along the minus strand of OZ010676.1, from coordinate 65,498,402 downwards.
CACACACACACACACACACACACACACACACACACACACACACACACACACACACACACACACACACACACACACACACACACACGTTGTAATGACGCAAGCAATTCTATTGGAAACACAATATGTATAAATTTTTTGGATTTTGCAATTAAAAAAAAAGTTATATCCGTCAAACAACTTGTAACTTTTAAATTGTTCCTTGGTGTGCCAGCAAACAGGCTCAACGAGAGACATATAAATGTCGCCGAAATTGAGGTCCGACCACTTGCTTGTGTCATCTGCAAACACACTCTCGCAAATTCATGTCCAGACGATTTGATATTTCGATTCCGCAGCATAGGACACTATACATGGCCAATGAGTTAGTTAACTTGGAACATTATTCTAAATGGCTATAATTTATTTAAATTGTATTTCTAAATATATTTCGTTGTTAAACTGATTCATCTTAAATCTGCAAATATGTGCATATGTATGTGCATAAATAAGAGCAAATGAATTATTTGCATATTAGTCCATTGCAATTAGACCGAAAAAGGGCAAATAGGAGAAAAAATTACAATAGTTTTTAAACTCTGGTCAAATACTCCTTTGACATCCAGGAATTGAAAACCGAAGAGTTCCCCTCCTTGAGGGGGGAGCTTTCCCCCCTAGCCCCCCTAATCACCCCCCCCCCTCGAAATTTCGAAAAAAATTGTATCTCGCTTATAAAACAAGCTATAATTACAATTTTTTTTAAAAATATAAGTAATTTTTTTTCTATAAATTATTTCTTTATATTTAAGCTTGTATCTGGCATAGTTTTCATATAAAAAAATATATATGTAAAATGTTTCATTTCTTTCTATGGCTATTTTTCTATTATAGCAAACCAAAAAAGTAATTTATTAAACTACTAAACTTGAATTGAAAAGTTCAATTTATTTATTTAGTTATTTATTTCGTGCAACAGGACATTTCCCTTACACCAATGCTTGCCAATTGTACCTCCAGCGTCCAGGATATGAATGCACTTGAAAAGAACATGGCAACTGAGGAATTCCGTAAATTTACTCTGGACAGCTTATTTACAATTCCTCGTTCAAATAACAATTGGTGTGGAGTTTGGTCAGACGTGGTGATTGAGCAAACGATAATGAAAATTTTAAAAAGCTTTCGAGGCGTTACGCATGAAAGAGGTTTTCCTGGGGTAACATTCTTAATAGATGCCTTAAAATTGCCAAGTCAAATATGGGTTTTTACGGTTTTTACCAACTTTTTTGAATCTGTTAATGTACATGTTTTGTTCCGATTGGATGGGTTTGGTTTAGTTAATTAACATCGCTCTAGAGATGCACATTGGGCTATTTGCGAAGGTTCGGGGTCTATCCCGAAGGAAAGGCCCGGGAATAATGCCTCCCATTTTTTAACCATCCCAATTGGTTGGGAAAAATTAGTTTTAGATGGGAAATTGCCAACCCGACCAGAAGTCAAATTTATTAAAATATTGCATTTTTTTACAAATATTTCTCCAATACTTTTATGCATACGTGGTCCATAAGAATGTTGGTAATTTTCTGTTGACTTGTGAAAATCACAATCCTAGTTGGCAAACTTCCGAAATATGTTACTTTTTTTTGACTCTACAGGAATTTACCAATAACAGGGGGTGGTCCTTAGCGAGGGCATTATACAATTTGGCTCCCGCAAGCTAAAAACAACTGACGTGGCTAAAAGCGACGTTTTCGTCAACCAGTTCAGTAATAGTCGGAAAAAGACGTTATTGAAGTAGATACAACGCATATTTTCCAGAGGATACTGTACATTCACCTGACGAACTACAAGATTTCGTATTCGAGCTTGCAACTGTACTCAAGGCTTTATTTCATAGCAGCGCCATTATGAAAAAGACAAAGAAATTTGCGTTTTATAATGCTATAATACAGTTCCAGAGCGACTAATTGGTAGCTCTGACAACCTGTACTTTGTCGTTGATGGAGGCTCACTTATTCATCTCGTGACATGTCCAAAGCAAGATACTCTTAGTGATGTTTATACTACCTACACACCTTACATCAAGAAATATTATGCGATCAAGTAACTGTTGTGTTTGACGGATACACCAATAGTAGTATCATAACTAAGGTTATAGAAAGCCAAAGGCGCTTGATGAAGCGTACGTAAAAATAAATAAATTTTAATTAGTATGGTTCTCGTTGACTCACACAGACAATTTCTAAGCAATCTTGTCAATAAGGGGTGTTTCATTTTGTAACTCACTGGCCACCTGGTGAACTTAGGCATTATATAGCAACAAATGATGCTGATGTATATATTGTGAGTATCGCAATAGAGACACACGAGAAGAATAAAAAGCAAGTTATTGTAGTTGGCCAAGATGTTGACACCTCTTACTACATACACAGTGGACGTCTTCATGCTGAAAGAGAGTAAAGGTAACGCAAAGATAGGTTCTACAACTCTAAAAATCTGAAGAACTCTAATTTTTTCGCCTATTGCAAAAAATCCATTATTTCCTTCATGTGATTAGTGGTACTGACATAACCTCAGGATTTTATGGAAATTTGAAAACTGAAGGAAGTATAGTTGTTCAACCACAGTAAATACATGCAAGATATCCCTGAGATCTTCAATAACCTTAATTCTTAATCTTGTGATGACATTGAACGAGCAGGGGAGAGGTTCGTCATCGCATCGTATAACAATATGAACAAAGAAGAAAGCAACTTGAATACGATTATTTATGATTGTTTTTAATAAACTAGTAGGTCAAGCGAGTGCTGTTGTTGTCCTCTCCAAATTACCTCCAAACACAGAAGCTGCCAAGGAGATTGTATGAACTCATCGGGCTGGGGATGGAAGTTAGTGAAAAAATTGTTGACACACATATAAACTATTAAAGAACCAGCTCCAGCTAAAATAGTGTGTCTAATTACTTGTGCATGTAATAAAGGTTATGGAGAGAAATGCAAGTATGTAAAAGTTAACCATCGTTGCACTGTTATGTGCAAAAACTGCCGAGGCCAAAGTTGAAGTAATACCGAAGCAATAGACATCGTCGATGAAATAGATAATGATAGTAAAGCAAGAACTATTACATTATTCTGCATTATCTAGAAAGAAATAATTTAAATGTAATTATTGTAAAATAAAATAATTTGTATTGAAATGTAACCTAATATGTATCCACAATTCTGATACTTTTTCATTCTTTATTAATTACTATGTCCTAATCTATTTTCAGTTTAAAGAAAGTTATGTGTTGTTTTATGTTTAATAAACCTTGGATTTCAAACTGCGTTGCACATGCTTTCTCTTCCAAAATTAAATGCACTAACACAGGCTTGGTCATATTAATAGGTTTATTAATATTAGGTTATTAAGAGTAGCTCTGATTAAACAATATATAAAACTATATGGAATATCAAATGTTTAACCAAATATTATTATTTTCTTTACATTTCATGTTTGGTAGTTTAATAAATCATTTATCTGGTTCACTTTAATTAAAAAATTAGCATAAAAATATAATATAATATACAGGTATATTATTGTAATATATTTTTTTACAAAAAAACTATGCCAGGTACAAGCTCAAATCTAAATAAATAATTTATAAAAAACTTAAATACTTATATTTAAAAAAAAATTGTAATTATAACTTGTTTTATAAGCGAGATATAATGTTTTTTCAAAATATCGAGGGGGGTGGGGGTTAAGGGGGCTAGGGGGGAAAGCTCCCCCCTCAATGAGGGGAACTCTTCGGTTCTCAATTCCTGGAGGTCAAACGAGTATTTGACCAAAGTTTAAAAACTATTGTAATTTTTTCTCCTATTTTACCTAATTGCAATGGACTATATATGTGCAATAGTATACTATAACAAACAATATACTTCATTTAACTATTTTATTTATGTTCCTTTAACAAGTGTTAATAAAACATATTAAATTGGTAAAAAATAAGAAAAATACAAAAATTTCATAAAATTTGGCCTAACTTTTATTATCATGCATATTTTGTGTAAATGATTTTTAAAAAATTCTCATAAAATGTTTTTGTAATTAATTGCCTTATTTCACAATAGATGTTAGAAAACCTTAAAAAAATATGTACTACAAATTTTTATTTTTATTTAAATTTCACAAATTTTCAAATATATAAGGGTAATTCCACGCGTGACTTACACTACATTTGACAATTTATACCACATTGTAAGCTTAATTAAAAAAAGCAATTTGGGATTTAAAAAAACTTTTTATGTCAAAAGACATACCAGACATATGTTCTATTTTTTGACAATGTAAACTTTTTTCATTTTATTTAACTTTAATTTTTAAAAATAAAAATGTCACAGTGTGACTTACACTACAAAAAAGGACACGGTTTTTTGGATATCATTTCAATTTACGTTTTCTTCCTCATGCTTTGATATAAAAAAAATTATGTTATGCCAGTTTCGTTGTATAGGGTTTGAAGTTTAATCAGGTAAAAAATATATTTCTAGATGTGTTTTCAAATTATTTTAATTTAAATTAATCTGTGTGACTTACACTACAACTGAAACGTGACTTACACTTCACCTCAAAATAAGCACTGGTAAAATGATATAAATAAAATTAAAATATAACTTTACATAACTTGGAAAATTATAATGTGAAAAACTATAATAGAATTTACAATCAAAGTTTCAGTCAGGCAATTTTTTTTTTATTTTTTCAACAATTACAACATTTGCGGCACCTTGCTTTTTCTGGCCAATGAAAAATATTCCTTGTGCATTGCAAAAATCCACTTTTATTGTAGAGCCTTCTTTAGAAATGAATTGTCCAGCAAAAGATTTCACTTTTCTTCTTCCTACAAATGAAACCCAGGCCCGTCGCACCGGGGGGGGGGGGGGAGGGGGGTCCGGAAACCCTGAAATTTGGGAATTTCAAACTTCCAAAAACCCCGAGTTGGAAAAATTTATGCCGGAAGAAAATTAATATTATTAACAAATTGTTGTCCAACTTGTAAGATTATATTTAAATTAAACCTCAGAACGGACACTGCATTGAAATATTAGTGCAACAAATCAATGCTTGTGAGAGAACTGTTTAATATTACCTGAAAAATATACAAAAAATAATGAAAAAGGTCGATAAGTTGGAATTGGGAATTTTCAGCATTGTTGGAAATTTCGAATAGTAGGGTTGAGAATTTCGAATCGCTAAGTTGGGAAATTTCTTGTTTCAACCCCCCAAAATATTGTTTGTGTAACGGCACTAATGAAACCTATACCCTATTGCCTCTTTTAAATTCATCTCGATTGTTATCTTTTTCTTAGGTCTTCTCGTTTTTTTGTTCAGTTCTCTAAGAATTACAAAATCCTTGATTACTGGAATATTATATGCCTCTTCATAAAAATCTTTATCACATATTTCATTCCTTATAGCAGTAATTCTTGAATGTTGAGCAGGCAGGTTGACCTATCTCCGATGTCAACTGATGTGCTAGTTTCTTTGCAATGACCTGACATTTATTTGGGCTTTAAGGTGGACTTTTCTTGACTCTTGCAATATCTTTAAAAAAGGAGCTACAATTTTGAGAGGCCTTCTTAGGAGAATCTACTGAATTTGGATTAGAAGTGCTTGGTTCATTTTAAGCGGTTGCGGAAATTCTTTTTTACCAGTTTTTTTTATATATTCCCTCTTCTTTGCTTTAAAAATCCCTTTGATCAACTTTCATTGTAATTTCCACGTTCTTACACCTTTCCTCTTGCTATCTAGATTAATTATCTTTAACTGCTTGAAATATTCCATTTGTTTTTTTCTTTCTCTAATCTCTATCTTTCATTTTGCTACTTTTTCCCCATTTACAGTTTAAATAAGAAAAGTATAATAAATAACAATATTTAAAAATAAGATCACCTATGATATTATTTTTAAATATTGTTACTGTGCATTTTGTAATCGTTGTTGTTCTACAAACACAGCATATAGTTGTGACTTACTCTACGCTGTGACTTACACTACAGTTTTAATTTATTTAATATTCACTAAAAAATTTCCTTCTTTTAAAAATCAAAACTGCAGTCTGATAGAGATTAGTATAGAGGAGGAAATCACTGTTTTTTTTTTAATTGTGGCTCAATTTAAAAAAAAAATAGAAGAACTTTGGTTTTGTTTTTGTGACTTACACTACATTTGAAAAATACATATTTCATTTGGTTCTAAATCAATAATTAAATCAAGATAAATTTTTATAAAGTAAGGAATTTGATTGTACATTAACTGTATTTCTTAAAACCCATACTCAAAATATTCAGAAAATGTAACTTATATTAGGAATCAAGAAGTAGAAATAATGCAAATGTAAGCAAGTTTAGTTTCATTGCATAGCAACCATTTTGAATTTCCACCATTGTCACAAAATATGCGCAAAATTTATATTAATGCAAAATATAATAAATTCAATTATTTTTCTATATTATATAAAAATTGCAACTTTGTAAAAAAATATTTTAAAATTCACTCTTAGGACAATTTTACGTGGAATTACCCATAAACACTTTGCAGCACCTCAAAATATTGTAGTCAATACGATTTTTACTCTCTTTTTTATGAACCTAAAAGGCAATTTTTGCTCACTAATAGAAATGTTAATTCGAAAAAATATATTTTTTTTCTTTTCATACCACCCTAAATGTCCAGGTCGCATAATTTTGTTCTCTATCACCATATCGGACTACATCCCGCAGCCCGCTACTGATGTTAGTCTAAAGAATGCGCCCTTGTTTAAGAACAAAGAAGTAGCGGAATGATAGAGAGTTTCAATTCTGTACCCTTTGGATGTTTTTGAATATTATTGTTCTGAATGAAGTGTATTATAAGAGGATAAGTATGTACTTTTATTCAGAAGAGAATTAAGTCCATAAGTCTACCAGTAATATTTATTTTAAATAATATTTTAAGCGTGGTATATTTTTACGAAATTTTTAAAAAACTAAAATTCAAAGTGACGTTTTAAAAAAAACTATTCTATACTTCTAATATATTTTTAGTTAGAGTGTATCATGTTACTGTTTTTATTAGAAAAATAATTAGCTGCAGCCATCTGCACTTTATAATTTTTTTTTCTATATGTGCATCGATTCATAATCAGACTTATCAGAAATATAGTTGCAAGGAAGGGATAAAACTAAAAAAAAAAAAATGACGCTATTTTCACTCATTAAACGTAAAAATTTTGTTGAAATCATTGAATATCCCACTGCACAGTGTATAACAGAAAAAAATAATCGATTATGTAGGCTTTTCTGCAAAAAGTGGCTGCAAATTCAAGAATTACTTTAAATTAAGACAGTATTCTTGATTATCAACCAGTTTTATAGTTGCAAATATACCAACCTACACCATCACCATGTCAGACTCAGTAAGCCCAATGTTGTAGCCCGTTAGTAGGCTCAGTCTTTCTTTTCCTGAAAAATCCAGATGATGAGAGAAGCCAAACAATTATTGCATGAAAAACAATGCGACTCCTCCTTAGTTTTACAAACTCTGCAGCACGAAAGCAAGGTAACCTTAATTTTGCAGCTATTTTGAAATAAATTACTAATAGTTCCTCTCGACTTGATATTAAGAAACAAGCGCTTTTTTTTCCTATCCTAGAGATAAATATTTGTCAAATTATTCAACTGATTAAACACTGGAGCTTATTTTAGATAATAATGAGTAAAAAACTGTAGCAAGAAATACGAAATGAAGTTTTTTAAAAATATAGTAACTTTTATACAGATTATAAATAAGTTTGAAAATGCAAGACTATATGCAGACCAGTACACTGTTAAAAATAGGTACTAGGAAATTAGTAAAATGTACTCATTTTTGAATACATTCGGTTTTTATCATAGCTCCGATTACATTAGTATTATTTTTGAGAAAGATATGTACTCATTTTTGAGTGCAATCATGGAATCAATGTTAAGCACATTTAGTTTCATTTTCGAATTGATATATGTACTCATTTTTAAGTACATGCATCGCATGCGAATATATTCGTTTTCGAACGTATTTACTGAATTTTCAACTTGTACATCCAAATTTGAAAAATGACATTATTACCTTACAAATATATAATTTAATAAACATGTATTAATTTCTATATTTTAAATAATTAAAAATATTTTTTTTCCTTGGAGGCAATGTGTATTTATTTCTTACTATCACCAAATTTAAGAAATCTTATTTTAGACATCACAATATATATATCATTCTAAATTTAAAATAATATTTATTCTTTTCATGTTACTATCAAAAAATTTCAACTCCATTTCTGATTTGGAATACTCATTTCTGAACTAAGATATTTCAAATTAGGGCGATGGTAAGAAATGAATGCATACTGTATCAAGGGAATAAACATGTAGATTTTTAATTATTTAAAACAGAAATGAATGAACTTTATGCAATAAATTTAAAAGAGAAGAATATCATTAAGTTAAAACAATGTTCCTCGTAAAATGGGTTATCTTATTAATAAATATTACATCTGTTCTTTTGTAAGAGAGAGGATAATGCAGAATGAATTACATAAATCACATTTCAACATTGATCACTCTTTTTGTAGAAGTTAATTTCAGATTATTATATGGAGAAAAAAAATATTTGTGTGGGTATGTATATATGTTAATTTTTATAATTACTTTAAATTATGTATATTACTTTACATATTATAACAAGCTATTTAAAAGAAACAAATAAAAAATTATAATAAATTTTATTCACAATAGACAAACATTACAATATCATATAATTGTTTAAACTAGGTATTAATAAACATTTTAAAAAATTAGATAAAGTAACAAAAGTAATTTCATTTTTTCAAAATTTGACCAACTGTTACATTTGTGATTCATGCCAAGTAACCTAATTGAAGGAATTTATGTTAGTGTAAAAAAAATTAATTTCCTAATATATTTCTACACTCATATTTAAAAATACTTTAAAACGTATCTTTACATTAGAAATTACTGAAGAATTTATTATAAAAAAAACATTCATTTTTTTCTGACTATGAGAACTATTATTTTGAAGACAACTAAAAATTATTCAATTGAGTCACACATTGTGCATAATTTTAATCATCTCTTTGTTTCATTACTTTGTAAAACTCGCTTCTCTCTGATTCGACACCACATCAAATCAACCAACACAACTTCAATCACTGTCAACATGATAACACTTCGCTGCATCAACTACTGCCAACTTGATAACACTTCACAGCATCAACCACTATCCATGTGACAACACTTTACAGGCATCTCAATCGTTCGTTCCTCCTTCCGGCTCACAGAGAAACGAATACTGAGTGAGTAACTTCATAAACCCGATAATCCCACTTGAACACGAGTATCGGCGTAGCATGCAGAAGGTTTATTGTTCGATTCCGAGTGACAGCCGAAAAGTGCATAACTCTACAGATGTCATGCCAGCCACATCTTGCAGTCCGGCCTTCTTTTGTGGACCTTCTGCAGGGGATGACAGATTAGCAGGGAGCTGATGACCAAGTTGCCCAAGAAGGTGAAGCAGCAAGCCCATCTTCTTCCTCAACAGATTGGCAACCAAGAGTACAGCATTTCTTCTATTGCTACAAAACATGGGAATATTTTAAAAACTGTATTCATAAATTATGCTACAATATTTTCAAACTCATTCTGTGTTAAAATAGAGTTAATCTTCAATATAAATAATAAACTTTTCTGAAAAACAAAGTAAAGTTTGAGTTAAATTTCAATTTAAACAAAAATAAATCATATAATTGAAACCTAAACTGCAAAAAAATATCACAGTGTTCACTCTGGAAATAAAAAAGGGGCAGGGTGCTGTTGGCAGGAACAAGGCACCCCGATGTTTTTAAAGGCACTTCTTGTTTTTAATAGGGCACCTCCAAAAAAATACCCTGTGGAATGGGCGTAGCCCAGCCATTAACACATCGGACATGTGCCCGGAGGAAAGGGTTCTCGATTTTTAGCATACGAGTGTAGCGACCTGATCTGGGGTAAAACATCGTATGCCAAAATTAATACGCTGTGTACAGAGAACACGCTGTGTACAAACGTTATCACGCTTATTCAAGCTTCATGGTTGGTTGGTTAGTTACATTTTAGAGGCGCAAGGGCCAGTTTTAGCCATGCTGCGCCAAACGCATGATTTCTTTGTTTCAGGCTTCATGAGATACCAGCTCGGGTGTTTCACACCCAGACTGGAACCAATTTTCCTCTTCCCTATTGGAGAAGCCCCCAAGGGGAAAGGGTTCAGACCGTCCCGAGACAAAAAAATTCGTATGCCTTCCGTATGCCAGCCGATTTTTCGTATGCCAGATGTATGCCACATATGCCCTCGAACTGATGACCGCGGAGGTGGTATGCCCGGTGTATGCGAACGGCATATGCTTCTTTTTACGATCCAGAGGCAATAATATTAATATGCCGCGTGTATGCCTTTCGTATGCCAGATAGATTTTTCCCGAGACAAAAATATTAATATGCCGCGTGTATGCCTTTCGTATGCCAGACTTATTATTAGTATGCGAGAAATATGCCATCGAACTGATGACCGCGGAGGCGTATGCTGTGAGTATGCCAACGGGGCATATGCTTCCGATTTCGGTCCAATTTATTGCGACATTAATGTTAAAACTATATAATTGTGTAAGTGATTTTTTAGTATCTCTAGTTACATTATACTTCTTTGAAACCATTGCATTATAGTAATAGATTGAGGATGATAAAAATCATAGTGGATTTGAAATGGGAATAAAAAATGGTTTTGTGTGTGTGTGTTTAATTTAATATATTGTGTGTTTAATTATATATATTGTGTAATAGTGAAAATAAGAAAAAAGTGTAGCTACCTAGTTCTTCCACCTATCCCTTCAAATAATGTATGATGCAAAAAAAGTATGATATTTTTAAATTAGAAAACGTTATGCTGATAAAATTGCAAATGCTAATTTGAACATGATTTGTGAAGCAAATTGATTTTTAATTTTGAACTATAACATATAGGTATTTTATTTATAAAACATACCTAATGTGAAAATAGCGCAGCATTCAATAATAGAATCAACTGTTTCATTCGAATTAAAATATAAATGAATATTGAAAACAATTGCAACATTTTGTGAAATAACTGTTATATGTTTGTTATTTTTAGTAGATTTTGAAATTGCCTTTTTTTATCTGTTTTAATCTGAAATTTAAATTATATATCACAATCCAATTAAAAAATTTCTTTAAGATTCCTTTCCGCATGATTTCTACATTTTTATTTCATTATTAAGGTTAAATAGCTTGGATTTTATTTTCTTATCTTGAAAACGACTCTTGACACTAGATATTAAAAAATATTACCATGTTGCAAAATCGCCTTAAAAAATTATTTCTGCATATTGGGGCGCTCATATTCGCCTGTGTCACAATTGTAAACATCTAATTAACGTTGAGATTTATTAGATGTTTACAACTATATAATTGGATGTATAAGTTAAGTCCAAGGTCTTTCGGCAATTGAAGTCTGTCTTCAGAAGGGCACCATCGCTCACATATAGAACCATTAACGTCAAATTGAACTTTTTACACATAATTCCTTCAGTGACACCTCAAAAGAGATACTTCACTTCCACTTAACGATTTATAGTGAGCGTAGGCGAATGTCCTTTGAGCATGCGCGGGTGAAGAGTACCGCGAAACATTTTGAATAATCTATTACGTCACTTGTAGTCTGTGTTAACGTGCGCAACGGTCGTTCGAAATATACCAATTCTGTTGAAAAAAAAGGCGGCTTTTTACCATAATAAAGTGGACGAAAACAAAAGAAAGCACTGTTATACCTGCTAATCTTATTAGCGGCTAGTTGAAGGACTGTGAAACTGCTGTACGATGGAATACTCTAAACGGTTCAGCCAAATACACAGCGGAATACATCCCACAGTGGAGAAAGGGGCAAGCTTAACATGAATAATAAATTCGGGTGAGTCCCAGGACGGGAATGAATTTATTATGGAAGGTGCTGGGAGAATCAAGGTATGAATTACCAAAAGGCACATTAGGCCCGGGCCTAGAGGCCACAATTTTTATTTAACTAATATTTATTTGGTAGTTTTTTCATGTCAGAATCATTAAACTTTGTTTGTGATATTAGTCATTATTTTGCAATTGATAGATATCAGTTTCTTGACATGAAAAATTTCATTTATACTACGAAAAATATTCCCAAAACAAATTTATTATTCATGTTAAGCCCAAGAGCAGGTTTCAAATTTTAAGGGGAGTATAAATCTTGTGAATATTACATGACGACTTTTTTCCATGATGTTTAGATTGACTTGAAAAAATGTCATTATTATTTTTATTTCACATTTGGTGGACAGTATAATGTTACTTTCTCTTTTTGGAAACAGTAATTGCTTTAAATGTAATTATTCTAAAAAAGTTTTTGTGGCATGAAATGTAATAAGAAAAAATACTGCCTAAGTAAAAGTTACTTATAAGATTTTTAAAAAAATCTCAATGTATGACATTATAATTTCATATGAATATACATAGAATAGTTTTGCATTCACTAAAGCAAAAGTTTGAGCTTCAAAAAATCCTCTTCAAGAAATGTAATTAAAAAAAAAAAGAAAAATAATAGTCTCGAACTAAAAATCCTAATCCTGGATTTCCTAATTATATAGTCATACATTAATTAGCATACAAAGTCATACATTGAAATCTTTTTAAAAATCTCATAAATAAATTTTATTTAAGCAGTATTTATTCTTATTACATTTCATGCCGCAATTTTTTAAAAAAAATAATTATATTTAAAGTAATTACTGTTTCCAAAAAAAAAAAAGAAAGTAGCATTTTACTCTCCACCAAATGTGAAATAAAAATAATAATGATATTTTTTTTCAAAAGTTAATCTAAACATCGTGGAAAAAAGCCGTCATGTAACCTTCACAATTGATTCGATCTGCATACAGAGGTGATATGCCAGCCGCATACATGTAGCATACAGAGGTGATATGCCAGACGCATACATGTCGCATACGGAGGTGATATGCCAACCGCATACATGTCGCATACGGTGGCGATATGCCAGGCGCATACATGTCGCATACCACCACCGTATGCCAGAGTAATATGGGATATTCTCACAGGGCATACGAGGCATACGTATGCCACATGTATGCGGCATATATGCGGCATACTAGAGGCATACACCTTTATTTTGTCTCGGGGTAGCCCATGAGCATATTGTTGTTCTTGTCATATAATCTTGGTTCAAAATTACGAGTGTATTCATCAATAAAAAAGTATCGCTTGGTTAATTAATATCACACTAGAACTGTACCGTGGGCTATTAGCGACGGTTCGGGGTCTATTTCGAAAGAAAGACCCGGAAACTCTGCCTCGCAGCTTTGAACCACGGTGAGAACACTTGAACAGTCGATTTTTTTATCAGGCAACGACACATTGCTTTTGGCACAGTAAGAATTTGGGGGCCCCCTAACATGCAAAGCGAAAGAAAAACTTACAAAGCCAATCAAGTAATGGCTTATCTTAAGTCGTAAGTGCACTTGAGCTGAGAATAGTAGTATGCACTAAAGGAAAACAATATTTATATAAATATAATAAGCAAAAGAAATCGGTTATTTCATAACATTAAAAGTTTCATTAAACTAGGTAAAACAAGTTCTGTTTTCTAAAGAATCAAGTTTTATTTATAAAAAATTAATCAATTTAACTTTTTAAGATTGAGATTCGCACAATAAAAAATCTCAGGCTGCAATGTCTCGATCTTTTAAACTTTTTTTCAGCGAAAATGCTCGTAACAATTTCTCGAATCTATCTATCTAACGATCTTCGAATCTCGTACACTGTTAAAAAATTTCAGTTCAACGTCGTTGCACCATATCTTGGTGCTCTGCAGAAACTTACACCATATCATGGTGCAATCTAGGTTGAACCAAAAATCTTTTATCGAGAATGGTGCCAGCTTTCACCTGAAGTAGTTCAATCTCCTAAACTGCAACCGAAACCTTCGCTGAAACTACGAACCGGGGAATCCCCTCATTTCTCTTCGTATTAATGTTAACTTAGCGGACTACGTTAATCGAATATCAAAGTAAGTTTAATGCTTTATTTCATAGTTATTGTAATTAATGTTTGTTTTATGATGTTTAAGTGTTTTTACTCATATAAAATTCAAATATAAACAGATTAGTATAACGTCGTTGTCAACTACGGCCGTTGTATTCTGTTGCTTTTCAAGATCCCAAGTCTGAAATTTAACCAATGAAAAAAAATTGATTGAAAATTGTACAGCTTTATAAAAAAATATATATATATCTATGTTTTAAATCGTGAGTAAAATTTTTTTTTAATTAAACGAGCGATATGGTCAAACACTTAGCATTTTTTTTTAACCTTTAGAATACTAAACTTGTTTGTTTACTATGTAAAGTGAATGGGAAAGTACGTAAAATTTACGTATGGTTAGTATTCTAGGGTTAAATTTCAGTTGAGTCCGCATAATATACAAAAAATGGATTGTTTAAATTTAAGTATAAAAAAACACTTTGTCAAAACATGTAAAACACTGAGGAAAAAATTTACTTTAATGCAATGTTTGAAATGTAGATAATTTTGCTGACTACCAACATACTTTATGTTTTATTTAAGATACTATTCATTTCAGTGTACTCATTACTTCAGTAAAATAAATCGATGTAGTTAAAATGTATTGTACAGCCCCTTTGGAAATGGCGAGATTTTTGAAAAGGCTAGGTTAGTTTCTAGAACACGATGTCCCCCCCCCCCCCCCCCCAAATGTGATATTTGGCGATAATATGTGAACAATAAAATTTTCATTTTGGCAACCTTGCCTGAAAGAAAATAGAATTCTTTAATTGGCAAAAAAAAAGGTTTTTGTCGCCAATAACATGTTATCGTATTAGTATAACATCGAATACCGCCAATTTTGAATATCGGGCCGAGGGGCACCGTGTTCTAAGAATTTACCAAAAGCTATATTCGCAACGCTACCACGTTCTTGGCAACAAAAATCGGTTTTGTTGCCAACATAAGAACTCCATTTCCCCCCTGAAGGGTTGCCGAAAATGGTAACTATGTTAAAAGCTGGGGGACCGTACAGTACATTTTAACCTTCATAAGTGACAATACTAATTTTCAGTTTGTAAAATAATTGTATTGTCAAATATTTATTACAAAATACATTATTCTTGTCGAAAGAGTACCGAGCCCATAATCAAAAGGGTTGTATGTTTATTTTTTGTTTTTGCCAAACATCCTCTGGGACTGTTGTACGTTAAATTTATCATGGCCCAAGTGTGAGTGTGCTCATGTTGGCTATGGTATGAAAACTTGGAGACTAAGGTGCCAGCTCAGAAGTTGTCTTTGTGGTGTCATCTGACCAGGGTTAAAAATTGTAGAGAAGTGTCCCTGATTTTTCCTTTCAAGATAGTTTCCAAATCATCGCAAATAGCTAATTTTCGAGCTCTAGTGGGATGTTAATGCAATGAACCAATACATTTTTTACTGTAAATGTTTAATGCATTTGCACAATCAATCTATGCTATGGTTACCCAAATAGTTTCCTACTTTTTGCATATGTATATATTCTTTACCTTTATGTATTTGCTAAATACAACTTAATGTTTAAATATTTATTTTTACAACATTTTATACTATTAATGATACAGAATCGGGTAAAACGAATTGCCTATTTCATAAATTAATAAATCACTGAAATACTTAATTGTTTATCGTTTATAAACAAGAAGCCTAAAAACCTGCCTGTAAAGCCTAATAAAACGTTAGCCAATAATTTGCCTTTTAACGTTTACAGGTTGGGTGGTTGATATTTTAACCAGAATCCCATGTTCAAACTAAACATCCACCTTTTAAAGGTTAAAACAAAGTTAGATGTTATTCTCACACTAAAATTTTTAAAATATAAGTTAATAATGTAGCTCTTCTATGTCATTGTTACTAAAGTCTTTTAATTGCAATTTACTTTTTACTATTTTAAAGATCATGGTTGGACTGATATTGTGTGGCTCTAACGTAAAGGTGTCTGAGGTAACGTTGTAACGTAACTTGCCTCAGTCGACTTATTTATAAGAGACGCACTCTACAACAACTTGAATCCTGAAGGAAAACTGGCAGCTACTGCTTGATGTCCTGAATTGGAATTATCTTACCTGGCGGTATATTTATCCAAGATGCAACATTTTTGGATGCTGAGTGTCAACGTTGAAGACATTTATGGAACTTGCATTAACGTAGTGACAAGACATTGCAAAGGCTGTGCAATCTACATGTGTAGACGAGTGTTTGGCGCAGTATGGCCCCTGTGTTGCCCTTGCGCCAATAAAACCCAAGAAACAAACAAACAACAACAATCTACATGTGAAGAGAGGCGTGTTTTGAAGGCTTTGTCTCCTAATGAATTTTTTTTTCGCTCTACTTATTCCACCAAATTTGTGACGCAGCTAATTTCTACTCCACCCCTCTGTGTCATTGTGTGTGAATTTGCCGAAAATGAAGATTGTAGGATAAAATGTGCATCGATCTGCTTATGCAGTTTCATAATTTCTTGGTATTCTGGATATCCAATAGTGTGCGGAAGCTTCAAGATTGTGTGGAAAACTTACATGCATGCAAAATAACTTTGTATGCAAATGTTCCTTACAAATCCAAGTTTTCAAATTTTCCTCATTGTTAGAATGGAAAATACTTCAGCATTTGTAGCAACATATACAAACTCACTAAAATCGTGTTATGTGCTTCGTAACTATGGCACTCCCACTCTATAATGCGTTCCCAAAAGTGTGGAAGCCGTAGATAGGATACTGGTGCTCTTGAAATAAATTCCATCAGTGTGGCTGGCATATAGCATTCACACAATATATTGTGTAAATCTCCTTAAAAAATCTTAATATCTCCTTAAAAAGTGAGTATATTTCGCTAATATCAGTAAATGAGTTTAATTACAGTATGATTATTTGTTTATTAGTCTTTGATTGCATTTAATTTAGGATTGATTTCTAGAAGTTTAGATTTTACGGTTATGAGTTGTCTGGCTATCTCAACAGTTTTTAAAATAAAAATGTTTATAAAAACTGTTGAAAAAGCTAGGTATAGTATACTGAAATTGAAGGGCGAACTCGGTAAACGTGGTTAGGTAAACTCAAAAATAGCTTTAACTTGGTTCTTTTTTTTTATATATATTGTTAAAAGGTCAAACTTGAAAAACAAAATACCACCTAAGAATGAACGTCTTGTCAGCTGAAAAATGAAAGAGAAAAATTGTCTCATTTTGAGTTCTCCTAGCTTCTATTCTTTCCCCAATAATATGCTCGATTGGGTGTTAAAGTAATTTCAATCTTAAACGTTTGTACAAATCGGCCTAGGAAGATTAAAATAAATTGTATAAAAATATATTTATAAAATATTATATTTTCAAATTAATTTTTTGTATTGTGTAACTTTAAGTCCTAAGGGTCGTACGGAAGATAAATGTGCTATTCCCCTGGATTTTAAATCCAAGTTTGGCAAACCAGAAACTGATTGTGTAGAGCAGTCTGGTGCGTGTTAAATCAGTCATGTTAAAATGTCTTAGTTGTTTGTGGTATGGCAGTTTAAAGAGTAGGGTGTGTCAGATTATGTGTCGTTCTTATCTAACCGATCAGGGTCATCTGGCCAATATCTTGAGCCAGTATTCGTGGGTCTTTACTTCTTAATACATTTCTAAATAGTCCACTGTGCAGCTATAGTTAGACCATCCAACCAACCTACTCGATACCAACCAACTCAAATCATTGCAAATAGCCCAACTTGTAATTTTATGATGTTATTTCAATTAACTATATAGTTTTCTCTATGAAATATATTATGTACACTGTAAAAAATTACTGTAAAAATGTAGCATTTTCGTAGCATAAATACAGCGCACGTTGCTGTTTTTTTAAAGAACGTTCTTTAAACACAATTTACAGCACATTATGATGTAACCCGTTTCCGAAAATTTCTCAGAGCCCGTCTGGTGCGTACCATGTGATTATTATTAACGAATCAGCTTACAGACCAGTAATTTCAAAGAACTTATTATTTTAAGAAGGTTCACTTCGACAAAGCGTAAGTGGCGCTCTCTCACTTACTTGATTGATTTGGTTTGATTAATTAACGATGCACTAGAGCAGCACTGTGGGCTATTGGCGACGGTTCGGCGCCTATCTCGAAGGAAAAACCCAGGAACGATGCCTCATATTTTTGAACCATGGTCAGATGACGAGGACAACAACTGAGCTGGTACCCGACGCAATCTGAATAGGCGTCCGAGCATTGGACCCCGATCAGATTTATCGTGCACAAGTCCCGTATACACGCCAGTATAATTTGTTGGATGTTTAAAAACATGTCCTAGTATAGTAGCGAAAGTAGTAGTAGCCTTCCGATCGCAAGATCACTACATATTTACTTTTCTTTGTCAAGTCCATCATCCAATCTACTGGACTGGTGCACGATCAATCTAATCGGGGTCCAATGTCCTGAAACCTATTGAGGTTGCGTCGGGTGCCAGCTCAGGTGTTGTCCTCGTCATCTGACCATGGTTAAAAAATGAGGCATCGTTCCCGGATCTTTCCTTCGAGGTATGCCCCGAACCGTCGCCAATAGCCCAATGTGCAGCTCTGGTGCGACGTTAATTAAAAAAAAACATCATCCAATCCTCTGATTACTAGCCTAACGCATTTATCCAGTGGGCAATTGGTGGCACATCTCTCACTTACTTGAAGTCGCAAAGGTTTTGGCATGTGCAGAAAGCACTATTTTTTTGGTGACTGTTTTGAAATGCATCGTGTGCCAATTAAGACATGTTATTCTATGATGTGTTGACAGTAAAGATCGTTCATGATTTCACTATATACTATACATTTAGGATTAAGTAAAGACATTTCGTGATATTTAAGGTAAGTGACAAGCACTTTCTTATTAAGAAAGCCAATTTAACGCTACATATACTTCTTATGTTGTTTTCTGAAAAAACTTTGTCTCAAATGGTAATAACGCGACTTCTTTAGGCTTTCTAAATAATTGGGGTTCGATTAAATCTAAGTACTGGACTTGGAAGCTCTCTGTAGTTTTTTTTTATATATTTTTCAACGGAAAATACGATTATATAAGAGCCGATTTTCATTAGTGAGGATCGTTTGTCAATGTTTTAAAATCCAGACAAATTTCTATATTTGTTTGATGTGCAAGATTTAATTAGCTTCGATTATTTACGAATAGCAGCAATCTGTATTTTAGGAAAATTGTGTAAGAAAAACCTCGGTAAATAAATACCTAAAGAGGCAAAAATGCAGCAAATATTTCGGAAAATAATTATTTAAAAATATTATGGGGAACTCAACGAACATTCATAAAATTGTTCAAACACTGTTACCCAAAAATTCGAACCCCTTAGCTATGTCCACACTTGTGCTTTTTATCGTGGTTTGAAACATAGATATTAAGAACGAACTAGACTGCGCATTCCGAGAACTTTCGTCGACGCAAATTGAAAAGAGCAAAATCCACCAATACAACCTACCTGTTAAGTTTCTTCTGTAATGCACAGGATGGAGCTATTCGGGTACTAATCGAAATCTGTGTAATTATTAATATATTTTATTTGGCTTTAAATTATTGTTAAGATACTTAAAATAAGAAAAAATTTACTTTAAATAAAAAAAATTATTTTACACATCGATACTCTACGGAATTAACATATGCTTATACATTCCGAAAGTAAATGTTTGTATTTATTTAAATTAATAAACGTTATTTTATAATTAGCACTGATGAATTAATAAAGTACACAAAATAAAATTATATTAATATTTAACGTGAATACGTTTTTTCATGATGGTACGGGTACATAGTTTCACGGAGTCGAGTCGCCCTGTAAAAAACGACAATTTTAAAATCCTTAAAGGCCGCTGTTACATTTAACAACACGACACCGATAAATCGCGAGCGATCGCGAAGGGACGACTGAACGTTTTATCGTATCGTCTGGTGGTCAGTTTTTAATTGCACCGACATTGTTCGCCGAAAACGATAGTTTTTGCATTCATTTCGCGGTCGTCCTTTGCCGAGAGCATACATATTTTCGTTCCCGTTAGGCGCATCGCAACAAATTATACACTAAATAAAATTGCGATTGTAATATTTGCTGTATTTGAGAAAAATTAAAAGAAGGGAAATAACAAAACGCTTCTGGGTGCATGAAAATATAAAAGTTAGACACCCTGAAGAAGTTTTTTTTAAAGTTTTATTTGAATGACTATACACGGATACATTTTTTAATTATTGCTGTCGCGCACTGTTTTCGGATGTTACTCCCTCACTTTTTTAATATTGCACTTATAAATTGTTTTTAACAATCCCAATAACAATTGCTTCGGCAGAAATATTTTTAGTATTCTTAGAAGAGCAAAAAAATATTTATGGAACTCAATAAAACCAGAAGTTTACCACATGTCTATTTACTAAAACGAAAGTGCAGTTAAATCACGATGATTGTATTAAAATATTTTCTAAAAGGAAGCCACCCGAACCTCTTAAATTTTCTTCATCGTTATTCTTAATATTAATAAAAACATATAAATTGTCTCAAATCAGATTTATTGTAAACTTATTAAATTTATTGTTATTAAATATTAAATACTTTTTAAATATATAGTTATTAAATATTTTGTTATTGTGTTTTTGTTATTTTGTGATAAGTTGGTATAATTCAAATAACACAAAATAGTTAATATTTTTAAATGTGCAATATTTATAATATATAGTAGGAAGGGTAGTCAAAAATTTTACTACCCCCCCCCCGTGCCCCCCCCCCCTCCCACACACACAAACACATTTCTTTTTTCCTTAATCTTGCCCCCCCCCCCCCCCCCCCCCACTTTTAGCCCAATCACCGCCACTGATCCTAAAAGCAAGACTTACACTTAAAAAAAAACCAGTAAACTACAGCAGGCGGCTACATGTTTTTCCAAAACAAACACAAAATATCGTCACGATGAAGTGGAGAGGTGCGTGCCCACGATAAAACGTTCCGGTAAATTGTATCGTCCGATTGGCAAGAAAAATATCGTCATCGTATCGGTGACTTTTAAATTCTATATTGTAAACTTGTGTGAATGGGTGGAAGGAAAGACCTTGCTTTTAGGATCAGTGGCGGCGATTGGGGATAAAAGTAGGGGGGGGGGGGCAAGGTCAAGGAAACAAGAAGTGTGTATGTGCGTTTGTGTGCGTGTGTGTGGGGGGGGGGGTTAGTAAAAATTGTGACTACTCTTCCTACTATATATTACATAAAATTTTGCACATTTAAATATATTCACTATTTTGTGTTATTTGAAGTATACCATATATTTTTTTCTGTATAATTTATATCTACGGAGATAATTACAAGGAACTGATTTTGGACGTCATTTTTCCAAGATGGTGGCCAAAGCCGAGGTGGTGCAAGGGTACAAAATTAATATATCGTACAGCACACTTTTTAAAATAGATTAAAATTGTTTCCAGCTTTACCGAATTTTTTCCGAATTGAACCTATTACTGACTGGACTATTGGATAAAAAGCGTAATGTGACTTTGCATAAAAAGCGTAAGGTAAGACCCCTTTTAAATCCTGACGTTAAGTCATTTTTAGATAAAAATATTGAAATAATTAAAATATTGAAATACATTTTTAAATAAAAGTGTAATGTTAAGTCATTTTTAGTTCAATAATAATAATAATAATAATAACATAATTCAATAATAATAATAACAAAGTGAAATATTCAATAATATTATTGAATAATAAAAAAGAAAAAAAAAATCTAAAAAGCTAAATTAACCCTTAACCCAAAGGCGCCATGGTTATTTTTCAAAGTTTCAAAAACAAAAACCTTTAAATTTCTAGTGCATAGTGTATCATATATGCTGCACACAATGACCGCTAGTTGCATCTATTGAGTTTTATGTTAACTATTATAGTATTGTCACATAGCTAACCATGTGCCTAGTTTTTATAACCGCCTTGTCCCGTATCTTTCTAAAATGATTGTGATAAAGGGAATCAGTTGCTTCGATGTCTGTTGTTCTAAAACTGGCTCCTGAAGGGGAAGTTTTCGAAGATTGTTTTATTATTTATAAGTATAATACGGCTCTGCAAAACACCTAGCTAATACCAGAGGTGTGTAGATTGTATGTATCTTATATGTAAAGCTGAAATCCCCCCAAAATCTGTCCGGATCTCTGTTGGTTTGTCAGTACAAAATAGGCTCCGTATCTACAAAACAAAGAGCTTTGAAATTCACAGAATAGTTAGTTAAAAAAAATAAGAATTTTAACGTGACTATTTTCATGTCTCTACGGTGTTCCATTCGAATGTTACGATATTTTTTAGAATACGTCATCAGTTTCACGGACTGGCAACAGTAAAATCAGTTAAAATCAACGGATAAAAGCGAAATTATAATATAAAAACAATATTGAACAATTAGAACGCCGATCTTTACACGGAATACTCCATAAACACAATTGTATCAATGAAATTGATTGTATCGATAAAATCGATTGTATCGATAAAATTGATTGTATCGATAAAATCAAACATATCGAATAAATAGATTGTACCGATGAAATCGAACAAATCGATTGTATCGATAAAATCAATAAATCGATGAAATCGAACGAATTGATAATATTGAACAAATCGATGATATCGAATGAATTCATTCAATCAATCTAATCTAATGAGGTAAAGAAATGTAATAAATCACACGAATTGATAAAAACGAACTTGATGAAATCGAAGGATTCGAACAAATTGGACGAAATGAACCCAGAAAATGGAATATAATATTTCTTTCCACAGTAAGAATCTGATGTCGTTTGTATGTCAATGTATTAAGATTCTATGGTCAATGTTCTTCTTAACAATTACTCAGCTACTAAACATGGCTCAGTCTAGGTGGTGTTTGATTGAGCGTACTACGTTTACACATTTAATATTATTTCCAAATCACAAGTCAATCGCGAAAGTTTTTTCATTCCTGAATTTTGAAAGGAAGTCATGTGTCAGGAGCCATCCGGTCTGAGATGTTTGCATCACGATTATGACGTCATACTCTATCTACTACAATCCATTCATGCTCGAAGTCATTAAATGACGTAATAGGTTTTGTTTGATTTAATTATTTGAAACGTCTGCACATTGGCCTTTTTGCTACAATACGGATTCATTCAGAAATTGTGACAAAGAAAAAGTAAAAAGAAGTGATCTTGTGATCGGAGGGTTGCCAGCTTCGCTACAAAATACTAGAAAAGTCGTTCAGAACATCCGCAAAAATTAACGCCGTGTATACGGAACTGGTGCACGATAAATCTGATCGGGGTCCAAAGTCCCAATGTCTATTGAAGGCGTTGGGTGCCAGTTCAATTATTTCCTCGTCATCTGATCATGGTTCTAAAATAACGAGGTGCATGTATCAATGTGTGTGTGAATGTGTATGTGTTACCGGGTCTTTCCTTCGAGATAGGCCCCGAACCGTCGCCAATAGCCCACTGTGCAGATCTAGTGCGACGTAATTTAACTAAACCAAACCATTCAAAAATTGATTGGTTTTGTTAAATAACGTCGCACTAGAGCTGCACAGTGGGCTATTGGCGACAGTTCGGGTCTATCTCGAAGAAAAGACCCGGGAACACATACACATTCACACACACATTGATACATGCACTTCGTTATTTTGGAACCATGGTCAGATGGCGAGGAAACACCTGAACTTACACCCTACCCCTTCAATAGACGTCGGCACTTTGGACCCCGATCAGATTTATCGTGCACCAGTCCCGTATACACGCCAGTATAATTTGTTGGATATTCTGGACGACTTTCTAGTATTTTTGTAGCGAAGCTGGCAACCCTCCGATTGCAAGATCACTACTTTTTTACTTTTCTATGTCAAGTCCATTTCACGGATTCGAACCACCAATCCTCTGATTAGTAGCTGAACGCCTTACCAACTGAGCAACTGGGGCTCGGTTAATTAACGTCACACTAAAGCTGCACAGTGGGCTATTGGCGACGGTTTCGGGGTCTTTCCCGAAGGAAAACCCGGGAACACATACACATTCACACACATACACATTCACACACATACACATTCACACACACACACACACACACACGCACACGCACACGCACACACACACACAAACACACACTTGTACATGCACCTCGTTATTTTAGAACCAATTCAGATGACGAGGAAACACCTGAACTGACACCCAACGCCTTCAATAGACGTCGGGACTTTGGACCCCGATCATATTTATCGTGCACCCGTCCCGTATACACGCCGTTAATTTTTGAGGATGTTCTGGAGGACTTCTCTATTATTTTGTAGCGAAGCTGGCAATCCTCCGATCACAAGATCACTACTTTTTTACTTTTCTTTGTCAAGTCCATCGTCTAGGATCGAACTAGGAATCGTCGGATTCACAGCTGATGCCTTTAACCACTCGACCACGGAGGCCTCTGTATCTTAGGGAAATTGTTTAGAATTATTTTTAAAATTTTATAATTGTAATGTCTCTCTTGTTTTGTTGGGAGCCCCAGTTGCTCAGTTGGTAAGGCGTTCAGCTACTAATCAGAGGATTGGTGGTTCGAATCCGTGAAATGAAAAAAATTATCTTGATTTAATTATTGATTTATAGCCAAATGAAATGAGGATTTTTCAACTGTAGTGTAAATCACAAAAAAGAACAAAAGTTCGTCTAATTTTTTTTAATTGAGTCACAATTAAAAAAAAAATCAGGGATTTCCACCTCTATACTAATCTATATTAAATACTCCTCTATATTAAACCTGTAGTGTAAGTCACAGCGTACAGTAAGTCACAACTATATGCTGTGTTTGTAGAACAACAACGATTACAAAATGCACAGTAACAATATTTAAAAATGACATCACAAGTGGTCTGAGTAAGGAATGTGATTGTACATTAGTTGTATTTCTCAAACCCATACTCAAAATATTAAAAAAAATTTAACTTATCTTAAGAATTAAGGAGTACAAATAATGCTAATGTAAGCAAGTTTAATTTCATTACATAGCAATCATTTTGAATTTGCACCATTGTCACAAAATATGCGCAACATTTCTATTAATGCAAAATATATTAAATTCAATTATTTGTTACTAAATATAAAAATTTCAAGTTTGTAAAAAAATATTTTAAAATTCACTCTTAGGACACTTTTACGTGGAATTACCCATATATATATATATATTTATATATATTATGTCATTCTGTAAAGCTCATTGTTTTTAACTTAATTTACGGAAATTTCTTTAAATTTTAAATGAAAATATAATATATTTTGCTGTATGAAGCTTAAAATCAAAATGTTTCATTGAACCATTACTTTCTTACTTTAATTTCTATTTCATTTAAATCTTTCATTGTTGCATTTAATATCTTAATTAAATAACTTCTTATTGAGGAACAAAGTTGATTACTTTTCCTATTTATTTTGAAAGGACTGTATTAAGTTATTAAAAGTGTTTCATTAAATAAGTAATTGACAACCAAATTGCCCCAAACACTCCGATTTAATTTATTATTTTTAAATTAACATACGTAGAGTATTTATTAGAGATGCTCCAAACATTCCATTAAGATATTTTACTTTGATTTTCAGTTTACAGAAAAGGAGGGGGACATGCTAAACAGGTTTCGTGCAACATACGAAGCATTTCAAACAGAGATAGAGTTTTAAATTTTGCTACCGAATTTATTCAGTTTCAAAGACTCACCATAGGAAGAAAAAAGTATTTTAAATTTCGAATCAGAAGCAAATATACACAATAAAATAGTATTCACCAAGTTAAAAATTTTACGGAATATTAAGCACTTTAATAGAAAATGCAAATTTTAATCGAGTTGATAGTGAAAATGCAAACAAGGAATTCAAGACAAAACAAACATTTGGCTCGGAAATATGCTAAATATTCGATTTTCTTTCTAAATTGCTGCTTGGGCCTCGAATTTAATTCTAAATCAAAAGCGAATCCATTAAATTGCAAATTAATCTGACGATTTGAAAAATAAATTTGAAATAGGAGGTTATGACTTCTTTTGTTTTTTCAACAAAAGAAGGGAAAATATTCTATGATATTAAGAGCAATGGAATGGTTTTTTTATACACCATGCGAAATGCTTTGGCAAGCATAAAAACGCAAATATTTCCAAAACAACACTGTAAAAAAAAGTGCTTAAAAATGAGTATGTAAATGCAATCGTTTTTTTTAGTATAATTGGTTCGTAAATGAACATTGAATGTACTCAAATTTAATTTACCCCAAGTACTCAAATAATAAGAACATTTAAATATATTTATTTAGGTATAGATTACAACATAAGAAATGTGTAATAAACGTACATTTATAATTCTAAAATATTTCGTGCAAATATTCCGAAGAATAAAAGTTATGAGTTCCAACTTCAAGAATTATATCTCGTGGTGGAAGTATATTAACCGTGTGCTTCGTTCACGTTGCTGTTTTAGGCGAATGGATACATCAAAACACAACAGCGGCCGCCGCCATTAAAAAAGTCAGTGAAGTTTTTGTTAAAATTCTCCCTTTATACATGTAAATGCATTTAATTTTTTTTTTAATTAAAACTTGTAAAGAGCTTACGATGTTACCAGGGACAGGTTTTATCATACGCACAAAGCATTTTGGCCTCGCAATTTCGGTAATAGATGGTTGGATGTTATTCGAAGATTGTTAGATGAATAGATTCGCAGTGTTACGAGCATTTTCGATAAAAAAAAAGTTTCGTTATAGCCTGAGATTTTTATTGTACGAACCTCAAGCTTAAATTGATTGATTTTTTATAAACAAAACTTTAATCTTTAGAAAACTGAACTTGTTTTACCTAGTATATGGAACTTTTAATGTTATGAAATAACCGATTTATTTTGCTCATTATACTTGTATATATATATTGTTTTCCTTTAGTGCATACTACTGTTCTAGTTTCAGCTCAAATGCACTTTCGACTTAAGCCATTACTTGATTGGATTTGTAGGTTTTTTTCACTTTGAATGTTAGGGGGCCCCCAAATTTTTACTGTGCCAAAAGCAATGTGTCGTTGCCTGATCACAAAATCGACTGTACAGTTCTAGTTGTTGTTGTGTTGGTTGATGAATTAATGCGGTTGTTTTGCTTGATGAATACACTCGTAATTTTGAACCATGATTATATGACAAGGACAACACCTGAGCTGGGCTCTATATGCTCATGGGCTACGTTCTGAGCCCTTTCCCCTTGAGGACTACCCCAATGGGGAAGAGCAAAATTGGTTCCAGTCTGGGTGTGAAACACCTGAGCAGGTATCTCATGAAACCTGATTAAGCGTGAGAACGTTTGGACCACTACAGATTTTCTCTGTACACGGCATAATATTTTTAGCATGCACTGTTTTACCCCAAATCAGATCGCTACACTGGTATGATAATAATAGAGCACCCATTCCTCTGAACACTACAATATTGTTTACAGTTTAGATTTCAATTATATTTGTTTAAATTGAAATTTAACTCAAACTTTACTTTATTTTTCAGACAGTTTAATATTTATATTGAAGATTAACTCTATTTTAACAAAGAATGAGTTAGTAAATATTGCAGTATAATTTGTGAATACAATTTTTAAAATCTTTCTATTTTTTATTTTTAGTAACAATAATAGAAGAAATACTGTGTTCCCGGTTCCCAATCCGTTGAGGGAGAACACGAGTTTGCTAATTCACATACTGCTATCGTCCCCTACAGAAGGTTCACAAGAAGGCCGGACTGCAAAATGTGGCCGGCATGACATTTGTAGGCTATTGCACATTGCACATTTGACATTTGCACATTCGGCTATTGGGACTGTTCTATCAACGGAAAGACCCGGGAACTACCACGTATTTCTGAACTATGGTCAGATGATAGATGTGGAGTGGTTTTGGTAAATTAACGTCGCACTAGAGCTGCACAGGGGGCTATTGGGGATGGTTCGGGACCTATCTCGAAGGAAAAAAAAACCGAGAACGATGCCTTGTATTTTTGAACCATGGTCAGATGACGAGAATGTGTAGTGGCAGTTCTGCTGAATAAAAATATTTATTTATAATTTACAAGTGAAAAAAGTACATTACACATTAGATATTAAAATATAGTTTTTTATAAATATATAATGCAATTATAGTTTTTTATAAATATCTATAAAAAAAATTTGGTATTTATCGTCTATATATTTAGATATTAATAAACTAAGGAATGTTTTCTGCCAGACAGTTTTGTATGGTTACCCTAGTCAATTTTTTTTTTCAGTTTTCCTGGGTCTTTCCTTCGGTTTTATAGGCCTCCGTGGCCTAGCGGTTAAAGGCGTCAGCTGGGAATACGAAATTTCCTGGTTCGAACCTTAGCGATGGACTTGATAAAGAAAAGTAAAAAGTAGTGATCTTGTGATCGGAGGGTTGCCAGCTTTGATACAAAATACTAGAAAAGTCGTCCAGAACATCCGCAAAAATGAACGGCGTGTATACGGGACTAGTGCACGATAAATCTGATCGGGATCCAAAGTCCCGACGTCTTTTGAAGGCGTTGGGTGCCAGTTAAGGTGTTTCCTCGTCATATGACCTAAAATAACGAGGTGCATGTATGAATGTGTGTGTGAATGTGTATGTGTTCCCGGGTCTTTCCTTCGAGATAGACCCCGAACTGTCGCCAATTGCCCACTGTGCAGCTCTAGTGCGACGTTAATTAACAAACCCAACCAACCTTGCCATTCGAACTCTACGGAGCGGGCTGTTACAGAGATTTGGTTGGTTTGGTTAGGTAACGTCGCGCTAGAGCTATATTATGCGCTATTGGAGACGGTTCAGAGCCTCTGCTTCGTATTTTTGAACCATGGTCAGATGATGATCAGTTATTTCGATACAAAGAAGATAGTCAGAATGATGTTGCAGCATATTACATTATAGTTAGGCTTACCATAATTTATTTTAATAAAATTCGGAAAGTGTAATAATTCCTTACTAACTACCCTCTTTCCTAAAACAAGCATGGAGTTTGAGTGAGCTCAGACGTGAACTTGAAATAAAAACTGTCCGGACGAAATCCGATCGTATCGTGACCCAAATTTTAGTACAGAAATGATTATCTAATATTTAAAACTGAAACCTGTCGCATATGGTTCACACTATTTTGTTCGAAAACATTACAAATTGTGTGATCATTTTTACGTTTGTACGATGTTCTGTTATAATATTTTAACTATTTATAATGTATCGTATTTACTCATTACGCTTAAACATATTGCACACTAAAAACATTATTTTATTTCTTCTGTAACAAATATCATAAAATTCTATTAAAACGCATTAATTAAGGACAATAGTATTATTTTACAAGTATTTATTATAATATATATAAACAGTTCCATAATATAATAAGATATATTCACGAAGTATTCCAATTTTTTTTACTAAATACATAATTATTTTAATCAAAAATTAATTTCAGTAACTACTAATTTTCATTTATGTCATTTTGAAAATTATTTTTCTTTAATATTGATCCAGATATAATATAAATGTCATTTTTTTTCTTCAAAATTTACTTAGTATTTCTATTATTTGTAATAAGTTTTTTTTTAAATATTTCTTTTATTGTACATAGCTAAATATTAAATTCATTAACTATGTTATTTCTTCCAGATTAAAATGTATTTCTTCTCAATGCATAAAAAGAGGCATTTTACGTCACAAAATAAAATATATATATTTTTCAAACTTAGATCATCGGCAACGCCGAGCTACATGACCAAGTTGAAAAATGATTACACCAAGTTAAATTTATTTAATATGTTGAATGCTGGTTTATATTTTTTTGTTATATACAAGAGTAACGTATTTATAATGACGGATGTTTATATTATCGTCTGCAGATTAAATCATCTAAAAATAAACAGAATAATGAAAACTACAAAAAATAGCTTTTAGCTTGAAATCTCCAAAGGAAAGTCGTGACATCTCGAGATCCCACCGAGATCATGCTAGGGCTCCTGGGTCCCTAGCATCATCTCGAGATGTCACGACTTTAATTTGGAATCGAAAGGTCACGTGATATTTCCTTTGATATGCCGACAGAAAGAGTTGAGATTCCAAAGTGACTTCGAAGGTGAGATCTTTTCGCGCGCTTTTCTTATCGCAATCTGAATAAAAGACTTTTCCTGATAGGCCAAGTGTTTGATGACGACCGGAAATTTCGTCACTTTCTTTCAGTGCGCATGATCAAAACGATCTCTCGGTTGGGATAGATCCCACGATACAATGAGTTGGTGAGATCGTTTCCAACAGATCTCCTACTTGGTGGGATCGTTTCCAAGAGACTTCCATCGCGATTTCAAGTTAAAAGTAATTTTTTGTAGTTTTCATTATTCTGTTTATTTTTAGATGATTTAATCTGCAGACTATAAAATAAACATCCGTCATTATAAATACGTTACTCTTGTATATAACAAAACAATATAAACCAGCATTCAACATATTAAATAAATTTAACTTGGTGTAATCATTTTTCAACTTGGTCATGTAGCTCGGCGTTGCCGATGATCTAAGTTTAAAAAATATATATATTTTATTTTGTGACGTAAAATGCCTCTTTTTATGCATTGAGAAGAAATACATTTTAATCTGGAAGAAATAAGTCTTCTTTGTATCGAAATAACTGATCATCATCTGACCATGGTTCAAAAATACGAAGCAGAGGCTCTGAACCGTCGCCAATAGCGCATAACATAGATCTAGCGCGACGTTACCAAACCAAACCAACCAAATCTCTGTAACAGCCCGCTCCGTAGTGTTCGAATGGTAAGGTTGGTTGGGTTTGTTAATTAACGTCGCACTAGAGCTGCACAGTGGGCTATTGGCGAGTCAATCTCAAAGGAAAGACCCGGGAACACATACACATTCACACACACATTGATACATGCACCTCGTTATATTTAGAACCATGGTCAAATGACGAGGAAACACCTGAACCCAACGCCTTCAATAGACGTCGGGACTTTGGACCCCGATCACATTTATCGTGCACCAGTCCCGCATACACGCCAGTATAATTTGTTGGATATTCTAGACGAATTACTAGTATTTTTGTAGCGAAGCTGGCAACCCTCCGATCGCAAGATCACTACTTTTTTACTTTTCTATGTCAAGTCTATCGCACGGATTCGAACCACCAATCCTCTGATTAGTAGCTGAACACCTAACCAACTCAGCAACTGGGGCTCGTTCGAATGGTAAGAACGTCAAGCTCACAGTTAAAGATTCCCATCAAAACTTTTGGATAAAGTTTAGCTAGTAATCACTGAATTGCTAGTTCGAACCCGTGCGATGGACTTGACAAAGAAAAGTTAAAGAAGTAGTGAGATTGCGATCGGTGGATTGCCAGTTTTGCTACAAAAATACTACAAACTCATTCAGAGCATCCAACAAATTATACTGGCGAGTATACGGGACTGGTACACGATAAATCTGATCGGGTGTCAGATGTCCTGACGCCAATTGAGGTTGCGTCGGGTGCCAGTTCAGGTGATGGTCTCGTCTTCTGACCATGGTTAAAAAATACAAGGGCATTGTTCCCTGGTCTTTCTTTCGAGATAGGCCCCTAACCGTCCCCAATAGCCCACTGTGCAGCTCTAGTGCGACGTTAATTAACCAAAACCACTCCACCTATCATCTGACCATAGTTCAGAAATACGTGTCAGTTCCCGGGTCTTTCCGTTGAGATACACCTAGAACAGTCCCAATAGCCCAATGTGCAGCTGTAATGCGACATAAATCCAACCAATTGATCAAAACCACTAGAAAACGGTTCCATAATACTACCAACCAACCACGAACCGCGTAAGATCTCACTCTTGGGATTGATATCGTCAAACGTCACTTCCTGTGAGATCGATTCCAACGTGGAACGATCCCACGAGCATCATCTCGAGATGTCACGACTTTCCTTTGGAATCGAAAGGTCACGTGATATTTCCTTTGAGATGCCGACTGAAAGAGTTGGGATTTCAAAGTGATATCGAAGGTGAGATCGTTTTCGCGCGCTTTTCTTATCGCAATCTCAATAAAAGCCTTTTCATGATAGGCCAAGTGTGTGATGACGACCGGAAAATGCGTCACTTTCTTTCAGTGCACATGGTTAAAAAGATGTCTCGATTGGGATAGATCCCACGATACAATGACTAGGTGGGATCGTTTCCAACAGTCGATCATGGTGATTCCATTCGATTCCATCGAGATTTCAAGCTAAAAGCTAACTTTTGTAGTTTTCATTATTCTGTCATTTTTAGATGATTTAATCTGCAGACGATAAAATAAACATCTGTCATCATAAATACGTTACTCTTGTATATAACAAAAGAATATAAACCAGCATTCAACTTATTAAATACATTTAACTTGGTGTAATCATTTTTTAACTTAGATCATCGGCAACGCCAGGCTACATGACTAAGTTTGAAAAATATATATATTTTTATTTTGTGGCATAAAATGGATGGCATAAAATTTAATCAGGAAGAAATAATATAGTTAATAAATTTAATATTTAGCTATGTACAAGGTACAATAAAAGAAACATTTTTTTAAAAAAAACCTATTACAAATAATATAAATACTGAAGTAAGATTTGAAAAAAAAATAACATTTATATTATATCTGGATCAATATTAAAAAAAAAAATCAAAATTACTTAAATGAATTAGTAGATACGGAAATTAATTTATGATTAAAATAATTATGTATTTAGTAAAAATACTTCGAATACTTCGTGAATATATGTTATTTTATTATGGAACTGTTTATATATATTATAATAAATACTTGCAAATAATACTATTGTCCTTAATTAATGCATTTTAATAGAATTTTATGATATTTGTTATAGGAGAAATAATATTATGTTTTTAGTGTACAATATGTTTAAGCGTAATGAGTAAATAGGATACATTATAAATAGTTAAAATATTATAATAGAACATCGTACAAACGTGAAAATGATCACACAGTTTATAATGTTTTCGAACAAAATAGTGTGTACCATATGCAACAGGTTTCAGTTTTAAATATTAGGTAATCAATTTTGTACTAAAATTAGGGTCACGATACGTCCGGATTTCGTCCGGACAGTTTTGATTTCAAGTTGACGTCTGAACTCACTCATACTCCGTGCTGGTTTTAGGTTTTGGTTAATTAACGCGCACAAAGAGCTGCACAATGGGCTATTGGCGACGGTTCGGGGCCTATTCCGAAAGAAAGACCCGGGAACGATGCCTCGTATTTTTGAATTATGGTCAGATGACGAGGACAACACCTAAGCTGGCACCTGACGCAACCTCAATAGGCGTCAGGACATTGGACACCGATCAGATTTATCGTGCACCAGTCCCGTCTACACGCCAGTATAATTTGTTGGATACTCTGGACGACTTTCTAGTATTTTTTTAGCGAAGCTGGCAACCCTCCGATCGCAAGATCACTACTTTTTTACTTTTCTTTGTCAAGTCCATTGCACGGATTCGAGCCACCAATCCTCTGATTAGTAGCTGAACGCCTTATAAACTGAGCAACTGGGGCTCCCTTAGGAAAGAGGGTAGTTAGTAAAGAATTATTACACTTACCGAATTTTACTAAATTAAATTATGGTAGGACTAACAATAATGTAATATGCCGCAACAGCATTCTGACTATCTTCTTTGTATCGAGGGTCTTTCTTTCGAGATTGACCCCGAACCGTCGTCAATAGCCCACTGTGCAGCTCTAGTGCGACGTTTAATTAACAAAACCAATCCAAACTCTTTGTATCGAAATAACTGATCATCTGATCATGGTTTTAAAAATACGAAGCATGGACCCTGACCCACCACCAATAGCCCATAATATAGCTCTAGTGCGACGTTGACTAACCAAACCAACTAAATCTCTGTAACAGCCCCCTCCGTAGTGTTCGAGCACTGATCTCTAACTGTAACTTCTGGATAGGGCAAGACAATTTGTTGACTTGAAGCCGATATGGAGGCCGCCATGATGGGACACACTTTTCTTGATACCGCAATATTTCGTATATTTTTCATGTTAAAATACGTCGACATATATTATTTTTGGGTAAGTTTTTTTTATTTTCTTTTTAAACCCATTTTAAATGTAATCTGCTATTAAAATAGGAAGTCATTTAAAAGTCAAAGTAGAAGTAGTTAAAAAGCAAGAGCAAAAACTATCTGTTTGGCAATATAAAAATTAATTCTATAAGAAGAAAATATAATATTTATATATATTTAATACTTCTACAATGCTTTGGTAATAAAAAACACCACTAAATCATTTTTAAAAAAATGTTGGGGCACCGTATGACAGCTTTCAATTGTTTTCAACGCGCCCGTAAAGGAAACAAAGTTTGAGCCTTCCAGCAGTTACAGTTAGAGTTCAGTCTGTTCGAGTGGTAAGAACGTCAAGCTCACAGTTATGGATACCCATCAAAACTTTTGAATAAAGTTTAGCTAGTAATCAGAGGATTGCTAGTTCGAACCCGTGCGATGAACTTAAAGAAAAGTAAAGAAGTAGTGAGGTTTGGTTTGGTTTTGTAAATTAACGTCGCACTAGAGCTGCACAGTGGGCTATTGGTGACGGTTCGGGGTCAATCTCGAAGGAAAGACCCGGGAACACATACACATTCATACATGCACCTCGTTGTTTTAAAACCATGGTCAGATGACGAGGAAACACCTGAACTGGCACCCAACGCCATCAATAGACGTCGGGACTTTGGACCCCGATCAGATTTATCGTGCACCAGTCCCGTATACACGCCAGTATAATTTGTTGGATATTCTGGACGACTTTCTAGTATTTTTGTAGCGAAGCTGGCAACCCTCCGATCGCAAGATCACTATTTTTTTTTTACTTTTCTATGTCAAGTCCATTTCACGGATTCGAACCACCAATCCTCTGATTAGTAGCTGAACGCCTTACCATGTAGTAAGAACCTTAGAAGTAGTAAGATTGCGATCGGTGGATTGCCAGCTTCGCTACAAAAATTCTAGAAAGTTATCCAGAACATCCAACTTATTATACTGGCGAGTATACGTGACTGGTACACGATAAATCTGACCGGGGGTCCGATGTCCTGACGCCAATTGAGGTTGCGTCGGGTGCCAGCTCAGGTGTTGGCCTCGTTATCTGAACATGGTTAAAAAATACGAGGGCAACGTTCCCTGGCCTTTCCTTCGAGATAAGCCCCGAACCGTCACCAATAGGCCTACTGTGCAGCTCTAGTGCTATCTTTTTTAAACAACCAACCATTCCGCCAAAACCGAAGACCCAGGAAAACTGAAAAAAAATTGACTAGGGTAACTATACAAAACTGTCTGGCAGAAGACATTCCTTAGTTTATTAATATCTAAATGTATAGACGATAAATACCAAATTTTTTGGAGGCATCCGTGGCCGAACGGTTAAAGGCGTCATCTGGGAATCCGAGGATTCCTGGTTCGGTCCTAGACGATGGACTTGACAAAGTAAAGTAAAAAAGTAATGATCTTGTGTTCGGAGGGTTGCCAGCTTTGCTACAAAATACTAGAAAAGTCGCCCTGAACATCCGCAAACATTAACGGCGTGTATACGGGACTGGTGCACGGTAAATCAGATCGGAGTTCAAAGTCCCGACGTCTATTGAAGGCGTTGACTGCCAGTTCATTTGTTTCCTCGTCATCTGACCTTGGCTCTAAAATAAGGAGGTGCATGTATGAATGTGTATGTGTTCCCGTGTCTTTCCTTCTTTCGAGATAGACCCCGAACCGTCGCTAATAGCCCACTGTGCAGCTCTAGTGCGACGTTAATTAACCAAAACTACTGTACATCCATCATCTGACCATAGTTCAGAAATACGAGGCAGTGTACCCGGGTCTTTCCGTTAAGATAGGATGGTTGAGATAGATGGGTTCCAGTTCAGGTGTTTCCTCGTCATCTGACCATGGTTCTAAAATAACGAGGTGCATGTATGAATGTGTGTGTGAATGTGTATGTGTTCCCGGGTGTTTCCTTCTAGATTGACCTTGAACCGTCGCCAATAGCCCACTAAGCAGCTCTAGTGCGACGTAAATTAACAAACCAACCAACCTTAAATTTTGGATCCTTTAATAGTAGGTTTGGTTTGTTTAATAAATGTCGCACTAGAGCTGCACATTGGGCTATTGGCGACGGTTCGGGCATATCCAGAAGGAAAGGCCTAGGAACAATGTCTAGTACTTTTGAACGATGGTCAGATGACGAGGACAACATCTGAGCTGGCACCCAACGCTATCTCCATAAACGTTAGGACATTGGATTCCGATCCGATTTATCATGCACCACTTCCGTATACACGCCTGTATACTTTGTTGGATATTTTTAAACGACTTCCTAGTATTTTAGTAGCAAAGGTGGCAACCCTCCGATTTCTAGATCACTACAGCTCTAGTACGACGGTGCAGCTCTAGTACGACGTTTATTAATCAAATCAAATCATACTCGAAGTAAACAACAGCCTACTTTACCTACTTCTCTTCTTGAGAACGTATGGGTACGTCTTTTGGCGACAGCTATATAGCTGTGCTACAAAAAAAATTCGCCTCTAGCCCTGCTATATTGCTTTATAGCTCAGCTACATTATTTTCTTTGATCTTTACCGACAACCGATGGATAGCTCATTTCGAGCTATATAGGTCTTGATTTGGAAGATGTAGCAAAGCTATATAGCTGCTTTTAGGTCTCATTTTAAAAAACTTGTAGCACAGCTATATAGCTGATTTGCTACAGAGTGAAAACCCGGCTTTTTCTTACCGACAAGCGATGGTTAGGTTATTTCCAGCTAAATATCTCCTGATTTGGATTATATAGCAGAACTATATAGCTGCTATTAAGTGGCGTGCGTAAAATTATCAATATTATTGGGGGAGCTCAAAATTTTAAATTTCAACTAAAGGCACTTGCGTAATTTTTTTTTTTTTTTTTTTTGGGGGGGGGGAGTGCTAAAATGTCTCTAATGTTCAGCTGAACTTTGAAAACAGCTGAACTTTGACCTCAAGGTAGGCATGTAGCTAAAATTATTTTTAGGATGGGCATGGACAAAAGAAAGAAAATAGTTTTGTTATTTATTTTCATAGTCCCTTATAAAACTATGTGTATAAAATTCTGTACCATCAATCAGCTAAAAAAATTGACTTTCTAGTACAATATAATTTTCCGTTTTTACAGTGACGGTTTTACAAAATAGAAAAGATTTTATAAATTTCTTTTTAACGTGTAATAATGCTTTGATATTGAATAATAAAAGTTAAAATATAAACTCATATTGGAAGCCACCTCAAAAGCTTCCAAAATTACCTGGAGGAGGTAAATTTGTCCGAATGGCGTCCATATATTTCATAACGAACATGATTGAAAGAGATTTTCTGTCTTGCATGGATTTCTGTTGTATTATAAGTACTTACTTTCCCGAAATGTATAATTTAAGCTACAACTGAACTTAAGTAAGAAATTATACTAATTACTCTTACGTGTGCGAACACAGTAGTTTTTGACACACATTGTTCTTTATATAAAAAGCATTTGAGTGCGAGGTGCCATAATCGACTGCTCGAAGGTTTGCCTGTAGGCACCATAATCGACTTCTCGGAGGAGGAACCAGCTGCTGTCCTGAGTATTCGAAATCTAGAAATCCCAATTGATCGGTGCCATAAATCGACGTCAGGAGTTAGTGTGTGTGCTTAAAACTGTTGGCGAGATGCCGCGAATAACACAATAGTTACAAGGAGAAAATCATGGCATTAGCGCAAAAATTCGGAATCGCGATAAAAATAAAAGAATCGCAACATTAAATAATCGAGACAAGGAATAGCACAACTTAGGAATTAAACATAAATCCATACAGGACGGAAATCTCTTTCCCTACATGTGCATACTGCAATATATGAACGATCCCTCGTACAATTCGGCCATATTTACCTAGATTCAAAATTATCACATATGAGTGGTTAACTTTATCTATGATTTACAACTTTATGAAAAAAAAATTTAAAATATGTTTTTTATTAAATATGTTTTTTTAATATATATTATTCACAGAAATTAAAAAAAAAATGAACAAAATAATTTAAGAATAAATTTAATTTTTTTTGTAAAATAGTAGTTATGTTTCTTCAAAATAGTGCGTTTAAAACATTGAATTCTGAAAAGACATGACATTTCAAATTGTTAGAATTTGATAGCTGATAATTCTTTCTCCCTTCCTTCATTCTTGCATGGGCAAACGAAAGTTATAACCGCCATATAGGCGAATTTTTTTATCCAATTCAATGTATCACACGAAATAACTTATAAAATATTATTCGAATTTCTCCAAAAGCGGGAACACCATTTCAAAATAGTCCCGCGGTTTTTATTTGCCGGTCACTTTAAATGATTACAAGATCATTTTATAGATGCAAAATGTAATTAAAGAACTTTAATTAACGTTAAAAAATTTATACTTTATTTAATAAACTTTCGATAATTTGATTTTTTGATAGATCATACAATACTTTCAATACAGAAATACTTTTAACTTTTTAAACGTGTTTTGATACTTTTTTTAAAATATTCTTTATCCATTATTATGGATGTAGGTAAATTTGGCAGAATCGTGAGAGGGGTTGTCCATATATTTCATAACGCAAAAAAGGGAAGATGTTTTCTGTCCTGCATAGATTCATATTAAATTCCTAACTTATCATACTCCTTGTCGCGATTATTTTATGTTGCGATTCTTCTATTTTTGTCGCGATTCTGAAAATTAGCACCAAGGCCATGCTTTTTTTTTTGTTTGAATTGTGTCAAACGCGGCATCTCGCCTACAGTGTTAAGGTCACATGTACCGTGTGTTAATGTCACAGACTCCTAACTTCGATGTAAGGCTCCGGGCAATTGTTGTCTCCGGCCTTCAGCCTCCGACAACTCAGGATAGCAGCTGGTAACCCCTTTGAGCAGTCGATTATGGTGCTTACAGGCAAACCTTCAAACAGTCGATTATGCCACCTCGCATTCAAATTCTTTGTATTGTAAAGAGCATGCATGTCGAACTACCGTGTTCATACTTAAATTGAGTTTTAGCTTAAATTATATTTGTAGTAAAGAAAGGACCTATAAACAACAGAATTCCATGCAGGACATAAAATATTTCCCCCTACATGTGCGTTATACAATGTATGGTCGACCCCTCGCACGATTCCGCCAAATTTACCGCTGCCAAATTTACCGGCTCCCCATTATTATATACCACAAAAAATTTTAGAATTAAAATATTAAACATAAAATGACATTATCAAGAAAATATTTTTCCAGAAACAAAACAATTAACATATAGGAGTCTATATGATTAAACATTATTACTATATATAAAAAATTTTAAAAAGTGAATTTCTTCAGTTAGCACCAACTATAAGCATTAAAAACTAATGTAAATTAAAAGATTCTTACTTTAAATTTGTTTTCAACATGTAAGTTGTGAACTTTTCTTCTCAAATACATGCTTCATCTCTAACGTACGCTTAACAAAATTATATAGGCACAAGGGCCGCCACTTTAGATTATAATTATAATTTTTAGCTCATAGAACTAACTTTGCTATCATCCCTGAAAACGTACTTCCCATATACCAGTAAAAAAAAGCAGTTTCTGCCTCATTGTCACATTCCAGGTTTACTTTGTTGATTGCTTGAGTCTTCAGGGGACTGCGGGTTTCATCGGACCCGGTATCGTCCTGCTTCAGTGTTGGGAAACCCAGGACAAGACCTAAGGGACTAATGTGTGTGTGAAGAACTGTCGCTCACTCAATTTACATTTCATGGAAGTCGGCGTATTTTGTTCCTCTTTTCTGAGAAAGGAGAATGTGGTCAACTTAACTTATCTGCCGAAGTACTTCGGACGGTCTCTCCGGCTATGTCCTATTGGGAGAGGGCAAGAACACTAGGGGGGGGGGGGGCACGAAGCGCGACCTCAAAACAACTGTCTCGTGTAGACTCGTCAACAACTCGTCTAGAACATCCAACAAATTATACTGGCGTGTACACGGGAATGGTGCACGATAAATGGGATCGGGGTCCAATATCCTGCCGCCTATTGAGATTGTGTCGGGTGCCAGCTCAGAAGTTGCTCACGTCATCTGGCCATGGTTAAAAAATACGAGGCATCATTCCCGGGTCTTTTCGAGATAGGCCCCTAACCGTCGCCAATAGCCCACTGTGAAGCTCTAGTGCGACATTAATTAACCAAATCTACGTTCATGAGCCTACAACCTACGTTAATGAGCCAAGCACGCACTAGTAAGTTTATTGAAATTTATATATGTATACGTATTTTAAAATAAACCTTATAAAAAAATTATAACTTTCAAAGTTCTGCATGAATTTATGCCCAGTAAAAGATTACTTCTAACAAGTTTTGAACAGTAAATTCAATTCACTTTTATACGGACTAATCAAGAAAAATTTCCGATAATAACGACTTCTTCAAAAAAAATTTCAATATTAACTCAAATCCCTTCAAAAGAAAAAGCTCGGATATAAGTTTGTGTACTCCGGCAGTTATTTAAAAACCCCTTTTTGTCTTTTAAATAATCAATTGTTGAGTTCCAAATGAAAGTTTGATTTTTAATAAAGATATTGTCAAAGAACAACTCCTCCCATCTATCATTTAGTGTTTGGATTTCTTTTCTTGTATCGTGAAGCAAGATCGGTTCTGTTTCTTCTCCATCACATACCAAAGGCTAAATGCAACTCCAATCAAATTCTGCAAAAGCGAAAAAAGCCTCGTGATAAATATGAGAAAGATTTTTTGTCGGAATCTCTCGAAAAGGAGGCAGCAGCAGCAGACCAAAGAATGTTGCGTATTGGCTTAGTTCCTCCATATGTTCTGTTAGGGACTGTTTTCCGATTAATCATTCCGAAGGACAATAAAGAACACATTCTTGATGCTCCGGGAGGAAGAAAAAGGAAAAGCGGGAGAAGGAAGAGCGGAAATCGAGGCGAAATTGGCCCGATTGAAAGAATCTGTTGAATCACAGAGAATACAATCAAGGAAATGAAAGCTTCGGACGGAAAGAAAGCCAAGCAGTTTGGATTCTTAGGGGCACCTCCCATATAGCTCCTCTGGGAGTCCAAAAGTTCTGAGGAAGCAGTTCTGGAGAACATTTCAGTCACTGTAAAAACGGTTACGGATGAATTCAAAAGCAACGAGCACATTTGTCAAAAACCGCAACATATTTTGTTCTTCTGGAAATTTTGTGAACTGACGAATATTTTTTGCCATTTTTGATGAAAAATTAATTGGAACGTAATTAACAATACGTTCATCAAATTTGAGTAAACATTATCAATAATAATCAGGCTATTAGATGTATTTAGTTAGTAAATACGTCGATTTATTTGGAACTGATAAAACGAAATCTGTGTATGCCATATTTCAGCAATTTCAAAAACGAAAATTCTTTATTTTTATATTCAAAGAGTCAATTGTTCAGTTTCAAAGAGATTGTGCGGAGAACTTGTCTGTCGAAACTTTTTCGCTTTTAATTTGCGTACATTAAAACGATTCTTTTCGACATCATTCGGCGAAGTTTGTATTCCATTTTTGGATTCGCGGAAAGAGAAACAAATTCTCTTGAAGAAGATAGCTTATACAATGGTGTGCGATAAGTATTTGGGAAGATAGAAAAGTTTCAAGTTAGTTTTTAACTGATATCAAAATATATGCATTGTTGATTACTGGTAATCGATGTACAAGTCTACTGACATTTTAACTGTTTGATTACTGTAATTTGACTTAAACTATATTATGTCTGCATAAGAAATCGTTATAAAATGTAATAAATTGTCTAAAGTTTGTATACTTTGCATTGCATGAAATAAGCTGAATAATTATAGAAGATTATTAATTGAGCAGAGCGGAAGAATTAATGAACTATTGCGTAATATTATTTCGGTAACACTGAATGCTCAAAAAATTGGAAGTCTCAAATTCATCATCATTGGTGGTTTCGTGATGTAATTATCCTCACAAACGACTTTTAAGCACAAAACTGTCAATTTAGAAAGTACATTTGCTACAAATTGCAATATAAAGACTGATTAAATTTCATTGCCAACCAGGTTACTTTGGTTTGACAATTATGTCGCAGTTTAGCAGTAATTCAAATACAGATGAATTTTCGACCCAAAATGTTCCGCCACTTGATAATGATCCCAATATTTGATTATTTCAAAGAAATATATGCACTAATATGGTTTAGTTATCAGAGAATCATGGATGTTTTGAGCACATGAAACTAGGTAAAGGGTATACGGCTAGTGTCCAGAAAGAATTGACTGCCATGTTGAGTCAATTACATCAATATACTTCTGAAAATAAACGACAATTTTTGAGCTGGAAAAGTTGAAAGCGAAAAAGGTATGCTCACAAAATCAATGCATCCAACAACTTTACGATGACTCGTTTGCTGCGATTGCGGAGCAAAATGTGCAGGATATGCATCACCAAACTCCAGCCAAAAAGCAAACACGTACGAAATTTCCTACAAAACAACCTGAACAAGTAGTTCTTATTTGCCCTAATTAAGGCACGACTGAAATATAAAATATTCATGGAGTTTAACTTAAACATCCAAGTTAAATCAATACGTAACATGGTTAAAGTGAATTAAAGATTTGCTGCAATACTAAAAAAAAAAAAAGAAGTGGATATTTTAAGAGATAACTTGGCATAGTCTAAAATGAATGAGACTTTGTGACACCGCGTCAACGAAATCCGCTGATTATAGTCTACAACATCTCGACTAAATATGATCAGGATACTTTATTACTCGAGTTAGTGGATCAAAACCCAAGTATTGGCAATAACCATCTTAAATTTCAATTTCCTATAAAGAGCAGAAAAGTAAATTTTATTCACTGGGTTTTTGAAACTCAAACTTAAATCTTTAAAAGTGTTATGCGAAACCAGAAGTTATTCTTGGAATTGTTGGAATGTTCAACATGCGCCAGAGGAGAATCATCGATAGATTTGGTAATCAAAACATTGATGATTTTATAGACTACTTCACAACTTACTTCTATTTATAAGAAAATGCTTCAAAACAACTTCTATGGAAACTCTCACTGTTCTATTGAGAGTTTTGCCATTGAACCTTCAGGCAAAATTTGCCAAGGTTAAGTTTGAGGCGAAGAACATGAATTCCGAAATGTCCTTCTATGCACTTCGTATACAACATGAAGATATACTGGTTCAAAAATAGGATCAATCCACATAAACTAATGTCTCTCCCTCTTAATCAGAAATTTCCAAGTAATACATAATACGAAATTTTCACAGATGGCTCGAAGACTGAACAGACCGACATGATCTACAATGTAGGCTGTACATATGGTGATTCTAACAATGTTACTTTAGTTCATTTCCAAACCATCATACTCTCGGACACTGCGACAAGTCTATGCAGCGGAACCGTATGCATTAAGCCTTGCTTTATTTGGGTTTATAAACACTTTGATAATACTGACATTTGTTATATTTATTCTGATAACAAAGCCCGCTTTCTTAGCCTTAAAAGACTAGACGAGCATCATAACTTGGTGATTGAAATGAAAACCACTGCGTTGAAGTTAAAGAACATATCTAAATTGAAAATTTTAATAAATGCTTCGCTGAATGTAATATCCTATTGAATACATTATGTATTTAATATTTACAGGTATTATAAACATACCACGAAATATGTAATACTTGTCGGTATTTCTCATAATACATGGAGGTACTACAGTAATAGGAGGTATACACACACACTGTAAAAAAATGTTCAAAAATGAGTATATGGATGCAATATTTTATTTTTAAGTATAATTGGTTCGTAATTGAACATTGAACGTACTCAAAATTAAATTACCCCAAGTACTCAAAAATGAGAACATTTAGATACATTCATTTTAGGTATTATAGATTACCATTTAAAAAATGTGTAATAAACGTACATTTATAATTCTAAAATATTTCGTGCAAATATTTCGAAGAATAAAAGTTATGAATTCCAACTTCAAGAATTATATCTCGTGGTGGAGGTATATAACCGCGTGCTTCGTTCACGTTGCTGTTTTAGGCGAATGGATACATCAAAACACAACAGCGGCCGCCGCCATTAAAAAGGTCAGTGAAGTTTTTGTTAAAATTCTTCCTTTATACATGTAAATGCATTTAATATTTTTTTAATTAAAACTTGCAAAGCGTACGATGTTACAAGGGACTGGTTTTATCATACGCACAAGGCATTTTGGCCTCGCAATTTCGGGAATAGATTGTTGGATGTTATTCGAAGATTGTTAAGCCGGCGCCACATATGCGGTATTCGCCGAATACCGAGCTACTCGCCTTAACCCGAGCGACTCACCATAACCCGAGCGATTTACTATTACTTGCTCGGATTACAAAAACCTGAGCAACTCTGCTTCTTGCGAGTATACTTGCCGATTTCAGAACATTTATTCGCAGTAGGAAGCATGGCCGGATTTAATAAAA
The DNA here is from genome assembly GCA_963932185.1 of Troglohyphantes excavatus. Lineage (NCBI taxonomy): Eukaryota > Metazoa > Arthropoda > Arachnida > Araneae > Linyphiidae > Troglohyphantes > Troglohyphantes excavatus. Next base: position 65,453,614 of record OZ010676.1, on the reverse strand, counting down.
ATATAAATATAAATTTTGATAAAAATAGTATACTACAATATTTTTATGATGGAAAAATATTCTATTTTATTAACAGATTTGTACAATATAAATATATTCTAAAACTTTTATGTTTTTAAAAACGTATTTTTAATTTGTGATAATTACAATAAAAAATTTTTTAATTGGAAATCATTTTTTTTTTGTTTTACATTTTTATTTTGCTCATAGCCATTTGCGAGTGCAATATTTTATTATTATTTTCATAGATTCCAGAATGCCATGCACATGGAGATTCCTTGAAACCGTTGAGATTTTGTAGCATAGAATATTGAAAAATTACAAAAAACAGTGTATCCTAATTTTGTTGGTACACTTAAAAATGATTTAATTTTCCGTTCTGGAATATATATTTTCCCTCTCAATATATTTGCTTTAGCGATAACGATAATAAAATACAAACGATAATCAGTTCGAAAAAGTTTAAGTGTTCTGGCAACATTTTTCACCGAATATTTCGCATTTTGACAATTGAATTTGCATGCTACATATAAAAATTTCTTTAGTGTCAATCCATTTTTTAACTAAGTATAAATAATGGACTTTATGCACGTTGACGTTGTCTTGGGGATCTGGTTTTTATTCCGTATCTTTTAACATATTGAAATTATCGTTTGCTTTTTTCTTAGCCAATGTACTAACGATTATTTGTTTACAAGATATAATATCGACACCAGGTCAACAAGAGTTCATTAAAAAAATTATATTAATATTCGACAGTGAATACTATTCAAAATTTGATGTCGAGATTAAATGTATAAAGATTGACACTTTGCTTTTGTTTATCCATTTTCGGAAAAATTTCTATCGTTAATTACTGTTTTATTGGTATTTTAGCAATATGGCCCGGCGTTACTCGTAGTAAAAGATGCGCGATTTTTGTGTTTGTTAGCGTAGCCACCGCATATCACTCTCTGTGCACTGTGTAAAATAAACTTTATCAAAATCTAGATTTATTCAATTATTTTGAGTAGTTTTCGAAATACCTAGTACTTTTTTTTTAATTTTTACGTTCATGACTTTACATGCTATTGCAATTGATATTTAAAGTGATGTTTTTGTAAGAAAAAAAATTTGTTATATTAAAATTCCTAAATTTTAAGGATTAAAAAAGCCTTTACGAATATAGCCTTATAATATCATGTCGATAAAAATGAAGTATTCAGCAACAATAAAAGTAAAATACTTGGCATTGTTGCTTCAATGTCAATAATGTTGAAAACTTATATTTTTTTAAACGTTTGAAATTTTTTGTATAAAAATTAACCAGTGGGGTGCCAGCTCAGGTGTTGTCAAAGTAATTTGACCACGGCTCACAATGACAAAAACAGTGTTCCCGAATTTTTCTATGGGGATAAAACCCGAACCGCCGCTCGTAGTTTATTCTGTAACTTTAGTGTGACATCAATTCAACCAAACATATCTTATATAGATTTAAAATTGACGTATTAAGCAATACCGATAACTAATATCTAAATAAGGTTCGTTTATCAACGGAAACCTCGCTAACAGAGGAAGATATGCTAACTGCTACGCCTGATTCCTCGTATGTTCCACGTCCGCTCTACGTACATGCTTTGCTTTAGTTCAAGATTTTACACGAATCCTCGCCAAATTTCCTTTTATAACAATCGTGCTTCATTTTACTATGTTACAGTATCAGAATGTATCACCTTAAAGAATAGCTGGTTTTAAAACTGTTTCACATCAAAACCACATTTTATTTTTCAACTCAAGATTCTTCAAAACGTTTAAATCAATGACATTTCATTTCGAGGTTTTAAAATACTATTTAAATATTTTCATATTTTTGTGTCTTCATCAGAACAGTTAAATGCAAGAAATCTAAACGAAAAAAAAATGAAATTAATTAATAAATAAAAAAATAATCTGAACAAATAATTTAGTAAAATTCACAACTTAATAAACGAAGGAATTGTTTTAAGTAGACGAACTAAACAAGTAAATATACGATAAAAAAAAAGCTCAAAACACCAAAAGTTTTTTAAAGTTTGAAACTTTAGATCATCGGCTGGACCAAATTTATGTCAAACGTGCTATTTATAGAAAGTTATAGTGTCGGAATCGGTTATCCTAAAAGCGTAAAATGTTGTTTCTATCATGACTACTATGTCCCTACACACACCCTTTATAGATAGTTTTAAAGACGTTTCATGACAAAACTCCATTTTATTTAGGTCGTGAGACTTCAAACCGTTTAAACACATATAGTACTCGAAAAACTCGAATAGAAATGTTAAAATAATATCTTCATTTTTTCGCATCTGCATAAAAATAGTTAAATGCTTCAAATATATAAATAAGTAATAAAATGAAATAATTTAATTGATAAATAAATGAAATAATTTTATTGATAAATAAATTAAATAAGTAAATGGAACACAAATATTTAAGTGAAACACAAATATTTAAGTGAAACACAAATATTTAAGTGAAACACAAATATTTAAGTGAAACACAAATATTTAAGTGAAACACAAAAATAAATGTATAAACTAAATAAAAATTCTAAAATAACAACACAACAAACACCACGATATATTTTAAAGTCAAATTGATACGAAAAGAACAATATTCCCTCTTTAAATAAAAAGAAAATAGTACTATATTGATAGTAAATGGTAATTGGCTATCAAAATATAGAATAAAATATCGATAGCCAATCACCATTGAGCTCGCTTCGAGATGTGTTCCATTTTCCCGAAATGAGTGGGAAACGCAATTATTCTATTTGCTCGCTTTAACCCGAGCGAAGTTGCTCGTGATAAGGCGAGCACTTTGTAGTGTGGTGCTGAAAATCGTCGAAACGCGAGCGACGCGGCACTTGCCGAATAGCCAGCGACACATCCACACATGCGTCTTTAGGCGAATATCGAAGGTTTCGTTGCTCGGGATTCGGCGAATACCGCATATGTGGCGCCGGCTTTAGATGAATAGATTCGCAGATGTTACGAGCATTTTCGATAAAAAAAAGTTTAAAAAGCCGAAGCATTATAGCCTGAGATTTTTATTGTACGAACCTCAATCTTAAATAGTTAAATTGATTGATTTTTTATAAACAAAACTTGATTATTTAGAAAACAGAATTTGTTTTACCTAGTATAATGGAACTTTTAATGTTATGAAATAACCGATTTATTTTGCTCATTAGATTTGTATGTATATATATATATATATATATATATATTGTTTTCCTTTAGTGCATACTACTGTTCTAGTTTCAGCTCATGTGCAATTTCGACTTAAGCCATTACTTTATTGGATTTGTAGTTTTTTGCATGTTAGGGGGCCCCCAAATTTCTACTGTGCCAAAAGCAATGTGTCGTTGCCTGATCACAAAATCGACTGTTCATTTCACCATTGTTCAAAACTGCGGTGCAATGTTCCCAGGTTTTTCTTTCCAGATAGAACCCGAACCATTGCCAATAGCCCATTGTACAGTTCTAGTGCAATGTTAATTAACCAAGCGCTACTTTATTTGTTGTTGTTTTGGTTGATGAATTAACGTGATTGTTTTGCTTGATGAATACACTCGTAATTTTGAACCATGATTATATGACAAGGACAACACCTGAGCTGGGCACTATATGCTCATGGGCTACGTTCTGAGCCCTTTCCCCTTGAGGGCTACCCCAATGGGGAAGAGCAAAATTGGTTCCAGTCTGGGTGTGAAACACCTGAGCAGGTATCTCATGAAACCTGATTAAGCGTGAGTGTTTTACCCCAGATCAGATCGCTACACTCGTATGCTAATAATCGAGAACCCATTCCTCTGGGCATGGGTCCAATGTGTTAATGGCTGGCCACGCCCCACACCAAATTTTTTTTTTGGATGTGCCCTATTAAGAACAAGAAATGTCTTTTTAAGAAAATAGGGGTTCCCTGTTCTTGCCCCTTTTTATTTCTAGAGTGAACACTACGATATTGTTTACAGTTTAAGTTTCAATTATATATGGAATTATTTTTGTTTAAATTGAAATTTAACTCAAACTTTACTTTATTTTTCAGAAAAGCCTAATATTTATATTGAAGATTAACTCTATTTTAACACAGAATGAGTTAGTAAATATTGTAGCATAATTTGTGAATACAGTTTTTAAAATATTTCAATTTTTTGTAGCAATAATAGAAGAAATGCTGTGCTCCTGGTTCCCAATCCATTAAGGGAGAAGACGAGCTTGCTGCTTCACCTTACTGGGCAACATGGTCATCAGTTTCCTGTTCATCTATCGTCCCCTGCAGACGGTCCACAAGAAGGCCGACTGCAAGATGTGGCTGGCATGACATTTGTAGGGCTTTGCCCATTTCAGCTGTCATTCGGAATTGAACAGTGGACCTTCTGCCTGGCATGCCGATACTCGTGTTCAAGTGGGATTATCTGGTTTATGAAGTCACTCCTGCAGTATCCCCTTCTTAGTGAGTCGGAAGGAGAAACGAATGATGGAGACGTCCGTGATGAGCAAAATTATGCACAATGTGTGACTCAATTAAATGTTGTTTAGTTGTTTTCAAAATAACAGTTCTCGTAGTCAGAAAAAAAAAGTGACTGTTCAATTTTTTTATAATAAATTATTCAGTAATTTCTAATGTAAAGATACGTTTTAAAGTATTTTTAAATATGAGTGTAGAAATATATTTGGAAATTAATTTTGTTCACACTAACATAAATTTCTTCCAATACGTTACTTGGCAGGAATCACAAATGTAACAGTTGATCAAATCTTGAAAATCTTAAGTAAATTAATAATTAATTTTCTCAAGAAACAAATTAAATTTTTGTACAAAACATATTTGACATTCATCAGATTTGGTTGTATTGCGTTCTAAAATATATTTTAGTAATCTTTCAGCCTATATTTTAATTAAAAATAGTAAAGTTATGACATTACCATATCCCTCACATTTAAGAAGATTGGCAAACTTATGTAATGTGTGTGTATGTTGAATTGAAACTTTTATAGGTAATCAATCAAAATTTAAAAATATTATTTCTGTTTAATACAGTACATACCATCAAAACATTTAGAAATAATTGACTGAAACAAAATTCTTTATTTTCTACTGTCCTTGTAACGGTAATATTTGTCTGTTGATATTCAATGTGCGTGCGTGCGTGCGTGCGTGCGTGTGTGCGTGTGTGTGTGTGTGTGATTTTCTCATTGCATTTCATGCCACAAAACTTTTTTTAAAGAATAATTAGTTTTCAAAGAAAGTAGCATTATACTGTCTGTCCACACTGTCTGTGTCTCGGTTACAATAATATATATATATATTTTCAAAACACAAATGCCTGAATGTGGTTTTAAACAATCGCAAAGTTCCATAAAAATCTGAACAGTTTACTGTATGACTATTTGACCCATAGCCGTATACTAATCCCCTTTGTCCTTGTAAAATTGATGTAAATCCACATGGTTTTGTACTATAATCATGTACAAAGACCTTCCATAGGTATTATTTTTCTTAATTTGTGTAATATTTTTAGACTGCTTTGTTAAATTTTTAATATGTAGAGTAGATATAGAGATAATTTTTACATAGAAAACCCATTTGTGTAAACGTAATATCAAAAATATTTCCCAAATTAAGAAAAATAATACCTATGGAAGGTCTTTGTACATGATTATAGTACAAAACCATGTGGATTTACATCAATTTTACAAGGACAAAGGGGATTAGTATACGGCTATGGGTCAAATAGTCATACAGTAAACTGTTCAGATTTTTATGGAACTTTGCGATTGTTTAAAACCACATTCAGGCATTTGTGTTTTGAAAATATATATATATATATATATATATATATATATATATATATATATATATATATATATATATATATATATATATATATATATATATATATATTATTGTAACCGAGACCTTATTTTAGTAAAAATGAACCCACTTTGTTAATAATTCAGCAATATTATCTGTATACATCTCCTTATAAAACAACACTGGGTGTGTACTTGACATTTAATCCTTAGCAGCACACTATTGCTTTTATTATTTGAGGTAAGATTGCTGTTAATCGCCGTAGGTTTTCATGTGTCGTAGGGTGCTGAAGGTCATTTTGATCTGTTGGTCATGTACTATTGATAATATTTTAACATATTAAGCAATATTTTTCTTACTTTGTATAATATATTTGATAATTATATGACATTTTAACAATAATGTGAAGTATTTTATGATAATTATACACACTTGCCCCCCTATGTCAGTTTATGTATGTTGGTTGTTAAATCACTAACATGGAATAATTTGGCAATATTTTGTAGCATATTCAATTAACAATTGTACTTAATTAAAGTTTTTTATAATAACTTATGTTAATTTCTTTGGTAAATATCAATATTTTAACTAATGTGTCACGCGTAAGTCCATTATTTTAATACATGTCATATATTTTTTTTATCCATTATTTGATACAATTTAAAAAAAAAGTATGTGCCATTTTCTCTATTTCGCAAATATTTGAGTTAATTTGTTAAACATTTAGAATATGTGTCAACATTTTAGTAGAAATATATACATTGGTTTCCCTTATACATTTGTATTAATACATTTATATCTATACTTTGATAATATTTTTTATATCTATAGTAGTATTTTCTGCTTCTGTGTCTATATGGGGCTAGTACGCTCCGTAGGGCCATATGGCTTTGGGTGGATACGGGTAAAAACCTTATGATGAGTAAAATTTTACACTTAAACTTTGTGAATCTTGACATGTCTACTTTGCAATGACTTGACAAGATGTGTTTAAGTAACATGGTAAAAAGGTAATTTTTAGTTTACACAACATGTCAAAAAAGGTAATTTTTGTAAACGTCATTATTCAAAAAAGGTAATTTTTAATTTACATAACCCGTGAAAAAAGGTCATTTTTCCATAGGATTACATGTTACGAAAACGTAATTTTTATTTTATGCAACATGTCAAAAAAGGTAATTTTTAAAAACGTCATTATTCAAAAAAAGTAATTTTTAAAAAACGTCATGAATGAAAAACGTAATTATTAAAAAAGGTAATTTTTGTAAACGTCATTATTCAAAAAAGGTAATTTTTATTTTACATAACCTGTGAAAAAAGGTCATTTTTCCATAGGATTACATGTTACGAAAACGTAATTTTTATTTTATGCACCATGTCAAAAAAGGTAATTTTTAAAAACGTAATTATTCAAAAAAGGGAATTTTTAAAAACGTAATTCTTCAAAAAAGGTAATTTTTTAAAAAAAAACGTCATGAATAAAAAACGTAATTATTAAAAAAGGTAATTTTTGTAAACGTCATTATTCAAAAAACGTAAATTTACATAACCAGCATATAATAAGAGCTAACATTTTTATTCACAACACTTACATTGGTTACAACAATAATCTCATTTTATAAATACTGCATATGTTTAAAGAAATCAGCAGGAAAACATATTTTATTCAAGGCTTCCATTACACGTTTGACGTTCATGATCAGTAAAGCATCGTCTGTAAATTGATTATCAAAAGGTAAAGTCATACAATCGTGATTAAACTGAGACGGATCGTGCAATTCACAGGTCTCACAATGAAACAGGTCATACACATTGGATTTAACTTCCTCTCGTAACACAGTGAGTAACTCTTCAAGCAAGTTCACATCCGTATCCCATGGTTTAGTGCAATACATGATAATTTAAGAAGGTAACACCGTTTCAAAGAGGGTACGTTTCAGAGATTCACAAATATCGATAACAATTTCTCGCAGTTTCACAAGATTATGATAATTTATTTTCACACATGTATCTTTCAAAGTAAAACTGTTATAGGGAAAGAGTTGCTTTAACATTATTTCACCCGTATTGGACAACATGAGAAGCTGATTGTTACATACCACACTGGACTTGGTGTATTTGGTATCCACAGCAAAAAAATTATGTTGAAAGTCTTGGGTAGTTCAAGTGGTTAACACAACCCCATCAGGGGGGTGTAGCATACACGACCACTATCGTATTGACGAATGTCCAAGTAGAGTTTATAGTTCAACTGAATTTACAGCTTTTCTGTACCGACCGCTGCCCACGGGTCTTTTCATAACAGTGAAGTTAATCGAAAACTCTTCATCCAAAAACAATGGTATCCTTGGTATGCAATACGGTCTGAATACGGGAAAGGATAGTCTCCGCAGTAAAATCAGATACCCTTGTCAAAGCTGTAGAAATAGGCCTATCCAGCTGTTCCGATATGAGAACCATTCTGATAAGGTCCTTTGGTTCTAAATTTGCAGTGATACGTTCAATAATGATAGTAAATAATTGTCGAACTATTTCAATGACGGACCCCAAACTAGATCCGCTAGTACCTTCAGCAATTTATCTGTGTCGAGCATGGCACGGTACTCCATTTGTAGAGTTTTGAAGGTTTTATTTTGCCTACGAGTGTGCTCCGTCAGGACAACAGCATCCTTCAGCTGAAAAAAAAATGTATAAGAAGACAATTTAATTAAAAAACCAGGTTATACATTGTAAAGGTATTCATCCAAATACTTACATTTTTAGGGGCTTGTACGTTAAGAGAACTCCAATAACCATTCCGTGAGATACCACTACGGGAAGGCCCAGTTCCAACATATGAAGGTCCTGCTTCAATATTCACACCGGATCCATACTGCATTGGATTTTCAGCAAAATTTTGTGTGATGAGACCCATCAACTAAAAAATAAACAAACAATCATAGATCAAACTTCGTTTTACATTCAAAAATATTTTCACATAACTCGTAAAAACGGATAATTACCTCATCGACATCTTCATACAGGCACACCTCGGACACATCGTCTAATGTATTCCCATCAAATAGTATAGACGACTCACTCCGCGGCTCATCCACGTCACTACCGTGTAAAATAATAGTAACGATTGAATAAATACTTTGTTATAGAAAGTTAAGATTCGTTGATCAAACTAATAAAATCATTTTTAACTCTCAACTAAGGAGATAAATAAAGCACATTTGTAGAAAAGAAGCCTTGGCAACATAAACATTTTAAAATCATATGATAAAAATTAAGTAAATCAGTAGTTTAAAAAATTATCTTTTCATTACCATGTGTAATATTAAAAAATTAAATCAATCCTAATATAAGTAACAACATGTGGTACAAATCTCGTCTTATTTCAGCACATGGTACAATTCTCATCTTATTTACGTACAATTAATAATACTATATTAAAATTCATAACTTTATGTTTTATTACAAATAAAAAGACACTTACTTCTGAAAGTTTTCTTTACATGTCTACGTTTCTTTGCAATTAGTCAAAATCACCATTTCAAAAATTATTAAAACTAATAATTTCCATTACTAGATGGCGACACTAACATTTTCAAAAATATTAAACCCGTCTTTAAAACTAATCAATTATACACCTTCCCACTCTCAATGACGTCACGGATTGTTCCAATCATGTTTTGAGCCAGATTGTAAAAAATTCTTTCACTTTTCTCCACATTGGACCACACCTAATACTAAATACACAACTCTTTCAAAAATATTAAATAATTATTTCCATCACTAGACGGCGACTCTACCCTCTTCAAAATATTAAACCCGTCTTCAAAATATTAAAATTAATAAATCCATTACTAGATGGCGCCACTAACAGCCCACATCACTGTAGAATTCAATCCGAGGCCCGTTGCCATCGGTTCCCCCATGACATCGCTCTCGACCAATAGGGACGAAGACATCGTTCCCTTACGTCACAGCACGCGTTGATTCTTGTTCCTTCTAGGAGATTCCAGAATGACGTCACGACCAACCCCTTCACAACAGAAGCTACTCAGTGACGTCACGACCCATCGTACACGACCAATCGTACACGACTTCACTTATACCATTAAAAACAGATATCCCCAACATTCCCCATAGCTTGGTCAGTTAGATGCTCGTCTGCCACGGAGAAGGTCCGTGGTTCGATTCCCGGTCTCGGCCAAATATCCATTTTAATCAGAAAAAATAAAAAATTCCAGAAAATATTAAAGTAAAATGAACTCACTAACATTCTCCAATTAAAAATAATTAACTAAAATTCTCCAATTAAAAATAATTAATTAAAATGGCCGCCTTAGAAAGTATGACGTCACACCTTCCCCAAAATGGCGTCCCCAGAAACCCTCCAAGTTGCGATGACGTCATCCCAATCCCCCCTCTACGAGTCCGAGTTTGATTGACAGGTGGCCACGCCCCTTTCTATTGTATTCCCCCGGCGGGGGTGTATACTACTTTCAGGATAGTTTTACATAATTTTGAGCTTTGATAAAATACATTTTTTTAAAAATATGTGGTTTTTAATTGGAAAAACTAATTATTTTCATTACTTTTAAGTTAAAAATGACATTTCTTGTAAATTATTTCTTCGAAGTTTAAACGTTTGCTTTAGTGGATGTAAAACTATGTATATTCATATGAAATTATAATATCACACATTGATTTTTTTTGTTTGGATCTTGTAAATAACTTTTATTTACGCAGTATTTTTTTATTACATTTCATGTCACAAAACATTTTTAAAAATACTTATATTTATAGTAATTACTGTTTCAAAAAGAAGAAAGTAGTATTAAACTGTCTACCAAATATGAAATAAAAAAATATTTGAATAAAAAAAATAAAGCCAATCTAAATATCATGGAAAAAGCCGTCATGTAATCTTCACAAGAGATTTACTCCCCTTAAATCCTGAAACCTGCTTTTCGGCTTAACATGAATAATAAATTTGAATTGGGAATATTTTTCGCAGTATAAATTAAAATGTTCATGTCAAGAAACTGGTTTCTATCAAATGCAAAATAATGACTAATATCCCATAAAAACTTCAGTGATTCTGACATGAAAAATACTACCAAATAAATATAAGTTGAATAAATATATTTGTTACTTAAATAAAAGTTGTGAACCTAGGCCTGTGCCTATTGGTAACTCATACCTTGTTTCCACCAGCACCTGGGATTAGATCTTCCGTAAAAAATTCATTTCCGTACTGGGACTCTACTGAAGACTCACCCGAATTGCTCCTTTCTCCACTGTGGGATGTATTCCGATGTGTATTTGGCTGAACCGTTCACAATACTCCATCGTACAGCACAGTTATTAATTCACAGTCCCTCAGCTAGTCGAGATTGGCAGAAACAACAATTTTTTCCTTTGTCTTCAACCGTATAACCAACGCAAACAGCGGAACTGAAATACTATTCGAAAAACCGTTGACCCCTCCGTCTAACTAAATCTCTCCGAGTAAAGTAAGATCGTAGGAATCAAAAAGCCGAGTCAGTGTGGTTTCGTAATTCTCCTCGTGGGCGCCAATAAAATCCCATAAATAATGAAGTGGAGCTGAAGAAGTTGTAAATACTGTCGCAATAAATTGGATCGAAATCGGAAGCGTATGCCTTTCGGTTCGATGGCATATTATGCAGGTTTCTGGCATATTAACAATCAGTCTGGCATACGAAAGGCATACACGCGGCATATTAATATTTTTGTCTCGGGTTGTATGATTAACAATGATTAAAAAAAAAGCCTGACAAATTGTTTTTCGGTGCATCGTGCTTCGTTCCTAAAATATGTTTTTTTTTTTAACTCAACTGTGTTTTTTGTGTAAAAATTAGATAACAGGTTAGAAAACACGGCAGCTACATAGTTATTGGAATTCCTGGTGAAAGGTAGGAGGCAGCAAGGGAGGAACATCGGTATAATCAAACTCTGACCTTAGAGAACACCAGTGCTGTGTTTTTTCTTGGAACGCCCCCCCCCCCCCTCTTCTCGCCCATATGCACGGTCGTATGTTCACCACTGCTCGATTGGACAATGTGTGGGCTACTGATCTGCATTACGGAGGCACCTTTGGTATGATGAAATCCTGGTCCAGCATTTTTCTTAATTGGCAAATTGGATTTTTTTTAAGTAGCGTACTTTTCTGATCCACCGCCATTACTGTCTTCAACTCACCTCTAATGAGTTTAGCAGGAACAACAGTCTTTTTCTTGGTTTTCTACTGTCACTTTAAAAAACCGTTGGCTAGCACACTCCACCTCACCACACACGCTGCAAGTTACAACCAGTTAAAGGAATGTAAATGCCGATTTCCGGGTTGCTTCTCTCCTTATATAACAATATATTATATATAACAATATACAAAAAAAAATTAAATGATAAAAAAAGGTTTCCCATAATTATATTATTTTTAAATTCCAAATAGTTTGAAACTGCACAAAATTTGTGGCAACAAAAATTGAAATAAGGGTCATTTCTAAACCTAGCTCATACGATGAAACAATTTATTGGTTAAATAAATCTTCTATACTGAAATAGTAATGACAAAACTAGCTTGGTTCTTCTAAATACGGAAAACATAAAAATCAATAAACGGTTGGACTTCTTTTTGAACGAAATAAATGTAATATTAAGTAGTCACAGGCACAAATAAAAATTTTATAAGAAATTTTTCCACTTGAATTATTAAGACATCTCACCTTTCCGAATTAGTATCAAAGTTGAAATCTAAATGCAATGTTAACACTCTACACTTTTCCTCTTTAAAAAAACTTTTGCCTTTTACCAACGACAAAATAGAACTGGACCATAATCTTACTTCTACAATTTACAACGGGGGGTGCTTTGTCTCCAGGACCATAGACCTACTCTTTGCATATTAGGGTGGAGTGAAAAGGGCGAAAAAAAAAAAATTTCAAATTTTAGTGTTTCCTGACCCAACGAATGGTGCCATTTGGTGAAAAAATCACTGTGAAAAAATTTAAGCGGAATCGTTCATCATCTTCAGGTTCTACATTGAGATATAAAATATAATATTAAAGTCAAACAGTAGAAAAAAAAAAATTATTTTAATTTAATTTTTACAATATTTTATTTTCAGATTAAAAAACGGTTCTAATTATTAAATAATAGACATGAACATATTAACACACATTATTTTCAGATTTCACACGTGGTCCAAAAAATTTCATCTTGGTGTCAAATTTCGGAAGTTCGTGACTTTATTCCGCTGCGAAGTATCCATCCCCGACGGCTTCTACACCACACGTTGCCAATGATGCTTGTGTTTCCAGTTTCACATGCCTCACCACTGCTTGAGAATGGCTTCTCTGTTCAAATTGTGAACCATTTCTGATAAATCTTGTTATGTCTTCATCGCTGAAATTCGTGGTAACTGGTGGTTCCAAAGGATTGTCATAGTGAATCATCTCGAAATAGTCATTTGCTTTTAAATTCAAATTGGGGAGATTAAATTATCTTATTTTCCTCGTTGAGTCAGTTTTTCTTGATTTCAGTATTCTTCTGAAGCCAAGTTCTCGAATGTGTGCTCGTTCATTTAGCATCGCTAACAGAATATTCTCAGAATGAGCAAAATAACAGTTCCTCTGAATAAATTCGTGAACGATTGTCTTAAAGTCTTCTGGAAATAATGAACTTTTTTTTTATCATTCCATTAAGGGGACGTGTTCCATGAGTGGCATTCGGGATTTTCATTATTTCAAACCAGGATGGCACATAAACTTTCATAACATATTATACCATGAGCTTAAAGTCTCATGGAGCATCATTATTGGTTTGGCGGTCGATACGTAAAGGCAAAGAATTTTGTTGGCTGAAGTGAGCCATCTTGAGTGAGACATCTTCCTGGGTCTTCTGTTTGCTAATTCTGGAAGGCATACGCCCAATGATACTGCCTAGAAATGTCGAAGAGGTGTTTTTGGTCTGTACTGAGTTCTTTTTTGTAAATTTCGGGAAAAGCAACTGGAATAGAGACAAAATTTGCCACGGCAAGAGTTTTGCATGTTTTCATAGATTTGCCTATTGTCGCGGAAAACTCTTGTGGTCGAGACGTATTTCGGTCCTAAATAAACAGAACCAGGTTCTGACAAGAGCGTAATATGCTCTACTACAGCTGTAGTCCTGTAGTATAAGAATTCCCTTTCTTCTCATACATAATAGTTTTGTCATTTCTTCCATTGAAGTAGAGGGCATACAAAAATTGCGGCATTTGTGTAGAATCTAGCTGGGACCGTAACTTTCGACGCTCTGTCCTCAGCTTATTCCTGTCGATAAATTTAGCCGGAATATCTTTAGATACAATCCCTACATCATGAAGCACAGATGACGCAATGACAGCAGCTGACCTATCTGATATTCCTGTCCTATCACAAGCAACCGCTAAATGCAGCAAGGATATTTTCATCTAACTTGTCTTGGATGTTAAGGGAGTTTTATCATCAGTTGCTTTCAGACGTTTGGCTTCGAGGCTAACGTAATCGTCATCATCTTCAGGGATATCTTCTAATTATGAATCATATCCTAGAATGGCGTTCGCTGCTGAATGAATGTAATAGACTTAGAAAAAGCTTTAGTTTTGCATTATCTTGCTTTGGCCTCATGGTTTTGCCTTTTATGTTGTTTTTTTCTTATACGCTTCAATTTTCGGCTTACAGAAATGTCTATCTACCCTATTGCCATTTTCTTACAAGCCTTTGACCTGTTAAAAAATTTCGCTCCATATGAGGAATCTTTAAAGAACACTTGCATTGTTCATAATTCAAACATTTGCATGAAGAAATATCAAACGAAGTACTATTTGTCTGGTCGAAGAAATATTTCCTAATTTTGTTAACCCCCTTTCGAGATTTTGATATTTTCATATTTTTATACTTTTCATTGTAATTTCTTGTAAGTCGAAAAATTTCTTGATGACTTATACTACTGGCAAGGAGACTTTCTTCCAAATTCTTGAAATATCCCAAGAAACAATTTCGATGATATCTTTGACTGAAGGATTTTTCTTATTCCCCTTTCACAATAAATAATTTTTGATCCAGAGGAAATGCTTTATTAAATCAGCAAACGTGGGTAAAACTGTCCCAGAAAATGGAATCCACATGACAACTATGTCATGGTAAAAATAGTTATCAGAATAGAACACGTGCTGCCATCTATTAAAATTAAGTAAATTTGCTTTTTATGTAGAGTACGAAAGTAATTTATAGCGCTAACATCTGACAGTAAAGTTTTAATTAAGTAATTTATTGACTAAATCATAATTAATAACCATTAATTATCATACAATTAATGTTAAATATCATTTTAATTAACACATTAATTAATTGAAATTATTTATTAAATAAAAGCACATTTTTTTTATATAAAAGGCTATATATAAACATTCTTTTGAGATGTGGAACCTCAAGATAGCAATATTTTGGGCTGAAATTTGGTGACAATTTGTTCTAGTGAGTTTGGCACCGTATAATGACTCAGGCAACATGAATTTCAAAAAAAAGTTTTTTCGCTCCACCCTATTGCATATACCGGCTTTGGATTGCTGGGAGATTACAGGAATCGTCACTCCCCAAGTACAAACAATCAGGCTTGCGGCACCGCGCGTCTGGCTACTGCCGTCTGAATAGGCCTTCGTTTGTGATTCCACGTCTGAGCTGTGGCTCTGCTCTTTGCTCAAAACAAAATGACTCGTGTCTCATACACAGGGGCTGATTTGGGGCCCCGGCGAATACTTGACAAAATTGTTATTATTATTAATGCAATTTTCAGCAATTTATCCAAAAAAGTGATAATTAAGTCGTGTTTTAAATGAATAATAAACTTATTTTGCGATATTTTTAATTTTTTAAGACTATTTTTACGAGAAGGCCCTCTTCAGTGATGTAGGGCTTATAGTACTGAACTTTCTAAATCTTATCCTGCTCATACGCTCAAAATAAATGCAACAGTAGAAAAAAAATATGGCATGTGAAATAAGCACTGTTAAGATTTATGTTGTGTCTTAAAGAACATTTTTAAAAAAGGAACTTTAATTTTTTACATTTTAACATGAAATCTTTTACTTTAAATTAAGTTTTTAATCGTGTTCTTCAATTTTTGAACGATCACAAAATATTTTAGTTAATGCACATTTTCGACACGCATGCTAACTTTTTGAAGTTTTCCTTTTATAAAATAAATTTATTAATGATATAAATTGACAAATTCATTTTAACCACTTTACTTCCTAAAACTTTTAAAGTATATTTTTCCTCAAGTCCTTATTTTTTTTTCTGACTGATACTTGCAGGGGCCCAAATGGCATTGTCTAATTGTATATTTACCGTTTTTTAAATCCGCCACTGAGTATTAGCAATAGTTTGATTGAAATTCTTATGGATGGCCGACTTAATAAAAGTTTTTAAAAATACTTTCGCCGCATGGTTTTAATAAATCGTGATTGTTTTTTGGCACAAAATCAATGATATGCGTGATGAAATATCGTGTGCATGATGATATGTTGTTTTAATTATATGATCATATATTTCTTTAGTTTATGAGTTGGAATAATATAAAAAATTTTAATGGTGATATTTTGAAACATGGGTTTTAGTTTGAAATTTTGGGGTTGTTTTTTTATTGTAAAATATGTAGCAAATAAGGTAATTGAAGTTATGATAACAATATATCTATAGTATACGTGTGTGTGTGGAACCCTACTTACCCTTATACATAACCTTGTATAAAAAGCTATAAAATAATAAAAATACTGACAATTTTATCTAAAATAATAAATATTGGTTTATAGAATTTGGTTATATAGGATTACTGTATTGTCGAGAATTTAGTTTGTTAGAATAGGTTGGTTGAATTAACATTGAACTAGAGCTGCACAGTCGGGGGGTTATTGGCGAAGGATCAGGGTTTATATGGAAAAAAAAGACCCGAGAACACTGTTTGATCGCATTTTTGAACCACGGTCAGATGACGAGATCAACTCATCCGGTGCATCCTACCACAATAAGCGTCAAGACATTGGACCACAATCAGATTAACCCGGGTGCACCAGTCCCTTATACGCGGTGGATAGTTTTTGGTGTCGAAAGGAACGGATTTGACAACTCTCCGATTACTGAATCTCTACACACAAGCTAGAGATAAAAATTGTGCCTATCGAGTGCTTGTCCGAACTCCTAACCATTCGGCCACCACTAGGCTGTCGGTCTGTCGGAATTATAGTTTTGTCGTGATTGTGACCTGCTTGTCGGAATTCGCTCTGTCGGGTTTATGGCCCAGATTCATTTAATTAAAAAAGCAAATTCGACTCAACCTTTCATTAAAATTTGGTTTTAACAATTAAAATAACGCTTTCCCCCGACGAACTTCAGAATTTTGCCCGACGGGGTGGCTACAGCCCCCCCCCCCCTAGCCCCCCTAGTGGCGCCACCTCTGCCTGCTCTATATACTTAAAACTCAACTTATACATCCAATTATAAAGTTTGAAACATCCAAATAATGTTGCAATTAATTAGACTGAAATCGGGAGCATTTTAATACTGTGACTGTAGTTGTATGCCTTTTCACATATTCCAGGCATACCGCCTAAGACGTCATGAGTTCGCAGGCATACTCGGCATATTATCCTTTAAGCATCCGAACTTTTTTAAATGTACCAAACCGAGCTGTATCGCTTTTCGAATATTGCAATGTAAACTACTGGCAAAGTGTAGCACAAAATTTTATATATTGCAACTGTTACCATTGTGAATACAAATATATACCTAAAATTTTCCCTATATAATTTAATATTTCCTACCGTTCAAAAACAGTTTGCTGTAAAAAGAATGCAAAAAACATTTTGCGGACACCTTCGAATTAAAAGCAACAACAATGCTTAAGCAACATCGATTTGTTTTCTAGTATCTTACTATCATATTCGCGAATTTAATTTCCCTATTGAGAGCAAAGGCGGTTCAATTTCAATGCGGTTTCCTCATGGGTGTTAATTATGGCTCACAATGGAGAAGCCCTCTCTCACTCCCGATTCTGCAAGTGTCATTTAAATTAATGAGCTGCGCGGCTATGATTGACAGCAGGAGGGAGGGGCAGCTAATCAAGGGATAGCAGTCGCCATGGCAACGCAGGTCACTCACTCTGGGTCCTTTCTAAATAGCTTTTTCAAACAGTTATCTCGGGATTTCTGCATTATTTATGGCACCACAATTTCTTAGGGATCCATGGAGGAAGCATCCGAAAGGGAGCTTTTGTTGGAGATAGTGACGCTCAAAAAAAGAATGCTCCCCTCAAAAATATTTCATATTTCATGAGTGCATATTCAGCATTGCTTTTAGAGTGGGTTTTGCAGGCGTGAGCCTTTTATTACAAGATTTTATTTATTTTAGGTGTTAAATGTATAAACAGAAAATTGGGTTCAATCTAATACCAATAATTGAAATTTGGAACATTTAGGTTAGACATATTTTCAAATTTTATTAACAATACTATAAAAGAATGACATGAAAAATAAAAAAGTAAGATGATAATAAATTCCCTTTTAATAATGCATGCTAATTTTTAAGAAACTTTCGTCATATTTGAAGAAACAGACGCATGCTAAATGCTATAATAAATAATTCGTCATTTGATCGCTTTCTTTCGCAAAATTTATTTTGTCAAAAATGAGGACGATTTTAAATAAAAAAATCAACGGCTCGATGCGAATCAGGGATCTCTTGTTCCGAAGTCACGCGAGCTATCGACCGTGTCAGAAAAGCTAGTTTGAATGATAGTAATATACGTATAACAACCAAAATACCGGAAAGGAATCAGAGTAAATTACTTTTGTTAAAAATTTAAAGATTCTTGTTTCGTCAAAAGTGAAGTGAATCTATGAAGAAGTAAAATTGACGAAAGTAGCCTTGAAGATTCACAAAATGCTCAAAAGTGATTGTGTTATTTCTGAGAGTGTTGACTTATTGATAAACTATTTAAACTTCAAATACACGTCAAATAAGTTCCAGAAATACAATGCTGCATAAATGGAGAAATCCAGTAAAGATGATTGCATTTGAGAAACACATTTTGTGGCCGTGAAAGAGAAAATCTCAAACATTATTTATTACATTTTCGATACATCATTCGTGAAAAAAATATGGATAGACCTTTTATAACGATTATTATCTTAATATTTTTTTAAATCATTACTTTAACAAAATGACACTAAAACCTTTAAACTATTTTTGTGGGAGAAACATATGTCATTAGATTGACGGTTGTTGAAATTAATAATAATCATATATATTATTTTTGTAATATGTCCCGAAAATGCTGTGTCGGCATGGAGAAACTGTTGCATTCCTACAGAAGGAACTGCTGAGAGCCGCTGACGGCAAAAGTGACCTAAAAAGGCTAAAATTGACGAAAGTAGCCTTGACGATCACAAAGAGCTCAAAAGTGATTGTATTATTTCTGAGACTGTTGACTTATTCAGAAACTATTTAAACTTCAAATACAATATTTTTTGCAAAATTCAATCTAAACTTCATGGAAAAAAGCCGTCACGTAATCTTCACAAGATTTATACTCCCTTTAAAATATGAAACCTGCTCCTGGGCTTAACATGAATAATAAATTTGTATTAGAATAATTTTTCGTAGTATAAATTAAAATTTTCATGTCAAACAAACTGATTTCTATCAATTGCAAAATAATGACTAATAACCCGAAGTAAGCTTAGTGCTTCTGAGTTTAAAAATACACTACCAAATAAATGTAAGTTGAATAAATATTAGTTCATTAAATAAAAGTTGTGGCCTCTAGGCCCAGGCCTGATGTGCCTATTGGTAACTCATACCTTGATTCCACCAGCACCTGGGGTTAGATCTTCCGTAATAAATTCATTTCCGTCCTGGGACTCTACTGAGGACTCACCCGATGAACCCACTTCCTTGCTACGTTCTCCACTGTGGGATGTATTCCGCTGTGTACTTGGCTGAACCGTTCACAGTATTCCGTCGTACAATATAGTTATAATTTCACAGTCTCTCAAGTAGCCTCTAATGAGATTAGCAGAAACAACCATTATACTGTCCACCAAATGTTAAATAAAAATTATAATGACATTATTTTCAATCCAAACATCGTGAAAAAAATGTAACCTTGTATTGTAACCTCATGTAACCTTGACAATGGATGATATGCAATCCCCATACCAGAGCATATTTTAAGGAATTTCAACTGGTGGGGCAAATTAAATTTAACAGAAAGTAGAACCCCAGAAGTTAATGAAAACTTGGTATTTAAAATATCAAATTGAAACTAATTTAAGAAACTTAGTTTTAAATTATATGTTCTGTAAAAAGTTAATTAAAAAGTTTATTTAATTTTTTTTATCTAATTAATGAAATTTTCTAACGATTCATAAAAGTATGTTTTATTTGTTGTCATAAAGCAAAATTTATTTTAACTTTTTTTAAAAACCTAATGTTTTGTATTTTAAAATATATATTTCTTACATTTCTGCAATTTTACTTCACACAAATGTAAAGTTTTAAATATAAAGTACATATACATCTAAATAAAAAGTAGTAACTTTAAAAGTAAAAATATTGGAAGCATTGCCTTTTAATCGAAGCATGCTAAAATAAAAATTTAAGGCAAATAGTTAAAAAAAATCAGTATTAAATGGCATTTACAAAAGTCTTGACTATTTTTTACATTGTTTTGAAGTCATTTATTTTTTTAACCAAACTTTCAAACCTTTTTTCATTTCCTTCAACCTTTCTTAAAGTTTCTCATATATTTAATAATGTTTCATGTAACCTACGAAATAAATATCCAATGAAAGATTTGGCGGCGAAACAAAGACTTATTGTCCCAGAACTTGAATATATTACCGAATAGCTTTTTATGTATGATAGTTTTCAATTTTGTTAATAATTTGATTAGCCTGTTAGCCATCAGCGATTAGACATTCTTAAGAAGTAATATATCCATTTTTTTTTGCTTTTTGATTAATTTCTATTGGTATCAATATATATTGAAAATATCTAAAAATAAACCAGTTTAATAGCATTTTTAATAAAAAACATTCAATCATATGCAAGTAACAAAAAAAATATTTTTTTCAAATAAACTATTTTAACCTTATTCTTGCTGTGGTTTCCCTCTAGACATTAGTACAATAATAACTTATATATGCTAATTTTAGTTACCTTAGAATTATACATCCATGATATATTTTGCTCATATAAAGAAAGCAATCAAAATTTAAAAAATAAACTTATACATTTATATTCATAAGCATAATCTTTTTAAACATTGGCTCAACTTCCATATAGTTTATGCATTTTATTAAAAATTAGAGCCTTGAGTCCTCCCTCCAAATAATTTTGAAAAGTTTACGCCGTTTATATTTATTAAAATTCATAAATATTGATCCTTTTCACTGGAAGAGACATCTGTCTCGGTCCAGCGTCATTCATTCCTATGCTACAACTTCAAGTTTATGTTTTTACTATGGAAAATGGATTGAACAAAAAAAAAGTCCGGTGGGGCAATTCTGTATGACTGGTGGGGCAATTCTGTATGACTGGTGGGGCAATTCTGTATGACTGGTGGGGAAAAATCCCCACCAACTCTATGTTAAAATATGCCCTGCCCCATACAAGGTGATATGCGAGCCGCATACAAGGTGATATGCGAGCCGCATACAAGTTGATATGCGAGCCGCATACAAGTTGATATGCGAGCCGCATACAAGTTGATATGCGAGCCGCATACAAGTTGATATGCGAGCCGCATACATGCCGGATACAGAGGTGATATGTGAGTCGCATACGTGTGGCATACCACCTCCGTATACCAAAGTAATATGGGATATTCTCTCATTTCATACGAAGGCATATTTCTTGTCATATTAGTTGCATACTCGTGGCATACATATGCCACATGTATGCGGAATATTCGAGGCATACTCCTTTATTTTGTCTCGGGACTGACACCTCTTACTCGCGCGTTCCGAGGTATAGTTCTGAATATCTCTCCAACAAGACGGCGTCTCTTCTGCGGCATCAGAACTTTTCTGCCTAGCATTATCTGGCCATCTCATTGGACTTTTAATGCGTGATGAAAAACATAATATAAACATCAATATGCAAATCTTTTCGGGAGCATCACGACGGGCCCGTAACGTGTTTTCACTGCGTTGTTCGTTGAAGGCCCACCGTTCCCCGAAGAACAAGTATCAATGGGAGAACTAGTATCATCCTTCAGAGAAGCATCTTCAGTGGGATCAAGGATGGAAAGAGTCCGACGTTCTTCCCTTCGTAGTTCTTGAGGGTAGAGTCTCTGAATTGGTCGCAGGTGAACACTATTGCCGTTTTCCCTTTTACGAGTCTATTTATTCTACCCTTTTCCGGGTAGATTTCTTCGACCGCGGCAAGTGGCCAGTCCAGCCGTTTTTTGTCGTCACTATCTACTAAAACCACATCACCTACTTCGATGGTATCGGGGCGATGGCCATGAAACGGTTGTGGAATACCTAAATACTCTTTTTTGAATCTCTGTTTTAGGTCCGTTCGGAGTTTTTGAATATAATTCCGTCTCTTGACGAGGCTTGTTTTTTCGATATTGTCGAATTCTGGCATTTCGTTGTCTGGGAGACTTTGCAAAGACATGGATGGTGACAATGTTCTAATTTCAGGTTCTTCTGAAATGTGGGTTAATGGGTGATTATTCGTGACTGACTCACACTCGCAAATTAGGGTAGAGAGTTCATCTAGCTCTAAAGCTGCCCTGCCTAAATTCTTTCGAAGAAGATCTTTTAAAATACGAATGAGCTTTTCCAAAAACCTCCTCACCATTGGGATAAGGGCGGATTAAGTCCCTTTGTATCCTTTGCCAGTCTAATTTTCTCAACGCCGTATTGATGCCGGCAAAATTCGTACCGTTATCTGAATAAAAGACACACACTCGATATAAATCTTCTTAAAGCAAGGATAAACGCAGATGTACTTAGTGAAGGTACAAGTTCTAAATGTACTGCGGTGCAAATGAAAATAACTATCCAGTGCTTTTCCCCATTTTTAGTCCAGAGAGGTCCTGCCAAATCTACTCCAGTCACTTGAAAAGTGTGTGATAAAGTTGTTCGGTCTTTTAGAAGGGGTGGAAATGGTACCTTAAGCGATTTTGCTTTATATCTTTTGCAAAACGCATATTTATGTGCTATTGATGCAATAGCTTTTCTTCCCTTTACAATCCAAAACTGTTTACGTAAAATAGTCAAGAGCGTCAAAGTTTCTGCTTGTTCATGCAATAAATGATGCTTTTCAATAAATATCCCCATTATGTTATGCTTTGAAGGGAGGATCAGCGGTGAAAGAAATTCTTCTGTTTCTTCTTCATCAGTTAATCTGGTTTTCTTTCATCCGCAAAAACCCTTCGTCATCTCGAAAAACACTTAAGTTCTTCAATGACTTCTTCTCTGCATCTTCAGCGAAAGATTCATTTTGCACGCAACGGAAAAGTACTTTCTGTGCTCTTGAATATTCGTTTTGTGTAATGTTTGGGCTATTCCTTTTCGCTTTGAGTCGAATACGTAATATCCAGGCGATAACTCTGATTATATTTGACAGATTGGATATATTTTTTGCGAGCTGTTTTACGACTGTTTCCATTTCAGTGTTATTTGCTGATACAACTAATCGTCGTTTCTCTGAATTAACTTCTTTCTCATATATGTTGACGGAAGAATCGGCCAAAGTGCTTGGGATAACTTAAACGCACGAGGTCCTTCCCACCATTTTGATTCTGAAATTCTTTTGGCTCCACAGCCTCTTAAGCAGCCTCCTCCGCATTCTTATTACCTGGTAAATGAGACCATTTTTCTAAAAAAGTTAATTTTTTTATTTCGTTTACTCGATCGGTCATAAATATCGACCACTGCTCTTGTTTCTTGATCCATGTTAACATTGTAAATGAATCCGTCCATAAGTTTATGCAGCAGTTGAACTGTTACTCCTTATTCAGATTCACATCTAACAAAAATGACAGCAGCGTAAGCAACTGGACTTGCATCACAGAAAACGTGTAGACTCTTAGTCGGTGTATTCGACGCGCCCATCCAACAAGGTATTCTGATAGCTCTTTGGTCCACTTCAGAAATTTGTTCTTATTTTCTTCGCCTACATCCGCGTCCCAGGATTGCTTGCCTTTTCACGTAAATTACAATAACAGCTTGAGTTGTAGCAGCTTGAGACGCAGCCGACAGTATCGAACATTTTATTTACAAGCGAAAGGATCGTTCTTTTGGTTACTTTTTCATTTTCATCAAAATGCAAACCCTCAGAGCTTATTTCTAACGTGTCTGCTTATTTATCCCACACTAATCCTAAAATATTTATTTTAACAGGACTGAATAGTACAAGGATTCACAACTGTGTTCCCCCATTTTCTCAAATCTAATTTGTCTTCCTTCATGATATCAGTTGCTTCTTGAATAAAAAGCATTAGATTTGCTTAATTATTTATGCTAGTCACACAGTTATCCACATAATAACTGTCTTTCAGTTTTTCTATAACTTTTCTTAAAAATGTCATTAGGTGCTTTCACCAACTGTTTTTCAAGATGACACTCAATTACGGCACCTAGCAGATATGGACTACAACATACTCTAAACACAACTCTTGTGTGTTGCATTACTTTAATAGTATTTTCTTGCCCGATCTACAGAAACCGTAAAAAATCTCTTTCATTTGGATTTAAAGAGATCTGTAAAAATGCTCTTCTAATATCCGATACAACTCTTATTTTGTATTTTCGAAATCTTGATAAAATATCAGGGATCTTTTCTATGAGATTTAAACCAGTCTCTAAACAGTCATTCAGTGATAGATTATTCTGTGTTTTTGCGCTTGCGTCGAAAATTAGTTGTATCGGACTCGTACTTGATTCTTTAATAACTGGACGATGAGGCAGGTTGCGTCTGGCCATACTCAGTTCTTCCTCTGTAACTTCTTCTATTATTCCTTCAATTTTCCATTCGTCAAAAACTTCCTGGTATTTTTCCCGCAATCCATTTTCCTAGCTTCTTACACGTAGTGGCCAGTCCCTTCACTGCCATCTCATAATTGTCATGTAAGGGTGTGTGTGGTCAGTTTGCCACGGCATATTTACTTCGTATCTTCCGTCTTTACACACGTGCACCCGTCTCTTTAAAATGAAGAAGAACTGCCTGTTGTGTTTCCTCTTTGCTTCTTTGTTCCACTGGATCACGAATTCCAATTATCTCTAAATCCTATAACTTAAAAATAGACATAATTTCTTGATTAAGCATAGATATTATAGTCATACTACAGTTCTCTCGATGATGACCGTAAGGGACTTTTCCTGATAATGACCAGCCAAGTTTGGGTCTGTAGCGCTACAAGTACTGTAGATGAAACTTCCTTTTTCCTAATATTCAGCTTCCCAAAGACACCAGAACCTAATAACAACTCAACAGGACCTACACTCTTGTGCTCTACATCTGAACGATGTATTTTCTTAAGTTCTTATTATCTTGTCCAGGGGCCAGTATTAACAATTGGAATGTCATTACAAATTATTTCCTGACCCAATGCATCTGAATCACACACATATTTCCCATTCAGATTTCCCAATTTAATTTTATAGCAATTGGGTTTATACTCTTTTGTCTTAGTTCCACCAAACAAGGAGTGGCAAAATATTTGTTCACCTTTTGATTGATACCTTAAATCAATAGTAGTTGATTTTAACGCATAGCTCTTTGAGTACCCAGAATCTAGGATAAGGCGGGCGTTCTTTCCTAAATAGTATAGAGAGCAATTATAAAAAATGCGGACATTTTCTCCGCAAGCATTTATATTTGCCACTTTTCATATAACTCAGGATCTTTCTAATGATTATTCTTGAGGTTTTAGGTAACAAAAATCCCAGACGTTTTATAAATATACTTAAGTACGTAACAAATAAAAAATGACAGGAATATACTAAAAATAATACACTTAATTTTACAACGCAAAAATACTTAAAATAAAATAATCATATATTTCTAAAAAGTTTATATAAAATAAAATTTTATTAAATGAAAAATTTCATATTTTTATATTCCCTTTTAAATAATATTTCATATTCAATTTATTCAAAACATAACACATTAAAAGAAGATAATTAAAGTACGCGAAATATTTGCGAAAAAAGTGTACATGGAAGGTGGAGGGAGTATAAAAAATAACAGGACGCGCAATAAATGAACGACCTTTTTTTTCAGTGTTTAATCAAATAATTGGCATGCTAGGTGCATGATCATAAGGAAATTATTTATCTTGTCAACAAATGTCCTTACCCATGAATTGAAAAAAAGGATATAGAAGGTGGTGGGTGTGAAAGTCCGAATTTTTCTTAGAAAAGAGGAGGGGGCGTACCGTCTGAACGTTTCCCGTCTGACTACGTCCCTGCTTCACCCCAGGGATATGTTCTCGGTCGCGAGCTCGTGTATATGGGAGGTCGTTTTTCTAAAGGGGAGAGAAAACGACTACCAAAAGAAACTGACCTGAGGGGGACAAACCTTATTCAGATTGTTTTACAACCTGCTTGTTTACTGGACTCCCGGGGTGTTCGCGTCGGATAATGGGACAAATACGAGTAATTGAAATCAGATGGACAGGAAATGAGATGAGTGACATTTCTTTAAAAGAAATGAAATGGTCACATAAGTCCCCATAAGGAAGCTTTGAATAATAATTAGTTAGGTTTCTCCGCGTGAAATTCTAAAAAAATTGAATTTTTCAACCGCTCTAGGGGGGGGGGGGGGGGGCAGGAAATTTTCTGGGACGGGCATCTGATCGGAACCCAATGTCCTAACGCCTGCATAGGCAACACCGACTCATAGGTTGGCATAGGTAACGTCATGTTCCATTTCATGCGTTGTCCTCGTCATCTTACCATGGTTCAAAATAGGTGGACCAATATTGAACCGAAATAGGTTTTGTTTGTTTGTTTTGTTTTTAAATAACGTCGCACTAGAGATGCAAAGTGGGCTATTGGCGACGGTTCGGGGCCTATCTCGAAGGAAAGGCCCGGGAACGATGCTTCGTATTTTTGAACCATGGCCAGATGACGAGGACAACACCTGAGCTGGCACCCAACGCCTTCAATAGACGTCGGGACTTTGGTCCCGGATCAGATTTATCGTGTACCAGTCCCGCATACACGCCGTTAATTTTTTGTGGATGTTCTGGACGACATTCTAGTATTTTGGTAGCGAAGTTGGCAACCCTTCGATCTCAATATCACTACTTTTTACTATAGGCCTTGCGCATGTTGGTAAACAAACCGGAATCTTGGCTACCCGAAAAAAATCTGAAGGCAACATGTCGGCGTTCGCAGTCAGTGTTTAGCATGTTTGCGATCGATCAATGCAATAGTAATCCATTTGAGGATTACTTGTAATCAATACTGACTAACAATGTAATTTATAAATAGAGTTTTATGTGGTTTATTACCATTTATAGGTTATATTTATTTATTTTAAAGAAATTTTAGTTATTTTTTTAAGCTTACGAAAACTGTGCGTATACGCAGTTGCCGTATAGTTTTGATTTTTATTAAGCAAAATTACTTATTTTGAATTTTATATTTATACAACTAAAAATATAAATATATATTTTTTATTCAGCATCAAATTAAATTCCAAAAACATTCAACAAACCATAAGACTTCAAAGCAAGAAATAAGCCCGGCGCTTTCAAACGGATGCTTTTTTTTTATATATTACTCTCCTTCAAATAGAACATAGAAGATTAAATCGACATTTAGTATGCACTAAAAATTTATTACAACAAATTAAAAACTGTTGAGTATTTCTACTAATCTTTAGTATAAATTTAATTTTCTCTTTCATTTACGAACAAATTAAACAACACATACATATTTATGATATTTTTTCTTACTAATTTATGTTTATGAAAGGTTTTCTTCAAAAATATTTAGTAGTAAAAAAATTACTAGTTAGGAATATAAAGTATTTTCCTGTTTAAGTGATTTGAAGGCGTGTGTAAGCCCCTAATAGAATGTAATGTATAAGCTGGTGCTTCACGGGCTGTGTAAGAAATATGAACACATTTAAATATAAATCAACAAAAATCTTTTTTATTGTTTTATTTTCTGTAATAATGATTAAAATATCGTAATATTAAATGCACGCATAACTAAAAGATCGGTCATGTTATGTAAATATGAACAACTTTTACAACAAAAAATATTTTAACAGTGCAGATTCAAGTGGAGTTGATTTTTAATACATTTTCTTTTTCTTGTTTATTCATCTGAAAAGACTATATATCTCCAAAACATACTTTACTTTCTTTTTATTATTAATCACAATTAAAATTATATCCATAATGACCTGATAGAAGCAGAAAAGACCTGTATAATATTGTTTATGCTTAAAGTTGTTATGCATATTTCTTGGATTAGTAAACAAGCAATGCACTTTTAGTAAAACAAAGTTCCCGGTGGATTTCGAAAAGTCGTTTAAAGATTAATTAGTTGTATATTATGGTTAGGTTCGATTATTCTTGTTTCGGGAACACAATAAGACTCATAAACAAAACTTGGCATAAAAAGTTATCAGACATTAAATGTCTGATTTTTTTTATTTGAATACGAAAAACTTAAATTATTTGGAAACCTATGTTTTAATAATTGAAATATAACTTAAATTATAATAATACTTGTATTTGTGTTTAATCGTGTGCTTTTATTTTGAGTTTTAAACGAAATCCCGCCTTTGACAAGTGATGCAAACATAGCGAAAGGCAACGTTGTTGCCTTTAGATTTTCCTCGTTGCTCTACGCGGCAGCCTGTGACGTTGCAGTGCCCATCACCTATTCTTTAGTCTAGTACATCGCAATGTTTTGAACCGGGGACACTTGGATTCCCAGCTGAAGCCTTAATCTACTCGGCCACGGAGGCCACCTGTATACGGGACTGCTGCACGGTAAATGTGATCGGGGTCCAATGTGCTGGCGCCTATTGAGATTGCGTCGGGTGCCAGCTCAGGTTTTGTCTCCTTCATTTGACCATGTTTCAAAAATACGAGGCATCGTTCCCGGGTCTTTCCTTCGAAATAGGCCTCGAACCGTCGCCAATAGCATATTGTGTAGTTATAGTGCGACGTTATTTAACCAAACCAACCAAACTCTCATCTCGTGTGTCGTACTTAGGAATGGTCTGAAGTACACTAAGATCAAGGAATAACAGTCTCCGCTATTTTTTTTAAACACTTTTATATTAAAAAAAAAGTTAGCGCAATTTCAATAATATAAAAAATTTTGCATTTCAAAATCTCAAAATACTTTATATTTTATATATACTCATTGATTGATATTGTAAGAGCATTACCTTTGCCTTATGTAGCATTGAACTGTTTCACGACTAATAATTTTATCGTTTTTAATGAATCATTTGCTTGAGTTTAATTTCGATAACCTTTAAATAACTTTAAAATGTATCTTCATATTCTAATTGGTGTTTGTTTGGTTAACACAGCTGTTGTTTTGTTTCGAAAGCAAGATGTAGCATTTTAAATTGTTTTTAACTCTACAATCGTATGCTTTAAGAATTGTGCCTAATAGCTCCTCTATTCTAATTACAGATTTAGAATAATAAATTTGAAAAGAGAAACAACAACGGAAATGAAAATACCAAACAGGGAGAAAAAAAGCTCTTTCAGAATCGATAACTCATTTGTAAACTAATTTCGCCGAGCCGATGAAATCATTTTATGTCTCGCAATAAGCCTCGCGGAACATTGATCAAATATGAAAGAAGAAATGAAATGGGCAAAGAATTTAAAAGAAAATAAAAAGCAATCAAAGTAGAAAAAATACAAATCGATTTTCTTAAGAGCGCGCTTACGTGCCTCTGTTTATATTTGCTTCTCGTTTTGCCCTTTGCTCTTTGAAGATGCTCGAGCGTTTTTTACATGTTAATTATTTACTACAATATAAAACAGAATTCGTATCTTTCTTTGTTCCATTCGGATGTTGTGAAGATAGATGACATTCAGAATAAAATAGAACATTCAGAATAAAAGGACATGACGTTGACAAAATGTTTTTTAATTCACAAATTGTTTGAAAAAACTAACTTCCAAATAGATAAAGCAAGTGATTTAATATAGTAAGTTTTAACATTAGTTTTAAATACGTTACTATAAAAACTGATATTTAAATATCATATTAAGATAACAATGAACTGATATTGCATAGCAGGTAAAGAGCCAAAAATTGTACTTCAAACAAAATGCAGTTTAGAAAATTCATAATTCCAGTTTGGGTTTGAATTTTTTAACTATTGTGCTGTTTGTGAAAATTGTAAGTGCTTTCCAAAAGTAGGATGATGTACTTAACAGACTTTGAATGTCGCTGATTGTGTTTTCAGTACGTTCGATATGCTTCATGCATTGTTAAAAACTTGAGGTTTGTTATACTATAGCAGTAGTGGCGAATCTTTTGATGTGCGCGCGCCAAACATTTACAAATAGTATTTATCGAGTATGCCGAACTTTTTTTAATATAGGAAAAAAATAATACTTATTTCAAAATTTTAATCAGAATTTTTTTTTTTAAATGAACATTAAATTCTATAAAGATAAACTTACAAGCATAAGTTATAAAAACTTTGTCGTATAAATATTGATATCAATTTTCTGTTGTAAATTGGACAACAAGTACTTTATACCAGGTTCTCATATTTCGTCACTTCTAGTAAAGCCTAATTAGATTCATCAGTCATTCTATTTCTAAAACTGTCTTTATAAAATTCATTTTCGAAAAAAATGGCGCGCGTGTACGAATGAACACTGTAGGAATAATTTATGTTTATAAAATATCACTTGTAAATCGTTCCCATGCAAGCAACATTTTCGTACGTGCCATCATAGAATGGCACGCGAGCTATATGTCCGATACCACTTTAATATACAATACTAGCAGCAATACCCGTTCTACGCACGGGAAGAAATTAGCTTACAAGATAAATACAAATACACTATTTATAAGCGAAAGAAAAATATTTTTATTTTCTCGTCCGTCTAAGAGAAGAAAAAGTTTTAATTTTTAACGAAATTTGATTAGCAAGGTCCGAAAGAAATGGAAAGATTCAGATACGGAGAAGATGACGATAAAACAATAAGGATAACGATATGGTATTTCCTTTGATTAACTTTCGAAATTTAAACTATAGTAACACCCAAATATATAAAAATGAACAAATTTAATAATTATTAATAATAATTATTCTAAACAATTTGTATTAGACACCAATAACAACGAAAGCTGTAAACTTCCTAAAGTAGCAAAGATAAAAAAATTAAAAGTGGGAAAAAATTCAAATGTTCCTTGTAAAGAATTCTAGATTTTTAGATATTTTCCTATTTGTATGATACACCCCAATCTGCATACGAAATTGTACGACTCTTAAGACATTCGGAAGAGTATAAAGCTAATGTTCCATAAAGAAGAAGAAGTATTCGAAACTAACGTCGAATAAGTGGTTTCGCAAATCTTAAAAACGTTACAAAAAATCTTAATTTTCCTATTTAAAGAACAAGGAATAACATTGCTATCTTCCTGGGAATACACGAAAATGGAGAATTAGTGATGATTGAGTGAGTGGATAAGTGACCAAAGCTTTCTATTTATATAGAGAGAGATATATACATAGTAGATTTTTTAAGGTTCATGCATTTTCCGATTGTGTCCTTTATATGTATGGTAAAATCTATCAGTATGCGATTTTCACAATTTTAAGATTTCTAAGACATTCCGAAGTATACAAATATCTTGTTCCGATTTTCAAGATACGATTTTTAGAGGCACCACTTGCAAAATTCTAAATTTTGAATATTTTTACTTCGTCTGGTAAACTTTATCAGTATGCGGAGTTTCAAGATTCTAGGGCAAAAAATAGCAACCGAGTTTTAAAGGTTTCATTTGCAAAATTCTAGATTTTCGAATTTTTTCCTTTGTTTTTATGGTATGCTTTATCAGTATGTAAAATGTCACGATTCTGGGACAATCGGTAGTATCCAAAACTAACGTAGTTACTCACAGCGAAAAATGAGTTATACGCCCCCTTAAACCCTTAAAGACGTTCAATCTGAACAAAAATAGCTTACTTTTACTATTTAAAGTACAAGGAACAACTTTTCCAAATTTCTTCTTCCTGGGTATACGGGAAGTTGGGGAATTAATGATGAGTGAATGAGTGGCGAGGGATTTCGCATTTATGTATAGAGATAAGACAGTGGTCGGCAAACTTATTAGTCAACAGAGCCAAATATCAACAGAACCCCGATTGAAATTTCTTTTGGTAGCCAAATATCAACAGAATAACGATTGAAATTTCTTTTGAGAGCCACATTTTTTAAACTTTAAACTATATAGGTAGATACATTGTTATTAACTTAATTAGGGTACTCCTGAGCCTGGCCTTTGCTAAAAAAATAGTCCTCAATCTGATTGAGGTGCGTTCGCTGAGATCAACCCCTTCCAACCACATTCGTCTTGTATTTCGTCAATCTCCTTTCGTTCACCCTCTCTATATGTCCAAACTATCTTAACATACCTTTCCCAATCATAACAATAAGTGACAAACACTAATGTGAATTGCCTTGCATCTCCTTGGAAAGTTTGGGTAAGTCAAGTTTGTATGTTGTTGTTTTTAATTTTTGCCACGAAGTTTCAACGCGCCCGCCCGTACGTGGTAATTTGTGGAAGAGCCACACTCACGAGGCCAAAGAGCCTCATGTGGCTCGCGAGCCGCGGTTTGCCGACCTCTGAGATAAGACATAGTAGATTTTTGAAAGTTACGCGGGCAAAATTTCCGATTTTGTTCTTTACATGTATGGCAAACTCTATCAGTATGCGATATTTCATGATTTTAAGATAAACAGAAGTGTTCAAATGTACGCTCCATAAAAAAAATTCGCAAACCGATTTATAGTGATTCCATGTGCAAAATTCTATAAATAATTTTTCTCCTTTTTTTTGTTTGAGAAACCATATCAATATGATGTGTTACGCAATTTTAGTTCAATAAGTAATGTCCAAAACTAACATTCCGTAAAAAATATAACCGATTTTTAAAGGCTTTACTTGCAGAATTCAATATTTTCAAATTGTTTCCTTTGTTTATATGGTAAACCACATCAGTATGCAGAGTTTCACGATTCTGGGGCAATCGGTTGGGTTCAAATCTAAAGTAACGTAAAAACAAAAAATCGCAACAGATTTTTAAAGGTTCCGCGAACAAAATTCTAAATTTTCGAATTTTTTCCCTTTGTTTATACGATAAACTCTATCAGTATGCAAGTATACAAAATTCACGATTCATGGACAATCGGCAATTCATGGCAACCATGGAGGTAATAATAGGAAAGGAGACGGCACCTACTCGCGAAATTGAAGCTTTCACTGTAACCGCGCCGCCATCTTGCTTTGACTAGTACATTCCTCCTCCCTGTTACTGCTTGTTCTCTGCTATCGTAGTTTCATGTGTGTGAGCAGAACGTCTGAATTATTTTCGTAGTGTTTATATGCATAAATATTCCAACAATTTTCTTTGTAGCAAATAAATTTGTTTTTATAATTTAGTTATATGCATATAATGCAAAATATAAGTATTTTTATTAATGCAAGTTTATGTAAGTCTGAAGTAAAGGATTTTTCAAAATAAGTGTTTCGAATCATACCCTCTCAAAAGAGAACTCTTTATCTTGCGTTTTCAATGTATGTTCTTTATAGGATATTGATAATTTAGAAATAATGGAATGATGTAGTTTCGATACTGAAATAAAATTTTAAGTAGATGTTTTAGCTCTCTTAAGAAGTTTACAAGAAGGTTTTTTTTTGTCTCTGACATATCTAAACTTTTATGTAAAATTTAAGAATATTCTAGTCGCCTGTACCTTTTTAGAAAATAATTATACTTTGTATTGATATAATTTCATCAATAATTTGTAAAATTATTCCATTTTCTGTAAAACGTTCCGAAATCTATTTGTTATTTAAAATAATAAAAGAAAGTGTATGTATGTGGATCACACTACGCCAACTTTCCCTGCGTATAAACGCTGACATTTATATATAAATGCTATTATTTTTCAAGATATACACACAAGAGGTTCGGATTCGTAAAGTTCCATTTAGTTTTACTTCTCTGCTAGCTTAATCGATAGATTGCTGGACTTTGGAACAGTTGGGCACGGGTCGGGTTCGTGTCTCGGAAGGGTCTACACATTTTTTAAAAATGTATATGCTTTTACGGGGGGAGGGTGTTGAACAGATATTTAATTTTACTATATTTCAACTTCTGTGACCCGAAAACTAACAACAATAAAAAATATGTATTATGTAATTAATGAAAAAATTTCAAATTTGTAGAGAAAATTTACTTTTGGAGTCGAGTTATAGCACTTTTTTAAAATTAAAAAAAAATCGGGTAAATTTTTCTAATAAATTATTGTAAATACAAATATCAATACTTTCTGAAATATAAATTAGATTAGCATATGCAACTTTCGGAACCAACAAAATTTCAATATTAGTATGGATATATATTTAAAAAAATATTTAAGTTTGTGAACTTATTTTTAGACAAACAAAAGTATACATTTAAAATTATATACATTAAAAATACTTACATAAGAATATTTTTTCATATTCTTTGAGGTTCCATACGTTGCATATGTCATTTAATTTGTATTTCAAAAAGTATTATTTTTATTCACAGTAGTTTATTTGAAAAATGTATCTATAATTTTTTTTAATTTAAAAATTGTAACAACTCCACTTCAAAGGTAAAGTTTTCTTTACAAATAAAAAATAGTTAACAATTACATATACAATATTTCGTTATAAAAGTATTGTCATAGAAGTAGAAATATAGTGAAATAAAATATCTGTTCACCCCCCCCCCCCTTTAACGGGTTTTCTAGCAACAAGGGACCAAAAACAGCTAGTTAGATCATATTTTGCTTGGTTAATAATATAATATTTTCATATTTAAAAGAAATTAACTTTCTATAGTTTTTTAAATATATTTTTCTTTTTTTTTAAACATTTTAATCAAATTTTAATTTTTTTAATAAACTATGGACATAGAAAAAAAAACATTTCATGCATGAACAACCTAAGTCATTACTTTAATGCTTAAAAATAATTCTAAATGTTTAATATTCAACTTTTTTTGTTATTAATTTTTATAACATGTTAACATTCTAAAAGGAAAAGTAGTATATTCCTATTTTGCCTTCAGTGTTTAAAAAATAACAGTAAATATTTTCAGCTTATATTTACCTTGTCAAAATCACTTGCATAGTAAAAAAAATAATAATAAACTTCCAACGCTCTTTGACGTTTGACCGATATCTGGCGAAAAAGCACCGCTTGAGAAGGACCGTTTTGCTTTCCCCGGTCAAACCAACATGGCGGACACTATTAAACTAGCTTCCCTGCCACACCTTACAGTTACTTCAATCGCCTCAATGGTGGGGGATAGGATATGCCTTATCCTTTCATTCTTACCTCCATGATGGCAACTAACATCAAAAAGGGGTTTTACACTCTTTAAAAAGTTCGAGCCGAACAAAAATAGCATAATTTTCCTATTTAAAGTATAAGGAACTAGTAAGGCAAATTTCATCTTCTTGGGTATATTAAAATTAGTGAATGACTGAGTTAGGGAGTGGATGACAGTGGCGGCTCGTGAACTACATCAAGTATAGCCGGGCCGCACCTAAATTTATTAGCACCTAAAATCAGATATTTTACTAATTTTCTTAAATAAAGATTAGAATTGAAAATGAAGTATCTACGGTAGTAAACAAAATCTCCGATAAATAGCAAGGCTGTTGCTGTAATGCACAATTCAGGAGGGGGAAAAAACCTTTCAATCAAAACTGCAGCCACAAAGCGAAGTTCGAAATCGGCTGCATAGTTGCCATGGCAACCTCTACGTAGACGGAGATCACCTCCCCCCCTCCCCCCTCATGCTAATGCACTGCATTTGTGAGAAGGTACAGCCGAAATGATTGTTCTGGTATTCTGGTATTCTACAAACTGATTGGCTCGTGCGTGAATCGCGGGGATGCGTGGGAGAACAGAGATCTTACGAGAATCTCTCCAAACGGAAATAATTTTCGATACAAATTTACTGTGTGCTGTTGTTTCATTATTTAAGTTATTATAAAGCTCTAATTTTCTGTTTTCTATTTTTTCGCATGTAATTATTTCGTAAAAATTGGAAGGAAACTTTGATTTGAGTAGTAAATAATAAAGAATTTTCGTTCATGAATGGTTTTGGAAAATAGGTGGTGGAGGGGGATTCACATGATTTCGGCTGCACTAACGTTTTCGAATACGGCCGCCACTGGTGGATGAGTGGCCAAGGCTTTTGTATTTATATATAGAGAGAAGACATAGTAGATTTTTGTAACTTCCGCGTGCTGTGTAAAATCAAGATTTTCCGCTTTTGCTTTTGTATATATGGTAAACTCTATCAATATGCGATATTTCACGATTTTAAGATAATCAGAAGTGTTCAAAACTACGTTCAATATAAATAAAACGCAAACCGATTTATAAAGATTCCACGTGCAAAATTCTAGATATAAAACTTTTCCCCCCTTTGCTTGTATGAGAAATCATATCAATATGCTGCCTTACGCAATTCTAGTTCAATAATTACTGTCCAAAACTTGTCAAAAATAGCAACTGAGTTTTGAAGGTTTTACTTGTAAAATTCTGGATTTTCGATTTTTTTCTTTTGTTTGACTCACATCGAAAAAGAGGTTTTACGCCCCCTTAAAAACGTTCAATCTAAACAAAAATAGTTTACTTTGACTATTTAAGGTGTAAGGAACAAGTTTGCCATGCCAAATATCTTCTTACTGGTGTATATTTCTCCTTCCCTATTGGGGAAGGTGGAGAATGAATGAGTGGCGAGGGCTTTTGCATTTATATATAGAGATAAATAATGCTAAATGTCTGTAATAAGAGGCTTACGCTAGTTAAAAATATTTACACAAAATTGACGACCGTAAAATATGCTAATTATTACTTTTTCGCCAAAAATAATAGTTTCTTACGTTACGAATCATTCGTAAATATGCAAAATATTCTGTAATTTCATAAATTCAACCATTTTTGGCAATATTATTATAGTATTAATAGTCTCCTAATATTACACAATGGAGCTAAAACACATCAGCTTAATGATATCCTGGCTTATGGACAAAGCATCAAAGATCAGTCGAAGAAGTTTATTGTTACAGAACATTATATGTCGAGTAACCATTTTAACGTGTACAATTACAACTTTATCTTCGATTTCTGCAATAAAAATAAAAATTCGATGATTTCAAGTGTTTGTAAGTTTTCTTAAGTTTAAAAATGTTGCTTAGAATTATGAAATAAATGCAAAACAAAATGTGTTTATAAATGTCTAATCATTTACTAAAATTATTATAAAACAATTGACCAAATGTATCAATAATCTAACCCATTTTTTAAAAGCTAAAGGACTGCTCAAAACGAACTCAGAAATGCTGATTTTCTTCATTTGCTACAACTTTGCTTTCCCTATTGTAAATCTATAAAAATGTGTTTCAAAAATAAGATAAATATAAGTAATAAAAACAATTATTTAAGAACAACTGCAATGGTATAAGGATCTCATATAAATCGAGTTCTTGGTGGCAGAATGTGAAAGGAGATGCGAAAAAATTCCCTTACAGAGTTCTGCCGTTGTAGTATTCTACATCAGGACAACTTCATAGCAAAATATTTATTTAATTTTGAAGTGCTCAACTTACAGAGACTATTTGACTCTTTAAATAATATTTGCTTCTCCATTGTGTTCAACAGTTCCATTTTTTTATTAAAAGTAATCTCAATTATTCTTTATATTCCAATTAGGGTTGTTTTGTGTGGTTATTCTCGATTCAGTTACCATTCGGAAAGCTCTAACAATACTCATCAGAGAGGGTGAAAATAAACACATCTCATACATCGATATTTTATCCCCTTTCGCTATCTCCCCCACCTCTATATGACACATGCATTCTTCTAAGCTTTCGAAAAGAAATGTTTTTAATCGATCCATTTGATACGTTGAGTTGGAAAAACGTTGACGCTAGAATTCTCTCTTCGTTTGCAATACTTTAACGATGGAAAAGCTTTTCGCTATCGATTGTGCTCTTGTTTGCGTGTTTTTGGCAGACTGGGGCTTTCGGAAGGGGGGTTCAAGAGGGCCAAGATGAGATTAGAGGAAGCAAAATCAAGAAAAGGACAGAAAATAAGTAAGGCAAAGGACGAGGAAAGAACGTAAACCGAGGGAGATGGGGGGGACCCTGAAATCGATGGTTACTACTTCGACTTTCGATTCTGAGTTTCAAAGACCCAGGCTCCGTTGATAGTCAACAATAAAGACTCTGAAAAAATAAAAACGGGTCTAATATACCATCCTCAGTATGGGTTTGAACAGTTGGTGTCAAAAATTCCTTTGGAATAAGCTTAGAGGAACTTAGACTTGTTAAAACTGTAAACGATAACTTTTAAATTATATTAGATGTTTTGGGTTTAATGAGTAGAAAGATTGGAGATGTGTTTCTTCAATAATTAAAAAATAAATGACTTTTTAAAATAAATTTACTTTTATTAAAAGCCAACTTAGAATAGTTACTGTTTTATTATTGAAGCTTATAAAATCAATGTGAAGAAACTGATTAGCAATAGGATGTCTTCACGTATTAACAGAATTTTGAACTCTTTTCAGCAACCCTAAAAGCTTTTTTGTTAGATAACAGAATTAAAAAGAAAAATATTTCCTGCAATGTTTCGTATAAGTGACGTTGATACAATGACTGAGGAGGTGAATGGTTTTGGTAAAGGCTTTTTAATTTACTAAACGCTAAAGAAAATAATACTTTGGAGTCTATGAATCTATTGTAAAGGAAATTAATTTCATATCAAGGAAATGAAGTTCCAGCATGTTTGTGCCCAACTTGTATCAAGAAACTTTTCCCTGGAAAACTTTCACATTGTAAAACCATAGTGTTCCAAACAACTACTTTAAAATCGTTACTTTCAACACACCTGAATTATTATTTGAGGTGTATGTTAAAGTTATCTAAAACAACTATAGCCCATACAATTAATTCCATAATCTTCAACAAGTTCATGAGCAGATTTTTTTTTACAAATTATACTTATGGGTGAAAATAATGTCCAAAAGTTCCGAAAATAATGTCCAAAAGTTCCGAAATGTCCAAAAAGTTCCGATGTGCGAAGGCGTCCAAAATGGCGCTGAAAGATGACGGAGTACTGTTTTCTACTATCCTCTATAACTCGAACAGTTTTGGTAAAGAAAGCCTCCAAAATATATCAATCGCTTTACAAATGTATGTTCTAGAAGATTTAGGCCTGAAAAAAATTAAAATAACCGTTATTGATTGAAAAATATAGTTCGGAAATTCATTTTCAATATTTTAATTTTTAATTTTTTTTTTATTTATAAAAATATCAAATCATAAAATGTTTTAAATTAAGTTTTATCACAAATATACTAGTGTCAGAAGGTACATTTTCTTTTTAAATACCATAAGTATTAACAGAGTTATTTGAATTTCAAAACGTAGGGAAGATAGGTCTTAAAGCAAACTTTAATGCGTCATTTACCGTATGCGGTTTGATGTATAATATTCATTTTTTAATGTAATTGCCTTTCTTATTAACACTTTTTTCATTTAAGATTATTAACAAACTATTATAAAACAAATATTATTTAAATATAAATTGTATTTTTTATGTTTAAATTTCCGATTGAAAATGAAACTAAAAAAACTATGCATATAAATTATAAAATTTAGTTTTTAACAGCAAAATTCGATGTATTGAACATATATTGAAAATGTGAAACAAAATAGCTTTCAATTTTAACAAAAAAAAATTGCGATATAGAGAAAAGTAGGGTTTATGGGCAATTTTATTATTAAGTAGTGAGCTTAAGGTATATAGTGTTGTATTTGAGATTACGGAATTTTTTTATGCTTATGTGGGGGTGAGGGGACGGACGTAGATGAGCTTGCGGGGTGACGTAGGAGTTATTTTTTTTTTAAATATTTGGCGCTTTGTTTTATTGTTGGTAAAAATTGGCGTCGTCCGGGATCTACGTTTTACTACTTTCAATTATAAATTGTGGGTTCCGACGTCACATGTGTCATGTTAGATGTATTGGGTTGTTGAAAATTACTATTACACTGAAGCTGCACAACTGGCTGCGGCAGGATCTATATTAAAGGGAAAGATCCGCGAACGATATTGCATATTTTTAACCATGGTTAGTATGAAATAAAAGAATTTTGTTAGAATGGATGGCATTTGGGCAGAGTGAATAAAATATATTACAGATTCAGATTAATATTAATTTTTAATATTTATGTATATTTATTATTATTAATCATTTAAATATTAAAGCAGAATTTTATATGCGTATGCAATTTTGCAAGAATGGTTTTAGTGTATGAGGGTAAAATATAAATTATAAGATATGTATGTTTAATTTATGGTTTTTTGATAAAAATTATATAAAAATATATAATATACGTTTAAGTTACAATTTATTTAGTGGATTTTAGCACATGGGGTAAAAAAAATAAGTAACTAATATTAAAGGTTTTTGTTTTTTGATATTTTGAAAAAGAATAACTTGGATTAGGGGTTATTTAAACTATTTATAAAAACAAAATTTTGTTCAAATATTTTTTACCTTGTACGTGAAATTATTATAAACATGGAAAATGACATATTTTTTGAATTAAAATAAGGGATTCAACATTGCCCTGAGAAGCACGGGCTGAGGTGCTTATAATATAGAATTAGGAATAGCTTACTGTATTCGGATGGTTGATAAGGACTGAAGGTATGTAGGGTTTAGAATAAAGATAATGACCGATTGCAGTATGGCTTATAAATGATGGGTGTTATTCTAAGTGGAGCTACTTTGGGGTCGTTTGTAGTTGGTTATTTGATTGAACGACGCAATGCAGTTGCACAACGGGCTTTATTTTATTTACGCCAGTAAAGTGACTTTTTGAATGCATGAAAGGTAGGTTTGAGGATGTTCATGGGGTGCTTTGGGAAAATAATAAAACTCTTAGAAATTTTTGTAACATGTTTTAAAGGTTTAAGAAAACTGGTCTTACAGTTGTTCCGTTGCCGTACTCCGCTGCCAAAATCAGTATGCTTCCGATTGGCAAGCACTAAACACGTCGCCAGTTCGCTGTCGTCATTCAGAACATTCGCGAAGACCCATCAATGATGCCGCGAGGCCGCTTACGTGTTCCGCATGTACGGACGTTACTCATCCGTCTAGGTAAGTGTGTCTTATGTTGCCACTTCTGAAAATTTATTCCTTAGAGGATTCTAAGTTGTGTATTAGAATGGCGTCACGTTGAAAAAGCTTATAACAAGATGGGAGGCGCAATGGTCATCTGCATTGAGCCTCACATCTTGTTCAGCATGTTGTCATCCTTCAAATTGAAACTTGTCCTTCAAGTGTATCCTAAAAAGCCACGACGTCACGTTAAAAAGCTTATAACAAAATTTAATCTAAGGACAGCAGGAAGCACGTGTTGCCATCCTTCAAATAGAAACTTGTCCATTCAACGTCCCCTAGTATGACGTCATGACATGTATCCTAAAATGTTATGACGTCACGTTAAAAAGCTTATAACAATAAATATTTAATCTAAGAACAGCATGAAGTACACAACTCCACTCCACTTTCGGTAGTGAGGCGCAATGGCGTCACAAAATCACGTGACTTCCGGTCACGCCCTCTTCCGGTCATGTGACTTTCTGTCACATCCCATTCCTGTCACGTGACTTCCGGCCTCACCCCTTCCGGACACTCTGCTTCCGTTATTGCGCGATTGCGCCTACTGAGGCAGTATGCTCTATTTCTAGCTACTTATTATTATAGCTGCCTATAGTAATTCAAATATAATTAGCCCATTGTTTTAAATCAACCACGAATGTAGGAGTTGGGCGCTCGTTTATTTGAACAGGTGGATTCAATTTTCGCACAATTTTACTTTGGTCATACCAAATTGAATCATCCTCGTCTATCCATCTCCAGTTTGTCCCCTTTTTGACCATGGTGAACACGCGAATCTCGTTGCCATTGGTTTAGACAATCTTTGCATTGTACTGGAGGGCGGGGTACTTCACCAAAACAAAGTTATTTACATGGTATTCAGAGTGATTAGGAGGCCCTTGAGATTGTGGGAGATTCGTTGTTAATCTTGTTCGATGCGACCTGTTGGCATCTTTTTGTGGTTATCCAGGGTTCGTGGGAACTGCCGAATGAAAACTCTTACCATCGTCTTGGCAGGAGGCTGAGGGTGAAAGCTCTTCGCCATGTAGAGGTTCTTCAGCTTCTGAACTATCATTAAGAAATGCCAAGCTGTCGTCACTTTCGGCATAGCTAATGTTTGACATGCCGTCATCAGAATCCGTAGAAAAAAACTCAAATCGACGTTTTCTGAGAAGTTTTTCTTCTTCGACTTGTCAACCTTTCCCCATATTCACAAGTTCTGGAAAATCCAGCGATTAACCGTGGATTCCGAAAACCGAGGATTGAAGGAAACCGGTGGATTTCCTAGGAACCTTATTCACAACCTCCGCTCGACTGGAGAATTTGTAAACGTCGTTAATCGGAGGTTGTGTCTTTGAAAAATATAACGACTTCTCTCATTGGTCGACGATATACACGTGTCAATTGTTTACATTCAGGGATTTCTATTTTGGAAAACGAACGGAAAATGTGAATCGGCGAATTTATGAAAAAACATATTTATATAAATGAAATTCTTCAAATAACATGAGTTTGAAGGAAGTTATAATAAATATTCAAAAGGTGTTTAAAAATAAAGTTAATTTATAACATTGCCCATTTTTTAATAATCGACTACGTTTTAAATATCCACATTTCTAGAAATAATATTTAGAGGCCTGTAATATTTATTCATCTGTTACAATGTATTTTTGTATAGTTCATACATGAAAAATATTCTTTTTGAATGCTTATAATAAATCTATTTTTATGAGTTCCAATTTTAACTAGTTAGAATTAAAACTGTACACGTTCTTTATATTAAAAAAAATGTATGAATTCTAGGGCAATCAAATATCATATACGTGAACAAAGGTTCTAACGCTGGCTTTTACCCTTTTCCGGAATATTCCGTAAATATTTTAATACAATCACATTGAATTATTAATAAATAATTAATTATTAATTATTAATTACTAATGAAAATTAAAAATTAACGTCCCATTCTTAATAAAATTCCTTTCTAAAATCATAGTTATTGGTGGCATTTTACTATGTTGATGGCTTTAAAAATAGATAAAGTTATGATTGTCTAGCCCTTCATGACTGCCTTTTGATCCGATAGACTGATTGTAATTTATAAATCAATGTAATTGTGTTGATGCAGGGGAAAAATTATAATTCGGAAACTGACGATGTAATTGGTTGTTGCACCAAACTGGAAAACTGCCCCACCTTGCTAAATTCCTAGATAATTGCTTTAAAATAGGTAAACTTGTAGTTTTAGCACCTCATAACTACATTTTGGTCCTTCTAAAACTGATTTTAATTGATAAATCTAGGTATTTTGTTGCAAGAAAGACAAAAATTAGAATCCGAAAACTGAAAATGTAATTGTTTGTTGCACCAATTTCAATGTATTATGGCCTCCTTCCTATTATCCCTCCTTCTTTTTCCAGTCTCATACTGGAGTAATTTTTGTGATTCGGTTTATAGTACTTCCAAATTTATTAAACAAACAAGAGAAAGAGAACCACTACACCACAAAACCTACGATAAATAGGTACTCGAAGAAAAGATCTGTCCATCCGGGTATCTCGTAGCGACAACATTTATGTCGCATCGATTTTAATGAAAAGTGCACTGAATTAGTTCGTATGGGCAATTTTTAGTGTTCAATGCATAAAAAGTTCAGACTTAAGTGCTTATTTGAGAAATATTTGTCTTTAAACAGATTTTTAACAAAATATTTTAAGCCTAACAGAGCGATCATATTCGCGGCCATTTTGTTTAGAATCAAAACTGTGGTTTATACTGCCAATATTGGGAATATAAACCTAGGTTTAGTTTCCTGTAGATATTCCGCCGATTTGGCAAAAACTGGTCTTGTGAATAAAGTTTCGTCAATAATCCTAGGTTTACCTTCCGAATCGCAGGTAGAAAGTGGATTATCTGCGATTGTGAATATAAGGGTAGCCATGTCGCCGTTCTTGATTGTACATGTTTTTTTTTCTTATTTGCCCTTTCAGCCTTTGATGGGACGGGACTGTCTGTTAGAATAACAGAAAAACTTCTATTTCGGCCACGGTTGAATTGCTGTCTTGGCCCGGCTT
Organism: Troglohyphantes excavatus; assembly: GCA_963932185.1. Lineage (NCBI taxonomy): Eukaryota > Metazoa > Arthropoda > Arachnida > Araneae > Linyphiidae > Troglohyphantes > Troglohyphantes excavatus. Next base: position 65,409,204 of record OZ010676.1, on the reverse strand, counting down.
TTGTTGGCATATTTGTAGGGCGAGTTGTCGTAGCTATGCCAGCTGATCCCATACCTAACAATGCCAACCAGCCATACAGGAATATGCAAAACAAGATGGATTCCACACAATCCCAAACATTATAAACAAAAGATTATGATACAACCACAATTAACTACTCTTTCGAAAACTGCCATCAACAGCGCCTAAATTCGATCTACAGGCTAACCAGAACAGAAAAATTTACGATGAAAAAATTTACTCATCAGTCAGAAAAACAATAAAACTGGGATATTTCCTTCGTGACGCTTCCACGCAGACTAAAGTTACGGTGGATTGTGCACCATTACGTATATTCCATACTAGCAAGATGACATTGCTCTATCTTTTACGGTTGCAGGAAATAGGAGCTCTGTGTCAACTAGCCCTTTATGCCAAAAAACCCCGGTCTTCCCTAATGTAATAGGTATATTTTCTTGCTATCGACTTTTAATCAAAATTGTACTTAACTTTAAAACTATATCAAAAAATTAAAACTACATTACTTAGAATTCAGGTGTTTAATATTTAAAAATCATTTTGAATTATGAAATAATTTCTAATGATCATTTTAAAAATCTCCAAAATGGTTCAATTTAGCCTCAATGTAGGTGTAGTTGTAAGCATTCGTGACGCCCCTTTGAGTAAAATATAATATGGAAATATTAAATAAAGATAATGTTTAATTATTTTAACATGTATTGTTCAATTTATATTTATTGCTATAGCGATCATCATGATGATTTCTTGAAACATCTGACACTTGGCCAAACTAATGTTCAGGCATGATGAAGTTTTATAACAAATAATTATTCAAATTGACTAATAATTTAAATTAAATACGAGGCACTTCTGAACTGTTTTCATCTGACAATATGTTTTGTTAATAAGTGTTCCATCAGTCTACTTAAACCATATTTGCAAAAGAAAGACTGATACAAGAAAAAATATCTTGTCATACACTTACCTTATTAATACTACTATACTTTTCAATAATAACATTTAACTTCAAAACCTGTTTAGAACAGTTTTTCTTTTAATCAATTTATCAAATATTTTTATTTTTATCAGTAAATTTTTATATTATCACTTATTAAAAACACACAATTTTTTTCTACCCCATACACATAACTTTTTTTAAATTTCGAAATAATATGTAATGTACGTTTAAACCCTAAAACATTAAAATTTTCAAAATTCTTTTGTATACAGTTTTATTTTGTTGATTGCGACCTAAAACAATCCTTGAATCCTTAATCCTTTTATAATATTCTTGTAAAAAATAAAAGCATACATAAGTTAAGAATTCAACTTTTATTGTATAAAAATCCATTTACATTCTAAAGATAAGCACAATTATGAAAATAAATAATAAAAACTACCAAAGAATTAAGAAACTTTGCTACAAAAGTTAACAATATTTTACATGAAAATCCAACTTTGGAAACCGCACCACCTATAATTTTTTTTGTTTTTATTCCAATGAAAAATGAGTAAGAAATGAATGACCGCGTTTATTTCAAATATCACCATTTAGCAAAACAGCAGAGAACATTGCATCGAATGATATTAATGTATCTGGTTTCATTGATGTGGTTGCATTAGTGTTCGAAATCAAGTAGAAGGCATTTTCCGTTCCATTTGCCAAGCTAAATGCTAATATTTACATTTGATTAAATATTTCGGGTGTTGTCACTCAGTCATTACAAAATTATACTGGAACAAAACAGTTGAGAGCAAACGATGTCGGACAATCTACATTTTAATTCTTATTATTATAAATACTTGCTTGTTGTTTTACTGTTAACCAACTGCAATTTACTTGTAATTTGTTCAATTAAATTAAAATTTCTTTACAACCAGATCGATCTACCAGTTGAGAATTAAAAATGTGGCAGTGTTATATAAAAAAAAATAATTTTACTGTTTACGAGCAAAAATAAATTTAAACGTGTTCGCGAAAAAGTCAAATTTTTCAATCGTGTGTTGTCTACAAATATTAAAAAAAGGGAATGTGTTGCATTATATATCAACATAACTCAGTTGATTGTTTGAAATGATGTCGCAGTAGAGGTACAGCCGCGGAAAAAAAACGAACCACCAATTATTATTTCGTTAGTTTTTATAGTAGCGCTAAACTTAATATACCCTTTTGTAGGGAATAAAGTCTACTATACATTGATTTGAGGGGCTACCTCCACATTTACCTCCACGTTTTATTTGGAATTCGAAATGGACGCGGGTAGAAAATGTTTTGTCGTTAGCCGTGGTCCTTCTTTTCCCGTGGTCATTCATTCCTCCACTCCCGTATACCCCTCGCCTTTATATAAGAATTTAGAATTTCATGCCAACGCGATCACAGCGCTTTTAATTCTCAAAATTGGTGAAGATTTCTGTTAAGTTCTGTAGAATTTAAATTTGTGTATGACCCCTGAAATGATCATTTGATGCACATTTTAATATAGCAAAAAAACTACAAAGAGGAAAATCACGAAATTTTAGAAATGCATATAAAGCGTTTTTCTGAATCCATCACTATCAAAATATAGCATGGTTGCTATTCATAAATTTTATGAATATAAATATCCTAATTTAAATAAAATAAAAATATATACAAATAAGTAATGAAAGTTAGTGTATTTTATTTGGGTCGTTTAGAAGTAACACAGATAAAAATATCAGCTTAATAAAATTATTATTTCGAAAGATATGATTAAAAGTTTATGAAATTCATTTAACATTACTTTTTCTAAACTTTCGATATTCATAATTAAAAAACTACTTTACAAAATGACTTGCAAATTAATATTTAATGATACATTTTGTCGTATTCTAAATATTGAATCAAAATTGGGTGTTACTATTGAAAATTTTAAAGTTGGTGCGGATTTTAATATGAAGATAGTCCCCTATGTAAATTTTTTGTATGTAAATGTGTAGTAGAGTTTATTCCATACAAAATGGTATATTAAGTTTAGCTCTACTATAGAGACTAACGAAATAATCATTGGTGGTTCGCTTTTTTTCCCCCGGCTGTACATAAAGGACTATTGGTAACGGTACGAATTTCCAGAAGAAAAGATCCGGAAACACTGCCTCGTAATTTTAAATCCTGTTTAGAAGAACGGAGAGCTGGCACCCCATGCACCTGTGTATGCGTGCGGATGTTTGAACCCAGCCTTAGGGGTGTGTGAAATGTGCGTTCGCACAGAGTCCCGCGCTTTAAGTGGGATCCCCCGCGCTCAGAAGAAAACAATGCTCAGAAGAAAACAATTCCTTTAAGAATTTCTTTAATATTTATATGAAAATTTTTATAATATTTATGGTACATTGATTTGTTACGGATTTTTATTGGGAAAAAATATTTTAAGTAACATATTGAATAAATATTTTTAAATGCAAAAAGTAAAGCTTGTCAATGCTACAGATTTATACAACGCGCTTAGTAAAACAAAAAATAGTGAAGAATTTTATTCATAAGTTTCAAATGAAATAATTCTTAAACAGGTTTACTCTACATAAGTAATACAAAAGAAATTCTGTACAAAAACTTATGATGAATTTTCATAAAATGTAAAAAAAAAAAAAAAAAACGTATACATTAATTTAGTACCGTATTTCAAATTAAAAAAAAGTTTGAAGTGCTCTAGCTCAAGCTTTTTCTAGCCATACGTGCATAGCAACGATTAATTACTCCAATACCAAACAGTTTAAGATTGGCATTATTCGTCTTTACATATTTCAAATGACTCCAATATATGAAAACGATTGAATGATTATTCGATTTTTAAATATAATACAAACGGCCCCTCAAAGCTAGCTTTGCAATGGTCTTTCATTTAGTAAGGACCACGGCATATTTAATGTGCAGCAGTCCCTTAAACACAGCGGATGCTTTTTGCGGACGACACACACAGACCTTCGATTATGCGGGGCGCACTCTATCCCAGGGCCCCCCACTCTGGCCTGTAACTATTTTTAAGAACAAGATAATTCATATGATTATCTCAAAAACAAAATAAGTAATTAAATTTTCCGTATAATTAAATACCGATAAACTTAGTTTCATTGCAAAAGATTTTCTATTTAAATCCTCTATTTATCAAAATGAAATTAATTCGGTTAAAAAATATAATATTTTGTACAAGAATTTAGCCAAATCCAATTTTTCAAAAATTTAATTTAAAAAAAAAACTTTTTCGAAACCATCACTATTCCTGCAAAAATTTTATTAGAAAATTACTAAAGTTTTTGTAAATTTCTTTTATTTGTTTTCATAAAACCTTTAAAAAAATGCTTCGCCTTCAACAATTTCAATGCTAAATTTTTCAACATTAAAATTTAAAAAAAAAACGTGCAGGTTTTTAGAATTTTTTAATTTGTTTGCATAAAACCTATAAAATAAAACTTAATTTTCCCTTCAAGAATTTTGATGTGAAATTTTTCATCAGAGACCTTCTAATAAACAACATTAAAAAAAATAACTTTCGTAAAAAAAATAAGATGTATTAAAAGTCTGCATAAAACCTTCAGAAAAGCTTCACTTTTCCTGCAGGAATATCATTACTAAATTTTTCTACAAAAACCTTCAATAAAACTGCAGTTTTTTTGAAGGTTTAATTTACATTCATAAAACCTTTAAAAAACACTGCATTTTTCCTTCAAGAATTTTGATACTGAAGTTTTCAGCATTAAACCTTAAAATATATGCAGTATTTTTTAAAGTTTTTAATTTACCTGCATAAAACCTTTAATTTCACAATTTTATTGAAAGTTTTATGCTGACTTTTTTTTGCTGGGTATTCAAAAAAAATGGGTGCTTTGTTGCTGCTGAAAATCTTATTTTGTCCATACTATGTTATGATCTCAAACTATAAGAGACCTTAGTTTGCTTCGGCTTCTTAAAGCAAGAACGGAAAGTAGACGTCGCATTAGAAAGTTTACAGTTCCAAATATCCGCTTTGACGTTAAGAATCACATTGCATGATCCTATGGAACGGCATTGAAATCACGAAGACCCCAGTGACAAAACATATTTCCAAAGGTTTTCTTAAACGAAAAAATAATCATACAGGGAACTTCAGAATCAAATGTTGTAGAGATTCCATTAATCGACTTTCCAACGCTTCCATGTCACTCGTAAGCTGTAAAAAGTAGTTACTGAGTCATCTTTGTAACTATCGCCCAAAGAAGATTTTATTAAAGCGAAAAATCACAAATATCACAAAATTTTCTCTAATTAAACTTTTTATTATCGTGTGTATTTTGTGTAGAATGATTTATTAATACTTATATAACTTGTTTGTTATTAACTGCATTTTTTTTAAATAGTAGTGTGAACACCTTAAAATAATATATACTACAAAATTTTCATTTTTAGTTAAGTTTTACAAATTTTTAAATGGTTAAGCTTTTTGCGGCACCTCAAAACATTATAGTAAGTAAGTAGAGTAATATATTTTTTACTCTTTTTTTTAACCTAAAAGGCAACGTTTGTTCACTATTAGAAATCTTAATTCGAAAAAAAAATTGTGTTAGCCCTTTTTATTCCAACCTCTTCTACATACAAATATATTCGCTTCGTATAAACTTCTCTACAATATATTAGCTTATAAAATCCTTCTACATACAAATCTAATTCCATTCGAATAGATAAAAATTCTTTAAAACATTTTAGAACCCCAAAAGTCTACAAAATTATGCTATGTATAAGTAAGTAAAAAGGTAATAATTTTTCCAATTTATAATATGTTAAAATAATTCATTTCGTACCTATTCAAAGGTTGGTAATCATAAAAAATAGATAAAATGTTTCATAACCTTCTTTCCCCTTCAGTATTTGTGATTGTACTTCCTTCAATGTCGAATAACTCCGTTAATATTCATGTAATTTGCAAAGTAAACATACCGTCGGAAACTAGAATAATTTCTCTAAAATTTTATTTCTTTTTTTTATTTGTTCTTATAATTAAAAAAATGCAATTTTAGAACTTAAAATTTTTGAAAATGAAGTTTCGCGACATTGTATGTATCAATGTATCAATCAATCAATGTATCAATCGACAATGTATCAATCAATAAAAGTAATTTAAAAAATTTCAGACCTTAAAAAACATTAATTTGTGAAACGATTGGTATATTTCAAGTAAATTTGAACGAATGTGACCAAATTATGAATGATAATAGAAACAGTACCAACTGTATGCCATCCTAAAACTAAATATTTCGTTTTTTGGAAATTATAGGAAATCTCAATCTATTTAGAGAAAATCCAATCACCTAAATACTTTAACAAGTTACGTTTCAAAACATCCTTGGTCTTTAAATAACAAGATATAGCAACTGTGTATTTTTGTTTACTTCTCAAGAAAGGCTCAATTGACTTCTTTTATGTCTTTTATGAAAGATCAATGTTTACTTCAACTTCTAGGCAATTCATCGTATGGAACATTTATTTTCCATGTTTTTTTTTCTTTCAATGAAAGCAGTGAGTAAAAAACAGAACATTTTCGGGAGCAGTTTTCCTCTTTTCGCTAAATCTAAAAGATAGAAAATTCCAGTAACTGTCCCAACAGACCTTACGTGAGCCTCTCTATTTTCTCCTTCAATGCCTGCATTTTTTACACCAATTCCCTCGATTCCATTGCGGTCCTTCTTTGTTTTTCTTAAAGCTCTTCTCAACAGATTCGCAGAGGCCTAGAATGCGATTTTATCGTCTTTTTGGCAGGAATATTTCACCAAAAATGTTATGATAGAAATAAAAGTAAAAATAAAGAGAAATATCGTAAGAACCAAGCCTCATAAAACTCACATTATAGGCCCTTACACAAATAAGATTACTTATAAATAGGATTTATTGTCAGTCGTTGTACTGAAAGTCGCTAATAATGTAGCTAACTAAATATTAAATGGAAATTTTACCGTAAAAATATTGAGTAATATAATAAATAATGATGCAATAATATAAATCACGCGATCTCATTGCAATGTTACAGCTAAATAAATATATCATGTGCATTATGTGTAACATGACATCATGTTATCTAAGAAAATTGAAAATCTGTTACTTTCCCACAGTTTGACTTGAATTTGTTGATGGGGACGAAGCCGATGCCTGATTTTTACAATAAAACTCACAATCATGTGATAGGATTTCGCAACTAATTTGCGCTAATTGTGATGCAATAAATATTTATGCAAGTCGACAACCGCAGGCATTTACTTACATTATTTAACAACGTGTTAAATACTGAAAATAAGAGAAATAATAATTTAAAACTTGTCGGAAATTAATATCCTTTTTTTAAAAAAAAAACGATCTCGCAATGAGTGAAATATTTCCATTTTTAAAACAAACAAAAACAGGAATATCTATATATTCGCAATTCCGATTCCTGGTATATTATCTTAAACTAAAACCACACCTGAATTAGTTTGGTATACTAACCAAGGTGGCAGATGGTAGTGAATTATGGAAAAACATATGATTTTACATATTTTGGTATTGGCTCAGTTGTAAAAATATATCACATTAATTCGCATTTTTGCGACCTATTTTTTGACAAAAATTAATAATTTTGGGGTGTTCTTCACAGGAAAATAATTTTTTAAAAAATACCTACAAAGTATTGGGTGACTTAGTATAAAAAATCTGACTAAAATTATAATAGTTTCTCCTGACTTTTGTACAAAGCATATAAAAATTAAAGTCATGGTACCATTGGCAATTTAGGTTTTATACTATAATTAAAAGGGATATTTACTAGTAATTGTCTTTTGAACTGATATTTAAATATTAATATCATGTTATATAATAATAAAATTACATTCCACGCGTTGCACTATTTAAACATTAAACATAAAGGTCTAATAAAATATTTCCAACATTAGATATGTTTCACTGACAATGGATATCAATTCTTTCAAATATCATTTTATTATAATTCTTACGATTCTATTTTTGTTCCGAAATCAAATTAATTTTAACACAATTTTTACTTTATGCATTAAGAGAAAAATAATTGAAAATCAAGAAAATTGTCAGATTCCACGGAGTTAAATGCACCTTTTATTCCTGATCAATGATATTCTAGGTATTTATATTAATTATAAGGTAGACAATCGCATTATAAATGTAAGTTCATGGGAAAACGTTTTGTAGATATGGTAAATGAAAATTAAGGTTATACATGTGTACGTTTGATTGCTAATATGTTAGACAAAATTTAAATACGCAAAATTTGCTAAAGTTGTTTTTATTGTAAAACAAAATGCTGCTATTTTAGTTGCAACAAAAATTGAATTATCTCTAGAAGTGAGCATTGACGCTCCATTTTCAATGTATTTGCTAAAAAAATTGTAACACATTTTAGTTTATAAGTTGATAAAATAAAGTCAAGACTTTTACAGACAAGAGGAATAACCTAAGTTATTGAATCTTGAAAATACATTTGCTAAGCAAAGTTTGATAGGAGATTGGAGAGAAGAAAATAATTTAAGTAGTATTTTTAATATAGTATAAGGCTATAAAAAAAAATCATAAATTAATATATTTTTTGTAAATCAAATACTAATTAAGTTTGCATTAAAGCATTCACACGTAAAACATTTAATTACTAAATGTGGTTTGCATCGACCCATCTACTTTTTGCTCTACATTGACGTATCCATCAAAGCTAATAAACATCAGTTTTAATTAATAATAATAATTCAAAATGAGCAATTGGGTAAAATGAGCAATTGAAGGTATTGTTCTCTCAAACAACAAATTAGAAGCATTTAAACTTGGCGTAGGAACTTCGTCCAGCAACCCTAAAAAAGCAAGTCTCAAGACATTTCCGTCGATTAAGTTATCTTGCCTCGATACGAGTCGAGATAGACTCAAGATGGCATGGTGTAAAAGCATTTCCCCGAATGAAGCAGCTCCCTCTTGGGCCTTCTGCGTCAAAGAGACGAGGAGCTGCAATGGATTCGATTTCACAATAGGATAGATGCATCTCTCAGCGGAATAATATTCGTCAATATGTCGTATTTAAAAATGTAACTTCAAATGTTCAGACAAATATTATAATTGTAAAATATTAAATTTGGGGTGAAGAGCTGAAATTGGCGGACAACAAGCATCGAATCTTTATTCTTATATGTGAGAGTTACTCTTGGATTTTTCACTGCTATTTACAAATTAACCTAAAATTTTCTCTATGCGCCAACAGAGTTGGCACAGCGACATTTTGAAAGATTTTATTTTCTCACTAGTGAAAGCTAAGATAGTTCTCGTGTGGTATTTGAGTGAAATATGAAGGTGGGGTGAAAAGTTTCCGGCCTAAGGAACTTTAAAAAAAAAAAAAAAATTATTATTTTATTTTTCAACATAATCTCCATCAAGTAAAATGCATTTTTCATAACGGTGCTCTAATGCAGTGATACCATTTTTATAGGACGATTTCTCGAGTCCTTCAAAATACGCATTTACAACATTGATGACTTCCTCGTTCCTCCCAAACCTTTTACTTCCGAGCCATGTTTTGAGTTTGGGAAACAGATGATAGTCGCTGGGAACTAAATCTGGTGAATAAGCTGGATGGGATAACAATTCGAATTTCAATTCGTTGATTTTAGCCATTGCAATGACTGACGAATGAGCAGGTACATTGTTATGGTGAAACAATATCTATTTCTTTGCCAAATGAGGTCGTTTTTCCTTCATTTCGTCATTCAAACGATTTAATAACTATGCGTTCTACCCTTCGCAAGGTAATCAATGAAGATAATACCTTTTGTGACTCAAAAAGCAGTCGTCATAACCTTATTCACTGATAAAACAGTTTTTGCCTTCCTTGGGATTGGTTCACTTGTTCCATTCTTTTTTTATGACTGTTGTTTACTTTCAGAAGTGTAATGGTGAACCCAAATTTCATCATGTGATAAATCGACGTAAAAATTTGCTGGAATTTTGCTTGTATAGTGTCAAATTCTCGGTCTAAACAGGCTTTCGATGCAACTTTTGTTGATAGTTAGCCAACGCGGCACCCACATAGCACAGAGCTTCTCCATACACAAATGTTGATGTAAAATATTGCGTACACGTTCAGTTGTCTCAGCTTTCTCACTCACTTTCAATATGCGATCCTCTACTATGATTTTTTAATTTTTTTTTATCATTTCGCCATTTGTAACCTCAGCGAGACGTCCTGAGAGTGGTTCATCATCAGTGCTCGTGCGACCTTTTATAAATTCAGAAACCCACTGTATGACTGTTGAATATGATGGAAAAGAGTCTTTCGGTGTTGATTCCATTTCTTATTTGATTTCAAGTGGTGTTAATCCTTTCAAATAGAAGTATTTGATGATCGCTCGCTTTTGCAATGTTTCCATTTTCGCGTAAGCAAGAAAGGCTTCTTATTAAATAGGCTACCAAACGTATACTGACAGAGCAATCGACCTGAAAGTTATTATATAGGCTATTCAGGGATTGTACTGTCCAAAAAAGTCAAAAATAAGATCTGCTGGCGTCAATTCTGGGTCAGGCCGGAAACTTTTCACCCTACCTTCGTAAGTGAATTTTCATGAACTTGTGGTTAACCCTTCCGCTCCCAGTAGTCTCACACAAAATCCACTTATTTACAAATGTGTAGAATGAGATCTAGTGGTTTCCTCGGTAACCATATACATGAATAGGAAGGGAAGAGCGTAATCTGTTGGCGCATAGCGAAAATTTTAGGGTTAATTTGTAGCAGTCAGAAATCTAAGAGTAACTCTCACAGATAATTGCGCAAATAATTTTTTTTAAAATTTTATTTTATTTTGATTTTTGTTACAATTTCAATTTTTGACTAATTTTTTTGCAAATAAAGTATATATTTTTAGTCTTAGTCCTAATGGTTCAAAATGAAAATTGGGTACTTTAAAGATGGCTCCAGTGACTGGATCGGATGCTTAAAGGCTGGGAACATGTATAAGTTTCCGAAGCCGCTCTCGCCGACCGGGCCGTTGGAATCAAAATTCCGACATTTGCTGACTCCAAAAAGGGTGGCACATGAACACGGTAGAAAAAGCCGACGTCAAGTTCTTTTCAAAAATGCATCTTGTAATAAGTTCTGTTATCATTTACAATTTTTACATTTCAGCTTAAAGAAAACTTTTTATTTCGGCAGTAATATGTTATATTTTACAGGTAATACTTTTTTAATTTTAGTAATATTGTAATTTAGTAATTATTTAATTGAAGTAATATTTTTTTAACAGTGGAATTTTCTAACTTTGCTAGCTTAAAATACATGTTTTCACTGAGGGACAAAATTCCAAAAAATTGGAAAACAAGTAGTATGTAGGGTCAAGCATGAAAATACAGTAATAACTTATTTTAAATGCAATTAATTTAAATGTGCAAGTTTTATTCTTTTCCCGGTCGTCTGGGGCTGGTGGTTCAAACATTTCGAAATCGCCAATAGAATTAACAATGTCACCGAATTCTTAAAGACACCTTCATATTATTCGAGCAATTTTAATGCTTCGTTATATCTTCCACTCAACTGATTAATATTTTCATTAAAATCAATTAAAAAATAGGGGCACTATTTGGCGAATTTAAAGCCAATTTCTTAATCATTTTATTGCCGTTTCCGACAGTTATGAGCAAAATACAATTACGGAGATATTTTTTAAACTATTGAACATGAACAATGCCAAAAGTTATAACTTTCATTCCCAATAATCATTAACTTTTAAGCATTCTAAACAATAAAATCGACAATAATGTCAACTTTTTACTAAATCTTGTAGCAACGATCTTCCATTCTTTTCCTTTCGGGAAGAAAGCATAACGATCTGTTAAATAATCGAAGCCAAAAAGGTGTAGGCATGCAAATGGAAATATAATTATTCTCCCACCTAAAAACGCGCCAAACACTCACGCATTCTTTAATTAGGGGGGGGGGAGAGGATAAAAAGATGGGAGCAGTGAAAGAAGAGAAAGAAGGGAGGGAACTCTGGACAAAATGAAATTAATCTTTTCGAAGGTGTGAACTGGGAAGTCTGTTAGTTTTAACCATGATAACTTTCATAAAATAATTACAACCGATTTTAAGGGTTTTGTTGATCAGTCCTCTTGTTATTTTTTCAAATATTGGCATCTAACTTTTAGAAAAAAATTTTAGTTCCACATCTTATCCTTGGTTATGTAAATATGATTAATATTTACTCAATTTTGATAGATTTGAGTGGCACACTTTTTTAGTTTTTCATTTTTATGAAATAAGTCCATTAGATTTTATTGTTTTTTAATTTTATTCACAAGTTCATTTAGTGATAAAAAATATATTCCGATTTTTAATTATTTTATACACTTTTTATATTGTTTGGTAGCTGAAATAAGTAGATTTGGTTTTATTTTCTAACGATATTTTAGGTGACTGGGTATATTCATTTTACGGAAAATTTTTAGTTATAATTAAATAAACTTTTAACTCCTTTCTTTCAATTATAACATAACAAAGAAGCGTCTTTTGGCAATGTAGCGAAATTCTTCATAATCAAAAACTTGGTTCACTTGATTTTATCTTTATGAATGGAAAGAAAATTGAGAGTAAAAATTATATAACTTTCTAATTGTTTCCAAGTACATTTTAATAACATTTTATTCAGTATTTATCATAAGTTTGCTTACAGAGAAAAAAAGTGTGAAATAATTATATTCGATTTAAATTATTTCGATAGTTACTCAAATTACCTTTCCTAATAAAAAATGAAGCTAAGAGCATTTAAAATAGGGAACATAAATTGAAAAAATAAACCTCATTAAAAATTACAGTAGTTAAATTAAGAAAAACTGAAACCTTGTATTTTCATAACATAAACATTTACATGAAGTAATTAGAATATATTTCAATTGCTTTGATAAACTGTTTATTTAATTTTTCAAAAAAAGTTTTAAAGTTTCAGTACCTATTTCAATACTCACAACTCTACTCAACTCGTTTTTCGTTACCAAATACCCTAATAAGTAGATAATAACCCTCTTTGCAATCTATTTGCCTGACGCTGGAACAACCTCTCGATCAGCAGCTCTTAATTATTCATTACTTAAAACTCTTATAACCTTCATGAAAAAAATTATTTCTTTAATTTTAGAACACTTTACTTCCTATAACTAGTTGCAACGCAGTTGTTGAGGACCAATGAGTGTTTGAAGTGTTTATTAATCACTTAAAATTAGTTATGTGCTTTTATTTGACTTTAATTACCCAGTTCTAACTACTGGCTCTTTCTTGAGATTTAGTTTTTGTTACTTTGGAAGAGAGGTTACTTCAATAAACCTTTACCACTAAGCATAATCTTATCCATAGGTCAAATTACTATTAAAATTTGTATCTTTGGCACATAAAACTGATTTGAATTTTAATATATTTACTGTTTATTGCGCTTAATATTAAAATATTATATACAGTCTTCTATCTCGCTCTCTGACAGTATTTTTTTCTCTTCCTCTACACAATCTGTTTCATTTCCTGTCTATTTCATCACGACTCACCCCTCTATTTATAAACTTCATCATTCCCTCTCCTGTTCAGCATGTCCTCTCCACCTCATCCTCTTTCATCTCATTTATCTCACTCCAGCTCATAACTCCTCCTTCATCTCATAATCCTGCAGCACATCACTTCTTCTCCAGTTCATCACTCCCTTTGTTCATTCTTCTACTCCAGTTCATCTCTCAATAACTCCAGTTCATCCCTATAGGTTCTCTCACCCTCTTCAGCTCATCCCTCCATCGCTAGTTTATTGTTTACTCTCCAGATCATTCTTACAGATCATCTCATCCCCTTCAGATAATTCCTATAGCTCATCACACTCTATGCAGTTATGTCCAATAGCTCACCTCAACCTCTCCAGCTCCTTCTTATAACTCATCGCACACTATCCAGCATGGTGCATCACCACCACCTCACCCCTTTCTCTATCCACCTCAACTTTCCTTTTCAGATTGTCCTCTCAACCTCATTCTCTTTCAGCTCTTACAAATTCTTAGAGCTCATCTCTCCCTTTCCAGCTCCTTCCTATACCTCATCTCTCCCTCTCCAGTCCGTTATTACAACTTATTTCTATCCAACTCATCTCAACCTCTGCAGCTCAGCGCTCCACCACCGACTCGCCCCTCTATTTATCCATCTCATCATTCCCTCTCTTCAGTTTTTCCTCTCCACCTCATTCTCTTTCAGCTCTTACTCATTCTTTGAGCTCATCTCTCCCTTTCCAGCTCCTTCCTATACCTCATCTCTCCCTCTCCAGTCCGTTATTACAACTTATTTCTATCCAACTCATCTCAACCTCTGCAGCTCAGCGCTCCACCACCGACTCGCCCCTCTATTTATCCATCTCATCATTCCCTCTCTTCAGTTTTTCCTCTCCACCTCATTCTCTTTCAGCTCTAACTCATTCTTTGAGCTCATCTCTCCCTTTCCAGCTCCTTCCTATACCTCATCTCTCCCTCTCCAGTCCGTTATTACAACTTATTTCTATCCAACTCATCTCAACCTCTGCAGCTCAGCGCTCCACCACCGACTCACCCCTCTATTTATCCATCTCATCATTCCCTCTCTTCAGTTTTTCCTCTCCACCTCATTCTCTTTCAGCTCTTACTCATTCTTTGAGCTCATCTCTCCCTTTCCAGCTCCTTCCTATACCTCATCTCTCCCTCTCCAGTCCGTTATTACAACTTATTTCTATCCAACTCATCTCAACCTCTGCAGCTCAGCGCTCCACCACCGACTCGCCCCTCTATTTATCCATCTCATCATTCCCTCTCTTCAGTTTTTCCTCTCCACCTCATTCTCTTTCAGCTCTTACTCATTCTTTGAGCTCATCTCTCCCTTTCCAGCTCCTTCCTATACCTCATCTCTCCCTCTCCAGTCCGTTATTACAACTTATTTCTATCCAACTCATCTCAACCTCTGCAGCTCAGCGCTCCACCACCGACTCACCCCTCTATTTATCCATCTCATCATTCCCTCTCTTCAGTTTTTCCTCTCCACCTCATTCTCTTTCAGCTCTTACTCATTCTTTGAGCTCATCTCTCCCTTTCCAGCTCCTTCCTATACCTCATCTCTCCCTCTCCAGTCCGTTATTACAACTTATTTCTATCCAACTCATCTCAACCTCTGCAGCTCAGCGCTCCACCACCGACTCACCCCTCTATTTATGCATCTCATCATTCCCTCTCTTCAGTTTTTCCTCTCCACCTCATTCTCTTTCAGCTCTTACTCATTCTTTGAGCTCATCTCTCCCTTTCCAGCTCCTTCCTATACCTCATCTCTCCCTCGCCAATCCATTATTACAACTTATCTCTATCCAACTCATCTCAACCTCTGCAGCTCAGCGCTCCACCACCGACTCGCCCACGGTCAACCAGTCTAGTTGGCCGTGACTCACCCCTCTCTTTATCCACCTCATCATTCCCTCTCTTCAGTTTTTCCTCTCCACCTCATCCTCTTCCGGCCTTACTCATTTCTAGAGCTCAACTCACCCTCTCCAGATGATTCCTGCAACTCATATCTATCTAGCTCATCTCACCCTCCTCAGACCCTCTGCAGATTATGGTAGATGTGTTGAATTTGCCCCACACTAGTGCTGTACAAGAAAATTTATTAGGGTTGGATTGTAGAAATAACGTCGCACTAGGTCTGTCTGTATAGGGGGGTTTATTAGTGTTGAATGGTTACATTTGCGTCGTCCTAAAGCTGATCATGGGGGTTTATTAAGGTTACTGGGATGAATTTGAGTTGCACTAAGGCTGCATATTATGGTTTATTAAGGTTTGGAGGTTAAAATGACGTTCCACTAGGGATGTACAAGGGCAGTATTAGGGTCGGTGAGTTGAATTTGCAATGACTGAGAGACAACAAATAGTCATATGCTGACATTTTGAAGTTATACACATAGAATTTGGATGATAGCGTGGATGACAGCATCAATATTCTTGAAGGGAAAATGCAGTTTTTTTTAAGGTTTTATGCAGGTAAATTAAATCTTAAAAAAAATGCAGTTTTCTTGAAGGTTTAACGTAGAAAAGTTTAGTAATGATATTCTTACAGGAAAAGTGAAGCTTTTTTGAAGGTTTTATGCAGACATTTATAAAATTTGCACGAAAGTTAAAAAAAAATTTTAAATGTTGTAGAAGATCTAATCATGAAAAATTGAGCATCTAAATTCTTGAAGGGAAATTAAGTTTTATTTTATGGGTTTTATATAGACAAATTAAAAACTTCAAAAAATCTGCAATTTTTTATTTATTTTTTTAATGTTGAAAAATTTAGCATTAAAATTATTGCAGGAAATATGTAGATTTTGTAAAGGTTTTCTTAAAAGTAAATTTTAGGAAAATTAATATTTGGAAAAAAATTTTAAAGCTTTATTTTAACTGTATGTTTTATAAAAGCGAAATTTTGCCTCAATAATGAAGGAAAGGGCAAGTTTTTAATTCTCCCATTTGAGGATTCCTTTTATCCGATTTATTTTTCTTACTGTAACAAAAGTTGATTTATTTTTTGATAAGATTTTCATAATATAAAATTAATAATTTTGGCAAGGATATTTTTTTATTTTCCTAAATTTATGCGAGAGTAAGTCCTCTCAGAGACTATCTGCTCGTTATGAAAGAAAAAGTATGAATTCTATTGAAAAGTTTAACCATCAATTCCTTCTTTTCTGTAAAAAGATAATTATGTTTCTTAAAATATAAAAATATCATGAAATTTAATCGATTGTTTTAAGTTATATTAACCTTTAATTTATCCCGACATTCGCATTAAAATCCGACATTGCATTGGTGGATAAAATAGTTAAATAATTAGTGTGTCCCAGCAAAAAAAAAGTAAGAATAAAACCTTAAATAAGATTGCAAAAATTTGGATTTGATGCCTGTAAATTACAAACGTTAAACAAAATGCTGTCGTTTTAAGACTTATGCTGTAAAATTCAGCATTTAAATTGTTGAAAGCAAAATGCAGTGTTTTTAAAGGTTTTATGGAAACAAATAAAATAACTTTACAAAAACTGTAGTAATATTCTAATACAATTTTTGTAGGAATAGTGATGATTTTGTAAAAGTTTTTTTTATATTAAATTTTTGGAAAATTGGGATTTGTACAAAATTCTGTTACAAAATATTATATTTTTTAACCGAATTAATTTATTTTTGATAGATAGAGAAATTTTTTTCCAAAAATTTTTACAATGAAACAAAGTTTATCGGTATTTAATTATACGGAAATTTCAATTACTTATTTTGTTTTTGAGATAATCATATGAATGATCTTTTTCTTAAAAAAAGTCAAGGGCCAGAGTGGGTGTCCCTTGGATAGATTGCGACCCGCATAATCGAAGGTATATGTGTTTCGTCCGCAAAAAGTATCCTCTGTATTTAATTGACTGGTGCACATTAAATATGCCGTGGTCCACACAGAGCCGTCTTTTTAAATGAAGGGCTATTGCAAAACTAGCTTTGTGGGGTCATTTTAAATATATTTAAAAATCGAATAATACGTATCATTGAACCGTTTTCATATATTGGGATCATTTGAAATATATTTAAAAATGAATAAGGGCTTTCTTAAGCTTTTTGGTATTGGAATAATAGTTGCTATGCGCATATGGCTAGAAAAACCTTGAGCACGTCAACCATTTTTTATTCTTGAAATACGGTACTAGATTAACTTATACATTTTTTTTTACATTTTATGAAAATACTTCATAAGTTTTTGTTAATAAGTACAGAATTTCTCTTGTATAATTTATGTAGGGTAAACTCGTTTAAGAATTATTTCATTGGAAACTAATGAATACAATTTTTCACTATTTGTTTTACTCAACAAAATAAGTGCGCTGTTAAGAGGGACACAATTGCTAGTAATTAAAGAGGAACATAATTGCTAGTAATAGACAATTAACTATACCTTTATTATGCTAATCACATTTTATGTTATTTTTTGCACTTTAATATATTTTTCTGACAAAACAACTTTTTTCAAACTTTTTTTGTCATTTTTAATTCTATCGAAGAAATCACTAAACGATAGAGTGGAGTTCATTTTAATTTTTAACAATTTAGCTCTTCGTATAACAATTTAGCTAAAACCACTTGACGAGATGGGCGAGCAGTTCTAGCAATGTTCCAAAAAAAAATCCAAGGTTTGGGGGGGGGGGGGGGGATCTGGCACAGTCAATCGCACCAGCGATAAATAGGGATATTTTTACAATAAGGATTTTCAAAAGAATGATGGGAAATCCCTGGACTTGGGGACTCTCCTGGGACAAGGGCGAAAACACGGGACTTTCCTTGCGAAACCAAGGACGTCGGTTAGCCCTAGTTATATCTCAAGCTCAAAAGCGGAAAATATGGTTTATTATGACATATGAATATTAATAACATTTATAATATGAAGAAAAACTAAATATTCTCATTATCGGAAATATAAAATCATCGGCAATATCTGGATCATCGTCTTTTAGTGAACATTCTTCAGAATATTCATCAATATTAATTTAATTTTATATGTGTGCATCATGTTCTGCTTCAGGGCCATCTGATAAAATGAAGAATGTGTTTCGTTAAAATAAATAAAATAATTGCGTAAATTAAAAATAGACGTCAGTTATACCTGCAGTGTTCTCATCATTAGTGATCTTCTCTACCGATGGAGGTAGCTGGTCATCTTCGTACCATTTGAAACTGTCAATTATATACTATCTCCCAACCATAATCAACTGGATCTAAATCGATTGACTTCTTTTTATGATCATGGTTCCATAACTGAGCAATGTAAGTTGTTAGTAGAAACTGTTGATATAGCTGTGATTGTCACGGTGCCAGTATCAAGCAGCCTAAGTTTTTAATCTCGCGATTTAATTCTCATTATTGATGTAATATTTTTTCATAAATGTTGCTGCACATGTTTCATTTATATTATGATACACTTCTCATTTATATTATTTAGTCTTGTATCCGTACACTTAACGCATAAATTCTTCGTTGATTTCGAAGATATCATTTATATTGCTATCTAACTCCACGAGGTCTGAAAATACTGTAGTGTGTTTTTAGAATTCTTTAAAATACTGAATGACTAAAATACCGAATTTTAGAATTCTTTAATATACTTAAAATGCTTCCTTTTCTTGAATGAAGCGGGATTAAAATCGCATGGAAGGCTGGTAATGCTGTATGCGATTCTAAACCCAAGTCTTCGTATCATTTCATAACTTCAAGAAACCTTTGCCCGAGACAAACAAATTAATATGCCGCGTGTATGCCCTTCGTATGCCCGACTGATTGTTAGTATGCGAGAAAAATGCTATTGAACTGATGACCGCGGAAACTGTATGCCAAGAGTATGCGAACGGCATATGCTTCCGATTTCGATCCAATTTATTGCAACATTAATTGGATGTTTACAACTTCTTCAGTTCCACTTCATGATTTATGGGTTGTTTGAGGCGTCCATGAAGAATTAGGAAAGCACACTGACTCGGCTTTTTGATTCCTACGATCTTATTTTACTCTACAGACTTGACTTGTTGGAGTGTTTTGGTGAGACGGAGTGGCCAACGGTGTTTCGAATAGTATTTCAATTCCACTGTTTGCGTTGGTTATACGGTCAAAGACAAAGGAATTTTTTTTTCTGCCAATCTCATTAGAGGCTAGTTGTTTGACTGTGAAATAATAACTGTGCTGTACGATGGAATAATGTGAACGGTTCAGCCAAATACACAGCGGAATACATCCCACAGTGGAGAAAAGAGCAAGCTTAACATGAATAATAAATTCGGGTGATTTCTCAGTAGAGTTCCAGGACGGGAAAGAATTTATTACGGAAGATATAACCCCAGGTGCTAGTAGAATCAAGGTATGAGTTAACAATAGGCACATTAGGCCTGGGCCTAGAGGCCACAACTTTTATTTAACTAACTAATATTTATTCATAAAAATACAAATACAACGTTAAAATACGCAATAAAAATCCATTAAATCCGGACATGTCTCGGGAGATACCGTAAAATGGGGCCACTTTTTGAGGTTTTTTCAGAATATATCTATCATGTTATACACCAATCGCTCTGAAATTTTTACGCAACATACCTACACATCTTGGGTATCCCATGATGGGTGGAAAAAAATTGTTTTCTTTATAGAAAGGAAGGGGGATTTATTTTCGTGTGGCACAAAGTTGTACCCGGTTGGGTACAACTTTGTGCCACTCTGTTTTCTGCATCTAAAACACATTGAAACTTCATGTGTCACAATCCTTACCATGCTTTTTTTTCATACTCAGTTCATCTACTATGCTATGAACAGGGAAGTAAAATTTGTTCTTATCATTTTAATGTTCTTTTTTCAATTTTGTTATCAATTTTGAGGTGTGCGAAATGGAAGAAGACGAGTTTTTTTAAAACTTTTAATGATAAACTGTTTCAAAATATTACATTACAAAAAATAATATTAAATTACATTACATGTTAGTTTAAATTCTAAAAAATGGGCATTCAAAACTCTCTTGCACAGCTTTGGAAGAACATGCTCTCCTTCCAAGGGATGGATGCCACTCCCTTTAAAACCTCCCAGAAGGTTCTTAACAATTTTTGGATGCAGTCTGTCGAGTAATTTTGTCAACATCATGGGAAACTCACTTTTTGGAAGAGATAGGGACTCGATCTTCATCGTGGGGTTTTACTCCATTCATCTAGAATGGAACATCTTTACACTAAAGTTTTTCTTATGCCTATCTAAATACGATTTGGTCCATTCTTCACCAGGCATGTTTTTGTTGAAAATGAGTATTTTGCGACCCATTCGATCTAGGTAGGCCTTAACAATAAGGCGCTGCTCTAGTTTGTTTATTGGAAAACCCTATGTAGCCACAGCAATGACGTGTGCACACATTATTTTCTCCTCCTCAGCAGAAAGCACTGTTTGCCTACCTGGTTTCTTCAAACCTTCAGATGGGGATGATTCTGCATCCTTTCTCTTCTTCAGCATAAATCCAAGTGAATTTCGGTGAATTAAATACATTTTTGGGGCCTTACGGGTTCAAATCCTCTTCTCTGTAATTACCTCTAACACCTTTTCAAGGTATTCATTAGTGTAAGCCTGTTAAGGGCGACCTCCGACCTTCTTTCTGTCACCACGGGCCATTATCTGCAAAAAAGCATTGAATAAAAATGGGATTGAAGCTCAAAAAATAAGAAAATTGAGTGGCACAAAGTTGCCATTTTTGATAACATGTAAGATTATGACAGAAAGAAAAAACATTTTGAATTGCTTAATACAGCATATTGTAGATAATAATATAGTGATTAATGTATAAACTTACCAAATCTCCAGGGGAACAACTGATATGAGATCCAGATGAGACTCTCCTGGTATCTTAAAAACCATCAAACACTGTGATCACAAACAATATTTTCTTGAAACCACAACTGATAACTGACCAGGTTATTACATGCTCGTTTACATTCAACATCATCATTGCTAACTACAGGATTTTTTCCAAAGCTCTAGTTGCATTTATATTACCGCTAGAACGCATTGAAGTCTGAAAACCGTGTGTGGCACAATGTTGCAACCTTGGCACAAAGTTGCCCCACTTTACGGTACATCTCCCTTGATCAGCAGCTATTCCTGCTGATGAAGGGAGATGTACACCCGAAACATATCCGGATTTAACGGATTTTTATTGCGTATTTTAACGTTGTATTTGTATTTTAATATGTTTAACACAATGTTCTATAAAACAAGTTTTTATCTTAATATTTATTTGGTAGTGTTTTTCATGTTAGAATCACTAAACTTTCTCTGGGATACTAGTCATAATTTTGCAGTTGATAGATATCAGTTTCTTGACATGAAAATTTTAATTTATACTACGAAAAATTTCCTAATACAAATTTATTATTCATGTTAAGCCCAAGAGCAGGTTTCAAATTTTAAAGAGAGTATATCTTGTGAAGATTACATGACGGCTTTTTCCATGATGTTTAGATTGACTTTTGAAAAAAATGACATTATTTTTATTTGACATTTGTAACCGTCATGTAACCTTCACAATTATGATATGCGATCCAGACATATGTCGCATACAGAGGTGATATGCGAGGCGCATACATGTCGCATACAACCTCCGTATGCCAGAGTAATATGGGATATTCTCACAGGGCATACGGCATATTTTTGGTATATTAGTTGCATACTCATGGCATACATATGCCACATGTATGCGACATATTCGAGGCACACATAAAATACTACATACGTAAAAAGGCCGGTGTAAAATATTTTGTAAAAACGTAATTTTACTTACATAAACAAACGAGAAGCTAAAGTATAACCCACCCTCATAATACCAGCTGAATACTTAAAAACACCATAAAACAGTCCAAACAACCCGTAATAAATTTTCAGCCGGTGTAAAATATTTTTATTTGTGAACTATTGTTTACTTGATTCGAACGTCCCCTCTCCCCCCCCCCCCCCAAAGTGCCGCTACCTTCCGGACTATTTTGTTCTCTTGCTTTAATATGATTAATCAGAAAATAGAAGGGCGCCGTCAGAAAGTATATTAGTTGACATTCTATTCCATATCTTTCAAAGTAAATCGAAGTAGTTTAGTTTGTAGAAAACCCCTTCGTGTCTTCATCCGAGTATCCCCTGAATTTGGTCTATGCAGCTGCCCCTGGTCGTTATGGAGACCGCAAACTGGCCCGTGATTGGCTGCGAAGCCGAAACCTTTGTTTGGCGCGACATCGACGTCACCATATCCACGTGTTGCCATACCGACAGAAAAATGTGAAGGCCTAGCAGCTGTCACTGTTTTTAGATCCCTCCACTACACACAGTAACGCAAAGAAATTCTTTCTTTCATGCATTATATATATATATGGATGGATATAGAAGAAGAAAAGAAACCCTTGAATCCTTGTCATTGGGAAGCGAGCGGCAAGAATAAGTCGAAATTGATTAGCCACCTCCCTCCTCCTCCTAGGCGATGATTAAAAAACTATTTGGCTGCCTTTAAAAAGAAGATCCGGCGATTCTTTAAGAGACGCTACCAAAGAATTATTTTAATTCTCCTAGGAAAATTGATAAACGATATTGTTCGGTTGGCTTTACGTGCTTCATTATAAGTCAGTAGTTTGCTTTTTAAAATGAAGATGAGCTATGGACCTTGCATTATGAAAAATAGGGCAATTTCATAATAAACCAGGCATTGTGTACTGTTTATCTGCTTTGTTTACTTTATTTGAACCAAATGCCCTGTTTGTATTTATGTAATTGAAACACGGAAAAGGTAAACACGATTTTGTAAAATTATACTTTACTTTCTGATTTTTTGCGTAGGGAATTATAGTGTTTCGAAAACAATTATAAGTCATGTGTCCATTCAGTAGAGTTTGTTTGCATTCAATCGTTAAAGAGAAATTGATTTGAATAAAAAAAAATTCATAGGATTGGATCACTTTTGAGATTTGAGAACTCACTCATATTTTCATTTGATATTTACAAGCTCAAAATAACTTATGGTATTGGCAAATCCTTTATTTTAAAACACTTTTAACACAAATTTCATTCCGTGCACTGTAAAAAATTTCCGAGTAAGATTACAGCACAGTGTGCTGGTAAAAGTAACGCCAACACACTGTGCTTTATTTTTACAGTGTGCTGTAAAATAATTTTGCTGTACTTTTTAATCACACGTGCTGTATTTTTACAGTTTGCTGTAAAATAATTTTGCTGTACTTTTTCATCACGTGTGCTGTAATTTTACAGTAGCTGTAAAATAATTTTGCTGTACTTTTTAATCGCACGTACTGTATTTTTATAGTTTGTTTTTTTTTAAATTATTTTTCTGTAATATTCCCTTGCTTGTGCAGTGTTTTAATATATATATATATATATATATATATATATATATATATTCTGTAATGTAAGTTACCATCGTTATATATGCTTGTGCATATATAAAAACTTTCTTTCATTTCTCTTAACCGGTTGCTGCATTTTTTTTAATTACAAAGCATTTACATTTTTATAACACACTTTTGAGTGTACTATAAAAAAACTTTACTACTTTAAAATGCAGCAACTGGTCAAGAGAAATACAGCAATAGTCAAAAAAATAAAAAAAAAATTGCAGTTATTGTAAAAGTTAGCGGGGATCTTTATGTGAGTGGAATAAAAATTATAAGGCAGCACAATTCTGATAAATTTCAGAGAACAGAAAAACAATGGTTCGTTTATGAAAATATTTATTTAAAAAAGGCATTTAAACCGAGAAAAATATAAATTCAAATTTATAGATTAAAAAAAGGCATTTAAACAGAGAAAACTATAAATTCAAATTGAATATGAGAATAATCTTTATGTATAATTATAAATGCGAAAACACGAACAAATTATATATAATTATTATACAAGGTAAATATTTATGACATATAACACTCATACAAAATTTTTCAAGTTTGCTTTGCTATTCTGATCGTAGGAAGAAATAAAGAAATTGGTTTTACTTTAGAATGCGCAATAACATTTTATCATAAACTCCAATATTGTATCTCCATTAAAAAGCTCTAGAATAATTGAGAAGCGTGCATGTGCAAAATCAAAATGTTAACAAATATAAAAAATCATATAAGAATTTAATTTTATAAAAACAAATAACATTTATCCGTTTTTGCAAATTTGTTTTAATATTTCTAAAAATATTATAATAAATTAATATTATAATTATAACTAGTACATGTGATACATAATTAACAATTTTTATAACATATGATGACAATAAAAATTACTAAAGCAATTATTAATTAAAATAATCTGAAATGTCAATAACATTACAGGAGGAGGATACACATTGCATCAAGGATAATTTAAGACGATTTTCGTAATTTAGTAGCGAATCTAACAATCCTCCTATCACGAGATCAGGCCTCCGTGGCCGAGCCGTTAAAGGCGTCAGCTGCGAATACGAAGATTCGTGGTTCGATGCCAGGCGATGGACTTGACAAAGAAAAGTAAAAAGTAGTGATCTTGTGATCGGAGGGTTGCCAGCTTCGCTACAAAATACTAGAAAAGTCGTCCAGAACATCCGCAAAAATTAACGGCGTGTATACGGGACTGGTGCACGATAAATCTGATCGGGGTCCAAAGTACCGACGTCTATTGAAGGCGTTGGGTGCCAGTTCAGGTGTTTCATCTGACCTTGGTTCTCAAATAATGAGGCATCGTTCCCGTGTCTTTCCTTCGAGGTAGACCCCGAACCGTCGCCAATAGCCCACTGTTCAGCTCTAGTGCGCTACATCTTAACTTTGATCAAGTGCTCATGGCGATTTGAATTTTCAGTCCTCTGATTGCTAGCCTGGTGCTGTACCTCAAGGCCACCCGCCTCCCTCAGAAGTGTTTAAAGAGTAGTAAACTGAAAAAAAAAACATAAATAGATAAAATATTATTATAACAACAAGCGAACAAACCGAACACTAAGAAATTTTATAAAAAACAACTTTAAGACTACAATTATTTTAAGGAGTGTTTATTTTTAAATAAAAGTAATATCATTTTTTTTTTAATTTTAAATTAGACGTTTCAAAAATTATTTATTTATTAATGTTTAATCATTTAATAAATATAATATTTAAAACTCATAATTTCACAATAAAAAATATGCTTATATACATTTAGCCTCCTTCTAAAAACAAGTAACGAATGTAAAAGTATTCCAGAAAATATTGTTAGAATACGCATACATAGTAAAATTTTGATAATTGTATACTTGTATGCCACATGCGGTTCAAGGTTTAAAAGTTTCAGGTTTGATCAAATTCAAACTAATTGCTCATATAAGCAAATTAAGATAAGCTGATGGGTTTAATTTTGTGTGAAAAGACTAATAAGATTACAGCTATATTTTATCTTAGTTAAAAAAGATGTTTTGAACAATTTTATGAATGTGCGTTGAGTTCCCAATAATATACTTAAATATTATCCGAAATGTTTGTTACATTTTTGGCTCTTTAGGTATTTATTTACCAAGGTTTTTGTTACACGATTTTCCTAAAATACAGATTGCTGCTATTCTTAAATAATCAAAGCTAATTAAATCTTCCTCATCAAACAAATATAAATATTTGTCTGGATTTTTAAACATTGACAAACGATCCCCAATAATGAAAATCGGCTTTATTCTCAATTCCCTTATATAATCGTATTTTCCATTGACATGCATATTAAAAAACTACAAAGATCTTCCAAGTCCAGTACTTAGATTACTCGAACCCGAATTATTTAGAAAGCTTAATGTTTAATTTAATTAATAATAATAACAAAGTTTAATTTTAAATGTAAATAAATATATATTTTATAGACAACAAGTAACATTAATTTAAATTTTTAACATAATTTTACATTGCTCGTTTAATAGTATTAGATTTCTTCTATTTCTATGAAGGAATGTTAAAGAGGTATTAGCCTTTTACAGAAATTTAAAAATTAGATTCTTTAAAATGCAAAATCAAGTGCGTTATAAGAAAAAAAATTCTATATTTTTAATTATTTTAGTTTCGAATTACCACTTGAATTACATTAATCAACTCTTTTCACCAACTATAATTAAACTAACCTGTAACAATAAGCTCGAATACTAAGACTTGTATTCCTGTAAAGTAAAAAAATACTGGAAGTTAACGTTTTAGCGATAAAACACTGCTACTAATCATATTTTAGTTTCGAAAAAGTAACACAGTACGAATATACAGAATTCTTCTTCTACGTCATTTCAAATGGCAGACGATTTTTGAATTTTAAATTAAATAATTTCTTTTTGCATTCAGCAGACGAACAAATTAAACGAAAATAACTTGTTTCCTTATTATTGTTCGAAGGCAGACGATTTTTGAATATTAAATTAATTAATTTCCATTAAAAAAAACTTCTTTTAATTAATTCTATTAGCATATAAAATCTAAAAAAACATTTATAAAGAATTGTCTAAATAAAACTTAAAATTCCATATTCTGTTTGTCCAAATATATAATCCATTTTACATGGAATAAAAAAAAAATACTTATAGTATTTAGTAGACGAAAAAGTCATTTAGTAGACGAAAAAGTCACGTTATTAGAATATGTTTTTTCTTTATTTGAAAACGCAAACGATTTTCCAATTTTAATTTTAATTTACCGATGTTTCATTTGTTTATTTATGAGAAAAAAAATACTTGACTTTAGAATAATTAGTAAAATGAAAATTTCTCATCAAAATATTTTACACGTTTTAACTGCACCTCGTTATTTTAGATTGGTTTGTTTTTCTTAATTAACGCCGCACTAGAGCTGCACAGTGGGCTATTGGCGACGGTTCGGGGCCTTTGTCGAAGGAAAGACCCGATAACGATGCCTCGTATTTTTGAACCACGGTCAGATGACGAGGTTTTTTTAGGTTTTGAATTTAGTATTCAATTTCATCGATTTGTTCGATTACATCAATTTGTTCGATTACATCGATTTGTTCGATTACATCGATTTATTCGATTTAATGGATTTATTCGATTTTATCGATGTTTGATTTCATCGATGTTCGATTTCATCGATGTTCGATTTCATCGATGTTCGATTTCATCGATGTTCGATTTCATCGATGTTCGATTTCATCGATGTTCGATTTCATCGATGTTCGATTTCATCGATACAATGATTTCATCGATCATATCGATTTCATCGATCATATCGATTTCATCGATCATATCGATTTCATCGATCATATCGATTTCATCGATCATATCGATTTCATCGATCATATCGATTTCATCGATCATATCGATTTCATCGATACAATCGAATAAATCGAACATCGAATAAATCGAACATCGAATAAATCGAACATCGAATAAATCGAACATCGAATAAATCGAACATCGAATAAATCGAACATCGAATAAATCGAACATCGAATAAATCGAACATCGAATAAATCGAACATCGAATAAATCGAACATCGAATAAATCGAACATGAATAAATCGAACATCGAATAAATCGAACATCGAATAAATCGAACATCGAATAAATCGAACTTCAATGAAATCGAACATCGATGAAATCGAACATCGACGAAATCAAACATCGACGAAATCGAATAAATCGATGTAATCGAACAAATCGATGAAATTGAATACCAAATTCAAAACCAAAAAAAAAACCTCGACATCTGACCATGGTTCAAAAATACTAGGCATCGTTCCCTGGTCTTTCCTTCGACAAAGGCCCCGAACCGTCGCCAATAGCCCACTGTGCAGCTCTAGTGCGACGTTAATGAACAAAAATCAAAACCAAAAAAAAACTCGTCATCTGACCGTGGTTCAAAAATACGAGGCATCGTTCCCGGGTCTTTCCTTCGACAAAGGCCCCGAACCCTAGCCAATAGTCCACTGTGTAGCTCTAATGTGGCGTTAATTAACCAAAACCAAAAACCCAGAAAAAACATCGTTATCTGACCTGGTTCAAAAATACGAAGCATCGTTCCCGGGTCTTTCCTTCGACATAGGCCCCGAATCCTAGCCACTAGCCCACTATGCAGCTCTAGTGCGGCGCCAAAACCCCCCAAAAAAACCTCGTCATCTGACCGTGGTTCAAAAATACGAGGCATCGTTCCCGGGTCTTTCCTTCGACATAGGCCCCGAACCCTAGCCAATAGCCCACTGTGCAGCTCTAGTGCGGCGTTGATTAATCAAACCAAACCAATCAAGTAAGTGAGCGAGCGCCACTTACGCTTTGTCGAAGTGAACCTTCTTAAAATTATAAGTTCTTTGAAACAGGTCTCGAAGCTGATTCGTTAATAATATCACATGGCACGCACCAGACGGACACTGAGAAATTTACGGAAACAGATTACATCACAATGTGCTGTAAATTGTGTTTACAGAACGTGTTGTAAAAAATTACAGCAGCGTGTGCTGTATTTATGCTACGAAAATGCTGTATTTTTACAGTAATTTTTTACAGTGTGAGAAATAAGGTTTTCAGTATATCAAATATTTCTTAATATTGGCATGATATATATTACAATTTATCCTATATTATAAAGTAAAATAGATCGTTAGCCTGAGTAATTTTTTTTCACACGTGTATTAGCAAAATTAAATTTCATTAACGGAATTGAAGACAAATTATTTAGTAAAATTTTTGAATTTCAATAATGTAAAATCGTATTAATCTATTGTTACAAATAACAGTGAATATTTTCGGGCGCATTTATTGTTAAATCCTTATAAAAAAATCTATTTTATGGCAACTATATAAGTGAATGGTAAGACTTTATACGGAACTTTACATAATTTATGCATTAAACTAATTCAATGTTAATATATATATTTAAAAAAATTGTTGATATGTTGACTTATGACTCTGTTAATATGTTCATCCATTTCAAGTTTTTGCAAATGTAGTTATAGTTGACGTTCTTCTAAAGATATCTAAAATTATCTTGTCCCATTTGTAAATAAAATTGTAGAAGGTTCGTTTCAAAATAATTCAATTGAAAAGCGTATATTATAGAGTAAATTTTAAAAAATATATTTTTAAATCTTAAGCACAAACACTGTGTGTGACGAATAAAATTTTAAATGAAATTTAACCCAACTTCCGAAAGAGTTGAAAAATACTCAAACCTAATATAAACAAAATATTGGAAATATCAAAAAGCGATATTATATCAATACAAAATACTGAATATTTCAGTCATGTCAAAATTTTCGTCCAGCGTACTTTTTGGAAAAACATGTAATATTCAAACATGCATGTGTAATAAACACTTTCTTATCTTGCTATTAAATTTGTTTACATTATCTTATACAATTTTTGATGAAGTATGCCATTATTTCCGCGCTTCTTACTTTAATCTATAAACGGAACTCAATAGTTCTATAGAATCGGATATTTTTGTTATTTGTGTGTTATTCACGTTTTACTTCCTCAAAATTGTCGATTTTATAGCTTTCTTTTCAAAATAGCATTCATATAAATAGTTCAAGTATCAGAAAGTATTAATCATCGAAAACAATAATTTTTCACAAAATACCATTCAATTCTAAGTAAATCCAGAGTTTGTCAAATATATGAAAGTTTTCTGTATATTTTGTGTATCATTACCGCACTATGATACGCTTGGAAAAGGGAGGAAATATTTAGCTGATGTGTGAAAAAAAAAATACAAGTTTTTTCTGAGACATAATATAAAAGCAAATTCGTGTTTTGGTGGGAAAATAAAATGTGGTCTGGAAGTATTTTGCATAACGATAGCGAACGTTTAACGACGCATACATTTTCGCTAGATGTTTTGCGTGATTCGGCACTAAGTGTCATGGCCACTTAAGGAATAGGATATTTCTTCCGATCGACAAGCTGAATAGGAATCAGTAGCAACGTATTTTTATGAGACGCCTCAAAAATTGCCTTTTCTAAAATTAAAAATAAAGTCTATTAAATACAAAATTAAATATAAAGCTTATACAATTTGGCAATGCAACAGAGGAGGAATTCAAACGCGTTTTTCTGTGGATGTTGGAAGGTGGCCTTCTTTCAGTTTTAAGTATTTCAAGTTCTCGTTTAAATAGATTTTCTAATTGTTATTGAGTTCATTCCCTTCTCTACAATAAATTAATCACCAAATGCATTGCAGGCATTGAAGTTTGGAAAAATTCCAACTACTCCAGCGCTAAGGAGAAATAGTTGCAGGACAAGCGGTTAAAGAATATGAAAATATTCATCTGAATTTTCTGCACCATCAATTATTTTTCAATTAAATTTCGGTCCATTAAAAGTAATTGCAGAATATTTTCGAGCGGAGTCCTTCCGGAAAACTTCCCCTTCCAGTTATCTCGAAATCAACGTCTTATCACGGTGATAAGGCACAGTCGCGAAGAATTCTGCAGCCTCGAACCCTCCCCTTATCGACCGCGCTTTGAAATTAATTAAAATATTTTCTCGTCCTAGAACAATCTTCAAAGAAGAACGCACGTTCCCGAAACTCGTCAAATATGTCTAAAGAATTTACCACTTTCTCTCCCAGTAATTAAACTTTGATAAACCTGGAAAAAGTAACCAAATAAATATTTGGAGCGTGCAGGCGACTTACAGAGATCAAGGAAGTTAATCTAATTCGGAACCATGCCGCAACTCGCCTCTCACGAGGAAATTCCGAACATCAAAATAGTTGAAACTTTTATTGTGGGAATAGAGAGTTGGGAAAAGATAATCAATACAAATATAATAATATACTACGTTTCCCGTAAATACTTTTGCCAAATGATTCAAAACTTTATATTTCTATTAAAGGCATAAACATAAAATTTGATGAACTAGTCAAATTAATCAGACAATGACTTAAAATGTTCCGGAATGAAACTTTTTGAATGCTATAAGTTTTATGTGCGACATAATTTACAATATTTTTTTTTATGTTTTTAATACGGAAGTAAGGAAAACAAGTTTAATAAAAGCGCGCTTGATTTCGTTAGTACATAGATATTTATGATTATCTGAATATTAGAATAAACTTCTACATCAACCAACTTTCATAAAATATTATTTTAGTTGCATGTTAACAATGATTAATCTGATTTCTGATAAAAAAAATAAAGATAAATAATAGTGTAGCAGTTATAGTTTAGGTACTCACATATAATGAAATGAGTGAGATTAAAAAGGAAAAGATTAAAATTGGATTTCTATGGAATCTTTTATTTTTTGATTATATCCAACTCAATTTAAAGTATGTTATTATCTACAGATTAATGCTTGTGGTGGCTACATATCACCAAAATCAAAGACGAAAATATTAATATGCCACGTGTATGCACTACGTATGCTATACCGATTGTTAGTATGCGAGTAATTTGCCGAGTCTGCCTTCGAACTAATGACCTCGGAGGCAGTGTGCCCGGAGGTATATGCGGTCACAGGTATATGCTTCCGATTTCGATTCAATTTATCGCAACGTTAATTGGGTGTTTAAAACTATATAATTGTCTAAGTTGATTTTTAAATATCTCTAGTTTCAATTAAAACTTAATGATTTATGGGTTGTTCGAGGCTCACGAGTTGGTGGGAGAATTCTAAAGGTACACTACATCGGCTTTTTGATTCCTATAATCTTATTATTACAGTTGGTGTCCACCAACAGCCAACAGTAAAGTCACACTACGATCGACAACAGTACACTTCGGGCATCAGCCGCCATAGCCTTAAGGTAACATCGCCGGCCCGTAAGGTTGCGTTTTTGGTCCGCAGTAATGGCAATCACACCTATTCTGACTTATCTTAACTTATAATTAATTTAACTATTCTGTTGAGTTATGTCATGTATTATTTCTGTATTTAAGATAACTCCCTCGAGCTGGGGGAGTTAGTTTATAGATTGTAATTAAATTGTATGCTTATAAAAAATAGCTTTATTTAATTATACCAATATCTACATGACATTTGGGGGAGGCGCGGGGTATTGAAAAAAATATATACTAACGAGGAAAAAATTCCCGACCTAGAAGAAGTCGCCGTCTTCAAGAAATTTACCCGGAGTACGGACTTCTTTCACCGCCTTATTGAGCGAGAGAGCAGAAGTTCAAAATGGGTGGAACGGAGGCAACTAATGAAGTTCAACCATTCCCTACTTCCTTTCGGAAGTCCATCAACATTCTCAGGAGACTACGAACAAGACCCGAATAAGTGATTAAAAGAATATGTGAGGGTATCAAAATACAATAGGTGGGACGATATTATGCGACTAGCTAATTTCTGTTTCTTTATGTGTGGAACTGCGAAGCTGTGGTTCGAAAATAATGAGGATACATTAGATTCTTAGAGAAAGTTCGAAACTGGGATTTCAAAGACATTTGGGGATAGCCAGAGACATGTCCTTAGAGCAGAAGAACAGCTAAAAAGTAGCGACATGGAGAGAGTACACAGTCTTATATACAGAGCGTGTTAAAACTGTGCCAAAAAATAAACCACAAGATGGAAGAAAGTAAAAGACAGACAACACCATTTAATGAAAGGTGTGGCTGCTGAAGATGTTTACCAAACTTTATTAACCAAAGACATTTCTACAGCAAATACTTAATTCATTGGTGCCAAAACATCGAGGAAATGTAACAAAAAAATAATTGGTCGTAATAAATTTGACCGACTTCCTAACGTCGTGCCGGTTGCAAGCTTGGAGGAAGAGACGGATTTAGCGAGCCTCGTGCGACAGATAGTAAAAGAAAAAGTGCAGCGAGTGCTAGCGGAACCAAGATTGCCCATCGAGCTGGCAATTCACAATCATTGGAAGCAATGGTTAGAGAAGAGATAGTGAACACTATGGTCTAACAACTCATCATGGAGAGAAGTAAAACTAAAACGGCCAACAACCTATGCTCCATCTGCTGGAAGAGTACCAAATACCACTGCGGGAAGGCGGACTGACACTTGGCGAATATCAGAAAACCTGCCGATATGTTTAAGTTGCGGTGCCCTGGTCACATTTTGAGATATTGCCGAGAACGACGACGGGTGTTTTGAGAAGCGCGATCAAGAAGATAAACAACTGAACCTCAGCCCCGATATTCCGATTCTGTCCCGGATTATGAACGTGACGATGAAATGGGTAACCGATCACCAAGTATCCCCCCCCCCCGTATTCGACGTATCCCCTTCGTAATTCTCCTTGTCGACAATCACTCCTGTCGCCGTTCATGCCGCTCATCTCACGTCTGAAAAGAAAAACTAAATTTTGAGACCTGCGAAGGACGTGAGGCCGCACTTAATGCAAACACTCCAAATGGCACAGTTGCAAAACTAGTCAAGCACTCCTTACATG
Source organism: Troglohyphantes excavatus (assembly GCA_963932185.1). Classification (NCBI taxonomy): domain Eukaryota; kingdom Metazoa; phylum Arthropoda; class Arachnida; order Araneae; family Linyphiidae; genus Troglohyphantes; species Troglohyphantes excavatus. The sequence continues at coordinate 65,375,295 of OZ010676.1, read as the reverse complement.
TTGTTGTTAATGAACATAATGTCAAGGTGTTAGTGGATTCAGGAGCTGATTATTCCGTGGTGTCCTAGAGTTTGCGTCGTCAAATAAAAACGCCAATGTTAGCCGAACGATGCTCTATTCTGCGAACTGCCAGCCGTAAACTAGTGGAAGCCATCGGACGATGTGTGCTAAGACTAGACATGAATGGCCTTATACAACCTTTTGAATTTCTTGTGTTTCCAAACTGCAGCCATGATCTTATTTTGGGATGGAATTTCTTTGAAGACACGGAAGCGATTATTGATTGTGGTTTAGGAAAAATCCAAATTGGTGAAGCTGTGCCTTTTGAGTACTAACTTACAAAATAAACAATTATTATGTGAGCCAATAGAGACAATGTGATTCTGACAAACTCAATTAGAAAAATTTCCGTTTTAGACAAGCTTTGTGCTCGAATGACAAATAAACATTTGGAGGGAACTTGTAATAGAATTCCTGTATCAAAGAATTTGAACTGGAGAGAGTTAAGAATTCTAGTTGCCATCATTGCTCTTCATGAGGGTAAGGGGGAAATATGAGTATCCAATAGCTCTGACCAATCGCAGTTGATACCGTCGGGAATCAGCGTAGCCGAAATGATAGAAATTGAAAACGGTCAAATGTGGTCTTTAAATGAAAGTACTGAAGATACAAAATATGAACATCACATGACATCAAAAGGAGCGAAATAAAAATTGGAACCCCTCTTGATCCCCGAACTCAATAAAGAACAACACAATGAACTTCTAAAAATATTAGGTGAATTTCGTGATGTATTTCACATTGGAGAAAAATCAGAAAAGATTACAAGTAGGGTTAAGCATAAAATCAATACAGGTGATTCCTTACCCATTAGACATCGACCATATAGAGTGTCCCTCATGGAAAAAAGTATCATACAAGAAGTGGATAAGATGCTCAAACTTAACATAATAGAACAATCTGAGAGCCCTTGGCCATCGTCTGTTGTACTGGTGAAGAAAAAGAATGGGTCGTGGCGATTTTGATAAAACTATCTTCGTCTAAACCATTCTGAACAAGTTGACCAAAAAATATGTGTACTCATTGCCACGTATTGATGATACACTAGATTGCTTCTCCAGTGCCAATGTGTACTCATCGATGGATCTCTAAACAGGTTATTGGTAGGTGGATGTACAAGACAAAGAAAATACGACATTTGTCACACCTGGGGCCCTAGCATCATCTCGGTGGAATCTCGAGATGTCACGACTTTCCTTTGGAATCGAAAGGTCACGTGATATTTCCTTTGAGATGCCGACAGAAATAGTTGGGATTGCAAAGTGACTTCGTAGGTAAGATCGTTTTCGCGCGCTTTTCTTATCGCAATCTCAATAAAAGCCCTTTCATGATTGGTCAAGTGTTTGATGACGACCGGAAATGCGTCACTTTCTTTCAGTGCGCATGGTAAAAAAGATGTCTCGGTTGGGATAGATCTCACGATGCAATGACTAGGTGGGATCGATTCCAACAGATTTCCGACTAGGTGGAATCGTTTTCAAAAGATTTCCGACTATGTGGGATCGTTTCCAAGAGATTTCCATCGTGATTTCAAGCTAAAAGCTATATTTTGTAGTTTTCATTATTCTGTTCATTTTTAGATGATATAATCTGCAGACGATAAAATAAACATCCGTCATTATAAATACGTTACTCTTATATAACAAAACAATATAAACCAGCAATCAACATATTAAATAAATTTAACTTGGTGTAAACATTTTTCAACTTAGTCATGTAGCTCGGCGTTGCCGATGATCTAAGTTTGAAATATATATATTTTTTATTTTGTGACGTAAAATGCCTCTTTTTATGCATTGAGAAGAAATACATTTTAATCTGGAAGAAATAACATAGTTAATAAATTTAATATTTAGCTATTTACAATAAAAGAAATATTTCGCAAAAAAACTTATTACAAATAATAGAAATACTTAAGTAAATTTTGAAAAAAAAAATAACATTTATATTATATCTGGATCAATATTAAAGAAAAATAATTTTTTAAATTACTTAAATGAAATTAGTAGTTACGGAAATTAATTTTTGATTAAAATAATTATGTATTTAGTAAAAAAAATTGGAATACTTCGTGCTTATATATTTTTATATTATGGAACTGTTTATATATATTATAATAAATACTTTTTTTGTATTTATTAATATTGTTATTATTAGTGTGTAATACTATTGTCTTAAATTAATGCGCTTTAATAGAATTTTATGATATTTGTTACAGAAGAAATAAAATTATGTTTTTAGTGTGCAATATTATTAAGCGTAATGAGTAAATACGATGCATTATAAATAGTTAAAACATTATAACAGAACATCGTACAAACGTAAAAATGATCAAACAATTTGTAATGTTTTCGAACAAAATAGTGTGTATCATATGCAACAGGTTTCAGTTTTAAATATTAGATAATCATTTTTGTACTAAAATTTGGGTCACGATACGACTGGATTTCGTCCGGACAGTTTTTATTTCAAGTTCACGTAGGAGCTCACTCAAACTCCGTGCTTGTTTTAGGAAAGAGGGTAGTTAGTAAGGAATTATTACACTTTCCGAATTTTACTAAAATACATTATGGTAAGCCTAACTATAATGTAATATACCGCAACATCATTCTGACTATCTTCTTTATATCGAAATAACTGATCATCATCTGACCATGGTTCAAAAATACGAAGCATAGGCTCTGAACCGTTGCCAATAGCGCATAATTAAGCTCTAGCGCGACATTAACTAACCAAACCAACCAAATCTCTGTAACAGCCCGCTCCGCAGTGTTCGAGTGGTAAGAACGTCAAGCTCACAGTTATGGATTCCCATCAAAACTTTTGGATAAAATTTAGCGATTGCTAGTTCGAACCCGTGCGATGGACTTAACAAAGAAAAGTAAAGAAGTAGTGAGAATGCGATCGGTGGATTGCCAGCTTCGCTACAAAAATACTAGAAAGTCATTCAGAGCATCCAACAAATTATACTGGCGAGTATACGGGAGTGGTACACGATAAATCTGATCGGGGTTCAGATGTCCTGACGCCAATTGAGGTTGCGTCGGGTGCCTGTTCAGATGTTGGCCTCGTCATCTGACCATGGTTAAAAAATACAAGGGCATCGTTCCCTGGTCTTTCTTTCGAGATAGGCACCTAACCGTCACCATTTTCATTTAAGTAATTTTAAAAATTATTTTTCTTTAATATTGATCCAGATATAATATAAATGTTATTTTTTTTTTCAAAATTTACTTAAGTATTTCTATTATTTGTAATAAGTTTTTTTTTTAAATATTTCTTTTATTGTACATAGCTAAATATTAAATTTATTAACTATGTTATTGCTTCCAGATTAAAATGTATTTCTTCTCAATGCATAAAAAGAGGCAGACAGAGAGCTGCAGAGAGCTACATGACTAAGTTGAAAAATTATCACACCAAGTTAAATTTATTTAATATGTTGAATGCTGGTTTATATTGTTTTGTTATATACAAGAGTAACGTATTTATAATGACGGATGTTTATTTTATAGTCTGCAGATAAAATCATCTAAAAATAAACAGAATAATGAAAACTACAAAAAAATAGCTTTTAACTTGAAATCTTGATGGAAGTCTCTTGGAAACGATCCCACCAAGTAGGAGATCTGTTGGAAACGATCTCACCAACTCATTGTATCGTGGGATCTATCCCAACCGAGAGATCGTTTTGATCATGCGCACTGAAAGAAAGTGACGGAATTTCCGGTCGTCATCAAACACTTGGCCTACCAGGAAAAGTCTTTTATTGAGATTGCGATAAGAAAAGCGCGCGAAAAGATCTCACCTTCGAAATCACTTTGGAATCTCAACTCTTTCTGTCGGCATATCAAAGGAAATATCACGTGACCTTTCGATTCCAAAGGAAAGTCGTGACATCTCGAGATGATGCTAGGGCCCCTGGGGCTCTAGCATCATCTCGGTGGGATCGTTCCACGTTGGAATCGATCTCACAGGACGTGACGTTTTACGATATCAACTATGGTTAGATGATAGATGTGGAGTGGTTTTGGTTAAATAACGTCGCACTAGAGCTGCACAGTGGGCTATTGGGGACGGTTCCGGGCCTATCTCGAAGGAAAAAAACCCGAGAACGATGCCTCGTATTTTTGAACCATGGTCAGATGACGGGATGTGCAGTGGAAGTTCTGCTGAATAAAAATATTTATTTATAATTTACAAGTGAAAAAAATACATTACACATTAGATAGTAAAATATAGTTTTTTATAAATATATAATGCAATTATAGTTTTTTATAAATATCTATAAAAAAATTTGGTATTTATCGTCTATATATTTAGATATTAATAAACTAAGGAATGTCTTCTGCCAGACAGTTTTGTATGGTTACCCTAGTCAATTTTTTTTTCAGTTTTCCTGTGTCTTTCCTTCGGTTTTACAGGCCTCCGTGGCCTAGCGCTTAAAGGCGTCAGCTGGGAATACGAACTTTCCTGGTTCGAACCTTAGCGATGGACTTGACAAAGAAAAGTAAAAAGTAGTGATCTTGTGATCGGAGGGTTGCCAGCTTTGATACAATATACTAGAAAAGTCGTCCAGAACATCCGCAAAAATGAACGGCGTGTATACGGGACTGGATCGGAGGGTGCACGATAAATCTGATCGGGATCCCCAGTCCCGACGTCTATTGAAGGCGTTGGGTGCCAGTTCAAGTGTTTCCTCGTCATCTGACCATGATTTTAAAATAACGGGGTGCATGTATGAATGTGTATGTGTTCCCGGGTCTTTCCTTCGAGATAGACCCCGAACTGTCGCCAATAGCCCACTGTGATGCTCTAGTGCGACGTTAACAAAAAACAAAAAAATTAACAAAAAACAAAAAAAATCCTTCGGTTTTGGCGGAATGGTTGTTTAAAAAACATTGCACTAGAGCTGCACAGTGGGCTATTGGTGACGGTTAGGGGCCTATCTCGAAAGAAAGACCAGGGAACGATGCCCTTGTATTTTTTAACCATGGTCAGAAGACGAGGCCATCACCTGAACTGGCACCCGACGCAACCTCAATTGGCGTCAGGACATCTGACACCCGATCAGATTTATCGTGTACCAGTCCCGTATACTCGCCAGTATAATTTGTTGGATGCTCTGAATGAGTTTCTAGTATTTTTGTAGCAAAGCTGGCAATCCACCGATCGCAATCTCACTACTTCTTTACTTTTCTTTGTCAAGTCCATCGCACGGGGTCGAACTAGCAATTCAGTGATTACTAGCTAAACTTTATCCAAAAGTTTTGATGGGAATCCATAACTGTGAGCTTGACGTTCTTACCATTCGAACGAGCCCCAGTTGCTCAGTTGGTAAGGCGTTCAACTACTAATCAGAGGATTGGTGGTTCGAATCCGTGCGATGGACTTGACATAGAAAAGTAAAAAAGTAGTGATCTTGCGATCGGAGGGTTGCCAGCTTCGCTACAAAAATACTAGAAATTCGTCTAGAATATCCAACAAATTATACTGGCGTGTATGCGGGACTGGTGCACGATAAATCTGATCGGGGTCCAAAGTCCCGGCGTCTATTGAAGGCGTTGGGTTCAGGTGTTTCCTCGTCATCTGACCATGGTTCTAAACATAACGAGGTGCATGTATCAATGTGTGTGTGTATGTGTTCCCGGGTCTTTTCTTTGAGATTGACTCGCCAATAGCCCACTGTGCAGCTCTAGTACGACGTTAATCAACAAAACCAACCAACCAACCTTACTATTCGAACACTACGGAGCGGGCTGTTACAGAGATTTGGTTGGTTTGGTTAGGCAACGTCGCGCTAGAGCTATAAGATGCGCTATTGGCGACGGTTCAGAGCCTCTGCTTCGTATTTTTGAACCATGGTCAGATGATGATCAGTTATTTCGATACAAAGAAGATAGTCAGAATGATGTTGCAGCATATTACATTATAGTTAGGCTTACCATAATTTATTTTAATAAAATTCGGAAAGTGTAATAATTCCTTACTAACTACCCTCTTTCCTAAAACAAGCACGGAGTTTGAGTGAGCTCAGACGTGAACTTGAAATAAAAACTGTCCGGACGAAATCGATCGTATCGTGACCCAAATTTTAGTACATAAATGATTATCTAATATTTAAAACTGAAACCTGTCGCATATGATACACACTATTTTGTTCGAAAACATTACAAATTGTGTGATCATTTTTACGTTTGTACGATGTTCTGTTATAATATTTTAACTATTTATAATGTTTACTCATTACGCTTAAACATATTGCACACTAAAAACATAATTTTATTTCTTCTGTAACAAATATCATAAAATTCTATTAAAACGCTTAATTAAGGACAATAGTATTATTTTGCAAGTATTTATTATAATATATATAAACAGTTCCATAATATAATAACATATATTCACGAAGTATTCCAATTTTTTTTTACTAAATATATAATTATTTTAATCAAAAATTAATTTCCGTAACTACTAATTTTCATTTAAGTAATTTTGAAAATTATTTTTCTTTAATATTGATCCAGATATAATATAAATGTAATTTTTTTTTCAAAATTTACTTAGTATTTCTATTATTTGTAATAAGTTTTTTTTTTAAATATTTCTTTTATTGTACATAGCTAAATATTAAATTTATTAACTATGTTATTTCTTCTCAATGCATAAAAAGAGGCATTTTACGTCACAAAATAATATATATATATATTTCAAACTTAGATCATCGGCAACGCCGAGCTACATGACCAAGTTGAAAAATGATTACACCAAGTTAAATTTATTTAATATGTTGAATGCTGGTTTATATTGTTTTGTTATATACACGAGTAACGCATTTATAATGACGGATATTTATTTTATCGTCTGCAGATTAAATCATCTAAAAATAAACAGAATAATGAAAACTATAAAAGATAGCTTTTAGCTTGAAATCTCGATGGAAGTCTCTTGGAAACGATCCCACCAAGCCGGAGATCTGTTGGAAAAGATCTCACCTACTCATTGTATCGTGGGATCTATCCCAACCGAGAAATTTTTTGATCATGCGCACTGAAAGAAAGTGACGAAATTTCCGGTCGTCATCAAACACTTGGCCTATCAGGAAAAGTCTTTTATTGAGATTGCGATAAGAAAAGCGCGCGAAAAGATCTCACCTTCGAAATCACTTTGGAATCTCAACTGTTTCTGTCGGCATATCAAAGGAAATATCACGTGACCTTTCGATTCCAAAGGAAAGTCGTGACATCTCGAGATGATGCTAGGGCCCCTGGGGCCCTAGCATCATCTCGGTGGGATCGTTCCACGTTGGAATCGATCTCACAGGAAGTGACGTTTGACGATATCAATCCCAAGAGTGAGATCTTACGCGGTTCGTGGTTGGTTGGTAGTATTATGGAACCGTTTTCTAGTAGTTTTGATCAATTGGTTGGATTTATGTCGCATTACAGCTGCACATTGGGCTATTGGGGACTGTTCTAGGTGTATCTCAACGTAAAGACCCGGGAACTGCCACGTATTTCTGAACTATGGTCAGATGATAGATGTGGAGTGGTTTTGGTTAATTAACGTCGCACTAGAGCTGCACAGTGGGCTATTGGAGACGATTCCGGGCCTATCTCGAAGGAAAAAAAACGAGAACGATGCCTCGTATTTTTGAACCATGGTCAGATGACGAGGATGTGCAGTGGCAGTTCTGCTGAATAAAAATATTTATTTATAATTTACAAGTGAAAAAAATACATTACACATTAGATAGTAAAATATAGTTTTTTATAAATATATAATGCAATTATAGTTTTTTATAAATATCTATAAAAAAAATTTGGTATTTATCGTCTATATATTTAGATATTAATAAACTAAGGAATGTCTTCTGCCAGACAGTTTTGTATGGTTACCGCAGTCAATTTTTTTTTTCAGTTTTCCTGGGTCTTTCCTTCGGTTTTATAGGCCTCCGTGGCCTAGCGGTTAAAGGCGTCAGCTGGGAATACGAACTTTCCTGGTTCGAACCTTAGCGATGGACTTGGCAAAGAAAAGTAAAAAGTAGTGATCTTGTGATCGGAGGGTTGCCAGCTTTGATACAATATACTAGAAAAGTCGTCCAGAACATCCGCAAAAATGAACGGCGTGTATACGGGACTGGTGCACGATAAATCTGATCGGGATCCAATGTCCCGACGTCTATTGAAGGCGTTGGGTGCCAGTTCAGGTGTTTCCTCGTCATCTGACCATGGTTTTAAAATAACGAGGTGCATGTATGAATGTGTGTGTGAATGTGTATGTGTTCCCGGGTCTTTCCTTCGAGATAGACCCCTAACTGTCGCCAATAGCCCACTGTGATGCTCTAGTGCGACGTTAACAAAGAACAAAAAAATCCTTCGGTTTTGGCGGAATGGATGTTTAAAAAACATTGCACTAGACCTGCACAGTGGGCTATTGGTGAAGGTTAGGGGCCTATCTCTAAAGAAAGACCAGGGAACGATGCCCTTGTATTTTTTAAACATGGTCAGAAGACGAGGCCATCACCTGAACTGGCACCCGACGCAACCTCAATTGGCGTCAGGACATCTGACACCCGATCAGATTTATCGTGTACCAGTCCCGTATACTCGCCAGTATAATTTGTTGGATGCTCTGAATGAGTTTCTAGTATTTTTGTAGCAAAGCTGGCAATAAACCGATCGCAATCTCTCTACTTCTTTACTTTTCTTTGTCAAGTCGCACGGGTTCGAACTAGAAATTCAGTGATTACCAGCTAAACTTTATCCAAAAGTTTTGATGGGAATCCATAACTGTGAGCTTGACGTTCTTACCATTCGAACGAGCCCTAGTTGCTCAGTTGGTAAGGCGTTCAGCTACTAATCAGAGGATTGGTGGTTCGAATCCGTGCGATGGACTTGACATAGAAAAGTCAAAAAGTAGTGATCTTGCGATCGGAGGGTTGCCAGCTTCGCTACAAAAATACTAGAAATTCGTCTAGAATATCCAACAAATTATACTGGCGTGTATGCGGGACTGGTGCACGATAAATCTGATCGGGGTCCAAAGTCCCAACGTCTATTGAAGGCGTTGGGTTCAGGTGTTTCCTCGTCATCTGACCATGGTTCTAAAAATAACGAGGTGCATGTATCAATGTGTGTGTGAATGTGTATGTGTTCCCGGGTCTTTCCTTTGAGATTGACTCGCCAATAGCCCACTGTGCAGCTCTAGTGCGACGTTAATTAACAAGCCCAACCAACCTTACCATTCGAACACTACGGAGCGGGCTGTTACAGAGATTTGGTTGGTTTGGTTAGGTAACGTCGCGCTAGAGCTATATTATGCGCTATTGGCGACGGTTCAGAGCCTCTGCTTCGTATTTTTGAACCATGGTCAGATGATGATCGGTTATTTCGATACAAAGGAGATAGTCAGAATGATGTTGCAGCATATTACATTATAGTTAGGCTTACCATAATTTATTTTAATAAAATTCGGAAAGTGTAATAATTCCTTACTAACTACCCTCTTCCCTAAAACAAGCACGGAGTTTGAGTGAGCTCAGACGTGAACTTGAAATAAAAACTGTCCGGACGAAATCCGGTCGTATCGTGACCCAAATTTTAGTACAGAAATGATTATCTAATATTTAAAACTGAAACCTGTTGCATATGGTACACACTGTTTTGTTCGAAAACATTACAAATTGTGTGATCATTTTTACGTTTGTACGATGTTCTGTTATAATATTTTAACTATTTATAATGTATCGTATTTACTCATTACGCTTAAACATATTGCACACTAAAAACATAATTTTATTTCTTCTTTAACAAATATCATAAAATTCTATTAAAACGCATTAATTAAGGACAATAGTATTATTTTGCAAGTATTTATTATAATATATATAAACAGTTCCATAATATAATAACATATATTCACGAAGTATTCCAATTTTTTTTACTAAATACATAATTATTTTAATCAAAAATTAATTTCCGTAACTACTAATTTTCATTTAAGTAATTTTGAAAATTATTTTTCTTTAATATTGATCCAGATATAATATAAATGTCATTTTTTTTCTTCAATTTTTTTTTTTTTTTTTTAAATTATGCTTTTATTGTACATAGCTAAATATTAAATTCATTAACTATGTTATTTCTTCCAGATTAAAATGTATTTCTTCTCAATGCATAAAAAGAGGCATTTTACGTCACAAAATAAAATATATATATTTTTCAAACTTAGATCTTCGGCAATGCCGAGCTACATGACCAAGTTAAAAAATGATTACACCAAGTTAAATTTATTTAATATGTTGAATGCTGGTTTATATTGTTTTGTTATATACAAGAGTAACGTATTTATAATGACGGATGTTTATTTTATCGTCTGCAGATTAAATCATCTAAAAATAAACAGAATAATGAAAACTACAAAAAATGGCTTTTAGCTTGAAATCTCGATGGAAGTCTCTTGGAAACGATCCCACCTATTCGGAGATCTGTTGGAAAAGATCTCACCTACTCATTGTATCGTGGGATCTATCCCAACCGAGAGATCTTTTTGATAATGCGCACTGAAAGAAAGTGACGAAATTTCCGGTCGTCATCAAACACTTGGCCTATCAGGAAAAGTCTTTTATTGAGATTGCGATAAGAAAAGCGCGCGAAAAGATCTCACCTTCGAAGTCACTTTGGAATCTCAACTCTTTCTGTCGGCATATCAAAGGAAATATCACGTGACCTTTCGATTCCAAAGGAAAGTCGTGACATCTCGAGATGATGCTAGAGCCCCTGGTGTGACAAATGTCGTATTTTCTTTGTCTTGTACATCCAGCTACCAATAACCTGTTTAGAGATCCATCGATGAGTACACATTGGCACTGGAGAAGCAATCTAGTGTATCATCAATACGTGGCAATGAGTACACATATTTTTTGGTCAACTTGTTCAGAATGGTTTAGACGAAGATAGTTTAATCAAAATCGCCACGACCCATTCTTTTTCTTCACCAGTACAACAGACGATGACCAAGGGCTCTCAGATTGTTCTATTATGTTAAGTTTGAGCATCTTATCCACTTCTTGTATGATACTTTTTTCCGTGAGGGACACTCTATATGGTCGATGTCTAATGGGTAAGGAATCACCTGTATTGATTTTATGCTTAACCCTACTTGTAATCTTTTCTGATTTTTCTCCAATGTGAAATACATCACGAAATTCACCTAATATTTTTAGAAGTTCATTGTGTTGTTCTTTATTGAGTTCGGGGATCAAGAGGGGTTCCAATTTTTATTTGGCTCCTTTTGATGTCATGCGATGTTCCTATTTTGTATCTTCTGTACTTTCATTTAAAGACCACATTTGACCGTTTTCAATTTCTATCATTTCGGCTACTCTGATTCCCGACGGTATCAACTGCGATTGGTCAGAGCTATTGGATACTCATATTTCCCCCTTACCCTCATGAAGAGCAATGATGGCAACTAGAATTCTTAACTCTCTCCCGTTCAAATTCTTTATACAGGAATTCTATTACAAGTTCCCTCCAAATGTTTATTTGTCATTCGAGCACAAAGCTTGTCTAAAACGGAAATTTTTCTATTTGAGTTTGTCAGAATCACATTGTCTCTATTGGCTCACAGAATAATTGTTTATTTTGTAGGTTAGTACTCAAAAGGCACAGCTTCACCAATTTGGATTTTTCCTAAACCACAATCAATAATCGCTTCCGTGTCTTCAAAGAAATTCCATTCCAAAATAAGATCATGGCTGCAGTTTGGAAACACAAGAAATTCAAAAGGTTGTATAAGGCCATTCATGTGTAGTCTTAGCACGCATCGTCCGATGGCTTCCACTAGTTTACCGCTGGCAGTTCGCAGAATAGAGCATCGTTCGGCAAACATTGACGTTTTTATTTGACGACGCAAACTCTCGGACACCACGGAATAATCAGCTCCCGAATCCACTAACACCTTGACATTATGTTCATTAACAACAACATGTAAGGAGTTCTTGACTAGTTTTGCAGCTGTGCCATTTGGAGTGTTTGCATTAAGTGCGGCCTCACGTCCTTCGCAGGTCTCAAAATCTAGTTTTTCTTTTCAGACGATGAGATGAGCGGCATGAACGGCGACAGGAGTGATTGTCGACGAGGAGAATTACGAAGGGGATACGGAGAATACGTTGGGATACTTGGTGATCAGTTCAAAGTGATGCCGTTTGGACTTTGCAACGCTCCAGCAATGTTCAAGGAATGATGGACAGTCTTCTGAAAGGTATGAAATGGAATATGTGTCTACCCGGAGACAAAAATAATAATATGCCGCGTGTATGTACTATGTGTGCCAGACTGACTGCTAGTATGTCAGTAATATGCCGAGTATGCCTTTGAACTGATGATCTCGGAGGCGGTATGGAGGGAGTTTGCCAACGGCATACAGACACAACTTAACAATGTTGCCGATTTTGATCCAATTTATTGCAACATTAATTCGATGTTTACAACTCGTATAATTGGATGTATACGTAGAATTGTAAGTATCTAGTTTCACTTCTACTTAATGAAGATCACGAGTTGCTTGCATGTGTGGGTGAATTACGCAAGCAGAGAAGCAACGCAGAAATAGCCATTTTGATTCATCTATGGTTGCAGCTTCTTGGTGAAGTGCAGTGTGATGACTAACAGTATTTCGCATTTATAGTCTAAAACCAAGGAAAAGACTGTTTTTCCTGCTAATCTCATTGCAGGTGAATTGAAGACAGTGAGTGGAGTAGAAAAGTAAGTGACTTCAAATTAATTTTTGACGTGAATATACGTTTTTCCATGATGGTGCGGGTACATAGTTTCATGGAGTAGAGTCGCATTGTAAAACACGACATTTTTAACATCCTTATAATTCCACATGAAATCAGCATATGGGGATAAATGAGTATCCCAAATGCAAAAGCACTTATATCCTAAAATTCGAAAAGCAAGATTTTGGTATCAATAGATTGGTACTTCATAACTTTGGCTTCAATACAAAAAAATACAATAAATCAACAAAAACTATTAATTACTAACATAATTTCTGAAAATAAGTCCATCAGAAACCAAAGTAAGTTAACTAAGCTTTATTCCGATGCAGTTATATATCCAGCAAATGGGAATCTTGATTGTTCGGAAATGTGGATATAGCTTATTTTGCATTTTTAAATAAATCCAGATGGCGATGCATATATTTGCAAAACCAGTTAAATTCTTATTCCATTTTCGAAATAAGTTAGATGAAAAATAAACTTTCAATTATAAATTATTCATTAATCGGAGAATTTACACAATTTAATGAAAAATAATATTTTTCTTAATTCATACAATAAAAAATATACAATTGTGTTAACAATAGTTAAGTTTTGACATTTTTTCGAGATTTACTCCAAAAAGTTTTTCGCGCATATACTTCGTGCATACTTTTGCAATTGGATTACTCAAATGACATACCATCGTGAGAGCAAAATCAGACGTTTCGGTCAGGCCGATTAACACATTTCTTCCTCTGACATTTGTACCGCGTGGAAGGGGCATGTCGCTCTTGGCTGCATGTACTTCAGCCCCCATAACTCTTGGGGATAAATGACCTACCATCGTGTAGAGCAGTGGTCGGCAAACCGCGGGAGTGTCGCTCTTCCACAAAATAGCACGTGCCTGCGCGCTTGTGCAGTGGCCATCTTAAGAGTATCCTAATTAAGTTAATAACAATGTACCTCTTTCTATAGTTTATGTTTAAAAAAATTGGCTATCAAAAGATATTTCAATCATTGTACTGTTGATATTTGGCTCTGTTGACTAATGAGTTTGCCGACCGCTCGTGTAGAGGAAGGTTTGCCGTGTTGACCAGATTGACTATTTATCCACTCCCCTCTGTGACCTGTATACCGGCATGGAGCCCAAAAGTATTCACGAACTAAACCTTAAGGTACAGTGCGGCCTGTACTTACCCGATTTATTTTAAAAAGATTAAAATTGATAAATATTTTTTATTAAAAAAATAATATATATTTTATTTTAAAGCGAAATTTAATATTAATAGTAAGTTATTAACGTTGTTTCATATTTATCATCAGAGCCGGAGCTGTGCTTGGGAGGTATGGAATTTGACAAGCGAACTCGCAATCAAAGGATTGCGAGTTCGAATCGGCATGAGGGCTTGACAAAATTTTTAAATGTACTGATCTCGTGATCGGAGTTTTGCAAGCTTCCCTACTAAATTAAATAAGTCATCTGAAATTATCTCAATTATCAAATTTGTGTACGAGACTGGTGTAAGTTAAATCTGTTTGGGGTCTAATATCCTGATACCTATTGAGGTTGCTTCGTGTCCTAGCTCAGGTGTTGTCCTCGTCTGACCATGGTTTAAAAATGCGAGGCAATGTTCCCGGGTCCTTCCTTCGATATACAACTCGAACCGTCGCCAATAGCGTACTGTGCGCTCTAGTGCGACGTAAATTAACCAATCAACCATATTTATCATATAAACCTGCTCCAATTCTTTTCTTTGTCACTCTGATATTCTTTAGCAAAATAAGATCGTAAGTTTTTAATTTTTATTTTAACTGGTTTGATAGTCAGTCAAGCTATAATAATTCTATAAATATTCTAAGGAGTAATTTTTTTTTACTTTATTTTTATAGTGTTTATTATTAACGTCCCATAATTCTACTCTGATCAATATTGAGGTTTCGTCGGGCACAGGTGTTGTCCCCGTCATCTGACCATGGTTCAAAAATACGATGCATTGTTCCAGGGTTTTTCCTTTGCTAATTGCCCAATGTGTAGCTCTAGTATGACGTTTATTAACCAAACCAAAACAAAATCCCCTATTGTACAAATAATCTATAATATTCAATAAAACTTTGAGTGTAAACATGATTAGAAGACATAGTTGCGTAACAACAAGTAAAAGGAGATTATTTTGTCACCAAAAATCCACGATAGCCGGTTCTACGAGATTTGCAGCATGCTTTGTGTTTGGTTGAATTAACGTCAAACTAGAATCCAGAAACATTGCCTCGTAATTTGGAACCATGGTCAGTTAACGAGAACAACTCAAGAGTTGGCACCTCATGAAACCTGAATAGGGGTGAATAATTTAAATTTAGATCACGACATATTTTACGTGGACCTGTGCCAGTCCTCTATACACGGCGGCGTATCCTATTATGGATGTTTTTTTTTGACAAAGAGGAGCGAAACTGGCGACTCTCCGATCACGAAATCGTTAGATATAGTCAAAGTTCACGTTGATATTCGAACTAAAAACCCACAGATTACCAACCGAATATTTTACCACTGGACCACCGTACACCCGTAGCAAGCTTTGCTGTTTACCAACCTTTTGATAATTATTATTAGTTATTATAATTTATTAATTATTACAAGCAATTAATTATTATTATGATTGTTAATTTGATAATAATTATTATTAGCAAATTAATTATTAATTATTAATTATTAATTATTAATTATTAATTATTAATTATTAATTATTAATTATTAATTATTAACAAATTATCTATTATCGGTTACCAATTAATTATCAAATTATCATTCACTAATTAATTATTAAATTATCGATTATCGATTACCAATTATTTTTCAAATAAAATATTAATTAAATATACTAGAAACAACTAAAAAAACTATCATAAATATTAAACACCTATCAATAATAAATCGGTAACCACTTTAACATAATCTGCCTAAGAATAGATAAATAAAGCACGAAAAATCGAACAGAAATATACGGCAGCTGGATCTACGAGATTTGTAGCATGCTCAAGTGCGGATCCAGCGGCTGGTAAATTGGGAAGTCGCGGTATCTAATGTTCCTAGAACTACTAGTACACCAAATTGCATATAGCTACTGAATTTGATTCAGTTCGATGTAAATGTGCATCTATTAAAAATAAATAGTTGGCTAATTTAATTGTTAATAGTTTACCATATAATAATTTTAATCATCTAATTATTTCTCACTTATTGTGCTTATCATTTTTATAACTTTGCATATGTATAATTTTTTTCATAAAGTAATTTTAAGTAATATGTTCGTAGATACACAATTATTTTTAATTACAATTCTCTGAAAACTTTGTTTCATCAACGATATCTTTTGCTTCTGATAAAAGACAAGATATTATTTAAATTTTGAAGTGTCTTAATGTTTCTAGCTTTTCTAGAATTTTAAGGTAATTTCTGATAAAAAAAAAAAAGAATGAATATACCTTAGGTCTTAAGATACCTTGGTTCATACTTCACTTTACAACTCTGTAATTATAATTCTGACATTTCAATGATGCATGAGAATGCCAATGAATTAAAATTCATAATGAAGATAAATGGTTTTATTTAAAAAAAATGCTCAATAAACAGCCTTTTGGGTCAGAATATTGAAGAATTCAGGATAGGGTTATAAGTTTTCTATTCCCAGTGAAACTCAAAATTCGAGTTATAATTTGAAATTCCTTTGACAATACGCAAAGTATTTGCTTTTTTAATTTCTGTAAAATCGACTAACTTCTATAAAGAAATAAGTAACTGAATATTTTTTTAATTTATATAAACAATAACAAAATGATTATTTATAAAATGTTAAATGTCAATGTAGTTTTTCCAAAAACGGAAAAACTGTCGAATATCAAGTAGCTTGGATTTGTTTCATTATACCTAAAAACATGATGAAAGGGGAGGGGTTAAATTCGATGTTCTTGATAATTGAATAACGCCAAACTCTATTACCCCTTTAACAATAATCTCTGGATCCGCCCTTGAGCTTGCTCTGACCTTTTCGACACATTTTGTGTATGCGATGTTGTATGCTTACTCTTTTAATATGAGCGGAATGCTTAATCGCAAAGAGCATGCTAAATCTCACGAGTGCGGACAAAATTATTTACGTATAACTACTGGGAATTGTAATTGTGGATTTTGAGAAAGGCGCAAATGCGTACTCTAGTTAATGTTAATGTCTATGCTTCCAAACACGATTAAAATGACACAAAAATGAGTACCAGAGACTAAATAAAGGAGAATGCCTCGAATTCGAATATTCCAAACACTTCACGCACACATGTGGCATATGTATGCCACGAGTATGCAAGTAATATATGTGAGAATATCCATACTAATATAGCATGCAAAGGTGGTATGCGACATGTATGCGGTTCGCATATCACCCATTGTAAGGTTACATGACGGCTTTTTTCCACGATGTTTAAATTGATTTTTGAGAAAAAGATTATTATCATTTTTTTTTTACATTTAGTGGACTAATAGCTAGCTACTTTCTTTTTCTGGAAACAATAATTACTTTAAATATAAGTACTTTTAAAATAGTTTTGTGGCATGAAATGTAATAAGAACAAATACTGGCTAAATAAAAGTTACAGGATTTTTTAAAATATCTCAATGTATGACTTTATAATTATATATAAATATAATTAGTATATGTTGTTTTTAGTTAGCAAAACTAATTTTCTTTTCTTGTAACTTAAAATTGATATATCTTGAAATATATTTATTTGAACCTCAAACTTCTACTTTAAAGAATAGAAAACTATTCTACGTATATTCATTTGAAATTAAAATATCATACATTAAGATTTTTTTTAAATCTTGTAACTTTTATTTAAGCGGTATTTTTTATTATTACATTTCATGATACAATTTTTTTTTAAAAAATACTTATATTTAAAGTAATTACTATTTCCAAAAAAAAAAGAAACTCGAATAATACTGTCCACTAAATGTGCAATAAAAATAATAATTATGTTTTTTTAAAAAGCAAATCTAAACATCATGAAAAAAAGCCTTCATGTAATCTTCACAAGATTTATACTCCCCTTAAAATCTGAAACCTGCTCCTGGGCTTAACATGAATAATAAATTTGTATTGTGAATATTTTTCGCAGTATAAATTAAATTGTTAATGTCAAGAGACTGATTACTATCAAATGCAAAATAATGACTAATATCCCATAAAAACTTCAGTGATTCTGACATGAAAAACACTACCAAATAAATATAAGTTGAATAAATATTAGTTACTTAAATAAAAGTTGTGGCCTCTAGGCCCGGGCCTGATATGCCTATTGGTAACTCATAACTTGTTTCCACCAGAACCTGGGGTTAGATCTTCCGTAAAAAATTCATTTCCGTACTGACTCACCCGAATTTATTATTCATGTTAAGCTGTGGGATGTATTCCGCTGTGTACTTGGCTGAACCGTTCACGTTATTCCATGTCCATCGTACAGCACAGTTATTATTTCACAGTCTCTCAACTAGCTGCCTCTATTGAGATTAGCGGGAACAACAATTTCCCCCTTTGTCTTCGACCGTATAACCAACGCAAACAGCGGAATTGAAATGCTATTACTTCGAAAATCCATTGGCCACTCCGTCTCGCCAACACACTCCAATAAGTCAAGTCTATTAGAGTAATAATAAGATCGAAGGAATCAAAAAGCAGATGCAGTGCGCTCTCGTAATTCTCCTGACTCCACTCAACGTGTGCGCTTCCTAAAACTCACAAATCACGAAGTGGAAGCGAAGAAGTTGTAAACATCAAAATTAATGGCGCAATAAATTGGATCGAAATCGGAAGCGTATGCCTTTCCCATACTTTCGACATACCGCCTTCGGCAGTTCGATGGCAGATTAGGCATACTTCTCGCATACTTTCGACATACCGCCTTCGGCAGTTCGATGGCAGATTAGGCATACTTCTCGCATACGAACAAACGGTCTGGCATACGTAGGGCATACACTCGGCATATTAATATTTTTGTCTCGGCAATACAAGTTGCATTATTTATTAGTTAAATTAAAATATATATTTATTACAAAACAAAATGTATATATTTTAAAAGTACTAAAAAACTATTATCCAAGTATATAAAGGCAATAAAAAAATCATAAACAGAAATATGAGACGTCTCACTGCAAAAGAGCCATGTATAGGTAGTGGATATAGGCCCTTTTTTACAGTGACATACTTCATGTATATTTCTGAACGATTGCTTTGTTCCATAGTTTTACGATTCAATATTTGCTAAATTGAGAGCAGCAAGTTTTATTTTACCGCAGCGCAGCTGACCTATGATCATAAAATGTATTTTACGAAAGATTTGTTTTCTACATAAATATACTCCATACAGCAAGCCTGTCATAGCAGTGATTATACAGTACATTATTTTACTTATCGGTTTTAGAAATTAGAGCTTGATACGTTATTTTCATTTTAAGGTTATTTTTTTATATTAAAATGTTAATTTTTTTAATTAAATTGTCATTTGTTTTATAATTCAAGCTTTATATTTTTTTACATTCATCATAACATTCTTTGATTGTATAAGTTATGTCATGTGTTTTATTATTGAATTGACAGTAATGTATTAAAAAAATATTTAGATGAAATTTCAAAAAAAGTTGTATTTATAATAATTTCAAATTGTATCAAGTAAAATTTTAAATAATAAACGTTAAAGTTCTAAAAATAATTTTATTATACCTAGGGAAGCTGCACAATCTTCACATTTTATTGATTATTTTTTATCTTTAGCTTCCTCACAAATCAGTGTCACACAAGAATCCTGCTTGCGGACATTGTGCTCTGAGGAAACTTTGGCTTTTACAGTGCACATTTGTTATTTTACTATGGCATTATTCCCATAACTTTCACATCCTGATCTGTCAATATATAATATTTTTTACATTTTATTTTAGTTTAAAAATGTGACAAGAAGTTGAAATAAATTATGGAAGAAAAATAAATTAAAGTTTTGATACAACTACATCATAAACACTTGCCATCCTTTTTTTTAATATTTCCTAATGGTACGTTACGCTTTTTTTTATGATAATTCAATTTTTAAATGTCAATGACAAAATCTTCTGTGAAATAAATAAACTTAAAACTGTAAATTATAAATTGCATGATTTAATTTTTTTTTATAAAATCATGCAATAATAACTAAGGGGAATAATAGTTTTAAAAAAAATCCAATCATTAATAATCTTTAAATTAAATTTGTAACTTTAGAGTTACAACTTGAGTTTCAAATCCATATTTTAATACGTAATAACCAATAGGCAAAAAATCTTTCCATAGAGCTTGCAACTTTTGAGCTACATTAAACACTTTTATTTTCATGTTTTATACAGAATTTTCTGTAAAATAACAAATTAATCTATAAGTTGCATGTCTTAAATTTAAAAAAAATCATGCCATAAAAATTAAGGGAACTATTAGTTTTTAAAGTAAACTAGCATTAATTTTCTTTAAATTAAATTTGTAAAGTTAAGAGTTACAATTTTCAGTTGAGTTTCAAATCTATATTTTACTAAGCAATAACCAATAGAAAAACAAAATCAATAAGATCTTGCAATTATTGAATTACATTTAATAAAAACCCTACATTTAAGGGTTAATGAAAATTATATTTGAAAATAACACTAACCTTTCCAATTTTACACCTCCAGCGGAGAAATAGCGCAAGAGCGTAAAGATTCTCGGATTGTGACGTCAGACCAATCACGGTGCTGTTTTCGGTCATAAATATTTTTTTCATAAATAATCAACTATTTTTATAAAATTCTGATGAAATAGTTTAGATCTGCACCTCATATTCTCTCAGAAAAATACAAAATTATTATATTCGGGGTATAGTGCAACTTCCACATTGTACTCAAAGAAAACGAGTAGGTTCATGTAACCATTTTTAAATACCTTTTTTTTTTACAGTGTACCTGCCACTTAAGTAAAATCACAATAAATGAAAATGAATATTATGCTGAAGTTATCACTATCTTTTAATGCATATTTCCTTAATTAAATTTAATATTTTTCATTCTTAATCATTTCATTCTTTTGTCGGAATTTCAAATTGTACAAATTCTACTTTTGACTGCCATTTTACAAACAAATTTCCTTCACAGAGAAAGAAGAGGTACTTTCACACAGGGTAAGTATACAGGAGATGAGAAAAATGCAGTCATAAATAACCAGCGGAAGCGTACGAAAGGGCTTAGATAAATGATCTTTTTTGTGATGACACCGTGACGATCCCCACCGGTCGGATTTAAAGTGGCCTAAAAAATTGTCCATATGAAATTCGATACCCATACTTGGTCGGCATTTGGACACTGCTCGCCTCTTGTGTATGCTATCCAGAAGACAAAAAACCGCCCCATTCTTCAATATTCCGCGATATATTCCAATGAAGATTTCAGACACTCGACTTTCATGCGATAGGACTTATATTTTTTTTCGGAGGGATCTTTTATTCTCGGGATTTTTTACTATATTTTATTGAAAAGAGGGCAAAAAATATAAGGAGGAGCAGCACACCCTACTTCCATCTCTTCTATTTTCACCCCGCCTTTTATACAGGGCAAATCGGAAGGGGGGAGGGGGCATACTCCAACTGCAAAGAAGATCACTTGGAAGGTCCTAAAACCTATCGATCACGATCAACAATGCATTTGTTCAATCCCTTTGAGAACTCTGCAGCAACTTTAGAGCGATGGATTTTTTAACACGGGAGAAGGAGAGATGTTTTCAGTGGTTTCTGCGGGAGGACTCTGATATTTAGTCTGCAACAGCACACAAAGTCAAAAATAGTATGCCAATTACAAACAAATTTTTGTCAAATATTTCTTATTTCCTAGGAAATCATCTTCCCACCAAATGCATGTTACAGTGAAGTAACCCCCTGATTACACATGTATCCAATAAAACATACGAATGTTATTATTTGTCGTTGTTGGACGCAGGAATCGGGCACAGCCGGCTTTCCAATGTCGGAATTAACACTAACGTCATTTTTGTAATTTATACAAAAAGAATATAATGAAAGAGAAAAAGATTCTTTAATGTTTTCAACAACTCAGGATTGGTTCAGGAAATTGTTTAGAGATTCTTTTAAAGCAAAGTCCCACAACAAACTTCACTTACACTTCCTTTTTGTTCAAACTATTATAGAGAGATTGGTATCCAAATCGTAAGCAACATTTTAACAAAAATAACATTTTTAACTGTCAGTAATTATTATACTATATTCTTAATTCAAAATTAAATTCAATGCTATATATATATATATATATATATATATATATATATATATATATATATATATATATATATATATATATATATATATAAATATATTCACCCTCAAATATAACTTAAACCATCGAATCCAACTTTAAATGCATTAAAATATAATATTTAGTATCATAATTGTATATATTTATTATCAATTGGATCAAGGAGGATCAAATTTATTATCAGAAATATGGTCCACCTTTAAAAGTTTTTTTTAACGCATTAAAGAATTTTGAGTATTCCTAAACTTGTGCATTTATTGACTCATTCTTTTTCCAAGTTTTCGAACAGTTCATAATAACCGGTTTGAATATAGTAACATAAATTTTTTTTTCCGCATTTTTATACACATTTATATTTATACACGCATTTTTAGAACTTTCCGCATTTTTAAATCTCGTTAATTGTGCTCTGATTGGGGGATTGAGTACATGGGGTTAGTTCCAACATTTCCGATCATGAACAATTGGTCTGAATATTATCGTCTTGGTCAGAGCTATCAAATAAACTCTCGGCTTCGGGAAGATCGCAGTAGCAGTGGTACACGGTTGATTGTACGCAAGATTACTAAGAAAGCTTTATTTTGCACAATCATGAATGGTAGTATGTTTGAAAATTCTGTATGTATTTCCAGAATAGCATTGAATACCAATAACAACAGAAAATTGCCATTTGTTATCTCTCCATCGAACAAAATTCCGTCAAAATGCATTGACCGATCACTCTGAAAACAACAAAACTGGCCAAGAACGTGTTACAGTTGCGAATATTACTTTTTCAGAAAAATTTGGTAAGTGTGACCATTTCAACCCATAGATTTTGCACTCTTCATTTTCACTCTTGGCCCTGACAACTTTTATTTTTATTCCAGATTTTGGGCGGTATCATAACAAAGAGCTGCATGTAATTGGCAATGACAAAATGTGAGGGAATTTTTATCCACATACATGCTAACTCCAATGTTGTTTATAATCATGGCAAATTGGGAATTGTAGGTTAAAATACATTGAACAGCCACCGTGGCTTCCCACCAACTTCCTCTTGCAGGGTTGATGAAAGAGTAACATGCAAAATAATCAGCGTGTCCGTGCAATGTATGTCAACAACATGCCTGAATCAACAGTAGTCATAAAAATTCATTTGTTAGGTTTCTACACACTAAGTGCTTCATATCCATTCCTTCTTCTTTACATACACTAACACATTTCGGAATTATTTTTTAAAAATCTGAATATACAATTGTAGCTTAAAATGTAGTGAACGGTACCAATTGGCAAATTTTTCGATAATCGTTATGCTAACCGTACTTGATGACAAAAAGACACAAACTTCCCGTGCGGTTGCCTAAAAAGATTACCAAATTTGCCGAAAAGCTGTGTGACTGGTCAATGTATTTTGACTTAATAATGTTCATAAAAAAGCTTTGTAGATATGTATTTCGTGTCATAACAAAACTACATATTATTGGCAATGACGAATATGGAAGAATTTTTATCCAGATACAGGCCAACTCTATTAAACGTTTATAGTCATAGCAAGCAAGGCGAATTGTGGGATAAAATGCATTAAACGGTCACCCTTGGCGACTTTTAAAAAAAAGAAATATTCGCAAGGCTAATGTATGCGTGGCGACAAAAGCCGGTTCATTACCAATTAAAGAACTTCCTCCTAAAGGGTTGCCAAAGGGTAACATGCAAAAAATCAGGGTGACCGTTCCATGCATTTGACCACCTAAATCAACAATAGTCATAAAAATTCATCTGTTAAGGGACTGGACGCTGAGTGATTCATACCCTCCCGTTCCTTTTATTTACAAATTATTTTTTAAAAAGATGAATAAATAATTTCGATTAAAATGCAGTAAACGGTAACCTTTGGTGTTGTCGGAGCGGTTAGCGGAGCAGGGGGCAGAGCCCGCTCGTATATTCATGTGAAATTATAAACTACATTGAGATTTTTTTTAATCTTGTAAAATAACTTTTATTTAAGCAGTATTTTTCCTTATTACAGTTTATGCCACAAAATGTTTTTAAAAATACTTATATTTAAAGTAATTACTGTTTCCAAAAGAAGAAAATAGCATTATAATGTCCACCAAATGTGAAACAGAAATAGTAATTATATTTTTTTCAAAATTCAATATAACATCATAGGAAAAAGCCGTATAATGTAATCTTTACAAAGTTTATACTCCCCTTAAAAGCTGAAACCTGCTCCTGCGCTTAACATGATTTATAAATTTGTATTAGAAAAACTTTGCGTAGTGTTCATTAAAATTTTAATATTAAGACACTAATTTCTATCAATTGCAAAATAATAGCTAACACCCAAGTGAAAGTTTAGTAATTTTGACATGAAAAACAATACCAAATAAGTTTTGCATTTAGACTGAACAAAATTTTTATGCAGACTCAAGTCAATAAAAAGTAAAGACACAGTTCATGTAATAGCTCCAATGAAATGTTAATTTCTATTAAGATAAGAACGTACACTAGTATAGATAAATTCAGTTAACTGCATACAAAGACCCTCGATTTATAGAAATTTATCTAAGCACGCAATGTTTTGTGCTAGTGACAGATGATCAGATAAATAATCTGATGAAAATAAATGTTTATATGCCGATATCCAGAATGACTTCATTAAATGATTGCCATCGTCGTTTTAAATTTTTTGTTCTATATCCTTACCCGACGAAAACAAACAATCCATTCATCCATAGAAAATAAATGAATAGGCCTTTCTCTAGACAAGTAATTGTATTATTAAACTTGGATCGTCCCCACTTATTCAATTAAACATTATTCGTCGCATTTTGATATTCGGTGACTATCTATTTGCCGGAAGAAACATGGGCTCTTAATTATTTCCGATAGAACATTTGGAACACACACTATCTGCAAATCTCCCCAATTACAAGCGCTACAACAATGGGTAATGCACTGTGCTGCGTGATAACCAGCGACATTGAATTGCGCTATTCGCTTAATATTTTGGTGTAAAGAAAGAAAACATTTTTTTACGGGCGCGACTTTAAAGACATTAAAAAGTACACTGTAAAAAATTTCCGAGTAAGATTACAGCACAGTGTGCTGGTAAAAGTAACGCCAACACACTGTGCTTTATTTTTACAGTGTGCTGTAAAATAATTTTGCTGTACTTTTTAATCACACGTGCTGCATTTTTACAGTTTGCAGTAAACTACTTTTGCTGTACTTTTTCATCACGTGTGCTGTAATTTTACAGTGTGCTGTAAAATTATTTTGCTGTACTTTTTAATCACACGTGCTGTATTTTTACAGTTTGCAGTAAACTATTTTTGCTGTATTGTTTCATCACGTGTGCTGTAATTTTACAGTAGCTGTAAAAAAAATCTTTTATTTCTCTTGACCGGTTGTTGCATTTTTTTTAATTACAGAGCATTTTCTTTTTTTATAGCACACTTTTTAGTGTACAATAAAAAAAATTAAATGCTTTGTAATTTTTAAAAAAAAATGCAGCAACTGATCAAGAGAAATACAGCAATAAGCGAAAAAAGAAAGACATGTTTTTGCAGTTATTGTAAAAGTTAGCGGGTTTTTTACTTTATGTGAATAGAATAAAAATTACAAGGCAGCACAATTCTGATCATATTCAGAAAACAGACAAACAATAATGGTTCGTTTATGAAAATATTTATTTAAAAAAGGCATTTAAACAGAGAAAAATATCAAGTCAAATTTATAGATTTAAAAAAGGCATTTAAACAGAGCAAACTATAAATTCAAATTGAATATGAGAATAATCGTTACGTATAATTATAAATGCAAAAATACGAACAAATAATTTTAGGTAAATATTTGACAAATAACACTTATACAAAACTTGTCAAGTTTGCTTTTTTGCTATTCTGATCGTAGGAAGAAATTGGCTTTACTTTAGAATGCACAATAACATTTAATCATAAACTCTAATAATGTATCTCCATTAAAAAACACTAGAATATTTGAGGAGCGTGCATGTGCAAAAACAAACATGTCAAAAAATATTTTAAAAAATATATAAGCATTTAATTTTATAAAAACAAATCACATTTACCCGTTTTTATACATTTGTTTTAATATTTCTAAAAATATTATAATTAATTAAAATTACAACTTAATTTACATTCTACAATTAAACTTATATTATTTGCTACAATTAGTTTCGTTAAGTACTTAATTCTGATAGTGCATTTGATACATAATTAACAATTTTTATAACATATGATGACCATCCAAATTACTAAAACAATTATTACTTATACAAATTATTACAGATAATCTGCGAAATGGCCATAACATTATAGAAAAATTGAGCCATCTTTCCAAACTTTTCATTTCAGAGTCATCGGCTGTCATCACTATTTTTTAAATTGCATATTAGTTTCTTTCAGAAACTTATGCCATTTTATGTTTTACAGCAGTTGTTGATGTATGGTTAACGTCACTCTAGAGCTGCACAGTCGCTGTTGATAATAATTCAGGGATCTCTCGAAGAAAAGGCCGGGGTACACTGTCTCGTATTTTTTAACCATGGCGAGGACAAAACATGAGCTGGCACCCTACGCAATCTGAATAGGCGTCAGATCATTGGACCACAATCAGATTTAAGGTGCACCAGTACGATATACACGCCGATGGAAATTGAGGTTATTTTAAGACGACTTTCGTAATTTAGTAACGAATCTAGTCACACTAGAGCTGCATAGTCGGCTATTAGCAATAGTTCAGGGCTATCTTGAAGAAAAGACATGGGAACACTGGCTCATATTTTTTAACCATGGTGAGATGACGAGGACAAGACATGAGTTGGCACCCGACGCAATATGAATAGGTGTCAGATCATTGGACCACGATCAGATTTAGCGTGCACCAGTCCGGTATACACACCGATGGAAATTGAGGATAATTTAACCCGCCTCCCCAGCAGTTTTTGAAGAGGAGTAAACTGAAAAAAAAACATAAATCAGTAAATATATTATTTTAACAACAAACCGAACACTAAGAAATTTTATGAAAAACAACTTTAAGACTACAATTATATTAAGGAGTATTTATTTTTAAATACAAGTAATATAAAAAAAAAATTAAATTTTAAATTAGACGTTTCAAAAATTATTTATTTATTAGTTTTTAATTATTTAAGAAATAAAAATACAAAATTTAAAACATATAATTTTACAATAAACAATATGTTTATATACATTTAGTCTCCTTCTAAAAACACGTAACGGATGTAAAAGTATTCCAGAAAATATTATAAGAATACTTATACTTAATAAAATTCTGATAATTGTATACTTGTATGCCTCATGCGGTTCAAAGTTTAAAAGTTTCAGATTTGATCAAATTCAAACTAATTGCTCATATAAGCAAATTAAGATAAGCTGATCATTTTATTTTTTGTGAAAAGGCTAATAAGATACAGCTATACTTTATCTTAGTTAAAAAAGATGTTTTGAACAATTTTATGAATGTGCGTTGAGTTCCCCATAATATTTTTAAATATTTATTTTCCGAAAAGTTTGCTACATTTTTGGCTCTTTAATATTTATTTACCTTTTAAAAGCCTTTCGCGTGCTTTTCTTAGGGGAACGACTCATTCCTCGGAGATTCCCGTTGTACAAAATGTGCAAACATTTGCTTATGCAACTTGTTCTTTTCCACTTAGCAAGCGTGATTGAAATCTGCAAGTGTTCTCTGCAAACGAGAATTGCTTTTCTGATAAGAACCTCATGACATCTGTCCAATAGGACCCGTTAATAGGTCTCTGATGTTGTACGAGTGAGTGCGTCATTTATATGCGTTGAAAAATCATTATGGAACCAGAAGGCTTTTTTGACATAGTTATCTTTGTTATCATACATGTGTGTTAACTTGACTTGTTGAAGATGCTTTAAAAGTTACATGACTTTCTTCAATTTTGAATAAGAAATCAAGTACCAGTGATTTATTTAAAAGAAGAATTTTTTTTTAAATTTTTTACTATTTGACATTAGATAATATTTTCTGAAATCTTTTTTAAAACACATTAAATGAAAGTAGGTATGGAAGCCGCCATACCTACCATACCTGTTCTGGCCACCAATGTTAAGTACTTAAGATAAGTTGGTGTATTTCTTCACAATCAAATCAGGGAATACAAAACTAGTAAAACTTGTTAAATACCTTTGTGATATAACAAATCCTTAATTTGTAATGATACGTATCTTACATTCGGTTTTGAACAGTAATGTTTACAAACAAATGAATACTTTAATAAAAAAAGTTCTTAGTTTGTAATACAGCTACAATTTTTTCTTTGTAATCACATATATTTTTATTTTTAAAAAGTTTGTTCTTTCTTTACAAATGTTTTCAATTTAAAAATGTGTTTTCAAAACTGTAATATAGTATATATTTCGAGAACTATTAAACCGAATAAATAAACCTTTTGCAAAGTCGTTCGGTTGATTTTATGCGGGATGCTCTCTATGCAGCTTCATTTAAAAATTAAAAATATTGGATAAAAGATATGGTAAAGTTTTCTATTTACGCCTTCACAATTTGTCCCTTAGTTCCAATAATAATTTATTTTTTCAATTATATTTTTTAATAAAATGTTTATTTGAAACACAAGACTATCATGTCGCTGAATACATGATGAAATAAAATTTATCTGTAGCGATACTTCTCGCAATTTTTTTTTTTAATTTCCAAACACTAATTTCAAATTGTTTAAGGGTAAATGGGACAGATTTGACTTTTTTTTATTATTTATTTTGGAGATATGATATTTTTGTTCACATATGTGTGCAAAGCATATAAACCAAATCACATGTTTAAACATTTAAAAAAATTACATAACATTGAACGACCATATTTTTTATATAGGAGTCAAGAAAATATTTTCTGAAAATTAAATTTTTTTATAAACAAATAATTATGCATATTTATAAATATAATTAATATATTACTAATCCCTAAAGGTAAATTAAAGCAATATGTTTGAAAATACACTGTAACAAATTTGGAATTGTTTCTTCAAATAGAGCATATCAATTCTCAGTGATAAGTTGAATCATCAAACACGATCATAGTAATCACTGAGAAAAGTAGATTCCAAGTGACATATTCAGCCAATCTTGTACCAAATGTTATTATTAATTTGAGAAAAAATTAATTGTACTTAACATAGAAATAAAATGTTGGTGTCGTTAGATTAAAAATATAATGAACTATTTTTTATAGAGATAAAATATATATTTTGATATTTTTGATGGATTGTATGTCCTCTCCCTTCCTCCCCCCCCCTCTCTTAAGTTATTCAAAGCAATTTATATACATTTGTGAAGCATCAAATGATAACAATTATATTAGAAGAACTACAAATACATTCACTACTTAAACATACATCATGCTACATCTCTATACAGCGCTGTATGAGGTATACCCTGCCTTATCTCCAATACAACGAAGGGATAGGTTTTTTAATGAACTTTACGTGCAAATACGAATATCCTTTTCTCAATGTATGGCGGGAGAAAACTTGTCTAACTATGGAAATTGACTTCAAATCCGATTATCCTCTTTGTCTAGGATAAAAAAAAATTAATGCCTTTTTCGAATAGTTACCAGTTGGACAAACACAGTAGTTAAAACATAGCAAAAATAATGGTTTATTATGTGTAGAATCAAACAATGACCATCGCCCAACTCTTTGTAAACACCCTGTATATTAAAAGAAATTCTTTAAAAAGTATATTTAATTTCCTATTTCTTTTTACATTTCAGATATGTGATTTTGAATAGGTTGATCCGCCTACTTTTCTTTTAAATTAGGACTTAAAATGTTTTCTATATACAGTCCCATACACCCCATTACTTTCTCAACTGTTTAGGTAGGCGAAAAGGTATGTCTAATAAAATTGTTCCCACCATAAGGCAATTACAGACGATTTTTTGTTCTAACATAACTTGCAAACATGATACGTGAGCTGTCAGGTGTTAACGTCAAATACTACCCATTGGATTCTAATAGGATTCATGCATTTTCATTTTCTCTGTAGCTCCACCCTCGTAATACATGGGTCATAATTTCGCAGCCTAAACTACACTGTAAAAAATTACTGTAAAAATACAGCATTTTCGTAGCATAAATACAGCGCACGTTGCTGTTTTATTTTACAGAACGTTCTGTAAACACAATTTACAGCACATTGTGATGTAATCTGTTTCCGAAAACTTCCCAGAGCCCGTCTGGTGCGTACCATGTGATATTATTAACGAATCAGCTTCGAGACCAGTACTTTCAAAGAACTTATAATTTTAAGAAGTTCACTTCGACATAGCGTAAGTGGCGCTGTCTCACATACTTGATTGGTTTGGTTTGATTAATCAACGCCGCACTAGAGCTGCACAGTGGGCTATTGGCGACGGTTCGGGGCCTATCTCGAAGGAAAGACACAGGAACGATGCCTCATGTTTTTGAACCATGGTCATATGACGAGGACAACAACTGAGCTGGCACCCGACGCAATCTGAATAGGCGTCAGAGTATTGGACCCCGATCAGATTTATCGTGCACCAGTCCTGTATCAAAGTATAATTTGTTGGATATTAAAAAAAAAATCCTAGTATAGTAGCAAAGGTATCAAACTTCCGATCGCAAGATCACTATGATTTTACTTTTCTTTGTCAAATCCATCATCCAATCTACGGGACTGTTGCACGATAAATCCAATCGGGGTCCCATGTCCTGAAGGTTATTGAGGTTGCGTCGGGTGCCAGTTCAGGTGTTGTCCTTGTCATATGACCATGGTTCAAAAATACGAAGCATTGTTCCCGGATCTTTCCTTCGAGATATGCCTCGAACCGTCACCAATAGCCTAATGTGCAGCTCTAGTGCGACGTTAATTAAAAAAAAAAATCATCGAATCCCCTGATTACTAGCCTAACGCATTTATCCACTGGGCAATTGGTGGCCCCTCTCTCACTTACTTGTAATCGCAAAGGTATAGACATGTGCAGATAGCATTTTTTTTTTTTTTGGCGCTTGCAATTAAACGTTTCGTCGTCAAGAAAGGTTTGCCATTTTGTGATGTGTTGACAGTCAAGATCGTTGATGATTTCACTATGAAAAGACATTTCCTGATATTTAGGGTAAGTCACAAGCAATTTATTATTAATATAGCTAATTTAAAGCGCACATATACTTCTGAATGTTGTTTTCTGAAAACACTTTGTCTCAAACGGCAATAATGCGACTTCTTTAGGCTTTCCAAATAATTGGGGGGTTCGAGTAATCTAAGTACTAGAATTGGAAGCTCTGTGTAGTTTTTATTATATGTATGTCAACGGAAAATACGATTAAATAAGAGGATTGAGAATAAAGCCGATTTTCATTTGTGGGGATCGTTTGTCAATGCTTTAAAATCCTGTAAAATTTTTATATTTGTTTGATGTGCAAGATTTAATTAGCTTCGATTATTTACGAATGGCAGCAATCTGTATTTTATGAAAATTGTGTAAAAGTTCTCAAAGATTCTCGGATTCTCGGTGGTTAATATGCCTGGGATTCAACGGGAAAGCATTGACAGCCATTGACTATTCATCTTTAAACTGTCTTTTATTTAACCATCTAACTTGTCACATTTCTTGCTGTTAAATAATAATCTAGCAATGTATTGGGATGAGCTGGATAGGTTACAGGTCTGAAGTTCAAATTATACAAAACAGATACTAACTTACTGACTTCTGCTTGACTTATATATAACTCTTTTTGAAAATTGTTTAATTGTTAAAAGCAAATTGACAAATACATGGAACTACTTTAAAAATGCATAAATATATATATATATATATATATATAATCAGTTTTTAATATATTGTCGTTATATATTTTAATTACAATAATTATCGCCAATTTTTGAAATCTTTGGTAAAAAATCTTTGATAATTAAAATTTTCCTTTCAAAGGTAGTTTAAATCATTTTACTGAAAGAATTTCGTAAAAAAAGTTGCAAATGGCCTTTACAATGATTTTATTTAACAAAAACTGTTTCTCCTTAATTCAGAAAAATTATTTCTTTTTCTCTAAGTTTCTCACTTCTCCGCTGTGATACCAAATAATGTTGATGTATAGCATCAGCATTTCTCCAACGAAAGAAAAAATCGCTCTCTACAAATTCTTAGTGCGGGCTTTTTGTTTCTCCCTCTGGGGTCGACACATTTTCGTTTTAAGACTTTTAAGACGGGCATAATAAGATTTTCTGATTAAAATGGAACAGGGCTGAAGCAGGCGCCATGTCTCGTCCGATACAGTCATTTTTCACAAAGACTGGTGAGAGTTAATTCGAACGGCATGAATGAACCTGTGTTCATTCGACAATGCAACTTCCAGTTTTGTGTTGCTCTTTCAAACGGAAGCTTTCCTCAAAAGACACCCCCCCCCCCCACCCCCAGTCAGTCGGCTCTTTTGTATAGAAAGTGGTGTACGATGTTGTGAATAATGTGATTAATGTAATCGCGCCGCAACAAATTTGCCTCTGCGACAGAAAACAAGAAATTAGGAGCCGCTTCTCCCCCCAACGCTGCTTCATAAATAAAACCACAGAAACGCGAGGCAGACAATAAATTGTCTGTCGACGTTTTGAAGATAGAAGACCACGATAATAAATTAATACCTTATTTTGGAGGACACTTCGCGCTCTGTTACTTGGGCTGTTCTTTTTTCCCTGACTGGAAAAAAAAGGGAAAAAGGAGTTTTGAGTGGAACAAAAATGCAAGCACATTTAGAGCTCTTTTCAACGAGTAATGAGCATTTTTTTTACTAGATTTTCGTCCTTTAAGCAAATCGAAAATGCTTCTAAATGTTCGCTTCTGGTATTTCTCTTGCTTCAGTGGAGGCGTTATAAAACAAAAAAAAAATGCCGAAACTCGTCACTTGCGTTTAAACTAGTTGTTAGTTAATTATTTTCCTTTATTTCATAGTACAATGCAATTCCAGGTGTAATTGAACACTGATACTACATTTCCTGTTGGTTGCATCGAGCTATCATAGGCTTCGCATTCATTTTCGATTTTTTTACATATCTAACCGTTTAAGCCAAAATAATTTATACGTTAATAATTCTAATAATTAATAAGGGACATTTACTTTTACATTATATAAAGTTGGAAATGTAATGTGGTAGATTTTAATTATAATTAAAAATAAAGTATTTTAGTTAAGAGTGCATAAGCCTAAGACAATTGAAACGGTGTATGAATAAAAATGTATGTCAAGTGAAAACATTCGCATTGTACACTGTCAAAATGAATAATCAAATTTGGCAAAACTGTCGTTTAATATGTTCGAATTAAATTTTTCGTCAACAAATAAAGAAATAAATCTTCAAAAACCGTAAAATATTTCGCCATTTTGTAAATTTTACTAGAAAGTCACCAAAATGCTTCGTTATATTTGACGAAAAAGTTAGTTGGAGGATTATAACCACACTGTTGTCAAATTTGAACATTCATTCTAGATTAAATAAATTGCTTTATATTTGTAAGTAATGGATTGATACATTTTCATATGAAAATCAATTTGCTGATAGGTAAAACTGAAGTACATTTAAATTCAACGTTATTTAACTTCAAATTCTAAAAATCAAACTGCATTTAAATGATCTTCCCATTAAGTGAAAATAAAATGGAATACATTTTCGATATCAGGAAAGCTCCAAATGAGAAACTGAGGAACATTCTTATGTGTCAACCTATAAAGTACTGTTTGAAGACACGCAATTGTTCGTTTGATTTCCAATCGAGTTTACAGCTTTCACAGGACATAAAAATTCAATTTATAGAAAATATAGATATTGAATGCGTGCTACTCCTTTCCATGATAAAAGAAAGGATTTTTTTGTCACATAGATTTGAAAAAAAGTTAAATAATAAACTTAAAAGGATAAACTAAGGATTTGTACAGAAGGCGAAACATTTCTTAAAATATGTTAACAAGGGACCCTACTAACCCATTATTACTACAAAAACTTTAGGAATGTAATTTATATTAATCATATTTTATATTAATTTTATAATGAAATCTGTATCTTTGATAAGGGTCAAAGGTCACGTTCAATGGGACTCTGCAATTGGAGGAATGGGATTACGCAAATGTTGTTATAATTAGAGCGAGATAAATGACAGCCGGCGTGTTAGGTTTTTTTATTTGAACAGGGTGGGAATACTGTCGAACAGGAATTACACTGTTGGTTGTTTTTGATACAAGTGGTGTGCAGTTGATTTTTTTTTTTTTTAATGGATAGAGTGTTGCTATAAAGCTGAACAGTGGGCTTAGTATTTTTTTTAAATAGGGTATGGGCCATGGGATACAGATTTATATTATTGGGAAGTATATTTTTAATATTAATTGTAGTTATATTTTATATTTTATTATTAATAATTTAAATGTTTAAGTAGAATTTTATACACGTATGCAATTTTGTAAGTAAGCCGTTAGTGAATGAAAGAAACATATTTTTATTTTGTGCGATAAACTGAAGTATACGATTACGACTGATAACTCTATGCGGAATTATTGTATGTTGTTTAATAACATACCATTATGATTGATATGCGACGTAGAAGGCGGACCACGTTAACCAGGTTGGTTAGTAACGCATTGTGACGTTTGACATGTGTACCAAGGGGTTAAAAAAATTAAGTAAATAGTAAATAATATGTATGTGTGTGTGTGTATGTATGTACGCACGCACGCACGCACGCACGCATGCATGCATGCATACATACATACATACATACATACATATATATATATATATATATATATATATATATATATATATATATAAACTATACAGAAAAATCAAATGTCACAACACATAGCCAATAGGAACGCTCCTTCGTATCGGGAGCAGGAGCAGACATCTCAACTCTCGATTTGACGTCTATTTACGTACTGCTTTTCACTATTTTCGAATCGACGTTTATCTTCAATATTTGTAGTTCAGATTTGATTTCTTAATATTTGTTGTTCTAATTGGGGGATTGAGTACCTGGTTAGTTCAACGTTTTCAATCATGAACAATCGTCGTGAATATTATCGGTAGTATCGTCTTCGGCAACGCGGCCAAATAAAGTCGGCACCAGGAAAATCGCAGTAGATTGGCAAACCGTGCACGTGCTTTAAACGAAAATCAGTACCTGGGCGAAAATCAAAGTGATGACTGTGTTCCTTTGACAGTAGGCTGTCTTTCTGTGGAATGCAATGATTGTAGTGCGCGGAGAATTAAGCACAATTGTTGTCATAATGGTAAAGTTCAATTAAACCCTATGCATCCTTATCCCGAAGCTTTGAAGAAAGACAATGATTCAGTGAATTTACGCCCGAATATTAGGTACTATAATTATGCACTTGCCATGGCTGCATTCTGTGCATCGGAAGAAAATTTCAGGGGAATAAGTTGTGTGACACTTCATGGGCATGCAAATGCAATGGCTACAAACAACGTGATAGCCGAAAAAGCATAAAAACCCCGTTTTGTACAAATTTACATTCATGAAAATGAAACTGCTATGGCATGTAGAACTTCAGATCAGTGCAAACCATCTGTTTTACATATTATTCAAAACAAAATGAAGGCTAACCCCTATGCCAATGTGTACTGAACACTGTTAGAATCTTATCGAAACTAACCTTCCTAAAATTTTCGACTCGAGTACCATAGATCTTTTGTGGCTGATGGCAGGCGATATAATTTGCCAACGTCTGGTGCTGCTGCTGAAGCTTCTGCTGTTATAGTGACTGGAGCAGATGGGTTAGTTCCAAATCAGGCAGATTTTATAGTCTACCCAAAGCACCAATATGAATGCAAAAAAATGTATAAACCGTTTCATCATGTTGAACCTCTGGTTTTTCCGTTGCTGTTTCCATCAGGTTATCGTAGATTTTCTCTAAATGTACAAAGCAACGCCGGTCACACTCGGGTTACCCCTGTTCAGTATTTTGGTTAGCGCTTACGCATTCTGGACGAGTTTAACACCTGCACCTCTGCTGGTCGTTAACTCAACAGTATATTCTCCATGGCTACATCACAATGGAATGGAACAGTTTGAATTACTTTCGAACGCATCAACAGCAGTTCCGTAGGAAAACCCTTCAAGATCTCATTGATCACGTTCTAAATAGCGAGGTCAACACTTCCAATGCAGTACGACTTGGACTCTGCGTCGGGAAGATCGCAGAAGCAGTGGTACACGGCTAATTGTACGCAAGATTACTAAATGCTGTATTTTGCACAATCATGCCTGGTAGTATGGTCAGAAATGCTGCATGTATTTCCAGAATAACAGTGGCAACAGAGAATTCCCATTTGTTCTCCATCGAACAAAATTCCGTCAAAATGCATTGATCGATCACCCTGAAAACCGAACAAACCGGCTTTTGTCGCCAAGAACGTGTTATAGTTGCGAATATTGTTTTTTTCCCGAAAACTTGGCGTGACCATTTCAACCCATTATTGATTGTGCACTCTTCATTTTCACTCTTAGCCCTGACAATTTTCATTCTTATTCCATCATAACAAAGAGCTGCGTATAATTGGCAATGACAAAATATGTTAGAATTTTTATTATTTAAAAGGATTACTAGATTTATTAAAATACAAATGCAACGTTAAAATACGCAATAAAAGTCCGTATAATCCGGACATGTTTCGGGAGACACATCACCCTTCATCAGCGGAAAATGTAAAGTCTGTGTGTAATAAAATATAAATAAAATAAATCCAGAAATTTAAAGTGTTGCCAAAGAACAAAAACTAAAAAACTATTTCAATCGGTTGGAGTTAACTATTGTGTGCCAACAAGCGGGAAATACTGGGACCGCAAACGTTTCATTGACCATCGAATCAATATTGCTAAAAATATGAAACGCCCCCAGGAAGTCAAGTTCAACTGGCGATTTAAGTTTGCAAATTACATGGGAGTTAGAAAAATTAAATATATGACCATGTTCCCAAGAGTGCTTGGCAATGGAGGACTTCTTTATTTCTTGTTTAACAGTATGTGCTTGGTGCTCCTTTATACGAAATCTTAATGCTCTCTTTGTTTGACCAATATATGACATGCCACATTGACATGAAATACTGTATATGCCCCAGTTATTAAGATCGTCAATAGGGTGTTTAAGTTGTGTGAAGGTGATCTTATTGATAGGTGAAAAAAATGGAACGTATGTCGAACCTCCTGAGAATTTTAAAAATTTGATGGCTGATCTGGGGATAATATGGTAAAACAACTAAAGCATTAGAGATAGACTATATATCAGATATACTAGAATTTTTAAGTGGATTATTAAGTTTATGTAGGGCTTTATCAACGCCGTTGGGTCAGAAACCACGATCCACGGCGACGGCTCTCAAATAATCAAGTTCAGCCTGGAGTGAATCGGGTGTAGAACAGATGTTAAGAGCACGATTAACAAAAGTGTAAAAATCAGCCATTTTTTGTTGTAAAGGGTAGCAGGACTTAAAATGAGGGGGCAAAGAAACAGCGAAGGGTTTTCTGTATACGGTGGTGGACAAATGGTCATCTTTACGAGTAATTAAAACATCAAGGAAAGGAAGAGTATTGTTGGATTCGGATTCAGAAGTGAATTGTATTTTAGGATCTATGGAATTTAATACAGGGAGAATCCTGTCAACTTCTCCAGTGGAGTTGTTTAATAGGGCGAAAGTGTCATCAACATAGCGGATCCAAAGGGGAAATTTAATAATGGTGAAAGGTACTAAGTGGCATACTTTAATTTTGTGGGAGAGGGGGGGGGGGGGAAACGCTTGCTTGTGTCTAAAATGTTTCATTAACATCTCCTGATCTTTGGTAACTTTTTTAGACTTAGGTAATCTTTAAAAAAGTTGTCTACGCTTCTAAGACAACAAGAATTAGCTTAAATTTATTTAATATACAATTAATGCGCTTTCAGTATATTAGAATAAATATAAACAGAGTAAAACAGTGGGTTCAAAAACATTGTTACGTTATTAAAAATATTAAATCACAAATGAAATTTTAAAAAAATAAACCATTGTGTTTTCCATCAATTACCGCTGACTTTTGTTTTAAAATGGTAATCTACTCTTATTTTATTCAGAGAAATATTATTTAAAACTGAAAACTACATTTTTTAGACAATATTTTTCCTTTCACCATATTACCGTTGTGAGTTTATTTGTAAGTCGATTAAAGTAAGGATAAACTCGCCAAAATAGCATCCATCCCAACATCATTTACCCGAAACCCCTACTTCATTTGGAACTTTCCGCGCTGGCAACTCAGAGTTCAACTCGTGGCTGGAAGACAGTACTATAAGTAAAAAAAATAACCAGGAAACTAAAAAAAAAAACTACAGAAAATACATTTTTTGAGGGAAAATTTGAAAACAATGCTTAAGATGTTATTTTGCCACAGGAAAACTTGAATGAACCGTTTAAAAATCTAATTAATTATTATATAATTAAAACGCATATTAAAAACTCTTTTTAAAAAAAGTTTAACTTATCCTACTGGGTCGTTTGAGAAGTCTATTTTAAAGTTCTAAATACCTTCAAAGAGCTTTATTGCAATATTAATACTGCTCAATAAATAAAATTATTGTTAATACTTAAACTAATTGAACGTTTACGGCCAAAAATGTCTTATGTAGACACATTACATTTTTCATTGCTGCAGTATTTACAGATTGGTGTGCAGATGAGTCCATTTTTGTAGCACACACAAGTTCTTTGAGTGTAGTTTTTCTTACATCAGTCAGGGTTCAAAATCGAACAGTTTGTTTTGGCGTACGGAGAAAATGTTTTCATGGTTTCTGATGTAGTAAATGGTGTAGGTTTCAGAACCGATTGATGCCACTCTGTAAATCTTGAGCAATTTGAAAAATCCAAGATGGCGCATATGATAGACGTTTAAAGGATGTTCACTCTGTAGTATGGTAATAGTGGCATGTGAGACATCGTTCTAAATGTTTTTGATCAAGGAATCTGAATATAATGTTATTTTTTACATAAAATAACTATGGAAACTAATTTGGATGTTACTCCAAGATGGCCGCTTTAAAAATGTCCACTTCATAGTGTAGTAATAGTGGCATGTAAGACATCGTTTTAAATGTTTTGGGGTCAAGGAATCTGAATTCAATGTTGTTTTTCAATTTAAATAAATCTGGAATACAATTTAGATGGTATTCTAAGATGGCGCCCATGATGACCACTATAAAAATATCCAATTTAGAGTGTTGTAATAGTGGCATGTAAGACATCGTTTTTAATGTTTTTAGGTCAAGGAATCTGAATATATTGTTATTTTTCACTTAAAATGACCGTATAAACTAATTTAGATGGTAAACTAATGAATTCAACACACATTATTTATCTTCCATTAATTGATCTATCGCCAGCAGATTATGATACAGTATTAACCTCTACGTTGAAAGTCAGGAGATTTATTATAGTTTGTGAGCTGCCATTTGTCGCATTCACAGCAGATCAGGTTATATACAAAATAATGGTTGATATAATATAGAATGTTCCCAAACAGTTTTCAAACTTTATTCCTCGCCTTGGGAGGATGAATGCACTGATGCTCTTCATAGGGTCTGTAGGTTCACTGATGGCAGGAAATGGAATTGTGGAAACACCAGAATCAGCATTTGCAGATGTGTTGAAATAGTTATCAGGAAAGAAGTTCACTGAGAACATTCGTGTACTAAGATTAGTGCCCAAAGAAATGCTGCGACCTATTCTAAATTACAGTGGTGCAACTACAAGATTGATAAAATTATGGCAAAACTGGTTGATGAATGCTCATTAAACCGCACAACTAAGTTATGAACCGAATGTTACATCAAATCTGTCCAGCTAATAATGAATTTTGTGAGAGCTGAAACGGAAGTTAATTAGTGCCTTAGTCTTTAGAATATAGGTTATAGACTTATCTTAAGACAGTAGGCCATATTTTGCATCTGCAGTTTATTATAATTATTTAAAGTATGCCACTGTTTATATGATGTTCATGGAAAAAATGCCACAAAGATGTTTAGAACATTTTTTTAAAGAAGAACATGGGATGAGACATATATAACTCGTTATTGGAATGGGATATGGTCCGCTACGATGATAGAGAATAATATTATGCGATATGGACCTGTAGCAAAAGGATCTTCATTGACGAGTCTTGCACTAAACATTGCTGGAATCAAGCTATGGGCTTCAAGTATACTTGTAAAGAATCAGCCAGAGAATGATTTCTGTAAAGTGGCAGATCTGTAATTATGCATGCAGCTTTTAAATCCATCATAGCACCCAAACGGCTTAGTACACATTGGGACTGGAAATATTGCATCAAGAAAAATTAACATTGACACTGCTTTTGATTTGGGTGATAAATGTGTAGTGAAGTTTAAATACTCCCTTCCAAGTTGTTTCTATGACAGTTTACAGAAATGTGTTGTCAGAAGTAATGGTCCTTCAGGCAATCAAATGCATGCAATGGTCGACATATTAAAATACCAATTTGCTAATGTGCCCACGTTTATGTTTAGAGAGAGACTGAGACAGGAAATCTGCTTTATTGTGATCTCTAATTGAAACGCATTCAGACACAGCGAGCAGAATACCTAACGCAATTTTGGTGGATGGCTGTGCTTTGCAGTGGGTTAAATATTGATCCTCACGAGGAACAGTAACTAATTTCATGGAAAACTTCTTAAAAACACAACTGTCAAATAATGATAATAAACGACATCTCTTTGAACTTATTTGCAAGTGCATTTCTAAACATTTCACTAGTGTCCCATCCCGAAAAACGTTTGGTGGCAACAGGGCCGGATCGTATACCTTACGAAATTCTAGGTGAACATGTACCAAATGCTGCCATGCTCTATCTGGTTGTGACATTGTTGCCTCATACTACTGAATGTTAAATAAAAGAATTATCTCTACTCCGTGATAGAATTAAATATATTAGATCATACAGAAAACAGAATGTTCGAATTAATGCACCACATTTATAGTTTCAGTCTACGGAGTAGATCACGTATAGCATACATGGCAGTAGCTAGAACTCTTCTCCGAAGAAAGAACATGTGGAAAGCCAAACTTCGAACTTGTATCGATACCTATACCTAACAGAATCGGGTTTGTACCAGAGCGATGGTGAAGTGCTCCTAAAGATCTAATGAAACCTGCTCAGCAATAAGTCATTATAACAACATTTCGTGCAGTAAGTGAAGAAATGAAAATGTTGCAATTCCTCATATCAAAGTTTCCGAAGCAATAAACGGAAACGAGTATGAAGAAAATGTTCTTCATGCCAATATGTTTCTGAATTCTATATTTAATTATTGCCAATTTATTTCTTATTTGGTTCTTGATTGCGTAGGTCTTCATTTTACTTCAATGCGCATCTGATTTTGTTTAATAGTGAAAAGTCATTGCAACTTACAATTAGTTCCTTCCTTAACGAGAAAAAAATGTGATTTTATATAGTTTGTTAAATTATTTTTATATTATCTTATAAATAAACTATTTGAAGTTCATTTTTTCGACAGTTGCACGTTTGCTGAGAAAATAAAAAAACTAGTATTTCCACACTCCAATGGAGAAATTTTTAAAGTGCCATCATGTGCGCCATCTTGAAATACAATCCTAATTAGTTCCCACAATTTTTTAAGTGAAAAATAACAGTATATTCAGTTCCCTAGACCCAAAAACATTTGCGTTTTTTTTTTCTTTGGGGGGGGGGGGGGGGGTATGTATGTACAAATACAAGACGTTATGTATTTGTTACATAAATAATGGATTAAAGGTGATATTACATTCAGGAATACGAATTTCAACAGATTGTGATATTTGCAGTTTCCGGCCCACTTTCAATAAAAGTGTTATTTCACCATTTCTCGGTATCTATTGGGAGAAATTATAAATAATTTGTAAGAACCTTGTAGGAAATGTAATCCTCTATTAGATTCGTTCCAAGTTACTCCATCTTTTGCAAGCCCAAATCCTATCACTACTGGCCTAATTCATAGACACCCCCTTGTACACCCATTTCTTAGTTACTCTTGGTTCTATGTCTTTGCTGGTTAATATTTTTCATACCTGTAGTAGTATTTTTTTCTTTTTGCTAATATTTTTAATATTTTTATGACACTTATCCTTTGAGACACCTTATAGGCAAGGGCTTCACACATTCTGTCATACGTTGTAAATTGTCATTCGTTTTTAGTTAAGTTTTTTTTACTCAGGACCTCTATAGACATCAGGCCCTGATCAGATTTAACGTGCACCAGTATCCTATACACATCTTTTTGTTAAGTTTCTCTCAGCCGTATTCGATCTCTGGTTTCTACACTGTTAAAAATAGGTACTTAAAAATAAATAAAATGCATTCATTTTTGATTACATTCGATTGTTATCATATCTCTGAATACAGAAGTTTCATTTTTCAAGAAGGCATGTACTCAAAAATGAATAAATTGAATAAAAAGAGCAGTTTCTTGCGTACAAAGGCTGCCTTCATAAATCACTTTCAATAAATTTCAACAATTACAACCAGGACTTAACCGAGAATCGAACCCAATCCGTCTACCTGATGTCGCAGTTCATAATAGCCTACTTTCAGCTCTAATGCGACGTTAATTAATCAAACCAAACCAAACCAACACGGCTGGTTCATTGTTTGTTTGGTTGAATTAACGTTGCACTAGAGATGCACAGTGGGTTATTGGCGACGAGTCGTTTTATTTTGTTTAGTTTTGGTTAATTAACGTTACAAACTAGAGTTGCACAGTAGGATATTGGCGATGGTTCGGGGCCTATCTCGAAGGAAAGACCGGGGAACGATGCCTCGTATTTTT
Source organism: Troglohyphantes excavatus (assembly GCA_963932185.1). Classification (NCBI taxonomy): domain Eukaryota; kingdom Metazoa; phylum Arthropoda; class Arachnida; order Araneae; family Linyphiidae; genus Troglohyphantes; species Troglohyphantes excavatus. Next base: position 65,332,179 of record OZ010676.1, on the reverse strand, counting down.
AAACCATGGTCAGATGACAAGGACAACACATGAGCTGGCACCCGAAGCAGCCTCAATAGGAGTCAGGACATTGGACCCCGATCACATTCATCTTGCACCAGTCCAGTATACACGCCAGTATAATTTGTTGGTTGTTCTGGGGGACTTTCTTGTACTTTTTGTAGCAAAGCTGGCAAACCTCCGATCGCAATATCACTACTTTTTACTTTTCTTTGTCAAGTTAATCGCACGGGTTCGAACTAGCAATCCTCTGATTACCAGCTGACAGATTTTATCCACTAAGCAAATGGAGGCCCGCGATGAATAGCAACCATACTATATTTTGATAGTGATGGATTCAGAAAAACCTTTTATATTCATATCTAAAATATCGTGACAAAGTTTAAAATATTCATTTAACATTACGAGTTCTAAACTGTCGATAGTCATAATTAAAAAACTAATTGACCAAATGACTTGCAAATCGATATCCAACGATAAATGTTGTCACAGATTCTATATATTGAGTCAAAATTGGGTGTTGCTATTGGAAATTTAAATTGGTACGGATATTAATATGAAGATAGTCCCCTATGCAAGTTTTTGGTATATGTTAAATTTAGCCAAACAATAAATAGTAGCCGAAAAAAAAAGGGGTGGTTCTTTTTTTTCCCAAAACTGTACATCCCGAATGCAACGTTATTTTAACCACCAAACCTTTATAAATCCTCATGCTCATCGCAAATGCAACCCACCTACCATAAAAAATCATCTTGTACAGACCCTAGTACAACGCACATTCAACCCACTTATCTGTAGAAATCGCTTTTTACAACCCTAGTGCGACTTTATTTCAACCCTCCAACCCTAGTAAAACCCACGCTCAAATTATTTTTATAAAAAGTTTCATTGACTTCGAACCCAATGTCGATTGCGATAGTTCTTTTTCAGAGTATCAAAAATAAAAACCTTTAATATAAAATATATTATATAAATTATAATTAAATTTGTAAAGTTGTACCAATTTGTAAACAAAAGTTAATTTGTATAGATTTTTATCATATTTATATAAATTTTTGTTAGAATTAAAGCAAAAATTAAAATATACACTGTTAAAAATAGGTAATTAGAAATAAGTCAAATGCACTCATATTTGATTACATCCGATGCTTATCATGGCTCCGAATACACAAGTTTCAATTTTGAAAAAGACATATACTCAAAAATGAGTACACTGAGTGAAAATAAGTAAATGCATGCCTGCATAAACATCCTTCATAAATCACTTCAATAAATATCGACAATTACAACTAAATATTACCGCAATCGAACCCAGATCCTCAGCACCGCAGTCCAGTGCTTTATCCGTTAAACTACCAGGGCTTAAATGTGAGAAATGTTAAGGAAAAAGTATGCTATAAAAATTAGAAGTAAGATTTTAGTTGTAATAACTCAATTTCTATTTAACCAATCGACATCAATTAAAAAGGTATATCTTTTTCTTAATTACTCTTTTAAGTTTGTCAAGTTTAATTAAGATCGATTGAACAGAAGCTAAAATTAGAGATATTTAATAACATTGCTACTCTTTAAAAAAAATAGGGTTACTTGCATTTGAGTACGTCATCGCTCTTTTACCATCCAATTACTCTTAAAGAAAAACGGATAGGTTTAATACTTATTTTTAAGTACCTTTTTTACAGTCTTCACTATAGAAATATATGTCTTTACATGCAATTTATTTTATCTTCCATATTACTTATATTATTCCACAACTAGATAACTCCATAGGAAGATTAAGGTATTGCATGTAATTGTAATTGGTCCGTTCCTTCCGCAACTTCTGTTTTATTTTATAATATGTTAATTAACGCAAAATAAACCCCATTTTTTAAAAACTAACTGAACCCACTAAAAAGTATTACGTTTATTTTATGTTAATTAACATATTATAAAATAATAACAAAAAGTGGCGGAGGGGACAAATCACGGACAGATATCGTGCAATAACCATATATGTAATTGCATGTTATACATTCATCTTTATATAAAATTATCTAGTTGTAGCACTAGTGCGACACGATATGTTATTTCATATAAGTAAGGTCCCCTTGTCAATTTTTACTATGATAAATACTCAATTATTAGCACTATAGTTTATAAACCCCGAAAATGGAAATATATTAGCCAAAATTTCTCACAAGGCAACAATGATTGATCGAAGGAACGTCGGATCCCTACGTAAATGGTTTGTTTACAGGTACAGCCGCGGAAAAAAAAACGAACCACCGATGATTAATTCGTTAGTTTTTATAGTAGAGCTAAACTTAATATACCATTTTGTAGGGAATAAAGTCTACTATACATTGATATACAAAAAATTTGCATAGGGGACTATCTTCATACTCGAATCCGCACCAACTTTAAAATGTTCAATAGCAACACCTACTTTTGATAGCGCAGAAATGTTCCCCGCCCTCAAAATAATCTAAATACAAATTTTGGTTAATTTCCTACATTTATATGCAGAGATATTAGACAATATGTATCGATCTTATTTGAGGGGCTACTTCCACAGTGAACAAAGTATTAGTGAGACTTCGAAATAAAGTACGCTGGTAGAAAAGTCGTAGTTAGTCGTGGTTCTTCTTTTTCCATGGTCATTCATTCCCCCACTCCCGTATACCCTTCGCCTCTATATAAGAATTTAGAATATTATGCCAACGCGATCACTGCGCTTTTAATTCTCAAAATTAGTAGATTTCTGTTAAGTTCTGCAGATTTTAAATTTGTGTATGACCCCTTAAATGATCATTTGATGCATATTATAATATTGCCAAAAAACTACAAAGAGGAAAATCATGAAATTTTAGATATGCATATAAAACGCTTTTCTGAATCCATCCCTATCAAAATATAGCATGGTTGCTATTCATAAATTTTATGAATATTAATATCCTAATTTAAATAAAATTAAAAAATATACATATAAGTAATGAAAGTTAGTGTATTTTATTTGGGTTTTTTAGAAGTAACACAGATAAAAATATCAGCTTAATAAAATTATTATTTCGAAAGATATGATTAAAAGTTTAAGAAATTCATTTAACATTACGAGTTCTAAACTTTCGATATTCATAATTAAAAAACTACTTAACCAAATGACTTGCAAATTGATATTCAACGATAAATTTTGTCGTAGATTTTAAATATTGAATCAAAATTGGGTGTTGCTATTGGAAATTTTAAAGTTGGTGCGGATTTTAATATGAAGATAGTCCCCTATGCAAATTTTTTGTATATCAGTGTATAGTAGACTTTATTTCCTACAAAATGGTATATTAAGTTTAGCTCTACTATAAAAACTAACGAAATAATCATCGGTGGTTCGTTTTTTTTTCCGCGGCTGTACATGAAATCATTTTTCGTGGCTTCTTTCCTCTCGCCCTAAAGTACTATGACGCACCTGTCTTAAAAATAAAAGGAAAGTTACAGAAATCTCAAATCACCGTCTTTTAGATTTTGCAGGAAAATCCAGGAAGTAATTCAATCGATATTCCATCGAAATATTTATCCAAACGATATTGTCTCGGGAAGCTTTTTTGGCCCGTTATTGTCAACATGAACTGTGGGATAAAGTGAGTTGAGTAACTCTTACTCTCCCGAGACATCCTTTTTTCCTTGAGATAAACTGTTATAGTAGTTGTACTAGCATAGTGTTTCAGCAACAATGTTTCGTACAATGATGTCTTATTTTTTTTTTGTTTATCAATCTGGCATTCTTTGCTTTTAGCATTTCTGATAATTTCATTGTTGTGAAAAAGTTATCTGTGGGGACGTGTCTTCCTTTGTTTTCAAAGCGTTTCATTAAACATAAAACGACGTGTTCGGTGAGTTCTAGATTTACAGGACGATGCTCATATTTACCTAAATATTGGAAGTCATCTATTGTGTATTTAGCATCAACATCAGCTGCAAGGCAGAACTTGATTTCAAATTTATCTGATTTGTTTGGCATGTACTGTGTAAATGGACATTTGGATTTTGTAGGAAACATTTACTCATCAACTGTTATATAGGGTCCTGGTTTGTAGCTCACGATCGAATTTTCAATGAATTTATTCTAAAAATCAGATGTAAGGCAAAACTTATCTAGTTTCAGGCGTTCAGATCTTGTTATTTTTTAGTCAAATCGTAGGAATCTCATGAGTTGTTTGAATATGTCTCTTGCCATAGTGTCGCCGAAGAAAGGTGGATTCCAAACTTTGGACCATAGACTACTCAATTCGACACATTATTTGCACAGTACCTCGAGCATACAAAATTATAGGGGAGTCTCACGTCGAGAAGAATACCGCAGTTTAGACCGGTTTATGAAAACATTGCAGTGACTGAAAAAGTAGGGTAGGATTAGCATGGTACATGTGTATTAGAGTTTTAAATATTGTGTCCTTAAAAAATTGTCGAAACATATCAACTTCATACTACAATGAGCTAAGTTGTATACATCGTATTTAAAGCGTAAGTAAATCTTTCAATAAAATGACATCTTTTGCTCATTAAATAAATTAAATTGCTGTCTTTTATTAAAACTTTGCGTTGATGAATAAAAAGCACTAGAGACAATAGGAATCCTAGTGCGCAGTTGAAAAAGTGTAAGCCAGATAAGAGTTGATTATTAGAAGCGAAACCAGCAGTTGGTAAATCTAGTAGGGACGGCACTCTAGCATTACAAATGAAGACGAGGGTGTCAAGACAGCTTCACTTTTTTCTGATTTACACTTTGTCACTTACTCTTTTTGATAAAGAAAAAGAAATCCTTTATCAATTGATGCAAGAACCAGACAGCTGTAAGCAATGGCTCTAGAGATAGAAGGGAAAGGAACTGTACTGGTGTCTCATATGGTGCGAGAAACATACAGTGTTTTCGATTCGTCCTAAAAATTTTGATTCTTATACACAATCTGTTAAATGTATTATAATAAAGGATTCAATTCAAATTAAATAGTATTTTGAATAATGATACAAAACATTTAACTTAATGCGTTTCATCTAAATTGGGCTTGATAAAGTAACTTCGCTTCATTTAATTACTCATTAGTAATTTTGTACTTATTTATTAATTTGCCATTATTTATCATCTTTTTTCCATCGTGAACATTTTTGCGGATGTTAAAAATATGATTTGATTTAGAAGCAATTTGTGTAACTGTAAAATTATAGCGAAATAAAACCACAAAGAGCTTCTTTGCCTAAGAAGTATGTGATGTTATCCTAAATTTAACCATTGATTGCCAGAACTTGTTTTTTATAGATATCCTCTATATTTCAAACAACTTCTTATCTAAATTATAAGTTTAAAAAAATAACTTTATATATAATACCTGATCGACTTTGTATTGTAAATCTATTAGTAGCTAGCAAAAAAAGTAAATCCTTCCATAAATACAATCTACACTGTAAAAAACATTGTGCTGAAAAATGAGTACATGGACGTACTCGTTTTTTTTTAGTACAATTGCATCGTAAATGAGCAATGACGTACTCAAATTTAAGTAATCGTACTTTTGCAAAAATGAGCAGTATAGTTTAATATTGCTAATATCAGCTTCTGTTTAAGCCATCTTAACAAAGCGATCTGGCAAACTTAAAATATTTATTCAAAAGATGGTTTTCCACATTATTTGATGTCGATTGCTTAAATGGAAACTGAGTTATTACGACTCAATTATCTTACTTCCCGTTCTTTTGTCATGCCTTTTTAACATTACTTCTGTTTATAACTTCTTCACGTAGCTCTCGTAGTGCAACGGATATGGCACTGGACTACGGTGCGGACGACATCAGGCAGATGCATTGGGTTCGATTCCCGGTAAGTCCTGGTTGTAATTTTTGAAATTTATTGAAACTGATTTATAAAAACAAAATATGAAGGCAAGGAACTGCTCTTTTTATTAATTTTTACACATTTTTGAGTACGTGTCTTCTTCAAAAAAGAAACATGTATTCGGAGCTATGATAAAAATCAAACGTAATCAAAAATGAGTACATTTTACTTATTTTTAAGTACCTATTTTTAACAGTTTAGAGCAGTAGTTCCCATCACGTGGTCCGAGAGAGTTCTAATGGTGAATACCACTGATGGTTTACATTTATATTTTCAAAAACAGGTGTTGTCTGAGATATATTCCTCCTAAAACTAAAAACATCCAAATTGAAATCAAAACTTATGAGCTATATAGGAAACAAAATTGTATCCTCATGTTAACTATTTTGTGCGCCTGATTTGATTATTTAGCAATTAATCAAAAATGATTTGAAAATATATTTTTTTGTTCGAGAACACATTTTTTTTCTTTGTCATTGCCGGTACATTGATATTCTATTCATATCTATTGAAATATTTTGTGGATTAAGATTTTTTTGATTGAATGGAATCCTCCACTTTGCAGTTTTAACGGAATGTTACTCTCAACTGTTATTAAATACTGTTAAAATCTGTTATTAAATTTAGTATTTGGCCCAAAAATATCCGAATTGGTAAACAAGAGATAAATTCAAATATATTATTGATCAGTTGAATGTTGAACTATTATCTTGATAAGACATATACCGTTAAAAACAATTGATATTTTTAATTAATAAATTTATTTACAAATTAAGTACGTTTTTAATAAAAGAAATATATTAAGTACCTAAATTTTATTTAGTATTTAAGTATTTTTAATGTTATAAGAAGGTGGAGGTTCGCGACTTGCCGAATGATTGTAGAAATTAGGTAGAGTGGTGTAAAAATTTCGAGTCAGTGGTATTTTCGATTCCCACCTAATAAACGGGCACCACTGATCTAGAGTTTTTTGTTTTTCAAAATGGACAACAAAACCTTTTTATTTTTTCCGACTCATTTAAGAAACCCAATGCCGATCATTTGAACCCAAGCTCACCCTGATTTTCCAATCACTTCAATTGAAAATCCTGAGGGCCATTGTTACACTGGAAAAATAAGAAATGCCCCTCCTTGGATGGGATTCTCCTCTCCTTTGATGAGCATCATAAATATGTCACGCTTAGGGGGAGTCGACAAGAAGCGAGCTCGTCCTTTTGTCCAGGTGTCCAACTGCACTGTAAAGAAAGCAAACCCAGTTTCACAAGTCCATCTGTTTCCCCTTCTCTGCTATTCACGAGCAAAGGAGGTTATTAATGATGTTCAGGTTGGGTCAGCCATCGAGAAAGGGATGATCTACGCAGTTTCTATAGCAACGCCTAACTTCCACTTTCTCTTATCTGTCATCTGGGAAAGAAATAGCATTCATGGAATTATGAGGAGGTTTCTGGGTATGCATACAATTCACTTAAGGTCCTCACACACAAAGCTTGTCCAGAGGCTAGCTTTCACTTGGAGTTGAAACTCGCATCCATTTTTTATTTGACGAAAATAGCCTTCAGGGTAACTTTTTTTGGTGTATGCATTTTGGATTAGGGAAGGAATCCTTAAGGGAGTCCATATTTTGCTTTCTGGAAGTAAAATTACGCAATGAATTAGAATACCAAATATGCAATTTAACACAAAAAACAACATTAACCAACTCCTTTATACACTCCGCGCCAAAAGTTTAGATACTACTGTTTTAAACCAATGAAATTTCAATTAAAGCATTCACATTTATGAAACCGTTAATAAGCGGTTTAGAACAATTAAAGACATAATGTCTTCGAAAATAATAGTTTGAATCAGTTAAATTTTTTATATAAAAGGAAATAAACTAAAATGAAGTGTCCTAAAAGTTCAGACACTGACTCCTTAATTGTGTGATAAAATTCTGTAATATGCAGATTTTTGCGAGTGACGTCATCAACACGAAACATAAGAGAGAAAGCAACGTTTTAACGTTCCCATTCGAAAAACTGAAAGCCAGGCAGGTTACTTCTGACGAAGTTGCAAAATTGTGGAAACTAAAATCGGAAAGTAAGTCTCTTTCCGATATTGCGTCAATTTTCAAGTCATCGAAATTCAGCATTTATCAATTAATATTAAGAGAAGAAAATATATTCTAAAATGTCGCTTTGGAATACCGCGAGTGGCCAGCAGAAGGGACGACCGACTCATTCAAAGGATGGCGTCTTCGCAAAAAAAGTCCGTACGCCAAATTCTGAATGAATCAGGCCTTGTATTTCGAACTATGAAGAATACAATTTTCAAATATTTTAAAGAATGTTTGTTGTAGTTTTAAACACTGGTTTAGTTAATTTTAAAAAATGGCTAAAGCAAAAGAAACCGGCTTTAAAATCACGTCACATATCTCAAAGATTGGACTGGTCTCGTATTTATATGTTCTACGGAAACAAATAGTATTCGGTCATCCAAGTAATGAAAAGAAGTGGAAACAAAAGTTCCCGATGGCTGGCATGATTTGAAATGTAATGTTAAAAAGGTGTGCCAAAAAAATGGGAAGTAAGATAATTGAATTGCAATAACTCAGTTTCCATTTAAGCAATCGACATCAACTAATGTGGAAAACTGCCTCCTGAACAAATATTTTATGTTTGTGAGGTCGCTTTGTTAAGCTGGCTTGAACAGAAGCTGAGATTAGCAATATTAAACCACACTGCTCATTTTTGCAAAAATACGGTTGCTTAAATTTGAGTTTCTAGAATGTTTCTTTGGTTTCTTTTTTGAAACTTGTTGAGAAAATAAAAAAGGTACTGTAATACCTTTATTTAACTTATAGAAATTAAAATTATAGAAATTTCGCACCAGAGAGAAACAGGATAACGGAAAGAAAGTAGATGTTACTTTGAGCAATGTGCGAATGTTTGCGGAATATTCTCCCTTCCACCGGAATGAAAACAAATAAGGGTATCTCAGTAGATAGTAAGACCTTCTCAAACCCTTTTGCATCGATTTGCTGTGCTTTCCATCTCAAAGATTAGGAAATCAATGGGAAGTTATCCCATGTCCGTTAAGGCAGTTTTAAGGTTTTGTAAAGTTTGGGGTTTCCACACATCTACAGAAAGTCTATTATTCCTTTCCGATCTAGAGTAAATATGTCATGTCATGTACGCTCAATGCCTTTACTTACAGAATTTCGTTGACTCTACCTATTGTGTGTCACCGAACAAAAAAGGTCAGCATAAAACCATCATCAAAATTTTGAAATTGAAGATTTTATGCAGGAAAAATCCATTTTTTTTTAATTGAATTAAAGGTCATTGAAATTAAAGATTTTTGTTTCAATATCCTACATAAAAACTGCAAAAAAAACTTCAATAAATCTTGCAAAAAAATCAATTTTTAATCGTGAAGAAAAATGCAGATATTTTAAAGGTTTATGCAGGCAATTTTAAAAATGCAGTTTTTTGTTTTAACGTCCTCTATAAAAACTTCAATTTGACAATTTTGATGAAGATTTTCTGCTGACTTTTTTTTCTGGGCATCCACAAACAAAAATTCCCAACCCATTACTTCACTTGAAAAGGAGCCTGTGGCAAAGATGGGAAGAACTGTTTATTGGGATCATCAATGGTGGTAAATACCGATGAATTCCGATTCACTTACAAAAGGGCATCACCTAGTGTACAGAGCACATTTTCCTCAGAATAACGTGCAAGAAATTGCCGCTTTTGGTTTTGACCAAGGGGTCATGGTGTGGGATCAGCGGTGACCCTAGGGCGGTGCAAAAGGTGCGAACGCACTATTGAGGGCGCTAAAATCAAATATTGCCCACGGAGAAAATTATAGCTGTTTGTGCATTCACCTCGTGCCTCGAATATGCCGCGTACATATGCCACGAGTATGCAACTAATGTGCCTTCGTATGCCCTGTGAGTATGTAATATATTACTATAACATACGGAGGTGGTATGCGACATGTATGCGGCTGGCATATTTCCTTGTATGCGACATGTATGAGGTTCGCATACATATGCGTGAAGTAGGGGGGCTGGGGGTGCTTGAGCCCCCCAGGAATTTTTTTGAAGAGTCTCAGCCTTCCCCCCCCCCCCCCCCCCCCAATATTATGCTATTTTTTTTAAAAAAAATTACTTATAAAACCAATCATAGAAATAGAGGTTGGTTGGTTTGTTAAATAACGTCGCACTAGAGCTACACAGTGGGCTATTGGCGACTGTAGAAATAGAGAATTCCTGCAAAGAGGCATTCGAAAGGAAACGCCCCTATTTATTCTAAACGTGTTTTAAAGTGTGGGGAATTTGCTTTGAAAGGTACAGGAGGACAATGAGTTCCTTTCTCAACTGTTTCCAGTCGAAGACGACTTGTACATTAGGGTGGAGCGAAAAAAATCAAAATTTGATTAATGTAAAGTAATAGTGCGGAAAAGTTGCCTTTCGTATACATTATTCACCATGTAAAAGGATTTTGATAGCAAATAATATCTAGAGGTTCCCCTCCGGCCTTGAAATTTACCAATAATAGGTAAAAATTGAATAATGTTGTAACGCACTATTAGTCCAGTCAGCAAAAGGTTCAATTCGGAAAAAAATAGGGGAAACTGGAAACAATTTTAATCGCTTCCAAAAAGTGTTCTGTATGATATATTAATTTTGCACCCCTGCACCACGCCGGCGTTGGCCGCCATCTTGGAAAAATGGCGGCCAAAATCAGTTTTTTGTGATTATCTCCTTATTTTGTAAATTTAGAGAATATATTTCAATTACCAAATTATTCCCTAAGTAATTTTACACAAAAATGCAATTTACATTATGTTTCTGCGACTCACCATTTAGACGCTAGAGGCGAATAAAGTGGATACTAAATCACCAAGTGGCATGAAAACTCAAGAAACCGCTTTGACAGGACGTCTTTTGTTCCTTACTTTGATTAAAAACATCTCTATACATTATGAACGTATAATTTAACAAAAATGGTTGTTTAACGTTAAGATAAAGTTAATTTTACTAAGGGGATTTTGCAAATAAGTGTTATATTTCCATTTCTGAAAGAGATTTCACATTGGACTTCCATAGAGTTGAAGAATAAATCTTCCCTATTTATTTCCAAGTAATTATTCCGACTTGGAACACCCTTCTACAATCCAAATAACATTTTAAATTCCAATAATGATATTGAATTATTATTCAAAACTTAAAATATTTCCATAGAGCTAAATTTTATCATTCAAAGTATGAATATAAGTACTATATTACTTTTAGTTGTCTGATTGCTTGAAAAGTATTACTTTGTTCAAAAAGAGGAAGAGCGCCAAAATGGCTTGCTTCTGTTAAAAAAATTTCTAATAGTGTCCTTGATCAAATCCTACTTAACCAATGGATATGAATCACACATTAAAAAAAAAACCTATTATTAACTCAGGAAACATTTAAATTTAGCATTATGTCTTCGAATTTTACAAAAATACTAGAGTATTTTCTTTCACATGGCTTTTAAATGATGACATAATTTTTTTAAAAAACGTTTGCTTACACCCAGTGTTTACTCTTATAGTGTGTAACTAGTGCGACGTTAATTAATCAAACCGAACCCACAGTGTGGAAGGACAATAAATAATCTTTGCCCAATAAAAATAAATTCTTTAAAGGCTTTCTAATTTTGTAATGCAAATAACTATTGATGCCATTGGAAAAATATAGTGCAAATACTCAGTCACGGAATAGTTTGCAAGGCTTGTTTCCCTAATAGACCTCAATTGTTACATTTAACTTACTACTCTTATTATTATTGTACCCTGTTAATGATCTGAGACTAACGCATGGCTTTTGAAAGCTGGTGAGATCGCAAGATCACCATACAACACATACTTACTTACCATGTAGAAAAAGCACTCCAGCTGTGCTGCAGTCAAATACATGAGGCGTACTTTGTTGTACCGAACTATAATATGAAGGTAAAGAAGTATCAGAAAAAATCGTAGTTGTAATTTTTATATATACGGGAACTGACTTGAAGTAAATAATTTTGGAAGTGTACATAAAGAAAGTTTTTAGTTTTATGTATACGAAATACATTACTAAAAAGTTAATTAAAAAATATTATGCGTGAATGAGGTATTGAGAGGTTTTTAAACAAAGTAAGGAACAAAAGACGTCCTGTCAAAGCGGTTTCTTGAGTTTTCATGGCACTTGGTGATTTAGTATCCACTTTATTCGCCTCTAGCGTCTAAATGGTGAGTCGCAGAAACATAATGTAAATTGCATTTTTGTGTAAAATTATTTAGGGAATAATTTTGTATTTGAAATATTTTCTCTAAATTTACAAAATAAGAAGATAATCACAAAAAACTGATTTTGGCCGCCATTTTTCCAAGATGGCGGCCAACGCCGGCGTGGTGCAGGGGTGCAAAATTAATATATCATACAGAACTTTTCTTGGAAGCGATTAAAATTGTTTCCAGCTTTCCCCTATTTTTTTTCCGAATTGAACCCTTTGATGACTGGACTAATAGTGCGTTACAACATTATTCAATTTTTACCTATTATTGGTAAATTTCAAGGCCTGAGGGGAACCTCTAGATAATATTTGCTATCAAAATCCTTTTACATGGTGAATAATGTATACGAAAGGCAACTTTTCCGCACTATTACTTTACATTAATCAAATTTTGATTTTTTTTCGCTCCACCCTATTGTACATATCATTAGTCATATGTCACCTTTTGTGAGAAACACCAGAAAATTACCTGTTTGTCGTCAACAGCTGTACTTCGTTTGCAACATGCCTACCGCCATCTGGTTACTCGACCAGCCATGTCGGTAGCACGCTCATCTTCAAGACATGTGAATAGCCACCAAAGCTGGGAATTGCATAGTTTGTCTCCATTTGTTTGTAATGTACTGGCTCTCACTCTCACCCTTATAGTCGAGTTTAGCTGATTGATGATCCCCCCCCCCATTGTGAATGACACGTGTATGCTTGTGTAGACAGTTTTCTATATAGGCTTTTCTGAAACTTGCCCCTAGGGGCCGAAGTCATCGAAGGGCTACAACAACAAAAAATAAATCCCTGGTGAGATCTTACAACCGCATTACAGTTTCTTTTTTTAGTGTAAAGACAGCAATCTTAGGAAGCATTTCTTTTTACAAACGAATGGTAGCAGATTTCTTCTGCACTGGAAAAATACAGCATTTTCGTAGCATAAATACAGCGCACGTTGCTGTAATTTTTTACAGAACGTTCTAAACACATTTTACAGCACATTGTGATGTAACCTGTTTCCCGAAATTTCTCAGAGCCCGTCTGGTGCGTACCATGTGATATTATTAACGAATCAACTTCGGGACCAGTACTTTCAAAGAACTTATAATTTTAAGAAGGTTCAATTCGACAAAGCGTAAGTGGCGCTCTATCACTCACTTGTTGGAGATAGACACCGAACCGTCATCAATAGCCCACTGTTCAGCTCTATTGCGACGTTAATTAACAAAACAAACCCAAACCACTCACTCACTTGATTGGTTTGATTAATGAACGTCGCACTAGAGCTGCACAGTGTTGTATTGGCGACGGTTCGGGGCCTATCGCCAAGGAAAGACCCGGGAATGATGCCTCATATTTTTGAACCATGGTCAGATGAAGAGGACAAAACACCTGAGCTGGCACCCGACGCAACTTCAATATGTGTCAGGACATTGGAGCCCGATCAGATTTATCGTGCACCAGTCCCGTTCGTATACACGCCAGTATAATTTGTTGGATATTTAAAAAAATTCCTAGTATAGCAGCGAAGGTATCAACCTTCCGATCGCAAGATCACTTTGATTTTACTTTTCTTTGTCAAGTCCATCATCCAATCTACTGGACTGGTGCACGATAAATCTAATCGGGGTCCCATGTTCTGAAGCTTATTGAGGTTGCGTCGGTTGCCAGTTCAGGTGTTGTCCTTGTCATATGACCATGGTTCAGAAATACGAAGCATTGTTCCCGGAACTTTCCTTCGAGATTTGCCCCGAGCCGTCTCCAATAGTCAAATGTGCAGCTCTAGGGCGACGTTAATTTAAAAAAACGTCAGCCAATTCTCTGATTACTAGCCTAACGCATTTACCGAGCGGTTAAAGACGTCAGCTGGTAATACGAATTTTCCTGGTTCGATGTCAGGCGATGGACTTTGACAAAGAAAAGTAAAAAGTAGTGATCTTGTGATCGGAGGGTTGCTAGCTTCGCTACAAAATACTAGAAAAGTCGTCCAGAACATTCGCAAAAATTAACGGCGTGTATACGGGACTGGTGCACGATAAATCTGATCAGGGTCCAAAGTCCCGACGTCTTTTGAGGGCGTTGGGTACGAGTTCAGGTGTTTCCTCGTCATCTGACCATGGTTCTAAAAATAACGAGGTGCATGTATGAATGTGTAAGTGTTCCCGGATCTTTTCTTCGAGAGAGACTTTGAAACGTCGCCAATAGCTCACTGTGCAGCTCTAGTGCGACGGTAATTAACCAAACCAAACCCCTAACGCAAATATCCACTGGGCAATTGGTGGCCCCTCTTTCACTTACTTGTAGTCGCAAAGGTTTAGGCATGTGCAGATAGCATTTTTTTTTTTTTGGCGCCTGATATTAAACGTTTTGCCGTCAATAAAGGTTTGCTATTCTGTGATGTGTTGACAGTCAAGATCGTTCATGATTTCACTATAAAAAGACATTTCCTGATATTTAGGGTAAGTCACAAGCAATTTATTATTATTTTGCCAATTTAAAGCGCACAAATACTTCTGAATGTTGTTTTCTGAGTACTGGACTTGGAAGCTCTTTGTAGTTTTTATTATGCTTTAAAATCCAGACACATTTTTTATATTTGTTTGATGTGCAAAATTAATTAGCTTCGAATATTTACGAATAGCAGAAATCTGTATTTTATGAAAATTGTCTGACAAAAAGCTCGGTAAATAAATATTAAAGAGCCAAAAATGTAACAAACATTTCGGAAAATAAATATTTAAAAATTATATTGGGAACTCAACGCACATTCATAAAATTGTTCAAAACATCTTTTTTAACTAAGATAAAGTATAGCGGTATCTTATTAGTTTTTTCACACAAAAATAAACCTATCAGCTTATCTTAATTTACTTATATGAGCAATTAGTTTGAATTTGATCAAATCTGAAACTTTTAAACCTTGATCCGCAAGAGGCATACAAGTATACAATTATCAAAATTTTATTAAGTATTTAGAAGGAGACTAAATGTATATAAACATATTTTTTATTTTGAAATTATATGTTTTAAATTTTGTTTTTTTATTCCTTAAATGATTAAAAACTAATAAATAAATAATTTTTGAAACGTCTAATTTAAAATGAAAAAAAAAATGTGATATTACTTGTATTTAAAAATAAACACTCCTTAATATAATTGTAGTCTTAAAGTTGTTTTTCATAAAATTTCTTAGTGTTCGGTTTGTTCGCTTGTTGTTAAAATAATATTTTTACTGATTTATGATTTTTTTTTCACTTTACTCCTTTTCAAAAACTGCTGGGGTGGCGGGTGACCTCGAGGTATAGCACCAGGCTAGTAATCAGAGGACTGAAAGTTCGAATCGCCATGACAACTTGTTTAAAGTTCGGATGTAGCGATCTGGTGATAGGAGGATTTCTAGATTCGCTGCTAAATTACGAAAGTCACCTTAAATTATCCTGAATTTCCATCGGCGTATATACCGGACCGGTGCACGTTAAATCTGATCGTGGTCCAATGATCTGACGCCTATTCAGATTGCGTCGGGTGCCAGCTCATATATTGTCCTCGTCATCTCACCATGGTTAAAAAATATGAGACAGTGTTCCCATGTCTTTTCTTCGAGATAGCCCTGAACTATTGCCAATAGCCGAATATGCAGCTATATTGTGACTAGATTCGTTACTAAATTACGAAAGTCGTCTTAAATTAACCTCAATTTCCATCGGCGTGTATATCGGACTGGTGCACATTAAATCTGATCATTATCCAATGATCTGAAGCCTATTCCGATTGCGTCGGGTGCCAGCTCATGTTTTGTCCTCGTCATCTCACCATGGTTAAAAAAATACGAGACAGTGTTCAACGGCCTTTTCTTCGAGATAGACCTGAATTATTGTCAAAAGCGACTGTGCAGCTCTTAAGTGACGTTAACCATACATCAAAAACTGCTGTAAAACATAAAATGGCATAAGTTTCTGAAAGAAACTAATATGGAATTTAAAAACTAGTGATGACAGCCGATGACTCTTTAAATAAAAAGTTTGGAAAGATGGTTGAGTTTTTCTATAATGTTATGGACATTACGCAGATTACTGTAAATTACTGTAAAATTGCAGCACACGTGATGAAAAACTACAGCAAAAGTAGTTTACTGCAAACTGTAAAAATACAGCACGTGTGATTAAAAAGTTCAGCAAGATTATTTTACAGCTACTGTAAAATTACAGCACACGTGATGAAAAAGTTCAGCAAAAGTAGTTTCTGCAAACTGTAAAAATACAACACGTGTGATTAAAAAGTACAGCAAAATTATTTTACAGCACACTGTAAAAATAAAGCACAGTGTGTAGGCATTACTTTTACCAGCACACTGTGCTGTAATCTTACTCGGAAATGTTTTACAGTGTGACAATGTCAAACTCCGGGCAACCACCTAGCAGCTCATCAGTTCGACGGGAATCTCGGTATATTTCTCGCATACTAGCAATCGGCCTTGTCTACGTAGTGCATACACGCGCCATATCGCTCTTTTTGTCTCGGGTTGCTTAGGTGGAGATATATATGTGTTTTATAACACACGGTGTCTTCCGCGGCCCCGTTTTCCCTTCTACCAGTTCAATCAGTCTGGTGTACCACAGTTCAATGAGTGTGGTAGAAGTGAACGAAGTTTTAGTAAAATAAAACTCATTGACGTTCAACTATGTGTCACGAAAGGATTTCGGATACTGTAATATCCTTTGAAGACCAAATTGAGCAAAGTGTATATTATTCTAAACTAACACAGAAGTTTTATAGTGCTAAATCAAGCACTCTTAGAAATAACACTCACTTTTTTATAGTTCTGCGATTCATCTTTGGTTCTAATACGGTTTCAATTTGAACGAAATAAATTTTGTGAAAAAAAATGACAAAATGAGTTTTTTCGGTTTTGACGAAATATTTATTTGGAGCATATAGCAGTCGTCTATATAGCAGAGCATATGGCAGTTATTATTTGGAGCATATAGCAGTTTCGTCAGAAATGACAAAAATTTCTTCGAAAATGAGAGTGCATTTTTAACAGTGAGCAGGTACCCATCAAATATTTTGAATTTCTTTTGTGTAATTGAATGTTTAATAGAAACCTACTTATCTAATAAAGTTTCCCCATGTTCGTCTTTTTCGAGGACTAATGGGCCAAGATTTTATTCCGGGGATAATATAGCTCGTCCGCACAGAACAGAATAAGTGACACATTTACGATGTGTTTTCAATCTATTTATTCAATGAGATTCAAACCTTTCATTGCATCTCGCCTATTTTATCAACGAGTTTCATTTCTAAAAAAATGCCTGTCATTAGTTATTATAAAAAAAAAGAATCTGTTTCTTAGGATTTGTTAAGCAGTGTAGATACAGAGTAGTTAAAATATATAAACCTTCTTAGTAATTTATTATACATTTTTAAATATGTAACTTAAAATATTAGAATCAACTTAAATATAGGAAGTAGACGAATACATCTCAGCAACCATAAACTTCAAGAATAACCAAATATTTTAAATTTCATGCGTTTACATGTATAATTAAAGACGTAGGTGTAAGAACCAGATAACTCCAGTTTTCAAAATTGTTCAGGACGGATAAAAAACACTGTACGTTTATTTGCATCGTATAATACAAAAGTACAACTCCTTTTCCTTTATATCTTAGTCGTTTGCTTAGAACTGTCTGGTTCTTGCACCAATCGAAAGAGGATTTTTTTCTTTATACGAATAAATGAAAAAGTGTAAATCAGAAAAAGTGGAGCTGTCTGGTTCTTGAAACCACGTCTTCACTTAGTCTTCTCTAAAGGTAAGTAACGAAACATCATCCATAATATCCTCAAAATTTGTATAGTATGTTTTATAGTATGTAAACAATATAGTGACAATTTACATTACTTAAAATATTTCAAATTGTTTTACGATTTAAAAAAATTGTGTTATTTTTATTTTATAAAATATTTCAAATGCCTATATATACACACAGCATATACCGGTTTTACATTACTATAGAAGAAATGACATAATGTGCTCTAACATTTCATATAACAATGTATCAAACAGTGCGTGTATAATGAAAAGTTAAGCAATTTTTATATCATCCCTCGCAACTTGCATTTTCGGGGGAAATGCGGGACTGGCATTGACTGAAGAGACCCCCACTCAAAAGTACGAGAGACGAGAAAGCAAAAAACAAAAGAAACTACTCTTCAAGTCTCTCTTAAAAGATGGTCGGAGCAAACTACCCAAAACAAATGATGACAGCGTGTCCGAAAATGGCTTCATTTTAGGTAGCTTATCTGACATGCTGCTACTCGTAGGCGGAGGCTGAAGTCTTTGTTTATGATTAGAGGCAATATTTGGAAGCGTTTATATTTAGAAGTTATTGCTTTGCATTCTGAGCGCATAACACTGAAAGGAGATGATAAGCTGAGTTGGTCATGTCTCGTGTAATAATAATAATTAAATGAAAAGATTTTTTAAAGAAAATAATATAAATGAGTATACAACTATCTGAAACGAAAAAAATTGGGTTGTATCAGATACGTTTTTTTATAATTTTATATTAGATGCCTGCCGAATATTAGTTTAACCAACGTCGCACTAGATCTAACAATTGGCTGTTGGTGACGGTTCGTGAATTACCTCTAAGAACAAAGACCATGAGGAACGTGGTCAAATCACGAGGACAACACCTGAACTGACACCCCACGCAAACTGAAGAGGTGTGGTTGGTTGGTTGAATTAACGGCACACGAAAAGCTATTGACGACAACTCAGGACAACACTTAAACTGACATTCCACTCTCCAAACCAATGTTAGGGCATTTAGACCATGATAACGTGTACAAAAAGATGATAAATAACGTGAAAAATGACATAGTAACAACTTTCAAGGTTTTTTTATATTTAGTGAAATATATGGTACCATACCTTTACAATAATGTATACATGTAATACAAGATAATACGTGTATAAGAAGAATTTTTAGTATTTATTTTAAATTATTTGATAGTAAAGAATCAATGTGTTGTTATAAGTTTAATAAAATTTGCCGTTTCTCAAAATTCGATATTTCGAATTCGAAATTTTTTCATAATAAAGTACCTTTTCCTCACAATTTACTGAATATTTCGCTTTCAATGCTTTTTGCATATTTACGTTATAATTTTACAGATATAGACATACCAGAAATTTGAAATATGAAAATAATTCAGAATCGTAAAGTTTTTGAAGAAAATAATTTATTTAAAAAAAAATTATGCTAAAAACCAAACAACATTTTTAAAAAAGTATATGTCAAAGTACGTTAAAAGGTTTAAATATTGAGCTCAGCAAATTTTGGATCTGTTCAATAAGTAGTTTCTGAGGCTCTATTAACATGGGTCTGAATGAGCCTTCCGGTCCCACTTAAGTTATATTACAAGTCCAGAAACGTACGGCAATGAGCTTTAAGCAAATTTGTATGATCCCACTTTCTACTTATTACAAGCTTGAAGCTTCGTTTCTGTTTTCAAGTGACACCAAAAAATTCCCCCATTGCAAACAGCCCTGGGGACTTGGAGTGTTTGTCCGAGACATCTCTCTAGAAAAGTAGGCAAGAGGGGGACTCGACAATAAAGAGAAGTTCAATTCATGGTAAGGCCATTTATCAACCATACAGTGGGCATGGGTCACGTGTCACACCAAGGGTGGGAATGGACCTCAAATGGGACACTGGGGGCCGATTTAGTAGCTGAAGGTTCCTGGTGACGAACACTCGACAAATGTTCCTCGGAAAGGAACTGGTTGTGACTGAAAGGGGAATTAGTTACTGAAATTAGCGCCGAGATTTACCATGTGGTTTGGATTAGCCATCGCTAATTCCGCATCTTGGCGGGGAAGGTGTCAAAATTCTGCACAGCAGGAAACGGAGTTTATTGAGGAGATTAGTGCCAACTAGTCAAGACTGACTGCTCCATAAGTGAGGTTGAGTTTAGGCCTGTGAAGTATGGGTGGAATAGATTTAGTATTTTGAAATTACATAAAATAAAGTATAGTAAGGATTCGTAATAAATTAAGTGAAAGGAGTAAATAGGAGCTTAACTTAAACTTGATTATCAAATTTGGTGTAATCTAAAAAAAAATATACATAAAAATGACAAACAAATCGCCGTTTGAAGAATTTTTTTACTAATTTTAGACATACTAATTTTAAATGTGCACGAAAAAGCAACTTAGTTATGAGTTTAAAAGTGCGTTAGTTATGTTAAAAATTTACTCTAAAGGATATACAATCTCCATTTTTAGAGACAACGCCTTATTGGTGAAGTGGTAAGTTGATATTATATTATCCCTATACTTGTACATTTATTTTGCATTTTAAGTTTTGTATTGCCATATTTAAAATGTGTATGTCATTCCATATCCTTATTCTCTAAGGTGCATTACATTTCTTATTGCAAATACTTCTTTATTTTAACAACAATATGTATAACTCTTGTATTTTCTTAAAAAAACTTTTGTATAAATGTACGATTTAATTATTATGTGCACAATAATATTTTTTTTTATTGTTTTGTTGCATATACTAATTTTTAAAAATTGCAAGTCAATCTAATTAGAATGTTCACGCTCAACCAACAATATTATTCTGTTTTATCTATTATTATGAAGTGTCATTCTAAAATGGATTCTGTTCATTACAATAAGTTTATATGTACATAATATGTTTTGAATGTCATTAATATAATTGTCAAATCAAGGTATATTTGAATGCAATTCATGGTATAGCAATATTCCTTGTGTTTTTAATTAACGAATAGATTAACCATGATTGAAATCTTGTCGCATTAATAGATTTTTGTTGAAATCATAAAATATAATCTAGTTTTATTAAATAAATCTTGAACACGTAAAAGAAATAAGCTAGCAAAGTGAGGTTGCTTGTACATGTAATAGCAACTAACACATGGAGTTTTATTTGTGCGCAGTTAAAAAAATAACAAACAAAAAAAACAGAGTTTGTTTTATTTGTCTATAAATAAAACTTTATCAGTTGCTGTTACATGTACAAGCAGCAGAACTTAACCATCTTATTTCGTTTAGGTTTTATTGTGTGTCGACGTTGTAAAGAAATTTTTCTTATACCCATCCTCAATAAGGCTCAGTGCGTTGATTGGGTTATTGGTGCGTTAATTGTCTTAGAATGGTTTGTTAACGGCTTTGGAACAAAAACTGCGTAATAAAATTGCTATTGCATGTACAGTCGGGGGGACGAACCAACCATTGTTTTTCGGTTAATTAGGATATTAATATTAAAAAAACTCATGAATAACAACCATCCGAGACAAACATATTAATATGCCGAGTGTATGCCCTCCGTATGCTAGACCGATTGTTCGTATGCGAGAAAGCTGCAAATATGCCATCGTACTGATGACCTCTGGGGCGGTATGCCAAAAGTGTGCCAACGGCATATGCTTCCGATTTCGTTCCAATTTATTGCTACATTAATTGGATGTTTACAACTTCTACGCGTCCACTTCATGATTTATCGGCTTTGTTTTCCAGCTTTTCCAACGATCTTATTATTACTCCATAGACTTCACTTGTTGGAGCATTTGGGTGAAGCGGAGTGTAATGGCCAACGGTTTTTCGATGTGGTAGTAATAGCATATCAATTCCGCTGTTTGCATTGGTTATACGGTCGAAGACAAAAGAAAAAATTGTTGTTCATGCTTATCTTATTAGAGACGACTGTGCAGCTCTGACACGACGTTAATTCAATCACTCAACCAAAGGTACATTTGCTCGAAGGAAAGACCTGGGAACAATACCTCGTAGTTTTTAACCACGGTCAGATGACGAGGACAACACCTGAGCTCTAGTTGGATTGGAATCAAATTGAACTCGGGTGGATTAGTTGAGTATTAACATCGCCCCAATGGGCAATTTGCGGGATTGTGCAAACATTCGTCAAGTCTAACTGAAGGGTTAATTGGTTAATTAACGTCGCACTAGAGCTGTACAAAGGGATTTATGTCTGTTTGTTGTTTAAAATAACGTCGCACAAAGGGCATTATTAGAATTTGTGGGTTGAATTTTCTAAGTGACAGCAAGTACCCACAGGGTGACGGACATTTTGAGATTGTACAGATGGAATTTGGATGGACGCACGGTATGTAGATGCCATTATACAATAAAAATGTTAAAAGAAAAAAAAATGTAATTATAAAATAAAATTTAAGAAGAAAAAAAAATGTTAAAAGAAATAAATATAATTGTTGAATACATTTTTTAAAAAAATCAATATAAATAAAAAGTTAAAAAATAAAAGTTCAAAGTAAAACATGCCAGAAAAAGTTTTAAAAAAATCAAATGAAAAAAAATAAAAAGTTAAAAGTTAAACATGGAGTGTAAGTTATTTTACGGCATTTATGTTAGCTTGGCGACTTAACTTGATTTTGTCCTGTAAAATAAAAAAGGCTTAACTAAAAAACAATGACAATTTACACCGTATGACAGAATGTGCCTATCAAGTGTCAAAGAATAAAGTGTCATAAATATATTACAAATAGTAACAAAAAGCAGAAAATACTACTATAGATATAAAAAAATATTGACCAAATATTAGCTTAGTAATGGAAATAGAGCAAAACGTAACTTAGAAATGTGTGTATTAGAGGGTGTCCGTAAATGTATAGACGAAACTAATGTATATATCACCACTAAAATATTGACAAATATACTAAATTTTTGGCAAATTAGCTAAAATATTTGTGAAATGGAGAATATATTGTATACTCTTTTTTAAAAAAAATAAGTACCAAAAACTTTATAAAAGGATAAACATATCATGACATGTATTCAAATATTAACAAAATGGACTTATTTGCTGTAATTCAAGTTAAAAAAATGGGTACTTAGGAAAGAAAATATTATATATTACTACTCTAACGTTGACAAATATACTAAATTTGTGACAAATTAGCTCAAATATTTGCGAAATTTAGAAAATATTGCATTTTTTTAAATAATACCAAACAGTCTATAAAAAGATAAAAATATCATGACATACATTAAAATTTTACTCCAAAAATTGACTTACGTTTTTGCAAATTATAAATAAATTATTTATAAAATAAATTAACATGAATACTGTTAAATATCTTTTTATTGTAATAACTTAAGTAAATGTTTACTGAATATAATACAAAATAATGCCAAATTACACCATTTTAACGATATAACAAGCAAACACTCTGTGTTTAATAGGTTACAATAACGCAGTTTTAGAAACTAACATAGGGGTAAATATGTATAATTATCATAAAATACTACTTACTATTAAAATCATAAAAATTAATATCATAAAAATTAAATATCATAAAAATTATCAAAAATATTATGCAAGTTGAGAAAAGTATTGATTAATATGTTAACATATATAATCAATAGTATATATATTGTGAAAATAACAATATTGTGAAATATATTGTGAAAATAACTAAAATTATACTAAAGGCAAGTAAGAAATAAATACTTATTGAAGAAGAAGCTATTTAGGAAATTAACTGTAAAAAAATTTATTAATCTAATACCGAGGGGGAAAAGATGTAGAAAAAAATACTATTTAATATATTGGTATTCAAATTAAAATGACACAAGAAAAATAGTCGAGTAAGATATACACATGGTCCAACACATCAAAAACCTTTTACACACTATGACAAATGTAAACCTACTGAAATTTACATTAATCTTGCGGAATAAAAGCAATAGTACCCGACTAAGGGGTAAATATCAAGTACACGTCAGTGATGTTTACCAAGTAGATGTAGAGAAAGTATACGCCCGAGACAAAATAAAGGAGTATGCCTCTAGAATGCCTCGAATATGCCGTATACATGTGGCATATGTATGCCATGAATATGTAACTAATATGCCAGAAATATGCCTTTGTATGCCCTGTGAAAATATCCCATGTTACTCTGGCACAAGGAGGTGGTATGCGACATGTATGCGGCTGGCATATTACCTCTGTATGCGGCTGGCATATAACTTCTGTTTGCGACATGTATGCGGATCGCATATCATCCATTGCGAAGGTTACATGACGGCTTTTTTCCACGATGTTTAGATTGACTTTTTAAAAAAATATCATAATTATTTTTATTTCACATTTGGTGGACAGTATAATGCTACTTTCTTTTTTTTTTTAAACAGTAATTACTTTAAATATAATTATTCTTAAAAAAAATTTGGCATGTGGCTCTTAACATCTGTTTTACACCCGATTCACTCCAGGCTGAACTTGATTATTTCTGAGCTGTCGCCGTGGATCGAGGTTTTTCACCCAACGTCGTTGACAAGGCCCTACATAAACTTAAAAATCCACTTAAAAATTCTAGTCTATCTGAGCGCTCTAATGCTTTGGTTGTTTTGCCATATTATCCCCGGATCAGACATCAAATTTCTAAAATTCTCGGTAGGTTCGACATTAGTTCCATTTTTTCACCTATCAATAAGATCACCTTCACACTACTTAAAGACCCTATTGACGACCTTAATAACTGGGGCATATACAGTATTTCATGTCAATGTGGCATGTCATATATCGGTCAAGCAAACAGACCATTAAGATTTCGTATTAAGGAGCACCAAGCACATACTGTTAAACAAGAAATAAAGAAGTCATCCATTGCCAAGCATTCTTGGGAACATGGTCATATATTTAATTTTTCTAACCCACATTTAATTTGCAAACCTAAATCTCCAGTTGAACTTGACTTCCTGGAGGCGCTTCATATTTTTAGCAATATTGATTCGATTGTCAATGAAACATTTGCGGTCCCAGTATTTCCCGCTTGTTGGCACACAATAGTTAATTCCAACCGATTGAGATAGTTTTTTGTTCTTTGGCAACACTTTCAATTCTGAGTTTATTTCTATTTTATGCGCACATAGACCTTTTCATTTTCTGCTGATGAAGGGAGATGTATCTCCCGAAACATGTCCAGATCTGATGGATTTTTATTGCATATTTTAGCGTTGTATTTGTATTTTAATTGTATAATGCTACTTTGTTTTTTAGAAACAGTAATTGCTTTAAATATAATTATTCATAAAAAAATTTTTGGCATGAAATGTAATAAGAAAAAATAAAAGTTGGAAGATTTTTAAAAAACATATAAATTTATGACTTTATAACTTTATATGAATATAATTAGGAAATGTAGGATTACGATTTTTAGTTTGAGACTATTCTTTTTCTTTTCTTTTTTTAATTTAAAAAAGACATTTCTTGAAAAGTAATTTTTTGAAGCTCAAACTTTTGCTTTAGAGAATGCAAAACTATTCTATGTACACTGTTAAAAAAAACGTAAATATACAGCATGATACATGTACAATAGCTGCACAAATTGCGATATATCTGACACAGACTGCACTGTTCCCAATGTTTACAGCCAATAGTTCTGTTATTTTTCAAAATTACCATGCTGCTTTCTATTCCTACAACAGAGAGCGTTGTATGTGCTTAAACCATCAAAAGTTGTATTATCCATTTACTTCAGAATTTGTAAGAATCCGCTAGGGACGCTCGTGATAACCACACATTGTGATGTTATTATTATTTCAATTAATCTGAGTGTGAGACTATTTCAATGTCCGCGTCTGCCCAAACCATGTCTGTCATGTGTGAAAGGAACTGTTTTGAAAGAAAAGTAAGTGATTTATTTAATCTTTTCACATATTATTTCATGACTTGTGTTTATTTATTCTCTGGATCAACGTTATTTCTATTTCTTATGATATTTAAACTTTCCTCTATTTGAAAACATTAGGCCTAATATCTAGATTCTGTCCAGGTTGGGCAATAAGCGATGGGCTTGTTTTGTAAACATACCGGCTTTTCGGAAAATCTGAAGACAAGCGAAACATCGTTCGCGGGTCAGCGTTTAACATGGGTTTAGCATGTTTGCGATCGACCAATGAGTTAATATTCTATTTGAGGATTACTTGAAGCTAACTATACTGATTAAAAATATAATTTATAAATAAAGTTATATATTTATTAATATTTTGTTTATTTAGGGAAATTTGAATAATTTTTTTAGGTTTTTCTGTTTATTTTAAAGGTACTTTTTATAATGTGAAATAGGTATAACTTTTTGTTTCAGAAGTGATAGTTTTACAGAAATAGTTAAAACTTATGTGCCCCAGTAGACCCTAACCGTTGTAGTACCTATTTTACAGACAGTACCTTGAAAATGCTAGATTATCAGACTTTTATTTGAATTATTAACTATACAGAAAAATTATGTGGAATAAAATGTTTGATAAGAAAATTTAAAAGCATATTTTCTGGTTATTTTGTTCACTAATGTACTGAGGTCTCCGTGGCCGAGTGGATTAAGGCGTCAGCTGAGAATCCGAGGGTTCCCGGTTCGAACCTGTGCGACGAACTAGACTAAGAATAGTAAAAAAAAGTAGTGATATTGCGATCAGATGGTCACCAATTTCGCTACCTAAATACTAGAATGTCGTCCAGAACATCCACAAAAAATTAACGACGTGTATACGGGACTGGTGCACGATAAATCTGATCAGGGTCCAAAAGGTCCCGACGTCTATTGAAGGCGTTGGGTGCCAGCTCGTGTTATCCTCGTCATCTGACCATGGTTCAAAAATACGAGGCATCGTTACAGGGTCTTTCCTTCGAGATAGGCCCCGAACCGTCGCCAATAGCCCACTGTGCAGCTCTAGTGCGACGTTAATTAACAAAAACAAACCAAACCACTAATGTACAGAAGGAAAATTAAGATTGTGATTTTATCTAATTTGTCTCTCTATAAAAACTATACTTTTGTTAAAGGATACTATACAACAAAAAGAATTTAACGAACTAAATGAAATGTGCACTTATTTAGTCTTTCGCCTGCGACTAAGAAAATAAATAAGATTTTTTTTTATTTTGAAACTGTGTGGTTTTCTTTTCAAACTTTAACCACAAAAAAAGAAAACAGTATTCTATTCTGGTTTGGTTAATTAACGTTTGCACTAGAGCTGCACAGTGTGCTATTGGCGACGGTTTGGGGTATATCTCGAAGGAAAGACCCGGGAACACGTTCATACATGCACCTCGTTATTTTAGAACCATGGTCAGATGATGAGGGAACACTTGACCTAGCACCCAACGCCTTCAATAGACGTCAGGACTTTGGACCCCGATCAGATTTATCGTGCACCAGTCCCGTATACACGCCGTTAATTTTTGCGGATGTTCTGGACGACTTTTCTAGTACTTTGCAGCGAAACTGGCAACCCTCCGATCACAAGATCACCATTTTCTACTTTTCTTTGTAAAGTCCATCACCTAGGACCGAACCAGGAATCCTCGGATTCCCAGCCGACGCCTTAACCGCTCGGCCAAGGAGGCCTTGGATTCTATTCTGATAAATCAGGGTGATCATCTGTCAATGCATTTTGGAGGACTCCGTGGCCGAGCGGTTAAAGGCGTCAGCTGGGAATATGAAGATTCCTGGTTCGAGCCTAGGCGATGGACTTGACAAAGAAAACTAAAAAGTAGTGATCTTGCGATCGGAGGATTGCCAGCTTTGCTACAAAATACTAGAAAAGTCGTCCAGAACATCCGCAAAAATTAACGGCGTGTATACGGGACTGGTGCACGATAAATCTGATCAGAGTCAAAAGTTCCGACGTCTATTGAAGGCGTTGGGTGCCAGTTCAGGTGTTTCCTCGTCATCTGACCATGGTTCTAAAATAACGAGGTACATGTATGAATCTGTGTGTTTATGTGTTTCCGTGTCTTTCCTTCGATATAGACCCCATCGCCAATAGCACACTGTGCAGCTCTAGTGTTTAATTAACCAATACAAACCAAACTGTCAATGCATTTTGGTGCAATTATATTGTTTTAAAGAAGTTTTGTAAATATGTATAGCAATAGAGAATAACCGCTTCAAATGTATTGACTTGCACCTTGACAATGCTGCGTGTGGGAGAACTTTTATCCATACAGGCCAATAAATTTTGTGGCAATCGGTTTTGTTGCCAATAACAGAACTATTTTAATTTCTCCTGCACTTTTGATGAAAAAGGTAAAGAGATTTGGTGAAAAATCAGAGGAACTGGTCATTGCATTTGAACATATTATTCTCTGTTACCACTGATGTTCAGTGTTATTCTAGGAATACATGCAGAATTTCCAGCCCTTTTGTCAATATATTGTGCAAAATAAGCATTCAGTCATAAGAAATTAATCTTTTGGGCTACCGGACGCTCTGTCTGAGTGATTCATACTCCCTCCCCTAATAATGTTTTTTAAAGAAGTTTTGTAAAGTATTGTAATAGAGAATAACCGGTTCAAATTTAACTTTTTAGAACACAAACAATGGTTATAAGTTAGTAAATATGAAAGAAAATTAATTAATATATTTTTTAATAAAGCGTGTTATGTAATGTTGGAATTTCTTGTATTTTTTTATTTAAATCTCTATTACTTAAAAAAAATAAATTAATATTCGTTTATGTGAATTATTTCGTATAACACCAATGTCCAACATAAATACCAAAAATAATATTAAATATAACTTTTCCCAATGCCATAAATGTAAGTAAGGCTATCTTACCAAAACAAATTTTAAACTTTACAAGCTACAAATTGGGGAAATGTGTATGCTCATTTCCTGTGAAACCTTGCCTAACAACGTTTTAAAACTCGTTATTTTTTTTATTTCTTTACGTTTGTGTATTTCATATAATAAATTTAAAGTAGTCGAATTCTATGAGGATTGTTGGAAAGGGGGCTATAGCCACATTGGAAATAGAGGCTAGTTACACCAGTGAATTAATGTACCTTTTTCAATTTCAGAATTTCTTCATGCCTCTCGTAAAAGTTTGGAACCATGATAGTTGTATCTGCAAGTTAGAAAAGGCTAAGAGTTACTGGAAGAAGGGGGATTTTGAAACCATGAAAATGACTTTACTTTTTCACAAATGATGGTTTCTCCACTGTGTACTTGAGAAGGATGCTTACTCAGGGCTGATGGAATAGCTTATTTTATGTAAAATCCCCAAACTAGTAATAATGCACTAAGTGTTCCAAGAGTATGTATATGTACAAATTAAAATTTTGAAAATATGTACAATTGAGAATAAGATACAATTTAGCTATTTTATATACAGTTATTAAAAAAAATAAGAATTTTGTTATTTTTTTTTAATTATCCATCTAGATTTTCATAAAAGTGTTGGTGTTGAAATTTGGTATATGTAACTAAGTACTTTTTCTTTGACATATGTTATTATTCAATACATAATTGCCAGGCCTGAATAAAGTATTTATGAAAAAATATCTGTCATTTTTCATTTGGTATAAAAATTATTTTTTGTACCGTTCTTATTTGAACACCAAATATAGCTATTGCCAGGAGTAATTGTGATTCTGAATTTTAATTGCTTTAATAACATGGTTTTAATATAGTTTTAAGTGAATATCTGCAGTTTTCCTGAATTTTTTAATCAGTTTGCGATCACCCTGGCAGTCCTTTTAGGGCATATTAACCAAGTTAATTCATGCAAGGTCGTCTGCCAACTTATAAGAGCTGCTGGTGTAAGTAATATATATATTTTTAAAAATCGTGAAATATTAGATTGCCTATCTTTTCAATGACAAGAAAAATTTCACGACCAAACTTCACACCGAGAACTCGGCAGTCGAATAACAAGTACCCAAGGTAAAGGTTTAGGACGTAAAATTATCATATGTGTAGTATAGTATTTGTTTTGACTATAAAATAGTAAAACTATGAAATCTGATAATAAATATAAAAATCTATATGTTCAATTAAATTTGAACTTAAAATACACATAAGTATAATTTATGACTAATGAAAATAAAAAATAATTAATGGTTAGGTTTGGTAATTTTTTTAAGATACTTTAATTTTAATCACAGATAAAAAAAGCAGCATATTTCTGAAAGTGATTAAAAAATAATACATTTCACAGACTTATTTAAATTCAGCTAAATTTTTTTTTGACTAATTACAAGCAAACAATTTTTCAAATCTTATTTTTGTTTCTTCCAAATCCTGTTTTTAAGAAAAAATATATCAGATTTGAAAAATTGTTTGCTTGAAATAAGAAAAATAATTTAACTGAATTAAAATAAGTGTGTGAAATGTACTACTTTGTAATCACTTTCAGAAATATGCTTTTTTTTATCTATGATTAAAATTAAAGTATCTTAAAAAATTGCCAAACCCAACCAGTAATTTTTTTGACAATTTTTGCTGTAAATACGTAATCCGCACATGTTGTAAAAAAAACGTCACTTGCTGTAATGTTTAGGCACATTTGCTGTAAATACGTAAGCAGCACACGTTGTAAAAAAACATCACAAGCTGTTAAGTTTAGGCACATTTGCTATAAAAACGTAATCAGCACATGTTGTAATAAAACATCACATGCTGTTAAATTTAGGCACATTTGCTGTAAATATGTTAGCAGCACATGTTGTAAAATAAAATCACATGCTGTTAATTGAAATAAACACATTGAAGTTTTAAGTTTTACAACACACTGTCATGGCACAATTTTTACCCGGACAGTGTGCTGTTTTCAGTCTGATTTTTTTTAACAGTGTATATTGATATAAAATTATAAAGTCATACATTGAGATTTTTTTTTTTAAATCTTTTAAAAGTAACTTTTATTTAGGCAGTGTTTTTTCTTATTACATTTCGTACCAGAAAAATTTCTTTAAGAATAATTATATTTAAAGTAATTACTGTTTCCAAAAAAAAAGAAGAAAGTAACATTATACTGTGCACCAAATGTGAAATAAATATAATAATGAATTTTTTTTCAAAGGTCAATCAAAACCTCATGGAAAAAAGCCGTCATGTAATCTTCACAAGATTTATACTCCCGTTAAAATTTGAAACCTGCTCTTGTGCTTAACATGAATAATAAATTTTTATTAGGAATATTTTTCGTAGTATAAATTAAAATTTTCATGTTGAGATTAGCAGGTATAACAGTCCTTTCTTGTTTTCGTTCACATTATCAGGGAAAAAGCGGCATTTTTGACTCAGCAGTATTGGTATACTATTTCTATAACTATGAAAAACCGTTGCACTCCACAACACGCATGTCAGTTTCCGCGCTACTCTTCACCCGTTCATGCTCACAGGACGTGCGCGCCTACACTCACTATAAATCGTTAAGTGGAAGTGAAATTAGATATTTCGAATTTAACTTATACATCCTATTATACAAAAATCTCTTGAGTCGTCACTGTAGTAATTACTTGTAAAAAGTTCGATTTGACGTTAATGGTTCTATATGTGAGCAATGGAGCCCCATTTGAAAACAGACTTCAATTGCCGAAAGACCTTGGACTTAACTTATACATCCAATTTTATAGTTGTAAACATCCAATAAATCTCAACATTAATTGGATGTTTACAATTGGGACACAGGCGAATATGACACAGGCCAATATGCAGAAATAATTTTTTAAGGCGATTTTGCAACATGGGTAATATTTTGTAATATCTAGTGTCAAGAGTCGTTTTCAAGATAAGAAAATAAAATCTAAGCTATATAATTCAATAAAAATGTAGAAATCATGTGGAAAGGAATCTCAAAGAAATTGTTTAATTGTATTGTGATATTTAATTTAAATTTTAGATGAAAACAGATTAAAAAGGCAATTTCGAAATCTACTAAAACATAACAAATATATAACATTTATTTCACATAATGTTGCAATTGTTTTTAATATTCATTTATATTTTAATTCGAATGAAATAGTTTATTCTTTCCTAGTATCGAATGCTGCGTTATTTTCACATTAGGTATGTCATATAAATAAAATACTTATATGTTATAGTTCAAAATTAAAAATCAATTTGCTTCAGAAATCATGTTCAAATTAGCATTTGCAATTTTATCAGTATACTATTTTCTAATTTAAAAATATCATTTTTTTTTGCATCATACATTATAATTGAAGGGATGGGTGGAAGAACTACTTAGCTCCACTTTTTTTCTGATTTACATTTTTTCACTATTCCTTTATAGTGAAAAAATGTAGTAATTTAAAATTTATGTATGTTTATACTCAATGTTAAATGGTGATCTATTTTAAGGATTTAACTGACATTTATATGAAAGTAAAAACACACACACACACAAAAAAAAAACCTTTTTTATTCACATTTCAAATCCAC
The DNA here is from genome assembly GCA_963932185.1 of Troglohyphantes excavatus. NCBI lineage: Eukaryota > Metazoa > Arthropoda > Arachnida > Araneae > Linyphiidae > Troglohyphantes > Troglohyphantes excavatus. Next base: position 65,299,785 of record OZ010676.1, on the reverse strand, counting down.
TATGATTTTTATCATCCTCAATCTATTACTATAATCCAATGGTTTCAAAGAAATATAATGTAACTAAAGATACTTAAAAATCAAATTACACAATTATAAAGTTGTAAACATTAAACGCAATAAATTAGATCGGAAGCATATGTCGTTGGCATACTCACGGCATACGTCTTCGCGGTCATCAGTTCGATGGCATATTTCTCGCATACTAAAAATCAGTTTGGCATACGAAGGGCATACATGCGGCATATTAATACTTTTGTCTCGGGCGATGGAATTCTTTGATTTTTTAAATAAATTCTGTTCAAATAGTAACAAAAAAAAATAGATAAAAATTCTTCTTTGCGCATTCCCCCATTATTCATTGGTGGTGGGATCATGGTGATGTTGCACTATCAGAAATTTTGAGTGTGATTATTTTCAGGCGTTTTGACTGAATATGTCGTTAAAACTGGTAAGGGTACATCGACAGAAAATAAACATTTGGATTTTTCGAAGCCCCATTAATCCAGGGGAGATCATCCTATGCGGGTAAATGGCCCACCATCCATTATATAGAACAGCGATTCGCAACCCGTGGTCCGAGGATCATTGGTGGTTCGAGTGTCGAGAGGGGTCCGAAGTGGTCAGTGGAACTTTTTTCCAATAAAAATGTTTGCTTTTTACTTAAAAAAAAAAAAAAAAAACATTAGACATTGTAAAAGAATGTTCCATTTCCCCCATAAATTAAATAAAATGTTGTGCATGGGTACCCCATTTTTTAAAACTTTTTTCTTTGCCTTAATTCTTATGGATTTCAAAAATTAATTTTTTTCAATATTTCTTCAAGGAAGTACCATTTTTCTGGTATCATCATATTTAAAAAATAAAGTTGTTTTAGCCAAAAACATTGAAGTTGGTAAAACAATGTAATTCGAAATATGACGGTGTAATATATATTTTAAATCAAATAAATACACATACTTTTTTTTAAAAAATCCATATCTAATCCGATTTTTTTAATTAAACAGTTATTTTTTTAATTTGTTAATTCCTTTATTTTAAAACATAATATTTAAAGTGGTAGTCACATTTAGTATCTGAATTACATTTATATTTGGAAGGGCGAACTGGCCATAAGATGGACCGGTTTAATTTTTTTTTCATTTTGAAATTGCAATTACAAGAATCAAAAACCATGTTCGCATTTTTCGGAAAATATTTTTGTATCGTTGTTTTAGGGATTTAAACAGTTGGTGAGTTTTTTTTACATCTGCTGCTATAGTATTGCAACACTTTAAATATCATTAGGCCGAGCTTTTGCTTTTCATTTTGTCCCAAAACGGCATGATTACAAATGGCCAAGACCGAAACACTGATTTGAGCTATCCTAAGTTCAAACAATTGCTGTCGCTCTACGGCCACTGGATCTCGTTCATGCATTGTATTATAAACAAATTTAAATGAGAAATTGGTTCGAGAAAACAGAAAAATATCAGATTCAAGTGTGAATTGTAATTAATATAGAATCCCAGAACTGCCTATTGTAATTAAGAAATTACCATTCGTTTTAATTTTTATTTAAAACATAGACTTCTTCTGTAGTAAGAAGCATCTCTGCTAAATTTCAAGGAATTTCTACCGAAATATTACACAAAATATTATCTTAGTACGCAAAAATAATTAAAAAACGTATTTTCGCACAGAATTACTAACTTTTTAATAATGATCCTATTTCTTTAAAATTTAGTTGGAATCAAGCTTGCAATAGTTGAATACAATAGTTCAAAAGAAAACTCAATGAAATGATGTTTTCCTAAATTTTACTAGGGGTACGGTAAAAAAATAGTGCAAGCAATTAATTAAGTAGCTCGTGAAAGTTTAAAACGATTCAGTGTATTTTCGTAAATAACGTTTTGTCTCTGATACAAAACACAACCATGTGCTCATAGTTTCAATCACTGATTTATGTGATATATGCTTATTTCTGAACTTCGAATGGAATCGCTGAATTATACAGCTGGTACATGTTTTTATAAATTGGGAACAGGGATGTTTAACGCATAACTAGTGCATTAATCAACCAATAGTTATTAACTCATGAATTTGACGGGAAAAGATCGATCGAATTGTGACTGTGATGTAATAAAGTCTCTGATTCTATATTAATTGGCGGCAACAAGTTCGAAAATGATCTTAGATTTCGGTCATAAGTATAAATAAAAGAAATAACTAGACAGATTTATTCATAATTACTGACGTCGTCATCCCACTCAATAATAAACAATAAGAGACTTTGGCCGGAAACGATGAAATTTTGTTAAAAATCTAACGAAGCTATGGAATTATTAGCTAATACGACGCTGTTGAAGGATTATACAAATATTTATGTGAGAAACAATCATTTATCCGTTTTATTAAGATAGATTAAAAATCCAGATATATTTATGAGATAGTTATTTTGAAAAGTAATAGATGTGTTAAAGTACAATAGAATAATTTTTCTAAGATTTTCTCGTCCCTAATTCTTTGGGTTTCTTCATGGTAAGATATATATTTGTAATGATTTTTTCTTTTTATATTAAGGTACTTACTCTGATTTTGTCTCTGATTTTCGACTGTTTTACATTTATTGAATGTCAATGTCCAGTGACTTGATTGAAAAAGATTCATTGGAAGTATGGACGCCGCTGGGCTGCCTACCCTTACCTTGTCTGGTGGTTTATAAGTTTTAAGTTTATTGGTTGTTTAAGTTTGACACTCTCTGCGTGGATTGTTAAATTGAAAAATGTAAAGACTATTGCAAATTTGACTGTAAAAATAAAACTGTAAAAAATAATTCCGAATTTTGACATACTCTTGTCGGTTTAACTGCCGTAACTTCCGTTCTAATCTCCGGCTCGTGACAAGTATTTGCTGAAATGGAAGACAACTGCAATTTCTACAATTCTATTTATCTACTTAACAGTTCAATCGATTTGGGGGGGGATTTTGTAGAATAGAAGGTGACGAAATTTCACTTTGTAGCCAAAATATCCCACTAAAGCAACAGGAGAAACTGAAACATGTTGAAAGAAAGGCCTAAGACAAACAAAATAATACCGAGAATTCTAATCTATTGTAAAATGCAGAAAGATCTAGATCTTACCAAAAATGCAAGAAAGAGTACTACAAAGAATTCACGTACCAAACTTCATGGTACAGACCGTGCTTTTTTATATTCTATCCAGCGTATCCCAATTAGTATTAAGCAACCAATCCCTAGTTAATATTAAAATAGGACCGGGAACGCCTTTTTTCATATTTGCTCATTAAAGTCCTCTAGGTTTCTTGGCATGTATTCGTTACAATTTTGTTTGAACATAAAATTGAAGGAAAGAAAAAAAATTCTGAAATTAATTTTATAATTTTTTTATTAATTTTACACAGTTCTTACTAAAAATAAGGACAAAAATTTATCCACTAAATACATTGAAAAGATATCTGCACAATCAGAAGTTTAACTGCTTTAGTCTCTTGTAAACTTAACACTCCTTTTAACTCATGAAAACACTGTAAATAGTCACTTAATTTAGTTACTCTACTGATTTTCAAACTGTGTGGGATTTAGTAAAGTCTTTCTTTTTAGTTTATAATCTCGTCCAATTTTGGTCGAAAGCTTGATATTTTCACACTTAACTTCAGTGCATTTTGACCATTTTGTCTATGTGACCCCCCCCCCCCCCCCCCTATCCCCCCGCGCTAACACCGACTATCAAACCCGAGGGTTCGCGGACCACCATTTGGGAACCACTGTTCTGTTCTTTTGTAACAAATAGATACTGTCCATTTTCGTTGCTATTCTGGATGGATTTATTTCTCTCACCCAAATGTATCTCTTGATTATATATCTGAACTGATTTAGAAAATACAAAAAGTATAGAAATTTGTGGATTCAATTAGAAATTGAGATTTCAATTAAGTTATTTGGTTAACTGGATTTGAGGGGAGAATGAGGGGTAGAGAAAATTTAAGGGGGGAGGGACTTAATTTGCCACACATACGTCCATTTTTTTGGTAACCTTTAAATACATGTCATGATATTTATATCTTTTTATAGACTGTTTGGTACTATTTTAAAAAAGTATGCAATATTTTCTCCATTTCGCAAATATTTTAGCTAATTTGTCACAAATGTAGTATATTTGTCAACATTTTAGTAGTAATATATACTTTTAGTAAGTTTATACATTTATAGACATCCTCTTATACACCCATTTCTCATTTACTTTTGGTTCTATATTTTGCTAGTATTTTGAATATATTTATGATACCTATCCTTTGACACTTGATAGGTAAGGGCTTTCCACATTCTGTCATACGTTGTAAACTGTCAATATTTTCAGTTAACGCTTTTTATTTTACACAAGACAAATAAAAGTCAAGTCCCTATAATTACCGCAATATAACTTAAAAGCCATGATTTACTTTTTTTTTGTTTTGTTAACTTTTCTTTTTTAATTTATAATTTTAATTTTTTTTTGTTTTTTACTTTTTACTGATTCTTTTTTCGTTAAATATTTTTTTTATTATTAACTTTTTTTTATTTTATTTTACAATTCAACTGTTTTTCTTTTATTTTATTTTTATAATTTGATTTGTAAAATGTCTGCTATACACCACGCTTCAATCCAAAATACTTGTGTACAACCTCAAAATATCCCTTTTTGAGTATTTATTGCCATTAAGTTTATGCAAATTCAACACACCTACCCTAATAATGCCCCTTGTTCAACCCTAGTGCGACGCTATTTTAACCAACAAACCGTAATAAACTCCATGTTTAGTTTTAGTGTGACGCAAATTCAACCCCCCAACCCTAATAAATCCTTTGTATACCCCCAGTGTCAGACAAATTCAACCAACCTACCCTAATAAATCCCTTTTACAGACCTAGTGCGACGTTTTTTCTTACCATTCAACCGTATCAAACCCATGTTCAGCTTTAGTGCAACGCAATTTTAACCTACTAACCCTAATAAATTCCATTGTACAGTCCTAGTGCAACGTTATTTCTACCATCCAACCATACGTTTTGTTATAGTGTTTATTATTTTTTTTAATAACTTTACTAAATTAAAATTAAAAAAGTTAAATTCCCAAGGTGCAACATAAATAAAGTAATATAAATTAAAAGCCCTGTTTTACTTATAAAACTGTTTTCTTTATACTTTTAGTTTTTTAATTTTTTTTTTTTTTTTTAATTTTTTTTATTTTTTTCTTTTTAAATTTTTTTTTTTATGACTTTTTTAAACTTTTTTTACTTTTTATTTTTACATTTATTCTTTTTTCTTTTTAAATGTTTTTTTTTTAAACTTTTTTATTCTTGGAATTATTTTTTTAAATATTTTTTCTTTTTTCATAATTTTTTTTTCGAAACTCTTTTTCTTTTTTTATATTTTTATGTAAAGTTGACTAGTTTTTCCTACTAGATAGTCCCTAAACCGACGCCAATAGCCCTTTGTGTAGCTAGTGTGACGTTATTTGAACAATCCGACTAAGAGTATTATCCGAAAACATCCCATTTAGCCTTAAACATACTATTAACACATTAAAAAAAGGTAACTTTACCTACCTACGTTTCTAAAATATAGCCCGTTGTGTAACTTCAGTGTGACGTTCAATCAAATTACTACCTAAAGCTATTGGCACAAATCACCCCACAAAACAGCTTCATTTAGCATACGCCATATGATTAGCACGTCTTACTTCAAACAACATGTTATCTGCAGTCCAATGCCCTTATCTGCCTTATCAATCCCTTTCACCCCCGTATAGGTTTTATTTAAGTGCCTTGTAACATGTTTCGCAAAGATATATTCACGTTCTAACACATATTCAAAATATGTAAGTTTAACAACTATTTTATTATATCAAATACGTTCTAGCCCGCTTCTGCCAAACCTTTTATTATTAAAGGTACTTTATTCTCAAAAACTGATCCTATTTAAAAATTACTAGGCAAAATTCCCATGTCTTTCTTTTCCAGTAGACCTTAAGCCATTAGCCGTTTGTACGGCTCTAGTAAAATGCTCCTTTAATTCACTAAACGCTATTATCACAAATTCATACTAACCGTGGTTAAAAAGTGCATGGCTTTGTTCGGGCTTCTTCGAGAAACCATAGTGGGGTTTTAGCAAAATGCTTATTCCACCAACCACTGATTTCATGCATACTCTTTTCTATATTCCTACTGTGACGTCATTTTTTTTAATATTTAAATATTTTTATATTTAAATATTTAAAATAAAAAAACATTTTCTAACAGTTAAAATATAAATTATTTTTAAAAATGAATACACATATTCTTCTATTATTCTTTAAAATTAACCATATTTCAAAATACTACACAAACCGGAGCCAATAGCCCACTATGCCGCTCTATCGCGACGCTTATTTACACCCACCAGCCACGACACCTATGACGTTACAACCCACAAATTATAATTAAAAAAACCCAAGTATATTTCCTGTGAAATGCTGTTTCCGCTCCTGTATCTCCCAAAAATATCCTTACCTTCGATTATCACGCGACTATCGGCTCCAATAGCCTACTATAACGCTTCGTAATCGACCCTTTATATTTCTGTCTCTAATACAATGTCTCCAAAAATCATCGTAAACACATACCCTGAAAAACGTGACTTATGACTATTGCCGTTAATAAATTGAGCTAATAGCCCCTTCTAACGTCACACATCCTCCACCCTCCTCAATTATTATCACGTGACACGTATTCTGTTAACCTTAAATTATTTTTCATATATAAAATCTCATAAGTAATTTAACATAGCAATTATATTTGATCATAAGTCAAAGGAATTGTTTAATGTTTTAAGGTCCTTCTTTAAAGTCCTTGTTATTATGCCTCTTGTACTTATCAAATGACGTTAAAAGAAAATTCGCGATTATGAATCAAATGTAAATAAAGTTTTGGAAACAAACGCTAACACAAAATATCCATAACAACAACAACAAAAAGTTTTCCCAAACTTTTCTGTCTTTCTCCCTTTTCGTCACCCTTTTGATGGATGTGTCGTAAAACCAAATTCAGATGATGTATTTTGTCAATGCATTGCGCCTTAATATCCGAGGCTAGAGGCTCGTACGATCTGCATACCAGATCAGAAATCAACAATGCTCGGGCAAAAAGGATGCCTCCCCTTTATTCTGCACGCGTTAAGTAAAGGGAGATAGGAACCCTATCTGCTCTACACAGCGCGAATATTAATTAGCGACTGCCGTGGAAGAATATTCAAAGCATAACCTTCTCTTAAAGGCTGCGAGCTCATCAGTATGGATGTGACAGCTCCACCAAAGATTAATGGGATCTTTCCCTGGGCACATCTAACTTGGCGTACACTACAAGGGGGAATGCTTTCCCAAACTATTTTTTCACTTTTTTTTTTTGCTTTCATTTTGTTATTATTTCGTCTCTGTTTTTTCCTTCGTTGCTTGCTGCACAGCAAACTTCAGTTTTACGAAGATATAATTATTTCGTTGTTTTTCCTTTTCCTTTCTTGTTACCCCCTTTCCTCCTTTTCTTTCTTTTTGTGAGTTGTTCGGTTTTTCTCTTATCTTTTATTTATTCTTATTTTTTTTAAGCGTAAGTTCGTTCGTTTTTAACATCCCCGAAATTTTTCGTACCTAAGGACAGAATGAAGGGAAAGTCATTAACAGGGATTTTTCTTCGAAGAATGCTTCTGGAATGTTACACGTGTTTGCGTTCCAAAAGAGTTCATATATTTTCACTTCTTCGACGCTACAGAAAAAAAGTAGACTTTGGCTAAGTTCGGTATTGTCTGATTAATCCGAACTGTCTGAAGCATGTGGAACGGAAGGTATCCCGATTAGTAGAAAGCTGTTGGTTGTTAATGGCATAAATACCCGTGAGTGGGAGGATGGTTCGGAAACGGTCGGCGTTATAGCACGGATACTTTTTCTTTTTTTATTTATATATATAAAGCAAAAGCCTTCAGTTCACAATTACTTTTATATAACGTTTAGTAGATAATATTACTTCCCTTTGACATGAATACTATAACATAACAATTTAGTGCTACAACATTAAGCATGGCATGTTTAGTATGGTTTTATTTAAATTGGTATATTTTGAAGGCGTCACTATTCCTCACTGTTTAAGTTTCTTAAAATTATCAAAAAACAAAAAGTACATAGGAGACTTTTAAATAAACTTAAATATTGCATTCGTTCTTTGAAATTAGCGAAATACATGTTTAATAGTAGAATGAAATAAAATGGTATTTTTTTTTGGTAAGATAATTTAAAAAAAAAAAATATATTTTTATAAATGGTAACCTCTCATCCTCCCCTCAAAACAAACATTCGTCCGGTAATTTTACAGACAAATTTTTTTGAAAATGTTAAAAGATAAATGTTTCATTTTAAATTAGTGTACATAAGTAATTCAAAATTAAGTAGTCCTACTCAGACTATTTAAAATAGCAATATACTTTATGAAGTAAAAATGTTATTTAGTATAGCATAATGTTTTTAATTCATTATTTTCTAAAAAAATTAAATAATTTAGGGGTTTAAAATATTTACTCTTGACTAGTTTCTCAAACCTACATTAAAATCATAAACCAGTTTCAAAAATAATATTTGTGAATATTCGGGTATACTTGTGAATATCATTTTGTATGTTCATTTACAAGTATTGTATTGATTTTGCGGATTTTATTTTCATTTCTATATTAACTATTAACAAAAACCAACTATTTTTTTAAATTGATTTGTTTGCCATTTTTTGCAAATGACTTTTCTTTTTACTATTCTATACCAATTACACATCACAAGTAACATTCATTGAAAAGGGAGTGAACTGCAGCTGTTCAAATTCCAGCCTTTTTCTTCGCTTTTCGATTCCAAGACCATGAAAAGGTCCCAAAGACCAAAAATGTCAGATTTTAATTTTGACAGAACCTCCGAACCACTCGTCGTAGGAAGTCAGAAGACTGGAATTGGGTTGCTACAAAATAAATGACGCGCCAATTTAAATATAGATTGGCGAGTTTGCACCATATATAAAACCTTACTATCTATATATTCCTATTAATATCAACGCAAAATTATCACTGAATGATATACCCCAAGACAAAATAAAGGAGTATACCTCGAATATGCTTTATATATGTGGCATATGTATGCCATGAGTATGAAACTAATATGCTAAAAATATGTCTTCGTATGCCCTGTGAGAATATCCAACATTACTATGGCATACGGAGGTGGTGATTGCATATCATCCATTGCGTAGGTTACATGACGGCTTTTTTCCACGATGTTTAGATTGACTTCTGAAAAAAATATCATTATTATTTTTATTTCACATTTAGTGGACAGTATAATGCTACTTTCTTTTTTAAAAAAACTAATTAATTTAAATATAATTATTCTTAAAAAAATTTGTGGCATCAAATGTAATAAGAAAAAATACTTTATAATTAAAAGTTGAAAGATTTTTAAAAAAATATCAATTTATGACTTTATAACTTTATATGAATATTATTAGGAAATGTAGGATTAGGATATTTAGTTTGAGACTATTATTTTTCTTTTTTTTAATTTTAAAAAGACATTTCTTGAAAAGCATTTTTATGAAACTCAACCTTTTGCGTTAGTGAAGAAAAACTATTCTATGTATATAAGTCATATATTGAGATTTTTTTAAAAATCTTATAAGTAACTTTTATTTAGGCAGTATTTTTTTCTTTTTACATTTCATGCCATAAAAACTTTTTTTAAGAATAATTATATTTAAAGTAATTACTGTTTCCAAAGAAAAGAAAGTAGCATTATACTGTCCACCAAATGTGAAATAAAAATAATAATGACGTTTTTTTCAAAAGTCAATCTAAACCTCATGGAAAAAAGCCGTTATGTAATCTTCACAAGATTTATACTCCCCTTCGACCGTATCCAACACTATTCGAAAAACCGTTGGCCACTCCGTCTCACCAAAAACACTCCAACAAGTCAAGTCTATAGAGTAAAATAAGATCGTATTAATCAAAAAGCCGAGTCAGTGTGTTTTTGTAAATCTCCTCGTGGGCGCCTCAAACAACCTATAAATCATGAAGTGGAACTGAAGAAGTTGTAAACATCCAATTAATGCTGCAATAAATTGGATCGACATCGGAAGCATATGCCGTTCGCATACTCTTGGCATACAGCTTCCGCGGACATCAGTTCGATGGCATTCTTTCATATTTCTCGCATACTAACAATCAGTCGGGCATACGGAGGGACACGCGGCATATTATTTTTTTTGTCTCGGGGCCTAAAGTGGGCGGTTACTTTCCTGAGACAAAATAAAGGAGTATGCCTCGAATATGCCTAACACTTCACACATACATGTGACATATGGATGCCACGAGTATGCAACTAATATGCCAAGTAATATGCCTTCGTATGCCCTGTGAGAATATTCCATATTAATATGGCATACGGAGATGGTATGCGACATGTATGCGGCCGGAATATTACCTTACAGGCCCAGACCCGCACCAACTTTACCCCGCCCTTTGGGGGGGGGGGGCGGAGTTCAGGTTATAAAACCCATGAGCATACGGTGCGGGCCGTGAAGATGATGCCCCACAACATTCCAGAAGACCAACGAACCACCGAGCAGGGGGAGCACCAGGCGATGCGGCACCCGAATGGCCCCCCGACAACATTTATTAAAAGAAAACATTTCAGGTTAGTTACAAAGTCGCCGGGGGTTTATAGAGACACCCCCGGGGAAATGTTAGTACTAAATAAAGAAACACGCCGCAACATGCTGGCGGAAAAGATTCAAACAAAGAACTGTCTGAACCGCCGCAACAGGCTGGCGGGTCATTCACAATATATTCTTATGGGTCCATAATATATAAGATATATATAAATAACATATACACGACACTAAATTTGTACTACATACGATTAAATTACAAAAATCAAGTAAGTCTTATTCCAGTTTTATTCAGTGTTTTCACTTGAAACTGAGTTGCAATCAACAGGAGTGACTACTGTAATAGTTATTTTATTTTTATGTTCAGAGCAAATTTCCCTTGAAGTTTTGGTACTTAATGTTATTTTATTAATTGATTGTTTATTTTTCATTACATTAGTAAGCCATTGTTCTGAAAGGTTAACCTCAGGTTTTTTTAGGTGGTGAGGGCTATGAACCGGCACTCAAAAGCATAGTGGTTCGGAGATCCAATATCTTTTTTACAATTACATATGAGGGAGTCTGTTACCTTAAATCTGTGAACATGGGAAAAGAACGGTCCATGCCCGGTAGGGAAATAAATTAAATACTTGTTGTTAATTAAAAAGTTGGTTTTAGGTTTCTTTATAAAATCAAAAGTTCTTCTTCCTTTTTCTGAGCTATACCAATTACCAGTCCATTGTTCGATTAGGTTAAGTTTTAAGATGCGTTATATTGCAGATTGAGGGCTGGGGATAGCCAGGGGGGGGGGGGGGGGATTACTGCCCCCGCCTTGGCAAATCCATCTGCCAGTTCATTTCAAATCAGTCCCGTACTGGCCTTTAACCACACGAGGCTGATAAGGTCATGATGGAGAATTATATTTTGTTTTACTTTAAAAAATAGTTTTGATTTATTAATTGTGCTCTGTAATGCTTCTATTGAGGATTTGCTATCAGTGTATATGTTGGCTTTTAAATTTTTGGAAGAGGACCATTTTATTGCTATACTTATCACGGTTAATTCAGCCTGGTAAACATAGTTTAATTTATTTAGTTTAAGTGCAAAAATGTCCATTATTTTATGAGTATAATGATTGACAATACACACCGACAGCCCCACTTCATCATCCATTTTGGAGCCGTATAAGGAAAGATCCGGGAACAAAGCTTCGTATTTTTAAATCATGGTTAGATGACGAGGACAACACATGAACTGGCACCCGACGCAACTTTCAATAGACTTTCAGAACATTGGGCCCCAATTAGATTTATCGGGCACCAGTCCCGTAGATTGGATGATGGACTTGACAAAGAAATGTAAAAATGTAGTGATCTCGCGATCGGAAAGTTAATACCTTCGCTAATATACTGGGGAATTTTTTTTAAATATCCAACAAATTATACTGGCGTGTATATGGGACTGGTGCACTATAAATCTAAACGGGGTCCAATGATCTTACGCCTATTCAGATTGCGTCTAGTGCCAGCTGTTGGCCTCGCCACCTGGCCATGGTTAAAAAATATGAGGCATCGTTCCCGGGTCTTTCCTTCGAGATAGGCCCCGAACCGTCGCCAATAGCCTACTGTTCAGCTCTAGTTCGACGTTATTTAATCAAACCAATCAAGTACGTGAGAGGGCGCCACTTGGGCATTGTCGAATTGAACCTTTGTAAAATTATAAGTTCTTTGAAAGTACTGGTCTCGAAGCAGATTCGTTAATAATATCACATGGTACGCGCCAGACGTTCTCCGAGAAATTTTCGGAAATGGGTTACATCACAATGTGCTTGGAATAATGTTTACAGTACGAGCTGTAAAAAATTACAGCAACGTGCGCTGTATTTATGCTAAGAAAATGCTGTATTTTTACAGTAATTTTTTACAGTGTACTAAATGTTAGAACTAATGATCTGATAAATAATTAATAGTTGCAAATAATTAGAATTTGAAAAATGTATTCTAAATACCTAAAACATTACTTACTTATATAAATGTATGTAATTTGGTAAAATATAATCAATAAGTTAAATGTCACTTCTGATATTGAGGACTTGAAACTAAAAGATCCTCCTCAGTAGCGGACACACTTTAAAAAATTATTGCTTAAAAACGTCTGGTTTCTGAGCTTCAAAAACCAATTTTATTTTTACTTCAAAGGTAAAGAATATTTTTTAAACCAATAGCATATTAATTATTTCTAGTTATGTGTGATATAAGAGTTATTTGTGAATAGTTAATATTTTGATTAATATGAAACTACGTAAAAACATTTGATAACAATATTTATTCGATCGCAATAATACTTTTTATTCGTATTTTAATAAAGAATTTTTAAAGTATGTTTATTTATTGAATTTGTAATACAATACTGTTATTTTGAAACGTTTTTGTTATTGAAGAGTCACAAAAAAAAGGGTTTTTTTCTGACATCGTGCATTAGAAGTTCAGGATTAATAGAGTAGTTTTATGCAGCCTGCTTATTATAGGTCACAATGATTAAGAAATATACTTAAAAGGTCACAATGATTCAAGAAATATGACTGGACTTGAACAAGAGCAACGGCCAAATGCGGCAGACATCCAGGTACTCCTGAATGTTCCCCCCTAATTAGAAGTGGCGTCCGTCAGAAATATAGTCATAAATCTTTACACCAACAGAATTCCTAGCAGATCAATAGCGGAAAAGACCATAAATCGTAGCCAAGATGGTGACGATGCCAATACCCACCCTCCCTATCCCTTAAAGGGACAGAACAAGTGCCCTCCCTTTTGAGGGTGCCTCCATTTTACCCCTTCATCCACCATTTCTTGACACGAAAGAGAGGAGACTACTCTTTGGTAGGCTTCCTCCTGGACTGCTTCTTCGAGACATCTTCTCATAGCAAATACGCCGTTGATTAGGACATCAAATGCAGTGTTTCTTTTTTTGTTATGTTTGTATCACATCATTTCAAATTAATATACATTTGTAGCAAGGAATGCAGTAAATGGCATTTATATAAAATATTAAATCAAATCAACGTTTTGTGAAAGTCAGATTTTTTTATACAACGTAAAGAAATTCGTTTTATTTAAATCAATGTATTTTTATAATCAACCTTCCCTGTATGTTTTAGATTTTAATAATATTGTTATTGCCAATATCAGATTGCGAATCCGCAAAAATGGAATCGCCAGAGACATAAATATTAATATGTCGCATGTATGCACTTCGTATGCCAAACCGATTGTTAGTATGTGAGTAATATGCCAAGTATGCCTTCGAACTGCTGCCCTGCTAGACGATATGCCTGGACTGGAATATATATATATATATATATATACGGCATTTAACTACAGACACAGTGTTTGCAATGTTTCTGATTTCGATCCAATTAATTGCAACTTTATTTGGATGTTTACAACTTTATAATTGGATGTATAAGTTGTGAGTTTTAAGTATCTAGTTTCACTTGCACTAAATGAATTATGGTAAGCGTAGGATCACGAGTTGCACGAAAGCGCTTGTGAATAACGAAAGCCCACTCCTCTGCATGGCAAAGAGAGAAGCAGAAACGCGGAAATGATATTTTGATTCACTTATGGCAGCGTTTCTCAACCTTTCAGTATTCGCGGCCCATTTTTCAATCATAATTTTCATCGCGCCCCCCCCGCTTACAATAAAATGTATACAACAATAATGTATATTGAGTATTTTGGATTCTGTTTTTAAATTATTTTTAACTAACTGCCAAAACAAGAGTAAAAGCGAGCCAACGTTAGCGAGAAACCACATCTGGCATTTTGCCAAGCGGGCGGTGAACAGATGAAGCGAATTGAAGCGGGGAAAATTTAAATATTGAATTTGAAATAAAAGCCAAACAGGGAGAAAATGTTAAAAGAATATGAAAGTAGAAAAAATCGTTAATGAAAGTTAACCTAGACGGGGTGAGCTAAATTTAGAAACAAGGAATAATTTTTTTTTCGAATAATAAAAGAAATAAAACAGAAGCATGACTAAACAAAAGAGAAAAAATAAGTAATGTTTGTGGAAGGGAATCCACACGACCGATGCCGTCTGGAGCATGCGCAGAGCAAATGTTTTCTCATAGGAAGAAGAAAAATGTTCGATAACACAAGTTTCAATTCCAGCCAGTCTCATTATCGAATTTATCGTGAATGTGTATGTTATATATGTTTTCGTGTTAATTTCGCAATTCACCATATTAAATATTCACGGCAGCAGATTTATGCAGACTCATGGATAAATTTTTAAGCGGAAGTAAGCGAGCATTAGACGATAGTCAAGCATCAACAAGTACCCAGACGAGCGTGGTTCCGAAAATAAAATCAAGAAAATAGTCTCAAGAATACTTAAATTTTGCGTTTACCAGTACTGAAGTAATTGAAGAAGAAAGGCCCTGTGTATCATTTGCTTAAAAATATTGGCCGCTGACAGCATGAAACCTAATAAACTTAAACGACATTTGGAAACGCTTCATAGTGAGTACGTCAACAAACCCAAAGAATTCTTCGAATTAAAATCATATAAAAAGCAAAAATCACATTTTAAAGAAACTTTGTCTGTGAATAAAAAAGCTTTACTTGCATCTTACAAAGTTTCATATAAAATAGCCAAATGTAAAAAACCTCAATGGTGATTGGTGAAGAGCTTATTTTGCCAGCAGCAATTGAGATTGTAGAAACTATGTTTGGAGATAATTTTTCAAAACAATCGCAGTCCATACCTCTTTCAAATGATACTGTTGCTCGTCGAAATGGTGATATAGCTGAATATATACAGTGTCAGCTTTTCTCGAAGTTGCGTGACAAATTGTTTTCAATACAGATAGTAATAAAGATGCTCATTTAATTGCCTATGTTCGATTTTGTGATAATATGTCAGTAGTAGAAGAACTACTTTTCTGCAAACCAATAGAACTCAAAACAACAGCGCTCGCATTATTTGCTATTTTAAATGATTTTATGAACGAGGCAAACATAGAATAGAAAAATTGCGTCGGAATATGCACCGATGGTGGTCGTTCAATGTCCGGAAGATTCCAAAGTATACAAGCACTTGTAAAACAAAAATCTCCTCAGTGCGTCTAGACACATTGCATGATCCACAGAGAAACTTTGGCTTCGAAAGAAATGAGTCCTGGTCTGAATTACTCTGTGGTCTGAACATTGTGTTAACTACGGTTGTAACCGTAGTAAATTATATAAAAATGAGACCCTTGAAATCGAGAATCTTTTCCACACTTTGTAAAGACATTGGTTCAGTACATTCAGCGTTACTATTTTATTGCGAGGCAAGATGGTTATCGCGTGGTAAATTTTTACAACGTGTTTATGAATTAAGAGAAGAAACCTCCATTTTCCTAGAAGAAGAAAACAGACCGGAAGCCGAGAATTTTCGCGATGGTTTATTTGTGATGAAATTGAGCTACTTGGTCGACATATTCGAGAAATTAAATAACTTGAATCTTCAACTCCAAGGAGCAAATACACATATGTTGGATAGGAGTGATAAAGTTAATGCTTTTTGTAGAAATTTGGAATTGTGGAGCAGAAATTTAAAGCAAAAAAATCTAACAGTGTTTGCAAATGTGAATGATTGTACTAAAACTTACAAGGCTGAAGAAGAACATGTAAAAGTTGTTTTTGTAACCATTGAAAATCATTTAGCCATGCTGGCAAAGAATTTTAAAAAGTATTTTCTTGCTGACGACAAACTGATAGCAAGTTACGAGTGGGTTTGGGATCCATTTCATAAGACTCCCGAAGTACTCTTAATTGATGAGAAAGAAAAATTCATAGACTTCACGACAAGTGGTGAAACCAAAAGACAATTTAGTAATAAATCACTATTTGAATTTTGGACAGGAGTAGAGAATGATTTTTCTGCACTAAAAACAAGGGCATTTAGCATTCTATTACCATTTTCGACATCCTACCTTCGTGAAACTGGATTTTCTGCTGTGGCTTCTTTGAAGACAAAATATAGATCTCGGCTAAATATAGAAACAGAACTGAGAGTTGCTATTTCTAATATTAAGCCTTCCTTCGAAAAACTTGGCTCTGCAAAACAGGCCCAAGGAAGTCACTAATAATTATTAAATTTGTTTTTAATTTAGTATGTTTTGATTAAGAAAGTTTTGATTTAGTAAGTTGTTTTACTTTATTTGTTAAATATATCGAAATGTATTTTGTTTTCTATGTGTATGTGTGCTTTCCTTTCAATCAGTTAATCAATTTTTTTAAATAATATTTTCTCTTGGATATTCTCGCGCCTCCCCTCTAGTGTGCTCGCGCCCCCCTAGGGGGGCGCGCCCCACAGGTTGAGAATCGCTGACTTATGGGTTTTCATGTGTTACAGCGTGTTGATGAGGTAGAGTTGTGCTGGCCAACGGTTTTTCGCAGTGAGAGTCGAAAACCAAGTAAAAAACAATTGCTCCTGCTAATCTCATTAGAGACGAGTTGAAGACACTGATCTCTAACTGTAACTTCTGGATAGGGCAAGACATTTTGTTGACTTGAAGCCGATATGGAGGCCGCCATGATGGGGCACACTTTTCTTGATACTGCAATATTTCGTATATTTTTCATGTTAAAATACGCCGACATATATTATTTTTGGGTAAGTTTTTTATTTTATTTTTAAATCCATTTTAAATGTAATCTGCTATTAAAATAGGAAGTCATTTGCAAGTCAAAGTAGAAGTAGTTAAAAAGCAAGAGCAAAAACTATCTGTTTGGCAATATAAAAATTAATTCTATAAGAAGAAAATATAATATTTATATACATTTAATACTTCTGCAATGCTTTGGTAATAAAAAACACCACTAAATCATTTTTAAAAAAATGTTGGGACACAGTATGGCAGCTTTCAATTGGTTTCAACGCGCCCGTAGAGGAAACAAAGTTTGAGCCTTCCAGCAGTTATAGTTAGAGTTTAGTGGTTGAAGACAGTGATTGTGGTGGAGCAGAAAAGTAAGCGACTTTAAAGAAATCCAAAGTGCCAATTAAAAAATTCCAGGACCAGGATATCCAGGATCTCATCATGCCCAAGGATTTTCAAATGTTAAGAGGAGTAAAAACTTGGGAAGATTACCTGACGGCTTTTTCCTGATGATTAGATTGAGTTTTGAAAATAAAATCATATTTGGTGAAAAGTATAATACTACTTTCTTCTTTTGGAAATAGTAATTACTTTAAGTATAAGTATTTTTAAAACAGTTTTGTGGCATGAAACGTAGTAAGAAAAATACTCCTTAAATAAAAGTTACTTACAAGATTTAAAAAAAAACAACTCAATGTATGACTTTATAATTTCATATAAATAAACATAGGATAGTTTTACATTCACTGCAGCAGAATTTTAGGCTTCGATGAAATACTTTTCTAGAAATGTGATTTTTTACTTTAAAGAAATGAAAAAAATAACAGTTTCGAAAACTAAATTTTTTAAAAATATTTCATTAAAGCTCAAAATTTTGTTAAACTATCCTAAATATGTTCGTATAAAATTATAAAGTCATACATTGAGATTTTTTTTTATTCTTTTAAGTAACTTTTATTTATTCAGTATTTTTTCTTATTACATTTCATGACACGAAACTTTTTTTTCAAATATTTGTTTTTAAAGTAATTACTGCTTCCAAAAAAAGAAAATAGCATTATACTGGCCACAAAATGTAAAATAAAATGTATTTTTTTCAAATCCAAACATCTTAACATCATGGAAAAAGCCTTCAAGTCCACGAGGGGTTATATGTGAACCGCATACATGTGGCAACAGGGGAATATGCGGGCCGCATACGGGAGTCATGAAATTTGTCGGAATCGTGCGAGGGGTCGTCCATACATTTCTTAACACACATGTAGGAATGAGATTTTCTGTTTCACGTGGATTTTTTTTTATGTTGTGTATAATGGAAGTATTTGGTTGTATGTGACTTGAGGGAGAGGACTGTTTTGGACTGAGTAAAGTACTGTTTTGTTTAAACCATAACCCATTACCTTGAGAGGAAAAGTTAACAAAATATTAATTTCATATGAATATAAAGATAGTTTTATATTCACTAAAGTAGGAGTTTGAGCTACAAAGAAATACTACAAAATTATTTTTAACATTAATTAGAGTACTTTAATTATATTTTGCGTTAAATGATCTTGTAAACATTAAAGTGGCCGACAAAGTAAGACCGCAGAATATTTTAAAATGATACTCGTGCGTTTCGTAAAATTGGAATAATATTTTTTGATTTATTTCGTATGATACATTTAATTAGTTAACAAAAAATTCGGCTACATCTCGTTTTATTGAATTCAATATTTTATTTATTTTGAGAAAAAATTCTCAGATATCAAATTCTGACAATTTGAAATGACTTATGAAAATTCACTTCTTTAAAATATATAGATATTTTTACTGTTGTGTTTAAATAAACTCATAACACACATATTTAAAAAAAATAATCACATATTTTCATGTTTGCTTCAAATTTACTATTTTGAAGAAAAAAATAATAGTTTACAATAAATTAAAATTTATTCTTATATTAATTTATTTAAAATTACAGTGAACAATGTTTATTTTTAAATAATAGACATATTTAAAATATTTCATAAAGTTGTAAATCATAGATAAAGTTACATGTGACAAATTTGGAGGCTTTTAGGGTGCCCCCAAATATCCTTTTTATTTTAAAACTTATTATTAAATATCGAAGCATTATTTAACGTCAAAAATAAATTTACATAACATTTTCTATTTTGTAAAACCTTCAAAAAATTTGTTGGGAGTCCTGGTGAATTGGAGTTGCCAACTTCGTTACCAAAATACTAGAATGTCGTCCAGAACAACCACAAAAAAATAACGGCGTGTATACGGGACTGGTGCACGATAAATCTGATCGGGGTCCAAAGTCCCGACGTCTATTGAAGGCGTTGGGTGCTAGCTCAGGTGTTGTCCTCGTCATCTGACCATGGTTCAAAAATACGAGGCATCGTTCCCGGGTCTTTCCTTAAAGATACGCCCCGAACCGTCGCCAATAGCCCACTGTGCAGCTCTAGTACGACGTTAATTAACCAAACCTGGTGAATTGGTTTGGTTAATTAACGTCGCACTAGAGCTGCACAGTCGGCTATTGGCGACGGTGCAGGGCCTATCTCGAAGGAAAGACCAGGGAACACATACACATTCATACATGCACCTCGTTATTTTAGAACCATGGTTAGATGACAAGGAAACACCTGAACTGACACCCAACGCCTTCAATAGACGTCGGGACTTTGGACCCCGATCAGATTTATCGTGCACCAAGTCCCGTATACACGCCGTTAATTATTGCGGATGCTCTGGACGACTTTTCTGGTATTTTTGTAGCGAAGCTGGCAACCCTCCTATCACAAGATCACTACTTTTTTTTTTACTTTTCTTTGTCCATCGCCTAGGATCGAACCAGGAATCCTCGGATTCGCAGCTGACGCATTTAACCACTCAGCCGCGGAGGCCGGAGTCTTGGTGAAAGGTAGGAGACAACATAGAATAAAAATCGGCAAAATCAAATTCTGACATTAGAAAACCCTTCAGTGATGTGGATTTTCTTGGAGACTCATGACAGAAGATACAATTACGGTCACGATTGCTCGGCTAGACAATATGTGGACTGATCTGCGTTACGAAGACAGCTTGGGCATGATGAGATCCTGGTCCTGCAAGCTGCAGGCTGCAACAAGTCAAAGTCCATAGATAAAATTCCGCGTTGCGTCTCTCCTTGCAATGAGGCCTCTGTGGCCGAGTGGATTAAGGCGTCAGCTGGGAATCCAAAGGTCCCGGTTCAAAACTTGCGATGGACTAGACTAAAGAATAGTAAAAAGTAGTGATATTGCGATCGGAGGGTTGCAAACTTCGCTACCAAAATACTAGAATGTCGTCCAGAACATCCACAAAATATTAACGGCGTGTATATGGGACTGGTGCACGATAAATCTGATCGGGGTCCAAAGTCCCGACGTCTATTGAAGGCGTTGGGTGCCAGCTCAGATATTGTCCTCGTCATCTGACCATGTTTCAAATATACGAGGCATCGTTCACGGGCCTTTCCTTCGTGATAGGCCTCGAACCGTCGCCAATAGCCCACTGTGCAGCTCTAGTACGACGTTAATTAACCAAACCAAACCTCTCCTTGCAATGCAGAGCAGTCTGCTTTCGTAATTTACAAGCGCATGCATGCAACTCGTGATCCCACGCATAAATCTTTAAGTCGAAATGAAACTACCTACTTAAAACTGAACGTATACATCCAATTATATAGTTGTAAACATCCAATTATTATTGCAATTAATTGGAGCAAAATAGAAAATATACTGTGTCTGTAGTTGTATGCCGTTGATATATTTCCGGTATGCCGCCTAGAAAGTATTTTGTTCGATGGTATACTCGACATATTACTCACATACTAACGTGCAAACACGCAACATATTAACATTTTAGTCTCGCGTATCCAGTACTAGTAAATAATAATAAAAAAAATCGTAAAATATATGTAATCTTCTAACTCTTACCATTTACTTAATGTAGTGCGGAAACTTCAGAAAAAAAACCGATAAACTTCTACATTAATTTGATAAAAATATTACCCTAATGAGATCGTTAATGTAACTGACAATTTTAAGTAAGAACGGTGATTTATAAACTAATTAGAAACGCAAAAAACCCTTCACTTGCAACACTAACAAATGAGTCCTTTGGGGAAACTAAAAGTAACATACATTGCAACAGATCTGAATAAAATTAATTAAATACAAAGGCCACGATTTAAGGTTTTAAAAAAAATTACACTTATATTTGTGGAAAATAATTATATTTTTCCTCCACAAAGTAAATTCTACAATTTATTCTGGCAGATGATGTCTTCCATTTTAATCAAGCAACTACTAACTGAATCTGTTTTTTAAATGAAATAGTCAGGGCAAATATTACTAATTTCTCGCAGTGATGCTGCGCATGATTGTCATGTCAAGAAATATATAGAAAAAGATGCGTTTGTGAAATACGCACATTGTATACTTATAAAAAGAAAAACACTTAAATATTGTATTCAAAATCTAATTTAAGCTTGTAAAGAATTTAATGTATTTATTAATTTAAAGTTTCTTAAACATTAGAATGAAATTTGCTTCAATAAATCTTAATCTATATTGTATGAAATGTTGAATTTAAAAAGATAACTAAATAGCATGCAATGAATAAACAGCAAAACGAAGTGCTTACTTTTCGAATACATTGCATGTTACTTTTAGTAATAAATAATAAAATCATTAGTTATTTTAGATAATAAAATTAAAATAATAAAGTCAGAGCACAATGCCCTGAGCAAGGCACTACAGAAATGTGTGTTCTGGGGGGGGGGGGGGGGGCAGTTGGCGGATCTAGCGCTGTCCAAAGGGGGGGCTAATTATTTTTTTGGTAGGAGGTATATATAAATATATATTCAAATTTCTCCTTTCGACGATAGCCGTTAAACGGTATTTGTAAATTCCGCCTAGAAAATCTTATTTATAAATCTTATTATAAATCTTATTATATCTTATTATAAAAAATCTTATTATAAATACCACCAATGTAAAGAAGCAACCTTTTGGTATTTTATTCTGGTGTAATGTACTGTTTTTTGTATAAGAATATATTTCTTCTCGACGCCTTCTGATAATAAAAAAGGGAATTTCTTGGCCCACCACGCTGCTCAGAAACAGCTGGTTCACCCTTGGAACAATTGTTTGAGGTATTCTCACCGAGTAGTCAGTTTTGTCATCTTAGCTCACTTTTGGATTCGTTTTGGGATTCTCGTATCATAATTTTTTCCAATGAATTTAACCTAAATTAAATACTTCAAATATTTTTAAAAAAATTTGCTCTAACTCTGCAAATAATAATAAAAAAAATCACATATATTATAATTTTATATACACGGTTAAACAATGTTTATTACTTAATATTTGCATCACCACAACTCACAGGGTTGGCTTAGTACTCTATTTGGCTACAACATATTGGCGTGAAAGAACTGATAATGTTTACAGCGGAATTTACTTATCGATTTAGAAAAACGAAAAAATTTGCACGGGAAATTAATATATCGATTTATTGGGAATTTTTTTTTTTGTAAGCAAACGTAAGATACAATAAAAAATTAAATAGTATAATATCAAAAAATGTACAACAAAAATAGTTTTTTTGTACAAATATACACGAGAAAAATAACAAATATTTAAAAATTTTGACTAACATTTAAATATAAATTGAATTTTGTCTTTAAAATATAAAATTTAATGTTACAAAAATTATAATTTTAAGTCTAATTTGGCTCTTAAGAGGCCGTTCATTTATTACGACTCACACACTTGGGGAAGGGGGTCCATTATGCGTGACTGTGGTGTGACATGAGGGAAAAGGGTCTCGGTGATTACGTGACGTTGCAAAAGTTCCCGAAACATTCCTTTCACAAACTTTGAGATAAGAAACTTTTTTATAGAAATCGCTATGTCTTTCTAATGGGATGAGGTGTTTGGGAAAATACAAAGAATAAAATTTCAATTACTGTTTTTCAATTAAATAAGTTAAGTAACATGGGGAGGGGGGTGCATAAAAGGATGAAAATATTATGACATAATAGAAAAACGCTCCCTAACCATGCAATCTAATATTTTGATTTGATTTTTAATATAATAGATATTTTAATTTTGAAAATATATATTCATTGATTTGTTTCAGATTATTTTTGTCCAGCCCATATGACTTTTTCTTTAATAAAAACTAGCTTCGGTTCCAATTGAAACTATATGCAGCCACTGATGTGTAATCTATGATGACTTCTATCAATGAATTAGATTATTTGTGGTAATTATGTAAATATAAATATTCATGGGTTAATTGACAGAGCAAGAAACAATATCTCACCAAATCTCTCGTAAATTTTGTAGATTACGAAAATTTAAGTACAATGGCGATATATGAATTATCAGCATTATTCTTAAATTTTGATAAATGATGTTTTAAAACTAGAGTTGGTTAGGTAAATTGGTCAGAATAATAAATTACTTTAAACTATGCAAAGAGGTCTTTAAACGTTTATCCAGAATACCAACTAGCAGTTACTAGGGCTTGCTTCAATCAACATTTTTGATAAATTTAGACAAATGATAGACAGACGAAGAGAAAACATTCAAAACGTGTTTTGTCACTTGAAGCAAATCGAGGGAAAGCGCAAATTATTTTTTTCTAATTCTCGTATACAGATTTAAATTTTTGCAAGTTAATTTCAATGGGACAAAACGTATTTTGGACAAATAAAATATCTTGTATAGATAATTCGGTGTCGAAATCAGTGATGTATAATATCATTTTTTGAATTTTTAACAAAATACGTTTTGATTGTTTGCTCTTCATATATGGTACAATATTTCTTATCTAAATGTCAAATTAAAGTTTAAAAATATCATCATTAAGCATGTTCACTTCTTTGAATTTTTTTTTAATTTACATAAAATTGATGTTTTTTAAAAAATACGATTCAAAGGTATTTGTTTGTGTTTTCCTAATTTAAGCAGAGGATATAAAATGTTAGGAATTGATTGTCGAGGATAATGTGATTCCGATATCATTGATTAATCAAAATACTTGAATGAAACCCAATAGTATTTACAACTCTAGCCTCTATTTTTGCATCGCTTAAAATACATAAAATTACATTAACAAAAACACAAGAGAAAGTACCTGACTGCCTAACCCAACAATTAATGAAACAAACAGCACACAATATTTGCAGTAGAATTCGCCTTTTCCACTCATCAAAACCACTGCCGAAACTCACCATAGCGAAACGGGTTTTTTTCCTCCTCCTTTACTCTCAGAATCTCAGAGCCACTGACCCCTCATTTCTACCGAGAATTTGTTACCTCCCCCTTCCCTTAAAACTTTTAACGATTGACCGTACTCGGATAAACAACAAAGGGTTTCAGGCAAAGTTGATGTTTTTGGGCATTTGCAGTGTGTCCAAGGTCATCTTGATAGCGCGAGCGTAACGCGTAGCCCCCCCCCCTCACCCCCAAAGAATACTTAAAATATACCCCCTTATAAAACTTGACTTTCTCCCAAGAATCCCAGGAAACTCAAAAAATGAGGAAAAAATGTTGGGCTATAGCCCCTCATAGCTCATTGCCGTTATTTTTCATAATTTTTTTTTTAAAGAAAAAACATTACTTCTGTTTATAACTTCTTCATGTCGCCCTGGTACCTTAAAGGGTAATGCTCTGGACAGCGGTGCTTGCAGATATCGGTTCGATTCCTGGTAAGTCTTGGTTGTAATTGTCGATATTCATAGAAGGTGATTTATGAAGGCAGCTTATGTAGGCTAGCGTCTGCTCTTTTTACTCATTTTTACTGATTATACTAATTTTTAAGTGCATGTCTTTTTCAAAAATTGAAACTTATGTATTCGGAGCCATGATAAGCATCAAAGGTATTCAAAAATGAGTAAATTTTTTTAATACCTATTTTTAACAAAGTATGATTGTATCAACTTAGCGTCGAATTTCTAATGTCTAAAAAATCATTCCATGACGCTGAAATCTTAAAATGCATATTTAATCGTCCTTTATGTGTTTTTTATTCACATTAAGTGCGTTTAATCCTTGTGCGATGTTAATATTCAGTTCCCACCAGAGGATGTTAATGTTGCTGACTATGTTAATTGATAATAGCATTATCTATTTGTAGCCTACACTGATTAATTTATACCAATTCAACTATTATAGGAGATAATTACGCCAACAGCCTGTTGCTTGATTCCTTTTAAAACAGTCACTAAATGGTAAAGCTAACTATTAAACGAATTTTTAGACACCAGATGAGTGTGACTGTCGATTTCTCTTTCATCAACAACCTGCTGAATGATCTTTTTCAAACGTTACAAAATTGTAAAACTAGATATATTGAGTGAATAAAAACCTTTTCCAATAAAACACTATATTTGTATGTCTCCATCACTTATTAAAGTTGCTGATATTTTCCTTGTGTAGAGTAACAGGACTTGTGCGAATCCTCTTTCACCCAACAGGCTCTCATAGCCGAGCAAGACACTGACAAATCCTCCACCATCCTGATAACACGATCATTCTAAAGAGCCTAATGAATATCTTGCAAAAACATGCGATACAGAAAAGCGGCCATTTGCGGTGTATCCAACGGCTGAATGACAAACTGCGTCGTCCTACAGCAGGAGAGTCGTCACTACAGGCGGCAAGGATTAGCTCATTGGATTTGGATGTGTTTACACAGTGACCCCACCGCAGCCGATAAAAGCGAGGTTAAGCTCTCCTGTTAGCAGGTGGTTCGCCTCGCCATTCATTATTCCAACCACGTTTTCAGAAAACGGCACACAGGAACTCGTGATTTACGATTGTACGGGCCTTCCATTACACCAGGGCCCTTTCTAGTCGCTCATATTTCAAACACCTCTCCGCGATCATTACGGTAGCTTTGCTACTGAAATAAAACACTTTTAAAACACTCTCCGGCTGCTCGGGGAGAGTGGCTGGCCCTTTTTTATTATTATCTGCCCATTGCTGTCTTGTTGCTTTTTTCCCTCTCTCTCTCACAGCTATTTATCTGCCCATTCGTCTTGCTGGCGAAAGGAACTTGTGTTTGGTGATCTCTTATCGCTTTGAAGGCAATAAAATTAGAACCGGCCACTTTATCATCTCAGGGGCTCTGTCCCCACTTTTTTTTTATCCGGCTGGTGGTTTATGTAAATTGTCCTTTTAGAGAGTGTTGAAAGCGATTGAAGAATACAAGTCGCGTGCGCTTTGAAGGAAGGAAGTATCGGCGCTTTATATCACCAAAAGGCGTGAGATACATTTTTTTTTACTATCGGTTTTACAATGTTTCACAGGCTATTTTATTAATAGATTTTTACGATTGTGTGTAATTAACTTCACATTTAGGGATATTTATTAATATTACGTTGACGCGTTTAAATCCTCAAATGCCATTATATGATACACTTCGAGTGTGTAAGGGATACATATACGTCGCAATATAGTTTTTACATATTTATTGTGTAGGAAACTCAATTTTGCGATTTCTGCAGTTACCTCATTTCGCCTATGTCATGTCATGTTATGTACCACACTTTTTTAAACGATGTTTTAAGCTAAATCTATGCTGCTAGATTTAGAAAAACGATTTTCGATTAATCAGTGTACAATTAGAGCAATGATTTCATTAAATTATAGGATTTTATTTAACTTCATTTTATTTTTCAGTTTACAGAGGAAAGATTACTCCAACAAATTGGTTACTGCTGCAATGTTACACTGTTAGAAACATGTACTTGAAAAGGAGTAAAATGTACTCATTTTTGAATACATCCGATGCTTATCATAGCTCCGATTACATTAGTCTCAAATTTGAAAAAGACGTGCACTCATTTTTGAGTACATGCAGGGAATCAATTTTAAGTAAATTAATTTTTAAATTCGAAATGATACGTGTCCTCATATGTACTCATTTTTGAGTACCATACAGATGACACACAATTTAGAATTCATAAACGAACACCATTATTGAGCCACGCATCGCAAATGTGTATTTCACGTATTCATTTGCCTAAAAACTGAGGCGAAACACGCATATCTATGCGTTCACCATAACATATAGTTCTTTATGTAGGCAAGCATAACTTTTATTCTTCGAATATTTGCACGAAATATTTTAGAATTATAAGTGTACGTGTATTATATATTTCTTATATCGCAATCTATATTATCTAAATTGAATATATCGAAATGGGCTTATTTTTGAGTAAGTGCGGTTATTTACATTTCAGTACGGCATTGCTCATTTATGATGCAATTATACTTTTAAAAAAACGAGTAGATTCAGGTACTCATTTTTCAGTTCATTTTT
Organism: Troglohyphantes excavatus; assembly: GCA_963932185.1. Taxonomy (NCBI): domain Eukaryota; kingdom Metazoa; phylum Arthropoda; class Arachnida; order Araneae; family Linyphiidae; genus Troglohyphantes; species Troglohyphantes excavatus. The sequence goes on along the minus strand of OZ010676.1, from coordinate 65,272,096 downwards.
TTGCAGTGTAAGAGTTTAACATTCTGGGACAGGAGAACAAATTTAGTTTCTTCTGTAGGGAAAATAATGCCTCGAAAAATGCTGTCAAACAAATGTTATTACTAACTTTTAACAAACAAGAAAATATTTGCAAAATTAAATACCTAATATTATTACTATTTTCTACAAATGATGCCATACTATAATTTTTTAACTGATTAGGTAGTTTTATTATCATGGAAATGTAAATATTTTACACACTAGATGCCTTAATTATATACCTATTTAAAACATGGGCGCAACGTTGGAAAACTTGGTGATACCAATAATAATATCTCATCCATTGCTGTTAGTGGGTTAAACGATAAGGACCTTTTCATAAAAAAATTACAGAAAGAACATCAGCATTTAATTTGTAAAAAAAATACTAACCATTCTTTATAATTTTTATTTCAATATAACTTTCTTTATTTTTACAGATAAATGTTTAGTAATATCTGGCCATTTAATTTCTTATTTTTAAGCCTTTGCAAACATATAAATATCTTTCTAACCTGTAAGCGGCAAATAGCTTATCCCACAAAAATATTCACATCATGCAAGAAAATTATAATAGTGATGCTCGAATATGAATAGCAAACGAAAAATTAAAATTGAACAATTTGTAGGGAATTTTAACGTTAGAAATGTCTGTATATTTGCAAATTGCACTATACTTAAATAAAACTAGATTATGTTAAACATAATCTAGATTGACGCATCAAAAATATCATACCAATAATGTAAAAGTATAAGTAACTGATATTTAATATTATGGTTAAAAAATAAAACTTATAATATTTACATTTACAATACGTTTTAATATTACCATTGTTTACTTTAAAAAAATAGCGAGAGCCTACTGTTAAGCCCAAATAAAGTATCAAAATGAACGTTTTGATTTTGTTCTTATAATATAAAAATAAAAGAAGTTGGTACCCAAACCTCCCCAACTCGACTAATCTTTCGGGCGTAACACGTAGGGTTGCCACGCCTACGTCTATCCCGGCCCTGTTTTCGGTTATTCATCGAAAACAGAACTGCCCTATCTATGATAGAATGGGCGAGCGAAAGGAAAACCAAAAACATTTTTCCCGCGAAAAAGTTTGCCAACAAATATGGTGTAGTCGTTGTGTTCCCGCCCCCCGCACACAGAGGAAACTGATGACTGGGAAATAGGGAATCAATGATCTCAGGCCTTGGAGAGAAGCCACTAGAACTTGTCGCTATGGAGACAAGTAAAAGGTGGACTTGTTGATGAGTGGTGTAGGTGCAATTGATCTCTCTGAGACGTCGGACAAGAATGAGAAAAATATGCACCAGGTTTCGGTAATTAAAAAATAATCATTCATAGCTGAAAGTGTTTGTATCTCACAAGAGTTGGAAAAGGATAAAAATTTAAATTGTTAAATGTCGTAAAAAACAAACGTCCAAAATCATACAATTTTAAATAATGTTCATTTATATTTCATTAAGAAAGTTTAGAGTAACTCAGTGTAATTTAAATAATAGTTAAGGGTTCATATTGCTAAACAATCCATCCAGAGAATTAATTTGAAACTTATTATAAAGTAACTAAAAGTAGTTACTTCTATTTGCACACTTATTATTATTTTTTTATATTACTATTTTTAAAAAAATTCAAAAGAAATTAATTAAATATTGTCATATTTTGATTAATCAACTCTATGAATGAAATATAATCAATAAAAACTATTCCCAAATATACATTGGATGTAATCAAGACATAATTTCGTTTTTCTCTAATGGTAACCTTTATTTTAAACAATGCAACTTACTTTGCTGATATTTACTTAATATTTCAAAGCTAATTTTGACTTTTAAAGGGTTATTAATATGAAACTTTTTTTTGTGTGTATTTATGCAAATGATTTCTTCACATTATATTTGAATACGAGTCACATATTTTTTTAATTTTAAATTGCTAAATTATATATATATATATATATATATATATATATATATATATATATATATATATATATATATATATATATATATATATATATATATATATATATATATATACAACCCCTGGCATAAAGTATCCGATCGTTTCACATTCCTGCTTGGAAGATTGTAAAGTAAGTTGAATAGATCTCGGAAAAAATAAAGAACAACAAATAACATCCGAAATATAATATAGCACACTTCCAATTACTTAAATAGAACAATAATATATTGTAATATTAAAATCGTTGACGTTTTATTTAATAAAATATATTTCCATGTGAAGAAAAAAGTATCCGATCAATCAAAAAGTCGAAAAAAAGTATCCGATCACGTGCAAAAGCAAATGTAAACTTACCGTAATATTTGCATATTCTGTAGCCAGTGTACGTATAGAACATCTAGCAAGACTTGTAAAGGTTAAATTCTTGGATGGAAAACGTATTTGATTTTGCAGTGTGCGAAAGTATACCTGCCGTGAAATAATTTTCTAAAGATTTAAAATTCAGAATAGTTAAATGTTTAAAAGACGGAATGTCTCAAAGAAAAGTAGCATTATTACGTAGATGTGGTCAAAGTATTTTTTGCGACATTTGAAAGAAATATCGTGCTACAAATAACGTAGAAAACTTTCGTCGAAGTGGACGTCCACACGCTATCGCGAAGAAACAAGATAGAAAACTTCTAGGATTGGCAAATTCTATGCAGCAATTGACATCAAAGCAGCTTAATTTGAAGTGGTCAATATATCAAGTAGAAGTATGTGAGCGAACACTGTAAAATCGTCTTAATGAGAACGGTTTTAAATATTGCAAAGCCAAAACAAAACCTTTTCTAAGAAGAAAACATAAAAAAGCTCATCTGCAGTGGAGCAAAAACCATTGAAATTAATGATTCGAGGACTGGAAAAAATTGTATTTAGTGACAAATCTCTTATTTGCCTTAGAACTGGCGATGATAGTGGAATCTTCGTGTGGAGAAGAGTGGATTAATAAGTTCAATGAAGATTGCATCTTTACCAAAACTAAGTCTCCACGGTCAATTTTCATTTGGAGCTGCATGACTTTCCAAGGAGTTGGGAAATTGTGTACAGTATTGCGAACTGTTAATTCTGAAGTATATCACGAAATTTTAGAAAACTATTTGCTCCCTAGCCTCGACGAATAGTTCGGCGATTAACATGATTTCATTTTCCAGCATGAAAATGCCCCTTGTCACCGTAGCAAGATAATCAAAAAATTTCTAAAATACAATGGCAACTCTTCAATCAAGACATTAACGTGGCCTGCAGATACCCTAGACCTAAATCCCATTGAAAACATTTGGAATATTTTGAAACAAAAGGTGAACAACAGAAGTCCAACAAACGTTATGGAATTGCCTGAAACTATACAGGAAAGCTGGGATGAAATTTCTCCAGGTGTATGCTAAAAGCTTATAGATGCCATGCTATGGCGTGTAAAATCTGTAAACTGGTAAAAAGGGGGCGCCAGCAAATATTCATAGTGTTGATCGGATAATTTTTTCTCGACTTTTCGCTGATCGGATATTTTTTTCTGTTGTGGATGTAATTCATCCGCCTTTATTATAATTTAAACTAATTATAAACTGTGCTCTAACGATTGATTTCATTTCTTTCTTTACCATATTTTATGCTCATTATCGTTCGATTTGTTCAAGACAAACGTTTTGTGAAATATAAACATATATTGAATTTACTACATGAGTTACACACATTGATCGGGTACTTTTTGCCAGGGGTTGTATATATTTATATATATACCCCAAATGTGGTAAAATGTGTAGTCAGTGAGAAATCATGAAATTTTCGTATAAAAAAGCATTATTAACTTTTTTTTAGCCAAATTAGTAACTTGAATTAAATATAGTAATTAGCAGCCATCAACTCTTAAAAATTCAGTATATTTAAACTCAGTTTATATGTTACCGTTAAAGTATGAAATCCGTTATTTCATAGAATACCTAGTTATTCCATGAAATAACTGATCGTGTCCGTTAAAGTGTAAAACTCTCTTGTATTTCATGGTTTAACTAGTTATTTCATAGAATAACGATCTGCAGCCCGTTAAAGTGTAAAATAATCTATATCATATATCTTTTTATCAAGATCACCTTACAAAGTTCGTGGTTTTAAGACCTCTTCAAACAAAGAGAGCAGAAGAAGTTGCAGGACAGTTGCTTGATATATTCCTGTTGTTTGGAGCCCCATGTATATTGCAGTCGGACAATGGAAGAGAATTTTGTAACAAACTTATCGATGACTTAAAAGTAACTTGGCCAGATCTTAAGATCGTGCATGGCAAACCAAGACATAGTCAAAGCCAAGGCAGTGTTGAGAGAGCCAATCAGGACATAGAAAATATGTTGACGACTTGGATGCAAGACAACCAGTCAACTTCGTGGAGTAACGGGTTAAAATTTATCCAGTTTATGAAGAATAGAGCGTTCCATTCTGGTATTAAAAGGTCCCCCTACGAGACTATGTTTGGTTGCGCAGCTAGAGTTGGACTGTCAAAAAATATTTTTGTTTTAGAAATAATGTTCTTTGTAATTCCAAGTGTCATTTTAGTAATCCTTGTTGTAACAAATTATTTTATGGTACGTTTCCATAAATACCATTTATACGCTGCATAAATTAGATAAATTGCTTCTTTTTCATTTTAATTGTCTATCATTAGTTTAATTTCATTTTAGATAAATTGTTTATTTTACACTTTAACTGTCTCTCATTAGTTAATTTATAGAATACCTAGTTATTTCATAGAATAACTAGTTAAAGTGCCAAATTAATAACATATTACACACTTTAACGGACACAATCAGTTATTTCATGGAATAACTAGGTATTCTATGAAATAACTGCATTATATACTTTAACGGTAACATATATAAAAACTCGGTAAAACTCGGTAACAGAGCCTTTCTGAAAATAAGTTAATCCGCCATTTTAAAAAATCTACTTTTAAAAATTGTTTTTTATCTTTGAAAAGAAAAACGTTCGTTTGTTTTTATAATTTTTTGCTTATTTTGATACTGGTATATTTTCCGTATTTACGTTTTTTTTTTTAATTTGTTCCCCGGACGATATTTTTTAATTCATTTAAAACTTTTTTGTGTGTAACCTAACCAGATAGTGGGGTTTTTCTGTGATCGAAATGTGTGTGGTGTTCCCAATTTGTTTTAAAAAACAGCTATGGATCTTAATTATATTAACATATAAACAGTGTTAAATATATTGTAGGTAATTCTCGTCATTTATAAGCTTCGAAATAATATTTTTTGGAATATTGCTTTTTTTTCAAAGATCGATACATTTTTTCGAATTTCCTATTCTTTAGCATTAAAAATTCGATTACCCATTTACCCCACCTTGTAAAATCATCGAAAAAAGCTAAAAAAAATAGATTTGTTCTACTTTTTTATTGGAATATAGTAAAAAAGCTTTCTCTTCTATACAAAACACATGAATATTGATAAATAATTCGAGTTTTCTTGTTTATATAGAAGTTGCCATGTTTCACAGTATCGCAAGTTTTTTATAAACTCAAACAAATCGACTTTTGAACTTGATTTAAATCACCCAGAAATTCAAATTTTTGTTGAAATGAACTCTATTAACAGAAGTATTGTTTTTAAAAAACAATCATCAAAGTATGAGTTTAACATGTGTAATTAATATTTATATTCCAATTTTTACCACCTTACACTAGTTATTTATTCTTCAAAAAACTTAATTACATCTATTGTATGGATATTCATATCTTATTGTTATGTTCAAACAAACAGCAATATGAATATCAAACAGTGGCTGGTAACAATCAATAAATACCAAATTTCAAAATTAAGCAATTGGATGCCTTGTGAGGAGATGTTTTAAAATGCATTCGTTATCGCCGCGTCTAATGGATTTCAACTAAAGGATTTCGGTTGGGTCATCCTGCTCAAACCATCCTACCAATCAATGAACACAGACGGGTGAAGTTCTCACCAAACCCGTCTTTGACTTTTCAGGGGTCGGCAAAAATTGCACCTCATCCTTCATCAAGACACGCAAACTGCATTGAACAACAGAAATTCATAGGTATGGGTTCCAAATTTTAGTGCAAGGTCGTAATAATTTTTAACAGTGTACCATATCAATATGGCATTTTGACGGAACAAAATTTTTACGTAGACTCAAGTCATCAAAAAGTAAGGCTGTAATATGACAACGAGGCATCATGTTTTTTTTTATCCCTTGTAGTAGGTTTTCAAGGATATAGTAAAGTTAGTTCTATGAACATATAAATTATAGCTCTAATATAAAGTGGTGCACTTTGAGTCTGTATAATTCTGTTTAGTATATATTTGGGAGGAGAAACATGCATTTGAGAAAAAAAAGTTCACACATTACTTGTTGATAATAAATTTAAAGTAAGAATATTTTTATTTACATTACAGTTTCTAATGTTTCATAGATAATGCTAACTGAAGAAATGAACTTTTTAAAAAACTTTTATAGTAACATTGTTTAAGCATATATACAATCTGTTAAGAATATAGACAGTTAATAGTTTTGGAAGATCTTTTCATGATGATTTCAATTTATATTTTAACTCTAGAAATCTTTATAGTACCATAATAATAGATAAAGAATATTTAGATAATTTTATCAAAGATAATTTCGAGAGAGAAAGTATTGTAAAATTTATCAGAAAAACAAATTATGAAAGTTAATGAAATAAAGTATAATGTTTGCCAATTTTGTTTAACATTAATTAAAGTACTTTAATTATATTATGCATTAAATTATCATGTAAACATTTAAAGTAGCCGATCAAGTAAGACCGCAGACTATTTTGAAATGGTGATCGTGTTTTTGCAGAAATACGAATAATACTTAAAAATTTATTTCGTATGATAAATTTAATTGGATAATTATCAGATATCAAATTCTAACAATTTGAAATGTCTTATTCCAAATTCATTTTTTTTAATATAAAGATATACAGTTATTTCTATTGTTATGTTCAGACAAAACTCGTATTACACATTTATTTTTAATTTTAGCTTCAAACTAACTTTTTTGAAGAAAAAACAATACTAGTTTACAATAAATTTTTAAAAAATAGAAATTAAAGCGAACAATGTTTATTTTTAAATAAAACACATATTTAAAACATTTATTTCATAAAATTATAAATCCTAGTTATAGTTAATGTGTAGCAATTTTGGAGGCTTTTAGGGTGCCCACAAATAAGAGTTTTTATCGTAAAACTTATTATTCAATTATTCAGAGTTAAAAATAAATTTACAAAAACCTTTTCAAATTTGTAAATCCTTCAATGTAAAAGTTGTTGGATGTCCTGGTGAAAAGTAAAAGGCAACATGGAAGGAAGATATGTGTGATCAAAGTCGGACATTAGAGAACACTTCAGTGCTGTGGATTTCTTGGAAACTCATGACAGAAGATCCATTCCAAGTCGAATGCACTTTAGATTTCTTCGAAGTCGTGTACTTTTCTGTTGCACCACAATCACTGTCTTCAACTCGCTTCTAATGAGATTAGCAGGGACAACAGTCATTTCCTTGGTTTCGATTGTCACTGCAAAAAACTGTTGGCCAGAGCACACTGCTCCTCACCATCACGCTGCAACCAGTCAAAATCCATAGAGGAATCAAAATGGCTACTTCCCCATTGCTTATCTGCTTGCCGTAATTCACACACATATACATGCAATTCGTGATCCTCTTTAAGTGAAAGTGAAATTAGATACTTACAACTCAACTTATACATTCATTTATATAGTTGTAAAGATCGGATTAATGTTGCAATAAATTGGATCGAAATCGTAAACATTGTAAAACTATTTCTGTTATTGCATATGCCGATGGCATGCTGCGGGCTACCGGCTAGCAAAGCATCAGTTCGAAGCATGGAGGTAAGAATGAACTTACCTCCATGGTTCGAAGGCATACTAGCAATCTGTCTGGCATACGTACACTGTAAAAAAATTCCGAGTAAGATTACAGAACAGAGTGCTGGTAAAAGTAATGCCTAATCCCTGTGCTGTATTTTTACAGTTTGCTGTAAAAAAATTGCTGTACTTTTAAATCACACGTGCTGTGTATTTTTACAGTTTGCTGTAAAAAAAATTGCTGTACTTTTAAATCACACGTGCTGTGTATTTTTACAGTTTGCTATAAAATAATTGTGCTGTACTTTTTAATCACACGTGCTGTATTTTTACAGTTTGCAGTAAACAACTTTTGATACAGTTTTTTATTATGTGTGCTGTATTTTTACAGTTTGTTATAAAATAAGTTTGCTGTAATGTTTCCTTGCTTGTGGTTTCACAGTAGCTGTAAAAACATTTCTTTCATTTCTCTTTTTCTGCTGCTGTATTTTTTTTTAATTACAAAGCATTTTCTTTTTATTGCACAGTAAAAAAATACAGCAACAGGCGGAAAAAAAATTAAATGTGTTTGCAGTTACTGTATAACATAGCGGGGTCTTTACTTTATTTGACTAAAATAAAAATATATATGAATAAAATACTTTATGTGAATATAATAATGATTCAAAGAATAGACAAACAATAAAGGCTCGTTTATGAAAATATTTATTAAAAAAATTAATTTAAGAGAAAATTATAAATTTAACATGAGAATAGTCGTTATGTATAATTATGAATGTAAAAACACGAGCAGATAATTTTAAATAAATATTTGACATCTAACACTCATACAAACCTCTTCAAATTTTCTTTTTTGCTATTCTTATCGTAGGAAGATATAAAGAAATTGGTTTTACTTTAGACGGCACATTTAATTATAAATTCTAACAATGTATCTCCAATAAAGAGCTCTAGAATATTTGAGGAGCGTGCATGTGCAAAAACAAACATGTAAAAAAATATAAAAAATTATATCAGCATTTAATTTTATATAAAAAAAGATGACATTTACCCGTTTTTGCATTTTTTTCATATTTCCAAAAATATCTCTTTTATTTTAAAACTTTATTATAAAAAAAATCCAAAGCTCCATAGAAATGGATGCATGTACCAAACGTTTATTTTCATTTTGTTATGTGCGATCAGACTTGCATGTTCATTTTTGCATGCACGCTATTCATTTGAAATGTTAATGATGGTAACTTTTCTCAAATACCGATGTTTTTTATGTTTCCATTACCACAATGAAATTTTTTAAGCCTGTGTTAATAAATTGCCATCAATATAAGCCAATGAGTAGTTTCAGTGCACAAATTCATTATCTGTGGATCGTTTCACTTCTACACTGTGGAAGTGTGACTATAAATAAAGTTGCATTCAAACCAATGCAATTAACATGATTTAAATATATTTTAAGTATTTAGTATTTTAAATATTTTAAGTTTTTTGGTGACATTATAATTAATTATTAATTATAATTATAACTTATTTACATTCAACAATTAAAATGATATTAATTGCTACAATTAGTATCTTTAAGAACCTTATTGTGTTAGTACATGCAATACAAGTAAATAACAAGTAATGTTTATAACATACGATGACCATCAAAATTACTAAACAATTATTTCTTCAAATAATCTGCGAAATGTTCATAGCATTATTGAAGACTTGAGTCATCTCTCCAAAGTTCTCATTTGAAGAGTCATCGTCCGTAATTTTAAAAATTGCATATTAGTTTCTTTCAGAAACTTATGCCAATTTCTGTTTTATAGAAGTTTGATGAATGGTTAACGTCACTCTAGAGATGCACAGTGAGCTATTGGCAATAGTTTAGGGCTATCTCGAAGAAAAGACTGGGGAACACCGTCTCGTATTTTTTAACCATGGTGAGATGACGATGACAAAACATAAGCTGGCATCCGACGGAATCTGAATAGGCGTCAGAGCATTGGGCGATGATCAGATTTAACGTGCACCAGTCCGGTATACACGCCGATGGAAATGGAGGATCATTTAAGACGACTTTCGTAATTCAGTAGCTAATCTAGAAATCCTCCTATCGCGAGATTGCTACATCTTAACTTTGATCAAGACTTCATGACGTTTCGAACTCGCAGTCATCTGATTGCTAGTCGTTTTCTGTACCTCGAGGCCACCGGCCTCCCTCAGCAGTTTTTGAAGAGGAGTAAGCTGAAAAAAATATAACTCAGTTAAAATATTATTATATTAACAAGGAAAGTTACCGAAAACTAAGAAGTTTTATGAAAAACAACTTTAAGACTACAATTATTTTAATCCAACTACAATAATTTTAAAATTTATAAACTTAATTTTGTGGTATACAAATATTTAAAATAACTCTGCGATTGATCACTCAAATAATTCATATAAAGTTCACTCAAATAATTAAAGGATTTTTTAGAACACGTAATTAAAATTATTTAATACAATTAAAAAACAATATACAATATAAATCCATTCAAAGGCCAATATTAATGAGAGTATTTTTAAATGCAAGTAATATCACGATTTTTTTTTAATTTTAAATCAGATGTTTCTAAAAACATCTACTTATTAGTTTTGAATCTTAAATAGAAATAAAAATACTAAATTTAAAACACAAAATTTCACAATAAAAAATATGTTTATATACGTTTTATAACGTTTATTTTTCGAAATGTTTGTTACATTTTTGTCTCTTTAGGTTATTATTTGAGGTTTTTGTTACACCATTTAAATATTCTTTATCCATTATTATAGTACCACAAAGTTTTCTTGAGTTAAAATATAAATTGACATCATGAAAAGATTCTTCCTGAACAACATAATTAAATGTCTATATTCTTAACAGATTGTATATATGCTTAAAAAATGTTAATATAAAAATAAAAGTTTTTATATATATAAAAGTCAATTTCTTTTGTTAATACTAATTATAAAACATTAAAAACTGTAATGTAAATAAATTTATTCATTTTTTAAATTTGTTATTAACAAGTAATATGTGAATTTTTTTTTCTCTAATACATGTTTCTCCTCTCAAATATATATTAAACATAATTATACAGACACAAAGTCCGTAACTTTATACTAGAACTATAATTTATAATTTCATAGAACTAACTTTACTATCATCTTTGAAAACCTTCTACAAGGAATAAAAAAAAAACTTTATGCCTAGTTGTCACATTACAGCCTTACTTTTTGTTGACTTGAGTCTACATATAAATTTTGTTCCGTCAAAATGCAATATTTATATGGTAGTGCTTTGCATGTCAGAATCACTAAACTTTTTCTTGAGTGCTAATAGCCATTATTTTGCAGTTGATAGAAATCAGTTCCTTGACATCAAATTTTTTAATTTATGCTACGCAAAGTATTCCTAATACCAATTCATAATTAATGTAAAGCCCTAGTGCATGTTTCAGATTTTTTACGGGAGTATAAACCTTGTAAAGATTACAGGACGGCTTTTTTCCATCATATTAGAATGACTCCGTCCCCAATGGTCCATTAGCTTTTTATGATTTATGTTCATCTAAAACTAATCATTCTTAATCTGTAATTATTAACATATTATTTAATATAATATTACATACATTAAATAACTTCCATTATACAACGTATAAAGACATCTATAACAAAAAAAATCTTAATCGCTGTTTTAAAATACTCTAGAAAACAATCTTAATTTCATAGGATTGACTATAAAAGTTCAAATTTATTAAATTTTTGTCAGTACTGAAACAATATGATATTATTGTCTGGAATTCCTCTTGCATAAAAGTCATTCAAATTTAAATCAAATATCGATTTAATTTTATTTATATCATCATCCACTGAATATAATATGCTGTGTTTACTGCAATTTTTGTGTGTGGACATTGCAAATATTTAAAAAATTGATACTAGGTTATTTAACAGAAGCTTAAGTACTGGGATAAACTGAATAAAGTGATCCAATGACTGTGCGCTAGTTGGACATATCTTTTTCTTCTTCGATCCACATTGTTTAGTAAATATTCCTTGTGGAAGCAATAGTGGCAGCAGTAGAATAGCATAGCGTATTTCTAAATAGAAAAGTATAATTTGCATATAAAGGAGTAGAAGTTATCAATATCAAAAGGGTAATTTTTTTAAAGGAATATTCAAATTGCTATTGGCAATTGCAAATTGCTATATTAAAGTATGCGATTGAATCATTAGTGCATTATAAATTTCGTAAAATTAAATTTTTGAGTTCATATTCAAAGAAAATAAAAGTGTATATTTATGCAAAATCTTAATCAAATTTTAGACAAAATTCTATATGTTTAAAAAAAAAACTCGTGTACCATAAGTATGAACTTTTATTATCACACTTGTTTATCCCAAGGACATATTTTGACCATCACCATAGATTCATAAACTAAAATTGTCATATTTAAAATATTTGGCATTGGTAATCAATTTTCTACAATAAATAAATATAACAAAAAAATACATATTGTTCCATTCTATGAAATTGTAATTTTTCAGTGCTAAAACTTTAACATTCGGCGTTTCAGAAATTTGTTACGCTAATAATGAATTATTTCCTTTTCGATCATTTCAAATATAAAAAAAATCTATAAATTATTCTAAATTTTACTTTTAATGATCGCCATTTAATATTTTAAGAGGAAATATTTATTGGCACATTAAATAAAATATTTTTTCAATTATCGGTTGGTATCTGTGGAATTTTATTCCTTTAATAACATTAAAAAATAATATAGAGTTGAAAATTCACAATTAAACTAAGCTTCGTACAACGTCATTTTTATAGTGTCAATAACGATAAGAAAATTCCTTAAAATCGCAAACGATATTGTCATCCATGTTAAGTGAAGGACATACATTAAAATAGTTCTAATATACGAATGGAACATTATACGAACTTAAAAATTATCATAAAAAATGTCTAACGTTTCAAGAAAAGTGCTCTGTAAATTTCATAAAGCTACGTTTTGTAGTTATGGAGTATTCCGTGTAAATATCGGCATTCTAATTGATTCATAATTTTTTTTTATATTATATTTTCAAATGTAAGATGGCGAACAGGTTTGCGTCTGTCGTATGTTAGTTGGAATGGGTAAAAGTACGAACTTTTTTTTGATTTGGCAATGCAATAATTTTTTTTAAAAGTGCAATATTAAAAAGTTAGAGGGCAAAATCCAAAAAAAGTGCGGGGACAGCACTGAGCGAGTGAACACTGCTATGGCGTTGTACATTAAAGATTATAAATTTAATAGCACTTACTTTCGAAACACGTAGAGTACTCCTTCAAATTCCATTCCGCTAACTTTTGTTGAACAAATTCATCCATATTTTCATTTACTTAAATCAAAACAAAATGATCTGTAGTTAAATATTCCGTTTTAAACTTCGAACAAATTCCATTCACGAATCAAAACTAATCTAGATAAACCTCCGCTCGACGAACGAAACACTGAGCCGAAGCACTTGCATCTATAACTCCACCATAAGATATAGTTCTTTAAGTTGGAACTCATAACTTTTATTCTTCGGAATATTTGCACGAAATATTTTGGAATTATAAATGTCGTTTATTACACATTTCTTATATCGTAATCTATAATACCTAAAATGAATATATATAAATGTTCTTATTTTTGAGTACAAGCTGTAATTTAATTCTGAGTACGTTCAATGTTCATTTACGAACCAATTATACTATAAAAAAACGATTACATCCAGATACTCATTTTTAAGCACTTCTTTTTTTACAGTGAAGACTGAAAAAAAAAAATCTCAATGTATGACTTTTTAATTTCATATGAATATTCATATAATAGTTTTACATTCTCTAAAGTAGAAGTTTGAGCTTGAAAGAAATACTTTTCAAGAAATGTCAATTTTAAGTTAAAGGAAAAGAAAAATTAGTTTTGCTAACAAAAAACTAAATATTGCAATTTAATTCATATGAAATTATAAAGTCATACATTGAGATTTTTTTTAAAAAGCTGTAAGTAACTGTTATTTAGGCAGTATTTGTTCTTATTACATTTCGTTCCACAAAACGTTTTTTAAAAATATATTTAAAGTAATTACTGTTTCCAGAAAAAGAAAGTAGCCGTATACTGTCTACCAAATGTAAAATAAAAATAATAATAAAAAAATTTCGATATCCAATCTAAACATCGTAGAAAAAAGACGTAAATACCTTTACAAATGTAAATGCGAACCGCATGTATGCAAAACATTTGTTTAGGGGGCTCTCTTCATATGAAAATACGCACAAACTTTAAAATTTTGAATAGAAACACCTACTTTAGCACCTACTACTACTCCACCCATAGAGTAATGATAGAAATAGAGGGAGAAAAATGCCGATTTACGCATATCCATCATCGAATCACGTGATCGGAGGACAGATTTCCTCGCCCACGCGAAAAAGTTTCTTCCTCCTAATAGAGTTCCAATAGGAACAGCGACGATTCACGGCGATCCGAAACAAAACATAACAGAAAATGGTTCATAGCTGTGCCGCTTATGGATACAAAGAAAAATTTCGCAAAGGAGGTCCATATACCTTCCATTGGTAAGTTTTCCTGAAAATTTTATTTCAAACCAAATTTTAAAATCATGTAAAATAATCAAAATTACTTTGTTTAACATGAGGTTTACGAATTCTTTTCTTAATTTTTATGAATATAATCTGTTTCAATTGAGTAAATATTTATAGGAAATTAGACTACACTCTCGTATTTCCCTTGGGTAGCAAATTCAATGTTTCGTAAATATTAAATTTTGTTTTTTTAAGGTTTCTAATACTTTATGAACTAGTTATGGAGCGCCGATGTTACTTGGCGTGCCTTGGCATGCTTTGGCGACTTTCCAAACTAAATGAAATCAAAAGTATTGTTATATGGTTTTGTGTTTAATTTTCTATTTAAATATCGCTTCTTGAAGAATGATACTTTAAAGGAATTTAACATATAAATTAAAGAGGCCATTTCGGAATTTACTAAAAATAGCATATAGCAGTTGTACAACAAAATTCTGTAATAGCTTTCATTTATATTTTGTTATTTATTTTAATTAGAATTAAATAGTTATTTTTTCCATTTTCGAATGTTGCGTTTGTCTTTGTTATTTTCTAATTAGGGATGCCATATAAATATGTACATATATTTTCAAATTAGTTTCTGCAATGTTATCAGTATAAAATTTACTACATTAAATTTATAATTCAAATGTATTCAATTAACCTTAATTACATATAGTTATTGAAAAGTCAATTATAAGTTCGAATGCTTCCTCTTTAAATGACGTATAGCCTTGAAACTTTACATACTTACGTAATACTGATGATAATACGATATTTAGTCAAATATAAAACTTATATATATTAAGTAGAAGATTGTATTTAAATAGTGCAACGTTAACCCGGGTTATGAGCACTATGATCAGGCAAAATGCGCTATTGAAAAGCGTCTTTTGGAAGGACGACTTTATATAGAATACTACGAATTGATACTACTTATTTTCGGACAAAAAACAATTTAATCCTAATTGTACAATAAAGAAAAACGTAGTTTTTTTTTTAAAAAAATTTGTGTGTGCGGGGGAGGTGGGATTACATTTCTTACCTTAAATTCTTCAATAAATAGTTGCAATTTAACATGTTTTTTTTGTTATTTATAATTTAAATATAATTATGTATTTTACTTGTATATTTGTCTGTTTTTATGTAGATGCACAATAAGCGTAGTTCTTTTAATTGTTATTTTGTATATTTCAATAAGAAAATATGAACAATAAAACCTTAGAAATGTAAAGAGATTCGTTTCTTAGAGCATTGAACAAAAACAAAAGGATATTTTCGTTTCGTTAATGCAAGGAAAATATTTAATGCACATTGTTTGAAAATAAGTAAATACCTACATAACTTATGTTTAGAAGTTCAATACCGACGGAACACTCTATCACCGAAAAGAAGAAACTGCGCCAATTTCGGAACTTCTGCATGTAGGGTGTGGCAGCGCTAAAACCACGTGATGGGCATCGGTTCTTATGTGTGTTGAGAACGCGGTCTTGCCAGAGCCTGACATGGAGAGCGCTCTCTATTATATTTATACTCTTTGACTCCACCCCTGAAAGGATCTAAATGTAAATTTTCGTTAATTTCCTACAGTTATATGCAGATATATTAGATATATTTAGTATTGTTCTTATTTGAGGGAGGGGCGGGGCTACTTTCATATTGAACAAAGTATTAGTTGGACTACGAAATGAAGAACGCTGGTAGAAAATGTTTCGGCGGCAGCCGAGGTTCTGGTCAGACTCGCCTAGAATTGTTCTAATAATATGATGCAGTATGTTTTGTACTTAAAGATTTGTTACTTCTATGTAATTTTATATAGAATATTTGATGCAGTCAAACTTTATCATTTTTATTCTTAAGATATTCTGAAATTATATAGGCAAATGACAAAATTAATATTCTCAAAAAATTAAAAATTACAGAATATGTCTTGAAAAAATTATTTTTTCCAGGTTTAAAATCCGTGCTACTCCATGCCAATGATTTACAATAATTTTAAAATTCAATTGGATTTTTTTTTATATTTTAATTTGGGTTCTACCAATACGTAGTTTCTCAATTCTAAATTGAAATGAAATATTGTAAAAGTTATTTTTACACACTCAGTTTGAATTGAGGATATGTAATAGATAATTTTTTTTCTATAAGATCGTGCTTGTCTTAGATTAAACAGGGTGTCCCAAAATTATTTTAATTGAATTAAAAATATATATATATATGCACATAATTTTTTTGTGTTTAATAAAGAAAGAATCAAGTTTTTTAGCAATGTTGAGACTATTTCAGTGTGCGCAACATTTTTGCACCTTTAAAAATCAGTTTTAAAATAAAGCCACATATAGCGATGTGTCCAATAACCTTACAATAGCCAATACTCAAGTATTGGCAAAGTAAAGCAGATTAGGGGTAACGAGCGGAAGAAAGTGCCACCCTACTTTTTGAAAATTTAAAACTGGCTCATTGGTTTCTCAATCGCCGCCACCGTACTGTATAGCTTTAGTGCGACGTTGTTTAACCAAACCAAACCATTGTTTTCTAGGTTGGTTCATTGTTTGTTTGATTGAATTAACGTCGCACTTGAGCTGCACAGTGGATTATTGGCGACGGTTTATCTCGAAGAAAAACCCAGGAACAATGCCTCGTATTTTGGTTTGGTTAATAAACGTCGCAATAGAGCTGAACAGTGGGCTGTTGGCCACGGTTCGAGGCCGATCTCAAAGGAAAGATATTGGAACGATGCCTCATATTTTTGAACCATGGACAGATGACGATGACAACACCTCAGCTGGCACCCACGCTTTCAATAGGCGTCAGGACTTTGGATTTGATCACATTAATCGTGCACCAGTCCCGTATACACGCCGGTATAATTTGCCGGATGTTCTGGACGACATCCCATAATTTTTGTAGCGAAGCTGGGAACCTTCCGATCTAAAGATCACTACTTTGGTCAGATGACAAGGACAAATCCTAAAATGGCACCCGACGCCATTGGGCCCCGATCAGATTAAATGTCCACCAGTCTCGTATACACGCCGTAGAAACTAAAGGATAAGTTCGTACGACGCGACGTACTGTTACTTCGCATCGAATCTGCGATCCTCTCAATCACAAGTTCACTGCATTAAACAAAATTTGGCAAGTCTATCTCAGCCGTATTCGAACTCTTGTTGCTGGTAGACAATGGTTTCTCGGGGCCACGAGTCCCCCTCACCCCTCCCCAGGTCTATCTCGAAAGAAGGACCCAGGGACACTGGCTTTTATTTTTGAAACATGGTCAGATGATAAGAACATATAAACTTTCACCCGGCGCAACCTCAATTGGCGACAGGACTTTGTACTTGGATCAGATTTAACGTGCACAACTCCCGTATACCCGGCAGTATATAAGAATTTCACATTTTATATCAACACAGTGCTTTTAATTCGCAAAATTGGCAAAGATTTCTTTTAAGTACTGCTGATTTTAAATTTGCGTGTAGCCCATGAAATGATCAATTAATGCACATTTTAATATAGCAAAAAACTACAAAGAGGAAAATCACGAAATTTTATATATACATATAAAACGTTTTTCTGAATCCATCACTATTAAAATGATATAGCATGGTTGCTATTCATAATTTTTTTAAACATTAATATCCTAATTTAAATAAAGTTTAATATATATATATATATATATATATATATATATATATATATATATATATATATATATATATATATATATATATATATATAATGAAAGTTAGTATATTTTATTTGGGTCGCTTAGAAGTAACACAGATAAACATATCAGCTCAATAAAATTATTATTTCGGAAAATATGATTACAAGTTTAAAATATTCACTTAACATTAGGAGTTATAAACTAATGATACTCATAACTAAAAAAATACTTGACTAAGTAACTTGCAAATTGATATCCGACGATAAATTTTGTCGTAGATTCTACATATTGAGTAATAATTGGGTGTTGCCATTGGAAATTTTGAAGTTGGTGCGGATTTTAATATGCAGATAGTGACCCTATGCAAATGTATTGTATATAAATGTGTAGTAGACTTTATTCTTTGCAAAATGGTATATTAAGTTTAGCTCTACAATAAATACTGGCCGAAAAACCAGGGGTGGTTCGTTCTTTTTCACCGACTGTACACAATTTCAAGCCGTTAAGAGTAAAACGACAGATTTTGGTAGTCAGATGCGCACACATCTTTATTTATAGTATCACATTCTACAACGGATCACTACAAGCTTATTAATAAATAGTACCCACTAGTTTATAATAAACATCATTTGCTATAATAGAAATAATAGATTTGTAAATTTAAACACAAAAAAATTGCAATTTATTTTAATTTGGATTATAACAAAGCAAAAAAAATATATAAAAAAAAAATACATATTTAATTCATTTGTATAGGGGCCGTCCATAAATGATGTCACGCCTTTTTTCCATATTTTTAACCCCCCCCCCCCCTACCGCCTGTCACATGTCACGTTCCTCTACCATAGAGGTAGGGGGGGAGGGGGCCATCAAGCCCTCCGCACAGTCAAAATGTTCTACCAAATATTGTTAATTAACAAGTTATTAATAATTATCATAACTGCTAATTATTAATGACTACTCACAAATTAGCATAACTGTTAATTAGCGTTTATTTGTTTTTTCATTGGTAAATATTCTGGAGATGGAACTAATTCCAGTGTTCTCAGTCTCATGTAGTGTATGGTTAGTGTGGTCCTACTGAAAAATACATTTGTATAAACCTTTCAACTTATTGAGACTCGTTTAAATGTCATGGATAGATGAAGCATGCTATGGTGGACAATTTTGCCGCCTAATGCGAAATCAATAATCACAGTATTTCTGCAAGATGGTATTGATTACAACGAGAGGGGAAGTAACTACATTAAATTAATGTGAAAATAATCTGTTGTAAAAAGACAGTTGCATTACGCATTGGTTATTAAGTTAATATTGTTTTACCTTTTAATTTTATTTGGTGTGCAAATAACCAAGTACATGTAGAAACAAATTATATAGTTCCAATTGTTTTTTATTAAATAACTAGAAATATTTAAAGAAAAGAAAACGTTTAACCTAACACACTTGTTCTAAGAAATGTGAACAGGAAATTGTAAAGTATAAAAAACATAAATCAAGTATGTGACGAACATGTGTATAGGACCTTCTTGCTAGGTACAGAATATGTTTCGAGATAATATTTTATAAACACTGTGCTGTTTCAATTTTTTTAATAAATTCCAATTCGAGTAGTATTCGAATATATTTCCTTTAAGTGAATATTGCGTTTAAATCTCTCCTTCCTATATTTGACTTAAATTTGTGACACATTCGCAATATGACATTTTGTTAATTTAAATTGTCATGTAAGTAATGCGTTTAAATTCCACAAGCGAAAATAATTATGATATAAAAAAAGTCGAATTATAAAGGATCGAAGGGTATCCAAAGTCAATCTACTCTTTTCATCAAAAGTTTTCTTAAGTGTGTGATTTCAAATGTATAATTATTAATCAAATTTTGAACATAAACAAATTACGAAAGTGCAGTTTGGCATGATTTTTAGCACGAATGGAAAAAAAAATTAAAAAAGCTTTAAATTTTTGAAAATTATAACATCTATAAAAAAAACTATTGCAAATTAAGATTTTTTACTTTTTGTTGAAATTTCCTAATTTTTGGTTAGATAAATTTAAATGGCCAAAATTCCAGAAAAGCTAATAAAAAGGAACAAAAATTTGAAAATAAAGTTTTCGTCACGTATTAATAACATTCAAATAATCACAACGAAATATGAATAGCATTCATCAATATTTCGGTAAAATAGTCAAAGTTTCTATTGAAAACCTCCGACAGTCCCAGCACATTTGATCCCCTTGACCCTCACAGCCACCGAACCCACATTGAATTCACTGATTTTCTTTCGGGAAATACATAGCCTAACCAAAGAGTATAAATATAATAGAGAGCGCTCTCCATGTCAGGCTCTGGCAAGGCCACGTTCTCATCATAGATAAGAACCGATGCCCATCACGTGGTTTTAGCGCTGCCACACCCTACATGCAGAAGTTCCGAAATTGGCGCAGTTTCTTCTTTTCGGCGATAGAGTGTTCCGCCTGTATTGAACTTCTAAACATAAGATATGTAGGTATTTACTTATCGATAACATTCTATAATCGCAATCGATTATAGAATGTTGCAATAATCCCTATATACTCCTAAAGAGGAAGCATTCGAATTTATAATTGACTTTTCAATAACTATATGTAATTCAGGTTAATTGAATAATAATAATTGAATTCAGGTTAATGAATTTGAATTATAAATTTAATGTAGTAAATTTTATACTGATAACATTGCAGAAACTAATTTGAAAATATATGTACATATTTATATGACATCACTAATTAGAAAATAACAAAGACAAACTCAACATTCGAAAATGGAAAAAATAACTATTTAATTCTAATTAAAATAAATAACAAAATATAAATGAAAGCTATTACAGAATGTTGTTGTACAACTGCTATATGCTATTTTTAGTAAATTCCGAAATGGCCTCTTTAATTTATATGTTAAATTCCTTTAAAGTATCATTCTTCAAGAAGCGATATTTAAATAGAAAATTAAACACAAAACCATATTACAATACTTTTGATTTCATTTAGTTTGGAAAGTCGCCAAAGCATGCCAAGGCACGCCAAGTAACACCGGCGATCCATAACTAGTTCAGCAAGTATTAAAAACCTTAAAAAAACAAAATTTAATATTTACGAAACATCGAATTTGCTACCCAAGGGAAATACGAGACTGTAGTCTAATTTCCTATAAATATTTACTCAATTGAAACAGATTATATTCATAAAAGTTAAGAAAAGTATTCGTAAACCTCATGTTAAACAAAGTAATTTTGATTATTTTATATGATTTTAAAATTTGGTTTGAAATAAAATTTTCAGGAAAACTTACCAGTGGAATGTATATGGACCTCCTTTGCGAAATTTTTCTTTGCATCCATAAGCGGCACAGCTATGAACCATTTTCTGTTGTGTTTCGTTTCGGATCGCCGTGAATCGTCGCTGTTCCTATTGGAACTCTATTAGGAGAAAGGAACTTTTTCGCGTGGGCGAGAAAATCTGTCCTCCGATCACGTGATTCGGTGATGGAAATGCGTAAATCGGCATTTTTATTCCTCTATTTCTATCATTACTCTATGAGCCTAACGTCATACGAGATTAGTCTCTGCCCTATCGGCAGTAATTGGCATTTCCAGTTCAGGAAATTGATTTGGGAACACCACTATGCTCTGATGATATGTTCTTGACCACTATGTTCTTGATAAACACCTTTGGCAGAAGACCCCTAATATCTATAATGGGACGCTCCGTCACAGCTGCATTACAGTTTTCTATAAATGTATTTCGATCCCCTCATACGCGATTTTGTCATCTCCCGATCTCTGCATAGCTCCAGATATTATGTAGAGACGATTTTTTACGTTCCGTTTATTACATCCAATCAAGAGTGGGATTATTCGCATATTTCGTGGAAGAGGCCAAGGTTAATTCCTAGTGTCCGTTGCCCTCGCCAAATGAGATTTGGCGATAAATGATTGGGCGATAAAGGGCTTCTTGATGACGTGCGTATGGCAACCCTAAATTTTTCCCTCTCGCGTGTTTCACGTAGTATCGCCATTTTTGAATCGACGTTCGGCTCATGTGGTTGTGATTTTGATGTGTACGCGGATGGATATATACGCGGACGAGGTTTATTTAAATAGTTTTATTGTTTTATTTACTTTAAGCGCGCGTGTGCACTTAAGAGTGCCGTCGAAATGCCCCAAACGACTGCCCGAAGGATCGAATGTAAGCACCATGATCGACTGCCCGGACCAACGCAATGTCCGCCATTTTGATTTGGCGACAAAAAAAAAACGTCATTTTTTGCCTTGGCGCCAATTTTTGGACTTGCGACAATGGGGCACCGTACACTAGGAATTTACCGAGGCCAAAATTATGCAGTTTTGTATTAGTTTATTTGACAGAACCTGTGTTTTTCACGCACATTTTTGGTTCGGACCTCACTTTAGTGTTACCAGGCGTATTAGTGTAATTATGTGTTTTGTTATTTGCGTTTGTGAATCTGTATGATCATATAAATGAGCATATTATAACCATCAGAAAAGTCGAGTTCTAATACAATGCGTGCATGTTTTTTCTTTCTTTTTTTGAATACGGTCACGTGTTTCAGAAATCCAAATGGATATCGTGCTCAGAGTATTTTATGGGTGTTTGATTGTAATTGAATCTTTCACGTCACGCAATTTTCAAATATCTAACAAACTGTTATCCATTTCGAAATTCACTTCACAAAGTTACCGAGTATACTAAGCTGAAAAAAATATTTAAAGTAAACAGTGTGTTCAATTACTCGTTCGACTGAATATTTTTTATTTAATTAAGCTTTGTTCGATTTCCAAAAAGGCAAATAGATATTTTAACCATTAGAAAAAGTTCAGATATATTATTTTCTTTTAATCTAATTATTTATATCACCTTTTCTCATTAAACTTTTCATAGGCGAAATATGTCTTGAAAACACATTTCATTCGGCATTATTTCAGTGAATGACAGCTACAATGTATTGTGATATGCTTTAACAACTGGACTTTCGACCACGAACAGTTTGCATGGTATTGGTTAGTGCGCTGAGGTTGCCACGCACCTGCTGCGTGACACGTTCTTGAAGATTAAAACTTATAGGCAAGCGTCGGCTTGACTATGACCGCCCTGCCAAAAGGAATGACATTTGTTTATACAATTGTAAAAACAGTTCCACCGGCGTACGGCGTTTAAAGTATAAGTTGTAGATCATTTAAAATTCATAATTAAACATTTTTTAGAGATGATTTAAGCTTAAGTTGGCTATAATTTACAATTATTATTTAGTATTTGGAGATTTTAAATGTTTTCAGAATTATTACAGTCGTTGGTAAACAAATAAATTGACCTTTTTACAAAAAGTTCTAGAATCCCATAAAATGTAATGTGTCATCTTTTCAAATACTTTGTAAAGCAATTGCACAACCGGGTATACATAAATTTTACATTATTTTTATATTACCATAATTTATATTTAAGAAAACTCGCTGTTTGTATATTTTAGCTCATTTTGAAGTGCTGTGTACTTCAAAACCGCACCTCAAAATATTGCATTTTATTCGAGGACTTTATTTGAAAAAGAAATGTTTTTCTTTTTCATTTTATACAAACAAAACCTAACATTTTCCTACGTATGAACAATTTTCTTTACTTATCTAGTTATTTTACAATGAAAGTGATCCGACCCAGTATAGTTAAAACACGCTTCGTAAAGACCCGAAATAATATACTTTCCGTCTTCATTTTTCCTTCTCGAGATAGCATACAGTCTGATGAAAAAAAGGAGTGGGGAGAATGGAAAAGCGAAAACCAAAAGAAGCACATGGGGTAGATGTAAGAAAGGAAGGGCCCGAAAGAATAGAATAAATATGAATGGAAGGGGAGGGAAAAAAAGTCTTCCAAATGATAGATTATTTTTCAAAGTTTTCTTTGATTTATTATGCCTAAACACAAGACCGAATCGGACTAGGAAAGTGCACAACGTTTATGGATCTTTTACGGAAAAGACCCTATTGTTTAGATTTCCGTGCATGTCGTGCTTTCCACTCCCGACTGAAGCCTGCTGTTCGTCTCCATTGGTAATTAAAGCCAAAGAGAGACATAGTACAGGAAGAAAGGGGGTTACATATATCAAATGAAGATGTTTCGAGGTCGGAACCTTTCGAATAGCTTTCAAAAAGGACACAGTATTAGTCGGTGGAAAACAGGAATCGGACTGGCAACTTAGGCGGCGATTGGTTGAATTGCGTCACTTCACACTCTACAAACTTCCACATATCTATTTTTCAATTCGGGCTTATTCTGAGCTTTCAGTATCTAGCAAGAGTATGCAATGGCTACAAATGTAGAATTTGCGAGCAACTAGCACCCATATGGGGGGAATTTGTGGGTGTAAATATAAAATAGGGGTGGAAGTAGGGTGTGTAGTTGACATTAGGCAAGTAAAAAATGTAAAAAGAAAATAAATTAAAATATTGCTTATATGTTAAAATATTAGCAATGGCACATGAAAAAAACCGATCAAAATAACATTTTGCACCCTACGACATATGAAAACCTACGAAGATTAAGAGCAATCTGGCCCAAATAAAAGCAATAGTATGAGGCTAAGTGTTGAATGTCAAGTAGATAAAAACGAATAATACCGTTGAAATATTAATAAATTGGTGTCAATTCATACTAACTTAAGGTCTTTGTTGCATAATGAGATATTAAAAAAAATTAGGTTTTTATTAGTGTAATATGGGCAATTTGCCCAGTAGAGATAGCTCAAAAATAGGAGTAGGGTTGCAAAAGTTTTCGACCTCCCACCCCTTGTGCGTTTTCCGCCATCTTAAAAAAAAACGCTATAAAAAGGCACTTTTTCAGTTTTTCCTCAATAACTCGCTGCCAGTGCACTTTAGGTAAAAGATACTATCACTAATTTTAAAGGGCATTCAATTTCCTACAAGTATCATGTATAACAAGTTTGAAAATTTTGTATAGGTGCTGTGATACAGGGTAGTGAAAATCTGTAAAAATTAAAAAAAAAATCAGATAATTTGTTGGTTTGACCTGAATAACTTTTTTCTGTGAAGTTTAGAGCAAAATGCAAAAAAAAAGAATCTTAGAGGATTAAATTTCCTACAAGATTCATACAAAATATTTGTAATTACTCCCAATGGATGCCGAGAAATGTTGAAATAACAATTTTATTGAAAGTGGGCTGAAAACTGCGAATATCACCCTCTGTTGAAATTTTTAGTAAATGCTTTCCTGAATTTAAAACCATATTGAATACATAATGCATTTAATATTTACAAGTATTATAACCATATCACGAAATTCATATGTAATACATGTTGGTATTTTTCATAATACATGGCGGCACTAAAGTAATAGGAGGTAATACATATTAGCATATGCATGTAATGCATGTGTTACCAGTGCATATACATGTAATACGTATATTTCTTGTACTAAGTAAAATACATCTATTATTAACATTATATTGTAATAAATTTAATTTATTATTCTGTAAATATAAAGTTATAAAACGATTCGTTGGTGAATTAATATCGCACTTTTAAGCAATTGATTTAATTACAGTAAAGTAGACTTTTCAATATGTTCTAAAAAATTATTGCTATTTGCTTTTTACCAAAAATATGTGCATAAAAATTCTACGCAAAAACTATATTCAATGCATTTATAAATAAGATGTGCTTACAAATGCCAAAAGAAATAATTTTAAAGTTAATGGTAATATATATTTTTAACGCTATATATACAGTTAACAAAATATAACGGACAGTACTTACTCAAATTCAATAGCACCATCTTTAATAAGCAAAACAAAATCAACACCCGCACTTTAAAAGAAAGAAAAAAAAAATCACCCGTAAAAAGCCCACATGCCAATGCCTGCCGATAAACAATACATTTTCCCACCTGAGAGAAAGCGAGAGAACCGAGTGAGATTCATTCTAACAAACCTTAATACCAGCGCCGAATTAAAAAAAGAATAGCATCCACCCTTCCCCCGCTTTTCACAACCTAATGTCATTCCCTAATTATTCTTATCAATGTCACGCACACATTTCCTACAACCCAGTCTTTTTTAAGTAAATAACAACGAAAGGAATCCAGCAAACAAACCAAATACTAATACGCATGTATAACTAATGAACGAAAACCACATCGATTTTATCAAAAAGATTTATCATACGCCCGTGTTTCCTTATAAAATAGTTATTACGCCTGTACGAAATTCTTGGATCAAATGGTTATTAAAATATTTTGAACGATGCAAAAATCTTTCAATAATAATCTTCGCCAATAACGATTCAATCGCCAAGAAGAAGGATCGCGGCCAAAAGATATATCATGATTCTGTGATCCAATTGGAATATTACATGTTCTACGATGGAATGGAATATCACTTCCAATAGCTTCCACTGAGAAGTTAGTTTCGAAAACCGAAAAGCTGGTAGAATTAAACAGCGCCATCTTGTGAAAAACTTATTTGATTCGATTTCAAAAATATTCTTTTTCGAGGGTTTTGAAGAACAATTATTTCTCAAAAATAATATTTTTAATTATCGGAAATTGAAATAATCATATATATTTTAACTGTTATTCAAAAATCGCTCAAGCTTACCTTCACAATGGATATGCGATCCGCATACATGCCGCATACAAGAGGTGATATGTGAGCCACATACATGTGGCATACCACCCCCGTATTCAGAGTAATATAGGATATTCTCACAGAGCATACGAAGGCATATTTCTGGCATATTAGTTGCATACTCATGGCATACATATGCCACATGTATGCGGCATATTCGAAACATACTAGAGACATACTCCTTTATTTTGTTTCGGGTATGGCGACACTCTCTGGCGATTCTTACACATAGAAATAGAAATTTTAATTTGCCGCTCAAGACCAAAAATGTTATTTGTACGTACCAATATGTACGTGATGCGTTAATCAACTGCGCCTTTGGAATGTTGACAGAATATTTTAGTGAAGAGGTTTTTTTATGCAATACAATCGTCAATAATTTTTTATGACTTTATAATTTCATATAAATATCATTAGGAAACGTAGGATTAGGATTTTCAGTTTACGAAACAAATTTTCTTTTTTTAATTTAAAAATGACATTTCTTGAAAAGTATTTTTTTGAAGATGAAACTTTTGCTTTAGTGAATGTAAAACTATCCTATGTATATTCATATGAAATTATAAAACCATACATTGATATATTTTTTTTAAATCTTGTAAGTAACTTTTATTTAGGCAGCATTTGTTCTTATTACATTTCATGCCACAAAACTTTTTTTTAAAATATATTTAAAGTAATTACTGTTTCCAAAAGAAGAAAATAGCATTATACTGTCCACTAAATGTGAAATAAAAATAACAATTAAATTTTTTGCAAAAGCCAATCTGAGCATCATGGAAAAAAGCCGTCATATAATCTTCAAAAGATTTATACTTCCCTTAAAATCAGAAACCTGCTCTTGGGCTTAACATGAATAATAAATTTGTATTAGAAATATTTTTCGTAGTATAAATTAAAATTTTCATTTCAAAAAACTGATTTATTTCTATTGCGAAATAATGACTAATATCCTAGAGAAATTTTAGTGATTCTGGCATGAAAAATATAATCAAATAAATATAAGTTGAACAAATATTAGTTAATTAAATAAAGTTGTGGCCACTAGGCGCGTGCCTAATGTGCCTATTGGTAACTCATTCCTTGATTCCACCTGCACCTGGGATTAGGATCTTCCGTAATAAATAACACTTCCTTACTCCTTTCTCCACTGTGGGATGTATTCCGCTGTGTACTTGGCTGAACCGTTCACGGTACTCCATCCTACAGCACAGTTATTATTTCACAGTCCCTCAACTCGCCTCTAACAAGATAAGCAGGAACAACAATTTTTCATTATAACCAATGCAAACAGCGGAATTGATATGCTATTAATATCACATCGAAAAACCGTTAGCAATTACACTCCGTTTCACCAAAATCCTCCAACAAGTTAAGTCTATAGAGTAATAATAAGATCGTAGGAATCAAAAAGCCGATGCAGTGTGCTTTCGTAATTCTCCTGACAATGCACTCAACTCGTAGGCGCCTCCAAGTCCAACTACCATAAACCATGAAGTGGAAGCAAATCTAAGAAGTTGTAAACATCTAATTAATGTTGCAATAAATTGGATCGGTAGCATATGCCGTTAGCATACTCTTGGCATACCTCCTCCGAGGTCATCAGTTGGATGGCATATTAGGCAGATTTCTCGGATACTAACAATCGGTCTGGCATACAGAGTGCATACACTTATGCATATTAATATTTTTGTCTCGGGAACATAATCGATCAGTTTTAATGCAAGTGTTATACTGTCAAAAACTTATACTTTTCAAATTACTACATTTTTTGTTATAATTTCAGTTAAAATAGTAGAAGTTTCGCAAAAAAAATACTATTATTTTTTAAAAAATCATTAGTTAGTAAATTTATTTTTTACTATTTTACATTTTATTAGCTTAATAAGCATTTTTTATTGGGCCCCTCAAAATAGGGGTCCTGAGCAAGTGCCCCGAGTGCCATGTGTCGTAAATCAGTTCTCAAACCATTAAACAAAAAGTTAAGATGTAGTGATCTCGTGATTGGAGGGTTGCCGGATTCGGCCCTAAGTTACAAAAGACCCTGAAATTATCCTCAATTTCCACCGTTGTGTATGCTGGTGCAATTTAAATCCGTCGTGGTCCCAAGGCCTATTAAGCGGCCTAATTTTCTCTCGAACGAGACCAAATTGATATCAGTCGTGATATTTGTCACAGTGGTAGTAGACCGGTGAAAAGGAAAAACCTTTATATGATCATAAAGATGAGTCCCACCAGCAGTTCTATCCAGGACATTGTACGTTAGGGTGGAGCGAAAAAATCAAAATTTGATTACTGTAAAGTAATAGTGCGGAAAAGTTGCCTTTCGTATACATTATTTGCCATGTAAAAGGATTTTGATAGTAAATAATATCTAGAGGTTCCCCTCAGGCCGTGAAATTTACCAATAATAGGTAAAAATTGAATAATGTTGTTACGCACTATAGGATGGGGAAAATGTATTATAATTTAATACTGTGGAAATTTTAACTTTAATATAAGTTTATTTTTTAAACATAAAAGCAAGTTAATAAGTTCTTACAATATTAAAGGTAATTTGAGGCTCCGCCCAGAGTACGATCTTTACTACAAATGTTAAGTTTCCATATACTACAGAACACAGATAAAGTAAATATAAAATTATGAATCCAGCTTAGTATAGTTCACAAGAGTATCACTTAAATCTAAATATGTCAGTAAAAATATTTTCCTCAGAACTAAAACTGTAACCACAATGCAAACAACTGAACATAGTTTAATGGGTTACTTAACCTGATTATTAACGATATTCTGCTTTGGTGTTATATTGTGGCATAAGTTTTCTAGACTGCAATCTGACTCTAATAAACCCATCTCTCTTACTTGCACCACAAACTGCAGCTGATGCCTCTGTAACTAATTTAACCCATCGTTCCACCGATTGAGTAGTTTGATGGGTAGTTTGCGAAATCAAACACTTCAGGTACGCCATCAAGCACCATTTGTTTCAAAGCTTCATCTGAAATTTCCATGGTAAATGGAGTTACCAAACTCTGCCAATATATGAGTTCATGGTAGTCTTCAGCTTCGAAGTTAAAATCTGAAATTTTAAATTTACGGAGTTCAATAGATTTCCTTGCTCATACCGCCAAGATCCTATGCAAACCAAGCTCCCTGATGAATGTTCGATCATCTGTCCTCATTGCTAATAGTATATTTTCTGGACTACCAAAGAAACCATTGCGCTGAATCACTGGATCTATCATGGTTTTCATTTCAGAAAAGAGATAACGAGTTCTTTTTATTGTTTCGAAGACGTGTTTGGCACCATCTTTGCAGGAGTGGTGAATCATAATATTAAACCACATTGGTGCATAAATTTTCATAACGTATACTGCTAGTGTGTATAAATTCTGTGATGGATTGACAGTTGCGATATAGAAACGCAAAATTCGATTTGCAGTCGTTAACCACCTTGAATGAGTCAATGCTCCAGGTTGTCGTCCTGACAAACTTGTTGAGGACTGGTCGCTAGCCACTGATTGGGAAATATCAAATAAGTAATGTTGTTCAGTACTTAACTTTTTTAAGCTTATTTCTGGCAGGTTAACTTGAATTGTATCAAATAATACAACTGGCAATTGTTCACAATTAGCCAATGCTTTTCCATTAATACCAGAGAATACCATTTTGCTTTGCTAGTAATTTTTCACAATTTAATCATCGATTCGACAATACACAATTTCGAAGTGAAAATACACGAGAACGTAGGCTAACACACTCAAGTAATGTATGCATCTTTGTGTACCGTCGCTAAGATGATACATGATATGGCAATAAATAACCGTCTTGTTACATTTTTACGAACTCCTTTATCAAACTCGGTGTGAGGTATAGACGAAATACCCGTGCACGCACAACGATGCAGAAGTGAATTCTTCCAAAGTCAAAGTGGACCCTCGAAGTGAATGAATATTTAAAATAAAGCTATTTTAATTTTGTTTTATTGAAACCAAATGGAAACTTCCCCACTATATTAAAAATTGAATTACTGTAGAATGAAAACTTATCAACTTCACAGTTTTGTAAAAAAAAAGGCAATTTTGTAGAATTCAAGGCCAGAGGGGAACCTCAAGATGGAAAGATAGAAATAAATTATTTTAGACCTGTCATTATGACACCAGATGACAACTTTTCCGTACTATTAAAAGTTGAAATTCAAAAAAAAATATTTTTGCCTATACTTTTACTCCACCCTATTGTACGTCCTATCATTAACATAATGTTCTATCATTAACATAATGCTCTATCGTGAACATAATTTTTTATCCTGATATTTCATGTCGCTGATTTTTAAGACGTTTCATGTTAAAAGTGAGAAAATACAATAAATTTTTTTTTTATCTTTAACATTCTTATTTTGCGTGTTTTTCTTTGATGAGCCTGTGTAGTGGCACGCGTCGTACACTTTTAAGGGCAGTCCGGCCTCCAATTACCAAATCGCTACACACATGCTGGAAATGAAAGAATATGTCACATAGATGCATACATATATGCAAAAATATAGCAAATAAGAATACATAAATACAACTTATTCAACAAAAAACTTATTTTGGTTCATCTAACAACATTATATTTGAATACCTATCATTTGAGATATCGATAGCTTGGAAACTATCCGACTATATATTTAGTTTGTGGCATCTTTCCTAACCGTGATATCGTATTAACCATGCTCGCTGAAAGAAAGTGACGTACTTCCTGGCCTCATTAATTACATGACCAATCACGTAAGCACTTTCGTTATGTTTGCGATTAGAAAAGCGGGCGAAACCGATATCTCCTTCGAAGTCTCTTCGCTATCCCAAAATTTTCTGTCGACACCTCAAAGAAAATATCACGTGACTTCTCGATTTCAACAGGGAGAGTTAGAATCGCAAGATGGTGCTAATGCAACAAAAGTTTTATCAGAACAACATCGCTTACACACTTTTGCTTTACTGTCTGCACTGTTTCGGTATGTTTACAATGTAAATAAAGAAAAACAACAAACTCTTCATAAGATATCTATATTCATAATTTTGGAAATTTTGTGAAATAAAACAATATACATAATATAACAAAAACCAGTTATTTACTTTTTAAAATATACTCAAAAAGTCCTAAAGCGCAAAATACTCCTTTTAATGTTATGGCAATTCCTATATTTTGCAGTTTATTATAAACAACTATAAAAATAAAACTATAACAATAAAACAACTACCTTCTTATAACAAAAAAATGAACATTTAAAGCTTTGCGTGAAAATGTTAAAAAAAAATGAAGTAAAATGAATACACTGCAAAGGTAACATACAACATGAAGCAATTGCATCTCAAATATTCCCACCATGTTTTATATCAAAGTATCTGTTGAATGAGAAAAATGAGTTAAAAGAGGAAATATAAGTCAAAAGAGGAACGTGAGGATAGGCAAAGGCCTTTCCAAAGTGGGCTGTCTAAAACCGAGAGGAAATTTCCCTGACGCCGGGGAGAAGCTTCGCCTGACGGAGTAAGGAGCGTGAAGTTCCCGGTGAAGGCAAAAGACTCCTCCGTGCTTGCTAAATCCCTGGAACAAATTAAATGGCACGAGTGGTCTCCCAGCGGCTTCGAGGCCACCCATGCGTATCCAATCTGCCCCCTTACGTGAATGGGAAATACAAGCCGCAGTCCAGATCCAGGGATTTATGCCCTGATCAGATGTGTCTTCATCGCTCCCGACTCCTGGATGCCAAACCGAAGGGTAATTCTATTTGCTGGAAACGTACTCTACCCCAAGGGAGGTGAAATTACTTTGAAAGACGGGGTGAGGGATAGAGTTTTTTGCTCCACCTGACAGACGCCGTTTGCATTCGCCCCGTATTCCGGGCTGTAATTAAAAGTTCTTTGTTCTCTCTCTTCGCAGGGGGAGGGGTTAGAAAAGGAGGAGTTTTAATCAGGATTTAGGAAAAATAATTTAGCGCCAGTGATTAATCAAATTGAGGCTTTTGGAGGCAACCTGACTAATGATTAAGTAATTAAACAGAAAAAAGGGAGACGATCGGACCAGAGCGAATTGTACCGTGCACTTTTGAGCATTCGAATGAAATAAAACATTGTTTTGTAGTTGGGGAGGAATAAATTAAGCAAAGGATCAGTGAAAGTTATAGACGCTGACCATAATAGAAAACGTTTTGTTTCATTTCAAATTCATTTCAATTTTAAAATAATTGTATAATAATTAACAAAATACTTAAACACTTATATATTTCTTTATGACTTGATAAAGATAATAAGGAAAATAGAAAAGCAATTATTTGTAACTTCGATTGGTAAGAAATTTTATTTTATCTAGCAAAAAAGAATCTTATTAAGCATATGCACAAGGGTAAATAAGCGTATGCCTTAATACCTCAATGAAACTTGCACTGCAAACAGAAGTTTTAATTGCGAATTTTAATAAGAAATCCATTCAAAAAGAAATAAAAAAATCTAACACAAAAGTCCGTTAACATTATCCACGGTAATACGAGAAAACTTTTGATGATTAACTGATCAGCTGACAGGTAGTTGGATAATTTAACAGTTGAAATATTTAACATCAGAGAAGCAATAATACTAATTAATAATTCAGAAACTCATTTAATCTTAATCTCTGACTTGTGATATATGACTTGAAGCTCTAATTTCGCAGCAGGTAGGGTGGTTTGGGCAACGTTGAAACTAATGCTGAATTCAATGACTCGGATATCCAGTTGATTTAACCCCAGCATTTAATTTTCATCGGGCTTCAGATGTCATTTGCCGGAAGCTTTAGACTGAAACTTGTAAATGACAACGTTCATTTATTTGTACAGTTAAATAGGCAGCCTTTAATTTTAACGACCGAAAGATTCGAGTGCGGTTCGTATAGACGCTGAATGCTTGTAACTCTACCGTCTGTCAATTTCCTTCAAATATTGCATTGGAAAGCAAATGTATCAACTGCATTCACACCCAGAAGCCATGCGTCACGATTTTGCATGTATGAGAACACTTGTAGAAGCTTTGGATATTCAATTAAATTGTCTAACATATTGAAAAGATTATGAAAGTAAGGAAAATATGAGAGTTCGCATCACAGGGGAGTCAGGGGGTAACCGGAATCAAATATTGACACCGGAACTTTGTACTGTTACACGAATTGTTTTTGATGACGTCATACATTATTATTAATTACAATCTTAGTAATGAGTGTATCCACCGGATATTTCTGATTTTGTCGGGTTGCCACCGTACCACCTAGGGGGGGGGGGGGGGGGTAACGTTTTTGAAGTGCTGCCACCTGTCAAAGGTGATGGATGAGTTTTTGCTTGTTAGACGGGAGTCTCGGGGGGTAAAGAGGGGAGAGGCGCATGTCAAACCGGTTGCCGGCGGTCTAAGGGGCTTAGTATTTTTGGGGTGGCAACAATGACGTCATACATGATGAGTATGTCGTTTAGAGGATATCTTGGCCCTATGGATGTGTTTCTGAGGGGGGGGGAGGAGGGGGAAGGATTGTGGAACGGGTTGCAGGAGGTGCGTCAAGATCAAAGGAAACTGCAAACAATGTAAGGCGTATCACAGGAAATCGGGCCTGTACACATTGTAATAGTATGAAAACCCCAATGATTTATATATATCTTACTCGGACAAAGGTGTTAGTATACGGCTTATGTGTGAATCAAGAGTCGAGTTACTGACATCACGAGTCGAGTTAGCGACATCATGAGTCGAGTTAGTGACATCACGAGTTGAGTTAGTGACATCACGAGTCGAGTTAGTGTCATCTCGAATCGAGTTAATATCATCGCGAGTCAAGTTATGATCATTACCAGTCGAGTTGGTGAGATCGCGAGTCGAGTACTACCCATTCACGAGTCAAATACAAAGATGACGAATGGAGAATCTCTATATTTAAAAAAAAAAAAAGTAAGCCTTAGGGTGAATTTTCAATTCTTTCGCTATTATTCAGAATGTATCTCAAAAAGTAAAAATGTTAAAATTAAGAAATTATATGAATTTGTTAAGAAATGTTTGATAAATAAGATGAATATATATTTTTTTTAATACGATTAATGGTTTAGAAGTTATTTAATATTAAAGTCAACGTTGCTAAAATTTCGCTTACAAGTAATTTTGTCCGTCGAGTTTCTGACACACTATAAAGAGGAGAGATCCAATTTTTTTAGGTAATGTAGAAATAGATATAGTTAAATTATTAGTAAATTAAATTAGATATAGTTAATTAAGCTAGGTATTAAAAATAGTAAAGGAGTAAAATTTTTTTGGATATTTCAAGCAAATTTTAATTTGGGACTTTTTTACTCATTGTTCCGTTCGCATCTCAAAAAGTAAATGTTGTAAAATTATGAAATTGTGCCAGTTTGTTACGAAATATTTAAGGAATAAGGTAAATATATATATATTTTTATACGATCAGTATTTTAGATATTATTTAATGTTAAAATCATAATTTCATAAAATTTCGAAATGAATTCATACGTTTTTAAATACTTGTTTTTCAAATTTCAACAAAAAAATTTATAAAATATTTAGGATATAGTTTAGACTATTGGCTATAAATGATCCAGGTCGTTTTTGAAAATGTGATTTAGTATTGTATTTATAATTTTTTAAACAAATGTTTAAAAATGTGTTAATGTGAAATGTTTAAAATAATCGCCAATTTTGCATGTTTTTTCAAAAGTGAAAACTGTTCTAAGTAGTTCAAAAATATACTTTTTTTCCATTAAAAAAATATAATCATTTTCTCAAAATAATCCTTTCTTGGATGGTAACAAGATTAAATTAGATGTAAGTGTTTATGTGAAGTACTATAAATATTTTTGATAGTTGATCGGTATCAAAATGTTAACGGATATGGCAACCCAGTTTCTCATAATTTAATATATATCTTATTGGCGAATTTCTTTTATCGCCAACTCTCTTACGTATTTAGTAGTTTTAAATCAAAGTTAGCGATTACAGCAAATGTTGGCTTATTTATGCTGTTGGAACATCTTTCGAATTTCTATGAGCAGAAACAATTGAGCTTAAACTATTCTACAGTTAAGCGCTTTCCAGCAATGCAGGCCCGTCGCAATGGGGGGGGGGGGAGAAGTATAATTCCCCCCATTAATCTGGAAACATCAAAAGTTGGGAATTTTGAGTTATTAAAATCCGTGAGTTGGGAAAATTTATGCCTCAGGAAAATTAATATTATTAGCATACGAAAGCGAGGGAAGATAAGAAATTGCCCAAATTGTAATGTGAAACTCGAATTAGACCTCAAAACGGACACTGCATTGGAACTGTTAAGTACTGGTAAGGTACCGGCGCTGGATCAATAATGTGATGGACTGTAATTTCTATACAAAAGAATTTATTCAATTCACAAGACGATTGAATATTACAAAGCAACGGATCATTGCGAGTCCGGAAACGAAAGACGGTAGGGAATTGGTCGTCAGAGACCCATGCTATACGTCCGAACAAGAGGAGCGCAGTCTTCCGAATGAAGAGGTTTCCAAAGTTCCTTAAGGAGAAAGAGCGCCAACGAGAGGGAGAAAAGATGCCAACTTGGTTTTGTTTCGTTTCCGGCTCTCGCAGTACATAACATTCCGCCCGGCGTTGCTATGTGATACATACAAAAAAAGGTGGTTACACATGAACTTACAAGACGTAAGACATATACAAAGTTACAAATAACATTATACAAAGTTACAAATAACATTATACAAAGTTACAAATAACATTA
Organism: Troglohyphantes excavatus; assembly: GCA_963932185.1. Classification (NCBI taxonomy): domain Eukaryota; kingdom Metazoa; phylum Arthropoda; class Arachnida; order Araneae; family Linyphiidae; genus Troglohyphantes; species Troglohyphantes excavatus. The sequence continues at coordinate 65,235,423 of OZ010676.1, read as the reverse complement.
TACAAAGTTACAAATAACATTATACAAAGATACAAATAACATTATACAAAGTTACAAATAACATTATACAAAGTTACAAATAACATTATACAAAGTTACAAATAACATTATACAAAGTTACAAATACACCTGGGAATAACTGCACTATTCTACCTAATAACAATTTACACGCCGGCAAGTTTTCGTCCATTAGCAACACCACGGTGTTCAATTTAACATTTTCCTTGATGAATTGAGTTTATTTCTTTGTTGCAAATGGTTTAAATAATCGCGTTGCCAACGCTTCCACACTACTGTGTAATTTTAGTTGAGCACTGCCAACGTGGTAATCGGTTGTCTGGGGTTTCTGAAAGATCTGGTTCTAACATGGCATTCAGTGGTCGCCCCACTAAGAAATGACCAGGAGTCAAGGCTTCCAACTTATTTGGGTCAGAAGACAATGGAGATATTGGCATTGAATTTAGAATTCCCTCTATTTGCACAACTACTGTTAGAAATTCTTAATAAGTGTAACTAGCACTACCCAAAACCCTCTTCAAGTAAAATTTGAAAGAACGGACACCTGATTCTTAAATACCTCCCAAATGAGCAGCTTTAGCTCCCACTAAATTTCCATTCTATTCCTTCAGATGACAAATAGTTAGCCAAAACTTCGTCGGGACTCTTAACAAGATTATGCAAATGCTTAATTTCAGCACTGGCACCCACAAAATTTGTCCCGTTATCTGATAGTAGCAAAGAACATAACCCTCTCCTAGCAAAGAATCTTTTCAAACTCGCAATGTAGGTGCTACACTGTAAAAAAAATCCCGTAAAATTAACGGTTTAAAACTGGCAGCTGGGACTCCAGTTTTAAACCGTAAAATTGACGGTTAAAATCCGTAAATGCAAACGGTTTAAAACTGTAAGTGGACGGTTTTCTCCCGTAAATCTTTTACGGTTTTTTTCCGTAATATTTACATATATCCGTTATTTGATAGTTATTCTCCCGTAAATGTTTTACGGTTTTTTTCCGTAATGTTGACATATAACCGTTATACGAGTTATTATCCCGTAAATCTTTTACGGGTTTTTTCCGTAATACTGGTTATTCTCCGTAAATCTTTTTACGGTTTTTATCCGTAATAATTACGTATTACCATTATTTGGTGGTTTCTCTCGTTAATATTATGCGCTTTTTATCTGTAATAATGACATATAACTGTTATTTGACAGAATTTCTCTCAATAATATTACATATCAATATTACAGATAAAAAGCATATAACTTTTATTTGACGGACTAGATCTGTAAAAATTAACAGTATGATTTACAGTAAAACATAGTCAGAAATAAATTCCCCGTCTCAAGATTACAACTTTTGACCATAATATTTACTAATAACTTATAAAAATATGACTACTACCATAATAATTTCAGTAATATACCGTAATAAATAGTAGGGCCTGAAATTATATACTGAGAAATAAAAGATAAATATATATAATAATAAAAAATATGAAAAAAAAATTTAATCAAAAGATTTGGTTTATATTACATGTCTTTATCAGTAAAGAAGATTCAAAGGCAAATTTAAGCTCTTTTGTCTCGTTTTTAAGAATGGTATCATTTACGGTGCAAACAGTAATTGTTCTGCATTTTTTGGTAATATTCAAATGTGTTTTTGATAAATTAATCCTGCCTCCAAGAATAGTCTACCACTTTATGTACGGTGAAGAAAGGTATTTTCCTTGACAATTCCAGGTGCGTGGGAAGTGATAATGTACAGAGAGGCAAATAGTTGGCGACTAGGTAACACCTTTTCAAAACCGATTTAGTGAATCCACAAACCAGTTTGGGTAAACTGGTCAATCGGCTTATCTTTAACCTGTAAACAAAGTGACATCACATTTTCTATTTATTCAACCATATTTCTAACTGATGACCGTATGAAAATTAACTAAACCCTTATAATTATTTCGTTTCACAGTAATAATAAATGCCATTTGTAAATTTAACTCAGGTTAGATACAACATTCAGTTGTCTAATTTATTGATAACCCTATAGCAATTGACAAAAAAGTTAACATGATAGGCTTCTATTAAAACATAGCAAACCTATAGCAAAATTCCATTTGAGATGTTTTATTGTCCCGTTACATTTATTGATTTCAATTTTATCCCATATTTCTGTCATTCTTATATTCGAAATTATATTTAAAAAAAAGGTAAAATATACATATCAAAAAGAATTTTGTAATATGTCCCATGTTAAGCTGCTTTTCCAATCTTAGTTAACAGATCTAAACCACAACAACCACAAATGGACATTTCATAATGGATCTGCATCACCATAATGAAATTGCAACTCAGGTACCGGATCTTTATGAATTGTTTTAACGAAAAAGTAAAAAATAAAATTTACTAAATGTCCAAATACGGATCTAAAAAATATGAGACATGTATTTAACTTAAATTTATTTTTTAGCATGTGTTTATGCCTTTGGCAAACAAGATATTATAAAAAAAATTCTAATTATAACATATACAAATCAAACACATACAAATCCATAAAACATAAATCAAAATGATGAAGGAAGATAGTTAAACAGAAATATCATCAAGAACAAATACAGCAGTTAAACTTATTTACTGATACTATTCTAATATACTCACTTTACCAGGTAATTAAGATTTAAGAATTCTCTGTCAGTTATGATAAAAATCTAATTTTAATATTACAATACACAATAGCCAAACAACTTTTAGAAAAATACGCAGATTGATGCACATTTTATTCTACAATCTTTCTGTTCAGAGAATTTTACACAGGACGACTGCGAAGGGGGAACAAGAGCTAGCTGTGTTACAAATTTGGTAGAACAAGCAAAGGGGAAACATATTCATCAAGAAACAAAACCTTAAAAACACTGTTACTTCACACGAGTCTTTTCAATATCCATGCCAGTTCCGCAAATGTCTAAACTGTGTTCTGTAAATGTCGTCAACTGGGCATCCAAATTGCTGCATCTTGGACGAAAGCAGCTAGGGATGAGACAATGGCTACACAGAGAGGTGATTACAATGAGCAGCAGTTGTCCATCAGGATTCAAGTTGTTGTAGAATGCAGCTCTGATAAAAAGGCAACCGAGGCTAGATTGAAATTAAGTTACCCTTTCGCCTTCCCATTAGAGCCACACAACTTAATCATAATCCTTAAATAAATAGTGAAATATAATTAAAGAACTATGTAACAATAAAATAAGAAAAGGCTACAATATAAACTTTGAACAGTAAGAATAGTTTCAGACTGTTTTAAAATACAACTTTTAACCTATGTTTTATCACGCTTTAGGTTAGGTCGAGGTTATAATAACAACATAATTTTTGTTTTGGTGATTAATTATTGAAACTGTCAATTCTTCTTGTCAGATTTGGCATCGTTAATAAATAGCAAAAATTTTGGCAAATAAAATAATAAAAATGAAATTGTATTTAGCAAACGTCATACATATCAGGGTTTAATTTAGCAATTTAAATCAACTGATTTTTCTAAAAAAAAACAATTTATTTTATATCTGACATATCTGTTTTAATCAAATAAAATTATTTATGTAGCTTTAAAAGTTATTTATGCAAATTTAAAGATATAATATATAGAACATAAAAATTGGGTGTAAGAACCAACCGTTTTGCTATTTATTAATGATGCCAAATCTGACAATTGACAGTTCACGTAATCGTGAAGGAAAACATAATACTGGCAGCTCAGCAGAGGCATAAAGTTTTCAAAATTATTGGGGGGGGGGGGGGGAGTTTCTAATTTTTAATAAAAAACACAAAGTATAGAGGAAATGAGCCAGTTTTTAAAAATATTGGGAAGGCTTTGGTCTATGGGAATCAAAAATAGTTTACGCTTATGCACCCCAGTCTCCATTTCATGGCTAACATGAGGACATTTGGACCGTGACAAATTTAATGTGTATCAGACCCCAGAATGTATTTGGGAAACGACAAATATTAAACTTGCAACCCGTTAATTATAACTCGGTACTCTTTTGATCAGACTACTACAACATCATGTAATGGATATTTGATTAAACAATTTTATCTCCTCAGCGTTTTCCTATACTTATATTTAACAATCCGTTTATATTAAATTACCTATTGCGCGGACTCAACTGAAATTCAACCCAAGTACTAACCATACATAAATTTTATGTATTCTACAATTTACTTTACATTGGTAAAGAAACACGATTAATGGTCTACGGTTTAAAAAAAATGTAAAGTCTTTGACAATATCGCTTGACGGATTTAAAAAACGATACCCACGGTTTTAAACATACATATCTTATTTTTATAAAGATCTACAATTTTCAATAAATTTTGTTTTATATATCGTTTATGTCAACTTTGGATCTAGGAAAGGGTTAATCTGTCATATACGGTCGCCCTTCGCGACTTTCTGAAAATCCTATATTCACAATACTAAAATGTTGCTTTGCTACAAAAAGTGGTTTGATTGGCAATCAAAGAACACCATTTCCCCCAGCATTGACGTTTGGCGCCGGGTTGTCAGGTTTGGCGAAAAATTAAGGCGACCATAAAAGACAGATTAACCGAAAGTTTTAAAAATAACAATTGACAATAAACAAAATAAAATACTTTACTTACTTTGATATTCTGTAAATTTAATAAAGTACACTGTTTGAAACATGGCGTTTTGTTGTTTTCCTGTTGATCTGAAAGCTCGGTTGCAGTTACTATAAGTTGTGCTTTTTCCCTATAAAATATTCTTTGTTGGTTTAAATAACGTCATATTATAGCTTCACAGTGGCTATTGGCGACCGTTTAGGGTCTATCTCAAAGGAAAGACTCTGAAACACTGCTTCGTGTTTTTGTACTATCGTCAGTTGACGATTGCAATACCTGAATTTGCACCCAAAACAACCAAAATAAACGTTAGGATATTAAACCTCAATCAAATTTTTCGTGCACCTATTTCGTGAAAACACCATAGGAAATTGGGGATAATCTTTGACAACTTTTGTAATAGTGAATCTGTTACGTGATTTTACATCTTAACTTTTGTCCAGTTTTTAAATCGATTCGAATTCCCAATCTCCTGATTAGCAGCCGAATGTTGTTCCTCCCGCCCAGGGTGTTTCAGAATTATCTTTTAAAATACTAGAAAGTCATCCAGAATATCCAACAAATTATACTGGCGTGTATACGGGATAAATCTGATCGGGGTCCAAAGTCCCAACGTCTATTGAAGGAGTTGGGTGCCAGTTCAGGTGTTTCCTCGTCATCTGACCATGGTTCTAAAATTACGAGGTGCAGGTATGAATGTGTATGTGTTCCCGGGTCTTTCCTTCGAGATTGACCCCGAACCGTCGCCAAAAGCCCACTGTGCAGCTCTAGTGCGACGTTAATTAACAAAACCAAACCATAACGTGGCCTAGTTATCCAGCTACTGTATACAGATAATTCTTATATTATATTTATAAAGCAATACAGTAGTAGTTCTCTTAAACCCACAGACACACATTACAAATGTTGGTGCCAGCTCAAGTATTGTCCTCGGTATCTGACCATGGCTCAAAAATACGAGACATTGTTCCCGGGTCTTTCCTTCAAGATAGGCCCCTAACAGTCGCCAATAGCCCAATATTCAGCTCTAGGGCGATTTTCTACTTTACCGCTATATATTGATAACTTTACGGGACTGGGTATAGTGGCGTACCTATATTTAATTTGGTGGAAGAGAATTTACGAAAAAAGAATATTCAGATGCCCCTTCTGCACGGAAGAGAAAAACACGCGCGAGATTTTCCACCACGTGGTCTGTATTTTCGGATCCCCGAGAAGCTTGCTTGCGTATTTCTCGTTCGCATAGAATGAGCCTTGCTGTGTTCCATCAATAGTCAAATATTTATATACAAACAACTGCTATAGAGTTAATAATAAATGTTATTTAATGTAATTAATTAATTAATCAAAATGTACATATAAGTTTAAATAATTCAGTAACAATAAATTATTTAAAGAAATAAATTTAACCCAAACATTTGTTCGAAATATACCAAAACACGTATATACCACATTGAACAGTTTTAGACCTATTTTCGAACAACTAAAAAAAATTTAAATGACAGCAATATTTAACAGCGCTTGAAAAAAAATTCTCGCCCTGGACGCACACGATATAATATTTAAATTCGAGGTGCCTGGGTCCTTGCGGATTATCCTCTTCATATGAAATGTAATCTGAGTATATAAATTGAAAACTAAATTTTAAACGTATAACATCCACCCAACCCCTCACCATTCAACAAAAACACCAGTCAACCAATCACAGCGAGAGTAACTACTATGGTTCGACGTCATAAGAAACGAGTTTTAGGGAATACGGTTTTAAACAGTAAGTTGGTATAGAAAAACAGTTTTTTCCCGTAAAGTTAGTGTTACGGATTTAAACCGTCAAATATACGGTTTTCCCCCGTAAAAATTACGGGTTTTTTTTACAGTGTAGAAGTTAAATCCGAGACTACTTCAAGATGTATAGCTCGAGTTGCCAGACAAACAAAAACAGATACATAGATTTCGTTTAAAGTTCTTTTTCTTTGACCCTTGTACTTAATAAGAAAAAGTCCGCAAAAATCGACACCAGTATTGGAAAATGGGGGAGCAGGGTTAACTCTTTTATTTGGAAGGTATCCCATTAATTGATTACCTACAACAGGATTGCTTCTAGTGCAAGTAACACAATCATAAACTATATTTCTACATAGATTTTTGCCATTAAGTGGTCAGTATTATTGCCTAACACAATGTAGTAAAGATTGTGTACCAATGTGAAGAAACATTTTATGAAAGTATTCCACAACTATTCTGGTAAATTTGTGATCCTTTGGTAAGAGAGCTGGATGTTTTTTTTGATAAGTTAAATTTGAGTGACTTAACCTACCACCTACTCTCATAATTTTGTCATCATCAAGAAAAGGGTTAAGAGATTTCATTTTACTTTGGGGCTTTACTGGTTTACCCTTATTTATATCAATTAACTCATCATAAAACTCCTTTTCTTGTGCCCATTTTAAGCTCTTCAGATGCAAGAGTTCTTTTTTGCTTTTGCAAAGGATATTTCACATCATTATAAAACCTAAAGATAAAACTTAAAATTCGAAATTTTTTAACATAACTATTAGAGATATTCATTATACAATCACTTAAAGAATTATCAGACAACACTGAAGACGAAGATGCTGCAAGTGAACCACTGGTGATTACAGTGAAAGCCGAATGCTTCTTTATCATTACTATTCTTAGTATTTTTGAGCTCGGTGAAATACTCAGACGAAGGTGAATCTACTACATCATTTGGCACATGAGGTTCTCGTAAAAATAAAGGACCAGTGAACCACATATTATTGTTCACTAGCTGTGTTGGATCCATACCTCTTGAGATGAGATCTGCAGGTTACTGTTCAGACGACACATTCCTCCATTGCTGGACCTCTGTGAGCTGCTTAATAGTAGCAACTCGATTGGCGACACAGGTCTTGAGGCGCATTGGATCACTTTTTAGCCAGGCAAGCACGATTGTAGAGTCTGACCAAAAGTAGCTCTCTGCTACCTCAAGCTTGATGGATCTTGCGACTTTGTTATAAAGCTGCGCTAGTAATACTGCTGCAGAGAGTTCAAGCCTTGGGATAATGACGGGCTTGATTGGCGCAACTCTACTTTTACTGCACAGTAACTGACTCGAGTTTCACCACTCGAAGATAAAGACTTAATAAAAATAGCCGCTCTGTATGCTTTTTCAGACGCCGTTTCACCGTGCACTTCATAGACATTTAGATTTTCACCTAAAACACATCTTGTCACCTTAATATTATGCACTGAAGGTAAGGAACAAGGTAAGGAAGGTAAGGAACAAGGTAAGGAAGGTAACGAAACTGCTCCCATTCTTGAGCCTCTTCTTTAGGAAGGGGGTCGTTCCAGTCCAGTGGTAATGACCAAAGCTTTTGCATGAAGATTTTAGCCTTTGTGAAAATAGGGCCGACTAGGCCTAGGGGGTCGAATAGTTTTGTAATGAATGACAAGACTGATCGTTTTGTCAAAACTGGTGAAGGCTCCACAGTGACTTTATAAGAGAAAATGTCTTGATCGGGGCACCACAAGAGTCCTCGAACTTTTGTGGGGTTCACTTCATCTACCCGATACTCCCGCTTAGGCGAGAGTGATCACTTTGGCCTGACTGGCAGAGTATCGGTGTAGCAAGCCGTATTTCCTCGGTTTGATACCGAGCGTAGCCAAATAGTGCATTATGCAGCAGTATTAGCCTCGCGCTACACTTTTGTTTCTTTAGCAAAAGCATAGCCTTCAGAAATTTCTGAACCACCCTGGCTAACGAGTTCAGGATGGTTTGTAGACCATTTATGCAGCTCCATGCCACCTCTTTGCATTATTTGAATTAATTGTCGTTGCAATTCCTTGGTTTCCTCGAGATTAGAACCACCAGAGAGAATAATCATCCATATAAAAGTCGTTTTCGACAACGTCGGCTGCCTGCAGAAAATCGAGCCTTTCGTCGCAAGCTAGTTGCTTTAGTACTTTGGTTGCTAGATGCGCAGCGCTGACCAAGCCATATGTTACGCCAACTCGAACGTCTTAACGGGCTTGTCAACATCTTCTTTCCAAAGGATTCTTTGAAGACATCTTTGCTCTGGATGCATCCAAATCATTCGGTACATCATTCGAACATCTGCAGTGAATGCAAATAGGTGCTTTCTAAAACGTAGAATAATTGAGAATAAGTCATCTTGTATGATTCCACCATTATACTGCAAGGAATTTAGTAGTACTGGCCAAATTTTTCGCTATTGTCCTTAACTTCTATCATGTAACCGAGATCCTCATATTCTTTTAAAAAAATCTTTATACAAAGATAAGTACTAAGCATCTCTTCCTAAACGGTTCAATAACGAATTTAATCTTTTAAGGGCAATATCTTTATATTTTCCCATGCTAGTTGCACTTTCAGTAAAGGGCAGTTTAACGGTGTAGCGCACATCTTGCTCTATTTTGTGTGTTTGCAGAAAATGCGTTTCGCAAAACTCTGTTTATTGTCCTTTTATTACAGGTTCCTCTAGGGATTCGATTTCCCAAAATGTCTTTAAAATTTCATCGAGATTGTCATTTGTAACGGAAAGTCCGCAATTTAATCTTTCATTGGACTTGAAAGAACCCTCTCCGCTAACAACGTATTCAAACTGTGTTTCTTGTCAAATAAGGTTGCTATTAGGAGGTCGGATTTGCTTCGATTTCAATAACTCAAAAAATACATTACACCCAACAGTACATCAATTTTTCGAGGGATTGAAAATTCAGGATCAGCTAACTGTGTATCAGAAGGCAATGAATGCGAGGGAAAATCAATATATGATGATGGTGTCTTAGTAACAATCCTTGGAACAATTAGAAATTCCACATTTTTCTCAAAGTCATCTTTTCTATTTGACACTGAAGAATTAGCTTTAAACGTAATATCAGTCATTAGCCCATTCAATCCGCATATTGTAGATCGGAATCTTGTTTGTGGCAGCCCTAAAATGATCGCACATTCACGTGTCAAAAAATTGGTTTCTGAGCCTGAATCCAATAGACATCGAACTGGTATTTTTATTCCTTGCGAATTTATAATCTTAATGATGGCAGTGGGCAATTAGGCTGTCTTGTTGCGCAATCCTGAACCATCAGCAGAAGAAGCTGTTGTACAAACAGCCTGTTGATTTAATTTATCGATTTCAGTTGAAACTTCTTGAGCTAAACTATTTTTGCTATACTCGGATCGTGCGAAGGTGTGGGGATGGTAAAAGTGAAATATGCAATTTCTGACAATATTTACATTTGAATTTAGATTTGCAAGATAGACTCTACGAACTCCAAAGCAATTAAAGCAAAGTTTCTGATGTTTGATAAAGTCAAATCTTTCATTCGGATTGAGTTTTTGAAACTCCAAACATTTGAAGAGAGGATGCATGTTTTTACAAAGGATACATGGGTTTAAACCGTTGTTAGAGCTAAGCATGAGAGTGTTTGATTTGTTTACTATTTTGGGTCTGAAAAGATGTGCTTTCTCTGTCCGCACATTATCTAATTTTTAGAAATTCAATGAATTCATTCCACTGTGGTGGATTGTTAGCTTTCAATAACATTTCAAATTGCTAAGTTAGAATTAAAAGCTAAGTTAGAGGTTCACGATCAGTAAAGGCGGGTTTACACTATGAAGAAAAACAGCTATAAAACATAGCTACAGTTGCGGGAAAAAAAACCACTTCCCTTCATTGGTACCCTATTTACAGTAGGGATAAACTTCATATACCATTTTGCAGGGAATATTGTCTGCTACACAATGATATGCAAAATATTTGCACAGGGAGAAGTCTTCATATTAAAATATGCACAAACTTTAAAATTGTCAATATCAACACTTACTTTTGATAACGCAAAAATGTTCTCCACCCTCAAAATAATCTAAATTTTCGTTCATTTTCTACAGTTATATGCAGAGATATTAGGCAATATGTATCGATCTCATTTGAGGGGTTACATCCACATTGAACAAAGTATTAGTCGGATTACGAAATGTAGGACGCTGGTAGAAAATGTTTTGGCGATAGCCGAGGTTCTTTTCGTGATTAAACTCGCCTAGAATTGTTCTAATAATATGATGCAGTATGTTTTATACTAAAAAATATGTTACTACTTCAATGTGATTTTATATAGAATATTTGATGAAGTCAAACTTTATCATTTGTATTCTTAGGATGTTCTGAAATTATATAGGCAAATGACAAAATTAATATTGTAAGGAAAATTAAAAATAATAGAATATATCTTGAAAAAATTATTTATTCCAGGTTTAAAATCCATATACCAATAATTTACTTTAATTTTAAAATTTTGATGAAACAATTTAAAAAAAAAAAATATTTTAATTAAGGACCTATCAATACGTAATTTCTCAATTCTAAATTTAAATGAAATATTGTTAATGTTATATTTAAACACTCAGTTTAAATTGAGGTTATGTAATTGCTCATTTTCTTTTCATAAGATCGTGCTTGCATTAGATTATACAGGGTGTCCCAAAATTATTTTAATACTTTTAAAAATCCTTTAAAAAAAACAAAAATATGCACATAAGTTTTTTTGTATTTTATAAAAAAATAATTCAGTTTTTGAACAATGTTTAGACCACTTAAATGTGAGCAACATTTTTGCACCTTTAAACAAATCAGTTTTAAAATAAAGATTTAACATTTAAATAATATGATTTTGCGCCCAAAGGTATTTCAATGTATTATGGGATCGAAATACCTTTGCCTTACAAACCATAAAATAGCCAATACTCAAGTAATAGCAAAGTAAATCAGATTAGGGGTGACGAGCGGAAGCAAGTGCCACCCTACTTTTTGAAAATTTAAAACTGTCTCATTGTTTGTTTGGTTGAAATAAAGTCGCACTAAGGCCGCTTTTACATTTAACAACACGACACCGATAAATCGTGAACGATCGCGAAGGGACGACACAACGTTTTATCGTATCGTCTGATGGTCAGTTTTTCATTGCACCGATATCGTTCGTCGAAAACAACAATTTTTACATTCAGTTCGTGTTCGTCTGTTGTCGAGATCACATCTATTCTCGATATGGCGCATCGCAACAAATTACATTATAACTAACTGTGATTATTGTATTTGCTGTATTTAAGGAGAAAGAAGAGATCAATAACAAAACGCTTCTGGGTGCATGATATCATCAAAGCTAGACATATTGAAGAAGATTTTTATGTTTTATTTGAACGTCTACAAAAAGCTAGAGCTAACCACTAGAGCTGTACAGTGGGCTATTGGCGACGGTTTGACTAAATATTGCCTCCCATGCCTTTTCTCGAACAATCTTGTTCTTGTAAAATTCATCTCGCTTATCCCAAATACAGGTCTTTACTTCCACTAATTCACACAAGTTCACAATATCGAACTTAAAAGCCATATTGATAATATAAATAAGAAAAAACAAGACTATAGCAGGCGGCAACAAGTTTTTCCGAAACAAACTCAAAATGTCGTCACGATGAAGTAGGGAAGGCGCGTGCCCACGATAAAACGTTCCGATAAATTGTATCGTCTGATCGGCAACGACAATATCGTTATCGTATCGGCTTGTGAAAAAGCGCCCGGCTTCGTATGTGTATTTTGCGTACCCCGATATCGTGCCACTGAAATCGTATACGATTTATCAGTGTCGTGTCGTTAAATGTAAAAGCGGCCTAAAAGTGAACATCGGGCTATTGTCGTCGGTTCGGGGTCTTTCTCGAAAAAAAAACCCCGGAACAACACCTCGTATTTTTGGCCCATGGTCAGATGACGGGACCAGAGATGGCACCCGAAGCAACCTCTATAGGCGTCAGCTTTAACGTGCACAAGTCTCGTATACATGCGAAAGAAATTGGAGAAGATGTTCGGAGATGTATTATATTACTTCGCAAAGAATCTGACATTCCCCCGATCACAAGTTCACTGCATTTTAACAATGCATGCCAAGTTTATCTCAGCCGTATTCGAACTCTGGTTGCTAGCCGACGATGGATCCTCGGGTCCAAGGTCCCCCGGGCCGTGGATTTTAATATGAAGATAGTCCCCTATTCAAATTTTTTTGTATAACAATGAGTAGTAGACTTTATTCCTTACAAAATGGTATATTATGTACAGCCATCCAATATAAGAGAGAAAGAGCATATCGGTATAAAAAAATATTATTTTTTGCTTTCGTTTTCGGACTATTTCCTATTACACTTCCACGGAGTTTTAATTAATCAAATCAATGAATGCACGCTCTTGCAATAACCCTTACCATGGCATGTATTTGTAGCATTGCTGTTCAGAAATTCTTTGTATTTCAAAGACATTTTTAAAATAAAAGATAGGAAACAAATAGGTAAACTATAGGAAACAAATTCTAAAGGGAAACCATTTGATTTAAAATAAAGTTTAAAATTGTATATTTGTTAGATGAAGTATTTTCATTGCAGAGAAACAATGGATAACTATTTTTATCCGGAAAACATACAAATGCAACTCATTTCTATCCAACTTGAAATTAATATCTAGGGTGAAGTGGGGTAATTGCAGCCACAGGGCAAATGTGGTTGCAATTACCATTTGCCCTGTGGCTTGTATAACAAGCCACAGGGCAAATGTGGATTTAATTTTCACAAATTTTAAAGATTTTTGTTGTTTTAGATTTATTGCGGACTTTTTCGCCGAACAAAATGGCACCCGAAGGAGTTCCGATTAATCTCACAAAGTTTCTCTTTCAATTTTAAACAGAAATTCTCCATTCTGCGTAATATTTCCATTATACGAAACAAAATATTTATCTACTTCAAGTATATGTACTGTTTTAAAACGTAAACATACGTGAGTTTTTGAAAACTCTTTTTTTACTTATATTTATTAAATTTGTTACTCGTATCACAGTTTATGAATAATAGAATAAAAAACCATTATGTGCAGGATATTTTTCTAAGTTATATGACTTCATTGTTCTGTTTTCCATCTAATGACAGGAATCAATAGTTTTAAAATACACTCAATTTATATTTTTTTTAGAAAGGAAATCTATATTTTGAGCCGTTCACTAAAGTATTTTCAACCTCACAAGGAAATAACGAAGATAAGTATCCGAAAATAAGTTGCAGATAAATTGGCTTTTTTCAGTTTCAATTTCAATAAATGGAAAATTCTCCCATTTCCTGTGATTCAGGATATTTAATTTTAATCAAATCAAGTTCGCAAAATGTTTCAGGCATCTGATTGATTGTTTTATTATATTTCGATATGTGAAGAATTTGTTGTGGGTGTGTTTGATTTACTTGTTATAAGGTGGATTGAATTAAAAAAAATTGAGACAAGTGATATTTTGTGCATTAATAACGCCAAAAGTTAAATCAAACGTGCATTTTAAATAATAAAATTAATTTCTGTTTAAAATATAATTTCTCACTATTGATGATAAACAGTAAATTAAAAACAAATCTTAGTCTAACATTTGTATGTTTAAGTTTATTATATTTTTGTTAAAATATTTATAAAAGTTAACTTAAATTTTTCAATACCACTCTAATTGAAAGGTTAGCACTTTACATCTTTAAACTATATATCTACATACTACTACGATACAATGTAGGTACTAGCTTAAAATCAATTTAGAAAATTAATATAATGGTCGTTTTGATATTTTTTAAAAGTTAGCGGGATATGTAGTCTGCTAGTATTTGAAACGATTAAAAAAATGTTATTCATATGTCCACATGGCCCACTTTGAACGTAGGATATACCATAAATATTACATTTTGTTTTATACTTCAAATATTACACTGAACTAAAATTCTTAGAAATAAGTTTAATACGATAAAATAGTTATTTAAATAAAATAAACGATAATACATATTCGTCTACGATGTGATTTTATTAATTGGGACAATCTATTTGTATCAAATAATTTTTTAAACATTAGTATTAGAAAGGTTCTGCCTTTTAATTTTAGAGTATACAAGAACTTTGAACCGATTACTTTCGTAGTTATATATAGAGAAATTAAAATTCACGAAAAATTATCAAACTTATAAGGTAAGATTTTTTTTATATATAATCTTCTTGAAAATGGTTATACGATCCTGACATTTTAGCCAATATATATTTACAACCATAACCAAACATAATCCACAACAAAATAAACTTTAAAGTTTTAAGCATGAATACATAATATTTCAACTAAACAATTTCTGTAATTTCAATTCATGCTAGTATTTTAAAAGGTTTTGTTTATTGTAATTTTCGAAACAATTGGTTCAAAGTAAAATACAACATTAGCAAGAGTTAGAAAAAGATAATATTCCCTTTCAATAAAAATTAATACTTTCTTCGGTTAAATGTTGTTCTTCTAAAGTTCGGATTTCTTCCGATATTTCCAAACGACTAGCTCAGAGAACTTGTATCCTAGTTTGGGCCCATTTCGGGACTGTTAATTGTCTGAATTTCTCGGACACGCCAAGCATGAGTGTGTGTGTCCTCACATGCACATTTTATCAAACCGTTTGCGTGGGCTTAGCGAAAATCGATTACGCATGCGCACTTCTTCTAAACTTCGACTGTAGAAAGTGGGAGGAAGTCTTAGTAACTGGACTGTGTATCAAGCTACCTATTGGGCAATGTATCCATATGAAAGTCCCAATAAAATATTTGAATTCCACCTTGCATTCAGATTTCTATATATTGATTTGTTAAATTTCGGTGCCTATTCAACGTATATACTTTATGCATGTTGAAAACATGTTTTGTTATTTTTAATCCAAAAAAATATTTTTAACTCTTAACTTTTATTTTGAAACGTATATTTTTGTATCCGTATACAATAGTTTTTCCGTATCCGTATGTTGCACGTTAATTTTTGTTTTGTAAATGGGATTATATGTTTAATCTTTTCTATGCAATAACACTTTTTTGAAATAAATAATTATTTACTTTTAAAAAAATTACATAACTATTATTGTGTAACATAAAACTTTAAGTTTTGTAGTCTCTTAAATATCTATTTTTCATTACTTGATGGCCTTTATCTCAGCCATTTAATAACTAATATATAAAGTAAGCACAAACAATCGCATAAAAAATCCCGTCAAAGATTTTGAAAATATTTTATATTATCAGTTAATGCGATGATGAATTTTACACTACACGCTTTCCAAGACTGTGTTATTTGTTTGTAGTTTGCCGTTAGTAATTCGTATTTTTAAATTAAAGTTTAAGTTGTTATTAAAAAATATAATAGGGTAAAATTACTTAGTTATTTAAGTAAAAATTGCCTTATCATATAACTAAATTAAAAATAATAACATAACTAATATACTGATTATATAAATAATACAAGACAAAAATATTAATATGCCGCGTGTATGCCATTCGTATGCCCGACTGATTGTCAGTATGCGAGAAATCTGCCTAATGTGCTATCGAACTGATGACCGCGGAGGCTGCACGCCAAGAGTATGCGAACCTCATACGCTTCCGATTTCGATCCAATTTATTGCAACATTAATTGGATGTTTACACCTTCTTCAGTTCCACTTCATGATTTATGGGTTGTTTGAGGCCCCCACGAGGAGAATTACAAAAGCACACTGCATCGGCTTTTTAATTCCTACGATCTTATTATTACAGACTTGACTTGTTGGAGAGTGTTAGTGAGACTGAGTGGCCACAGCACTTTTCCGAAATGATAGTAATAACATTTCAATTCTGATGTTTACGTTAGTTATAAGGTCGAAGACAAAGGAAACAATTGCTGTTCCTGCTAATCTTATTAAAGGCTAGTTGAGGGACTGTGAAATAATAACTGTGCTGTACCATGGAATACGGTAAACGGTTCAGATGAGAAATACAAACCCGAATATATCCCACAGTGGAGAAAGGAGCAAGATTAACATAAATAATAAATTTGGGTAAGTGCTCAGTAGAGTACCAGGACGGAATTGAATTTATTAGGGAAGATCTAACCCCAGGTGCTAATGGAATCAAGGTATGAGTTACCAATAGGCACATTAGGCCCAGGCCTTGAGGCCACAATTATTATTTCATTAACTAATATTTATTCTACTTATAATTATTTGGTAGTTTTTTATGTCAGAATCACTAAACTTTCTATAGGATATTAGTAATTTTTTTGTAATTGATAGAAATCAGTTTCTTGACAAGAAAGTTTTAATTTATACAACGAAAAATATACCTAATACAAATTTATTATTCATGTTATGCCCAGGAGCAGGTTTCAGATTTTAAGGAGAGTATAAAGCTTGTGAAGATTACATGATGGTTGTTTACCATGATGTTTAGATTGGCTTTTGCAAAAAAAATATAATTATTATTTTTATTTCACATTATTTGGACAGTATAATGTTAATTTCGTATTTTGAAAACAGTTATTACTTTAAATATAAGTATTTTTAAAAGATTTTTGTGGCATGAAATGTAATAAGGAAAAATACTGCCTACATAAAAGTTACTTACAAGATTAAAAAAAAAATCTAAATGTATGATTTTATAATTTCGTATAAATATACATAAGATAGTTTTACATTCCCTAAAGCAAAAGTTTGAGCTGCAAAAAAAAATATTTTTAAGAAAAGTCATTTTAAAATTAAAAGAAAAATTAGTTTTGAAAACTAAAAATCATTTTTAAATTAAAAGAAAAGAAAAATTAGTTTTGAAAAATTATGGGATCTTATCTTATAGGAAAAAAAATAAGTAATTACGTAACTTTAATTGAAACTGAGTGTGTAAATATAACATTTACAATATTTCATTTAAATTTATAATTGAGAAATTACGTATTGGTAGAACCCTAAATAAAATACTTTTTTTTTTAAAAATTGTTTCATCAAAATTTTAAAATTAAAGTAAATTATTGGTATATGGATTTTAAACCTGGAATAAATAATTTTTTCAAGATATATTCTATTATTTTTAATTTTCCTTACAATATTAATTTTGTCATTTGCCTATATATTTTCAGAACATCCTAAGAATACAAATGATAAAGTTTGACTTAATCAAATATTCTATATCACATTGAAGTAGTAACATATTTTTTAGTATAAAACATACTGCATCATATTATTAGAACAATTCTAGGCGAGTTTAATCACGAAAAGAACCTCGGCTATCGCCAAAACATTTTCTACCAGCGTCCTACATTTCGTAATCCGACTAATACTTTGTTCAATGTGGATGTAGCCCCTCAAATGAGATCGATACATATTACCTAATATCTCTGCATATAACTGTAGAAAATTAACGAAAATTTAGATTATTTTGAGGGTGGAGAACATTTTTGCGTTATCAAAAATAAGTGTTGATATTGATAATTTTAAAGTTTGTGCATATTTTAATATGAAGACTCCTCCCTGTGCAAATGTTTTACATATTATTGTGTAGCAGACAATATTCCATGCAAAATGGTATATGAAGTTTATCCCTACTGTAAATAGGGACCAATGAAGGGAAGTGTTTTTTTCCCCCGCAACTGTAGCTATGTTTTATAGCTGTTTTTCTTCATGGTGTAAACCCGCCTTTACTGATCGTGAACCTCTAACTTAGCTTTTAATTCTAACTTAGCAATTTGAAATGTTATTGAAAGCTAACAATCCACCACAGTGGAATGAATTCATTGAATTTCTAAAAATTAGATAATGTGCGGACAGAGAAAGCACATCTTTTCAGACCCAAAATAGTAAACAAATCAAACACTCTCATGCTTAGCTCTAACAACGGTTTAAACCCATGTATCCTTTGTAAAAACATGCATCCTCTCTTCAAATGTTTGGAGTTTCAAAAACTCAATCCGAATGAAAGATTTGACTTTATCAAACATCAGAAACTTTGCTTTAATTGCTTTGGAGTTCGTAGAGTCTATCTTGCAAATCTAAATTCAAATGTAAATATTGTCAGAAATTGCATATTTCACTTTTACCATCCCCACACCTTCGCACGGTCCGAGTATAGCAAAAATAGTTACTCGTGCTCAAGAAGTTTCAACTGAAATCGATGAATTAAATCAACAGGCTGTTTGTACAACAGCTTCTTCTGCTGATGGTTCAGGATTGCGCAACAAGACAGCCTAATTGCCCACTGCCATCATTAAGATTATAAATTTGCAAGGAATAAAAAACATTAGAAACTTTGCTTTAATTGCTTTGGAGTTCGTAGAGTCTATCTTGCAAATCTAAATTCAAATGTAAATATTGTCAGAAATTGCATTTTTCACTTTTACCATCCCCACACCTTCGCACGATCCGAGTATAGCAAAAATAGTTACTCGTGCTCAAGAAGTTTCAACTGAAATCGATGAATTAAATCAACAGGCTGTTTGTACAACAGCTTCTTCTGCTGATGGTTCAGGATTGCGCAACAAGACAGCCTAATTGCCCACTGCCATCATTAAGATTATAAATTCGCAAGGAATAAAAATACCAGTTCGATGTCTATTGGATTCAGGCTCAGAAACCAATTTTTTGACACGTGAATGTGCGATCATTTTAGGGCTGCCACAAACAAGATTCCGATCTACAATATGCGGATTGAATGGGCTAATGACTGATATTACGTTTAAAGCTAATTCTTCAGTGTCCAATAGAAAAGATGACTTTGAGAAAAATGTGGAATTTCTAATTGTTCCAAGGATTGTTACTAAGACACCATCATCATATATTGATTTTCCCTCGCATTCATTGCCTTCTGATACACAGTTAGCTGATCCTGAATTTTCAATCCCTCGAAAAATTGATGTACTGTTGGGTGTAATGTATTTTTTGAGATATTGAAATCTAAATTCAAATGTAAATATTGTCAGAAATTGTATAATTCACTTTTACCATCCCCACATCTTCGCAAGATCCGAGTATAGCAAAAATAGTTACTAAAATAAAATTAGCACGATCTTATGAAAAGAAAATGAGCAATTACATAACCTCAATTTAAACTGAGTGTTCAAATATAACATTAACAATATTTCATTTTAATTTAGAATTGAGAAATTACGTATTGATAGGTCCTTAATTAAAATATTTTTTTAAAAAAATTGTTTCATCAAAATTTTAAAATTAAAGTAAATTATTGGTATATGGATTTTAAACCTGGAATAAAAAAAAAATTCAAGATATATTCTATTATTTTTATTTTTTCTTACAATATTAAGTTCTTTATTTGCCTACATAATTTCAGAACATCCTAAGAATACAAATAATAAAATTTGACGTCATCAAAAATACTATATAAAATCACAATAGAGTAGTAACATATCTTTAAGTATAAAACATACTGTATCATATTATTAGAACAATTCTAGGCCAGTCTGACTACGCATAAGAACGCCAAAACAGTTTCTACCATCGTTCTTCATTTCGTAGTCCAACTAACACTTTGTTCAATGTGGAGGTAGCCCCTCAAATAAGATGATACATATTATCTAATATCTCTGCATATAAATGTAAGAAATAAACGAAAATTTATATTTAGATTATTTTGAGGGCGGGGAACATTTCTGAGCTATCAAAAGTAGGTGTTGCTATTGAAAATTTTAAAGTTGGTGCGGATTCGAGTATGAAGCACATTTTTTGTTATCAATGTGTAGTAGACTTTATTCCCTACAAAATACAATATTAAGTTTAGTCCTACATTAAATAGTGGCCGAGAAACCAGGGGTGGTTCTTTTTTTCCCCCGGCTGTACATCTCCAACACGATCGGAGCTGGATTTTCCGTACGTTCCTTTCCTAGATCCCCCCCCCCCCCCCCCCCGATGCAGATTTATAACACCCTCTCCCCTCCCTCGGCCACGCTCCGTCCCTTTCATTTCAATCTCCAGTTTTTCAAAAGATCCGCCCTTCCTACCTGATCTCATTTAGGCCGGAGCTCATCAGGCAGATTCGCTCATTACATGTGTCTACGTGCATTAGTTCGTACGAAGCTCTCCTTTGAATTCCGTCTGTGCTTTTCTCGGGTGACCCCTCGTGCACTACACGCAGATTAGAGAAGGTGGGGGGGAGTTGTTTCGTTTCAAACGCTTTGCCATGGAAAGGGTTACCGCTTTACATTATTCATTCTCCAGTGGGGGTGCAGAAGCGGCGTGGGTGTTTCGATGGCGCGATCGGTCGTTTGCGCTTTTAATTCGATGGTCTCCCCTTCCCCGATAGGTGACCGTTAGCTGCTCAAGGGAGATTTATAATGGATGCGTACAGGGGAATCGCCTAACAAGACACGATTTCATTAGCAAATTAGACAGACAGCTTCAGTGTTCGTGATGAAAATGTCAGGCCGTGTCGTTGTGATTGCAAAAGCGGAAAGCTGTGTTATGTGGAATCGATTAGTTGTCACAATTTTTAGTAACCACTACGTTATTTTTATCGCTCTAGGTGGTGAATTAGCACATTACAAAAGTATGTTATTTGGTTTCGCATGATTTCTATTTCTAATTGAATCAAAAGATTTAGAAAAAATAGTTTCTTTCTGCTTTGCATCCCTTTGTTTGCCAACACATATCTGCAACCCGTTGTTTTATTGCATTAGGCTGAAGGTTACATAAACATAAATCGGTATTTAGGGAAAGTTTAAGGGTGGCTCGAAATATCCAAGTTACTAATTATTATTACAGAGTAATTTACAACACTAAAAATTGAACAAATATTAAAAAAATAAGAAAATTTGAAAAATTCATTAGTTTTCTTGATTAATTAGTTGCCAAATATCAATATTTGTATCTACATTAACCCTTTGAACTCGAGTATTTTGGTAATAAAGATAAAGACATATAACTATTCTCTGTATAATTTAAAATAGTTACCAAAATACAATAATTAAAATAGTTAGATCTTAGGTACCAAAATACCGACCTAGAACTGTATATTCTTGAAAATAAAAAACTTTTCATTTTGTTAGCTTGTTCTTTATCCAACTATTTAAAAGTAGCACATCCCTTGGGTATCGACCTCTATTTTATGAACCCTTCGCACTCGAGTGGCGTCAGTTTTTTAAATAAAAAAAAATTAAACAATACATTTGAATTTATTATAAACTAGTATTATTTTTACCTTCAAAATAATAAGTGTGAAGCAAAAATTAAAAAAAAAAATGTGCAATATCAGTTTTATCTAAACATAATAATAAAAATATATTTATATATTATATATATTTACATGGCAGTGTTTTTCATTGTCAGAATCACTAAACTTTCTATTTAGTTTTAACAGCCATTATTTTTAATTGATAGAAATCAGTTCCTTCCAAAATTTTAATTCATATTGCGCAAAGTACTGTTAATACAAATTTATAATTCACGCTAAACCCACGTGTAGGTTTCAGATTTTAAGAAAAGTATAAACTTGTAAAGATTACTTGCCGGATTTTATCCTTGATATTAGATTGGCTTTAAAAAAAAAATACATAAGTATTATTTTTATTTCACATTTGGTGGATACTATAATGTTATTTTCTTTTTTTGGATATAGTAATTACTTTAAATATAAGTATTTTTAAAAAACATTTTGAAGCTTGAAATGTTATAAGAAAAAATATTGTCTAAATAAAAGTTACTAACCATATTTTTTAAAAATATCAATGTATGACTTTTTAATTTCATATGAATATACGTATAGGATAGTTTTACATTCACTAAAGCGGGAATTTGAGCTTCAAAGAAATACTTTTCAAGAAATGTCAATTTTAAGTTAAAAGCAAGAAAAATTAGTTTTGCTAACTAAAAATTAAATATTCTAATTATATTCATATGAAATTATAAAGTCATACATTGAGATTTTTTTAAAAACCTAATAAGTAACTTTTATTTAGGTAGCATTTTTTCTTAATACATTTCATACCACACAAACTTTTTTTAAGAATAATTATATTTAAAGTAATTACTGTTTCCAAAAAAAAGAAAGTAATATTATACTGTCCACCAAATGTGAAATAATAATGACATTTTTTTCAAAAGTCAATCTAAACATCATGGGAAAAAAGCCGTCATGTAATCTTCACAAGATTTATGCTCCCCATAAAATTTGAAACCTGCTCTTGAGCTTAACATGAATAATAAATTTGTATTAGGAATATTTTTCGTAGTATAAACTAAAATTTTCATTTCAAGAAACTGATATCTATCAATTGCAAAATTATGATTAATATCCCAAAGACAGTATAGTGATTCTGAAATGAAAAACACTCCCAAATAAAAATAAGTTGAATAAATATTAGTTAGTTTAATAAAAGTTGTGGCCTCTAGGCCCGGGCCTAATGTGCCTATTCGTAACTCATACCTTGATTCCACCAGCACCTGGGGTTATATCTTCCGTAATAAATTCATTCGCGTTCTGGGACTCTACTGAGGAATCGCCCGAATTTATTATTCATGTTAAGCTTGCTCTTTTCTCCACTGTGGGATGTGTTAGGGCAAACAGCGGCATTTTTGAATCAGGAGAATAAGTATACTATTTCTATAACTACGAAAAACCGTTGCACTCCGCAACCTGCATCAAGTCCGAGTGACGTAATAGATGATTCAAAATGTCAGTTTCCGCGCTACTTTTCATCCGCACATGCTCAAATCACGTGCGCTTTCGCTCACTATAAATCGTCAAGTGGAAGTGAAAATAGATACTTATCATTTAACTTATACATACTATTATACAAAAATCTCTTGAGTCGTCACTGAAGGAATTACTTGTAAAAAGTTCGATTTGACGTTAATGGTTCTATATGTGAGCAATGGGGCCCCCTTTGAAGACAGATTTCAATTGCCGAAAGACCTTGGACTTAATTTATACATCCAATTATATAGTTGTAAACATCCAATAAATCTCAACATTAATTTGATGTTTACAATTGTGACACAGGCGAATATGAACGCCCCAATATGTAGAAATAATTTTTTAAGGCGATTATGCTACATGTGTAATATTTTTTAATATCTAGTGTCAAGAGTCGTATTCAATATAAGAAAATAAAATCTAAGCTATATAACTTTAATAATTCAATAAAAATGTAGAAATCATGTGGAAAGGAATCTCAAAGAAATTGTTTAATTGTATTGTGATATATAATTTAAATTTTAGATAAAAACAGATTAAAAAGTCAATTTTGAAATCTACTAAAAAATAACAAACATATAACAGTTATTTAACAAATTGTTGCAATTGCGTTCAATATTAATTTATATTTTAATTCGAATGAAATAGTTGATTCTTTGATAGTATTGAATGCTGCCTTATTTTCACATTATGTATGTCATATAAATAAAATACCTATATGTTATAGTTCAAAATTAAAAATCAATTTGCTTCAAAAATCATATTTAAATTAGCATTTGCAATTTTATCAGTATAACATTTTCTAATTTAAAAATATCATTTTTTTTGTTGCATCATATATTATAATTGAAGGGATGGGTGGAAGAACTAGGTAGCTTCACTTTTTATGATTTACATTTTTTCACTATTCCTTTACAGTGAAAAAATGTAATTTAAGAGTCAGTGGGAAATAGATTAAAATGTATGTATGTTTATACTCAATGTTATATGGATCTATTTTAAGGATCTAACTGGCATTTATACGAAATTAAAAAAACATGCACACACACAAATTTTTTTTTTTTTTATTCCCAATTTCAAATCTACTATGATTTTTATCATTCTTAATATATTACTGTAATGCAATGGTTCAAATAAGTATAATGTAACTAGTGATACTTAAAAATCCACTTACGCAATTATATAGTTGTAAACATTAATGTCGCAATAAAATGGATCGAAATCGGAAGCATATGCCTTTCGCATACACCGGGCATACCGCCTCCGAGGTCTTCATTTCAATGGCATAACCGGCATATTTCTCGCATACTAACAATCGGTCTTTCTCTTCAGTATGTAGGCATACCTTGGATATGTCTTGGTATGTTATTTCCTTGGGTATGTATTCATTCACATACGTAGTGCATACACGCGGCATTTTATATTTTTATGATTTTTATCATCCTCAATCTATTACTATAATGCAATGGTTTCAAAGAGAAGTAAAATGTAACTAGAAATACTTAAAAATCAATTTACACAATTATATAGTTGTAAACATTAATGTCGCAATAAATTGGATCGAAATCGGAAGCATATGCCTTTGGCATACTCACGGCATACGCCTCCGCGGTCATCAGTTCGATGGCATATTTCTCGCATACTAAAAATCAGTCTGGCATACGAAAGGCATACACGCGGCATATTAATAATTTTGTCTCGGGTATATATTTCCTTCGATTATTTTTCAATTATTATTATTTTAACTTAAACACTTTCCCCAAATTTTGATTCAGAGGCCAGATTGTTACAGTTTGTGAGCCATTTGCTTACTAACACGAAAGTATACCATCCCAGAAAGACAAATGAAACTTCACTCGCATTTAGTAGGTAGCCATGAGCTGTTTCATATCCACTACTAAGCATTCCCCTATCCTCCTCCCTTTAACCATTTCAAAAGCGCTCACTTGACTGCAACTGAGCGTTGGCGACGTACATTCGTAACAAATGCTCGCGGAAATCCCGATTGTGGTCCCACACGTGAGCCTAAAGGAGCACCCCTGAAACGAGCTCTGCAGACAAGGCTGACGGGTAATTTTCGATTTCCATATATTCCTGTTCAGCGTTTGGTGGTCTGCGAGGAATGACAACACGCCGCCTGACAGTGATCAATCGAGTCATGAAGTTCTCTGCGGAGCCACTTTGGGGGTCGTCTCCTAAGTGAAGCGGGGAGGTGAGGTGATAAATGACGCCGGGGTTGGGGCGCGTTTTTGAAACCTTCAAACTAATGGACTGATAATGGTATATAAATTAAGCGCGCTGCGTAATTGGCTGCCTATATGGCCTGAGCGAAGAGATTTTTCTCCTTTCTGTAGTTTTCGTCTAGTTCTTTCGTCGCACTGTCATCGTTTCTTCGGCATGATAATCGGGCCAATTGATCATTTTTTAATGTTTCATAAAATTATTTATCGAATGTCTGCAATATATCCATTGAAGATTTTCTTTAAAAAGTAATATTTTCTGTTTTTTTTTAGTTTGTTTAAATCTAATTTTTAGCTGTGGTTACAACAACTTTTACTTTTTTGTATGAATATTTAAAATTCTTAAACATTTCTGAATAATAATCTAACTAAATTTTGATTAATTAAAACAAATTTATTTGAAATATTTTCCATACCGATATTAAATTTTTATTCAATGATTCCAATCGTTTAAAAAAAATTATTCTCTTTACGTTCAACGATTAGTTTATTTCAAAACAGAGAGATTATACTTTTGTGTGTTGATTACTTCAACATAAGATAAAAAAAATTATCTATTACATATCATTTAGAATTTTAAAAATCTCAATGATAGAATCTTCATATGCAATATAAACATAATATACATTTTACTCACTATTTATAATGCAAATAAAAGATTAAAATTTAGTTTTAAAGACTAAGAATTTTTTTTAATAAAAGAGAGTGCACTATACCGGATCCCTCCTCCTAAATTGGGCCCCCTGTTACCTAGGTGTTCTATTCGTCTGAACTGTAGCGGCATAAATTGTAAAGAGTAGCTTAGGCTTCTACCAATTAGTGACACGGAGCACGCGAGTAACCCTTTGATTGGTTGGTTGTTGATTCGCCATTACGTCTTTACCTTACAGATGAAGTTTTTTTTAGTGTGCCCGTCACTCTTCCTAATTATTTGCGAATATTAGCCGGTAGGCGCTTTTATATATATATATATATATATATATATATATATATATATATATATATATATATATATATATATATATATATATATATATATATATATATATATATATATATATATATATATATATATATATATATATATATATATATATATATATATATATATACTTTCCCGAGACAAAAATATTAAAATGCCGCGTATATGCACTACGTATGCTAGACCGATTGTTAGTATGCGAGAAATATGCCGAAGTCTACCTTCAAACATATGAGGTATGCCCAGGTAATGCCAACGGCATATGCTTCCGATTTCGATCCAATTTATTGCAACATTAATTGGACGTTTAAAACTTCTTAGTTTCAGTTTCACTTCATGATTTATGAGTTGTTGGAGACTCACGAGTTGGATGCATGCTTAGGAGAATTGCGAAATCACAATGCATCGGCTTTTTGATTCCTACGATCTCTATTGACTTGACTTGTTGGAGAGTTGCTGAGACGGAGTGGCCAACGGTTTTTCGAAGTGATAGTAATAGCATTTCAATTCCGCTGTTTGAGTGGGTTTTACGGTCGAAAACAAAGGAAAAAATTGTTGTTCTTGCTAATCACATTATAGGCTAGTTGAGGGACTGTAAAATAATAACTGTGCTGTACTATGGAATACCGTAAACGGTTCAGCCAAGTACACAGCGGCATTCATCTCACAGTGGAGAAAGGTGCAAGGCAGTGGGTTCATCGGGTGAGTCCTCAGTACAGCTCCAGGACGGGAATTAATTTATTACGGAAGATCTAACCCCAGGTGCTAGTGTAATCAAGGTATGAGTTGCCAATAGGCACATTAGGCCTGGGCCTTAGGCCCACGTCTTTAGGGGCCCCAATTTTTTTTAACTAATATTTATTCAACTTATACTTATTTGGTAGTGTTTTTATGTCAGAATCACTAAACTTTCTGTGGGATATTAGTCATTATTTTTCAATTGATAGAAATCCGTTTGACCGAAATCAGAAAATCATACTACGAAAAATATTAATAATACAACTTTATTATTCGTGTTAGCTCATGAGCAGGTTT
Source organism: Troglohyphantes excavatus (assembly GCA_963932185.1). Lineage (NCBI taxonomy): Eukaryota > Metazoa > Arthropoda > Arachnida > Araneae > Linyphiidae > Troglohyphantes > Troglohyphantes excavatus. The sequence goes on along the minus strand of OZ010676.1, from coordinate 65,207,977 downwards.
TAGATTGGCTTTTGCAAAAAATATAATTATTATTTTTATTTCACATTTAGTGGACAGTATAATGCTACTTTCTTCTTTTGGAAAAAATAATTACTTTAAATATAAGTATTTTTAAAAAAAAGTGTTGTCACATAAGTAGTGTAAAAAGGCCGCTACGGAGCCGTGGATTTCTGTGGATTTTTGGCGGTGCTCTGTGGATTTTTGGCGGTGCTCTGTGGATTTTGGCGGTGCTCTGTGGAGTTTGGTGGTGCTGTGAGAATCAGGGAGGATCTGTGAGGAATAATGAGGAATAATTGAGGATTTCTGAGGAATAATGAAGAATAATTGAGGATCTGTGAGGAATAATTAAGGATCTGTGAGGATTTGTGAGGAATAATGAGGAATACGAGGAATAATGAGGCGGACGGGGAGGTGGGGCTGCTGTGATGCACTTGAGGTGCGAATCAGGGCGGATCTCGTCTGTCAAGCCGAGGGGGCGTGGCCTAATGGAGATGACCTCAACCAATCAGGTGTCAGTAAGTGACGTCACATGCAGGGGACATGGGAACAGGTGTCGATGACTCATCGCAGCGCTGCCGATGGGCATGTCCCACCGTGTCTCAACGTGTATGTACGGGAACGGACCAATCAGGTTCTTGTGTGAGGATGACCTCATGAACAACCAATCAGGTGTCAGTAAGTGACGTCACACGCAGGTGGGGGAAGGTTTTACTAGTTCTGCTTGTAACCGCAAGACAACGCTGCATGTAGGGGAACGGACCAATCATATGCTTGTTTAAGAATGACATCATGAGGAACCAATCAGGTGTCAGTAAGTGATGTCTATGGAGTGTCATGTGACATGAAAGTTGCTTTTTTGTTATTTTGCGTTTTTATTTGGGTATTGGTGGAAATTTGCGACGCACAGCATCTACACATTTTTAATTATAAGCTGTGGGTTGTGACATCATAGGTATAATGTTAGGAATGGTTGGTTGTTGAAAAAACTGTGAGCTGTGAAAGTAATGTGAAAAAACTGTGAAAGTAAATAAAATATGATAGAATTAAACTAATATTCTTATTTTAATATTTATTATATTTTAATATTTATTTATATTTTGATATTTATTTGTATTTTATTATTTATATTTTTACATTTATTTTTAATATTTAATTATATTTTAACTTCTATATTTTATTATTCATTTATATTTTAACTTCTATATTTTATTATTCATTTATATTTTATATATATTTTAATATTTATATATATTTTATTATTCATATATTTCATACATATTTTAATATTTATTTATATTTTATTACTCATTTATATTTTACATATATTTTATTTACGTATACATCTGTGCCAAAAAAAATTAACTCAGTGAGAGCAATTACGTCCCACTAGAGCTGCACAATGAACTTATGTTAAAGGGAATGACAGTAGTGTATATATTTTAACTATGGTTAGTACAAAAGAAAAGAATTTTGCAAGAATGGTTTTAGAAAAATATATTTTATGTGACCAACTCCAGCATATAATTTCGCAATATAACTCTATGAGGAATCATCCTATGGGGGTAAATAACATACCATCGTGTACAGGAAGGTAGACCAGATTAATAAGTAAAGCTTTTTTTTACCTTTTGACATGTGTACTAAGGGTATAAAAAATGACAGTCTGGGGTTCTATGAAAATAATGTTTATAACAATATACGTTTAAATTACAATTTATATAACGGAAATCAGTCTCAGTGGATGAAAAAAAAAGTAATTAATATGAAAGCTGATACTTTGAAAAAGAACCTTGGGAACCAAAACCTTGTATTACGGTTAATTAAACTTTTTATAAAAGTAATGTGTTCTTTAAATGTTTTTCACATCATACGTAAAATTATTATTTTAAGAGGGAAAATATCATATCGTTATGACTAGAAGGAGGGATCTCACCTTGATCACAATTGGATGCATTAGAATTGCTTACTGTTTAGGAATATGATGTAAAAGTTACTCTATCGCACTGTTTGTTGTGCTGGGCTTGATAAGAGCAGATTTGGGGTTGGTATGTAAGATAATGGATCTATTACTTGTTCTAATACGTGTTGAATAAGGGAATTTGTCTTAGATGTTGCTGTTTTAGGGGTGTTTTATAATTGGTTGTTTGATTGAACGATACAGTGCAGCTATACAAAGGGGTTTATTTATACGCTTGGTACAAGTACACATTTTTTCTTATGTCATAAAATTACACTATAACAAAACGCATAGGTGGATGGTAGAAATGAAGTAGCACCATACAAGGGGAATTATTAGGGCTGGCTGATTAAATTTTCAAAGACTAAGAGGCAACAAGTTCCCATATGAGTACAATTGAGGGTGAATGTGTAGAATTTGGCGACATCAAGTATCCACAAGGGGACAATTTGAGAGGTGTATTCGTAAAATTGGCGACATAAAGTACCCATAGGGAGACGTTTGTAGGCGTATACATAAAATTGGGGTGAAAGCGGGGTTTGTAGTTGTACATTAGACAAGAATAAATGTAAAATGAAAAAGTTTAAGTTTGAAATAAATTATAAAAAGAATAAATGTTAAAAAAAAAAGTTAAAATACAATTTAAAAAGCAAAATGTAAAAAAAAAAAAATTTAAAAAGAAAAATGTAAAAATAAAAAAAAGTTTAAGTGTGAATTAAAAACTAAAAGGTTAAGTAAGAAAAAAAAATAACTAAAAGTGAAAAAAAAAAATTTAAAAGTGAAAAAAAATATATATATTTATATAAAAAATATTTGAAAAAAGTTTAAGTGTGAAATAAATTATAAAACTAATAAATGTAAAATAAAAAGTTTACGTGTGAAATAGATTATAAAAAGTATAAATGTAAAAAAAAAAAAAAAAAAAAGTTTAAGTGAAAAATATAATGTAAAGATAAAAAAGTTAAAAAACAGTAACTGTAAAATAAAAAAAAAGTTTGTATAAAATGAACTTTTAAAAGAAAAATGAAAAAAAAAGTAAAAACAATATATAAAAAAAAAGTTTTAAGTGTAAAAATAAAATTAAAAAAAAAAAAATTAAAAAAAAAAAAGACAAATGTAAAAAAGAAAAACGTAAAAAAAAATTTTAAATTTAAAAAAAAAAATTTACAAACGAAAAATATGAAAAAAAAAAGAAACGTTAAAAGAAAATTGCTAAATGTAAAAAAGAAATGTGTTAAATGTAAAAGATTAACCATCATAAGTTTTTTACCCGAATCGACCCAAAGCCATATGGTGTTACGGAACGTACTAGCCCCATATAGGCACAGATGCCCGTGGTGAGTTCTGTGAATGGTCTACCCACTAATCAAACGACAAGTACCACAATTACATTAAATAATTAGCAACAAAAAAAGCAGGAAATACTACTATAGATATAAAAAATATTAACAAAGTATCGAAAATAGAACCAAAGGTAACTAATAAATCTGTATAGAATGAGTGTCTATAAATGTATAAGAGAAACCAATGTATATATTTCTACTAAAATGTTGACACATATACTAAATTTTTAACAAATTAAGTCAAATATTTGCGAAATAGAGAAAATAATACATACTTTTTAAAATTGTATCAAATAGTCTATGAATGGATAAAAAAAAATATCATGACATGTATTAAAAAAAAATTAAAATAATGGACTTACGTGTAACACATTAAGTTAAGAAATTTATACTTATCAAAGAAAGTAACGTAAGTCATATAAAAAAAAAAAACCTGTAGTTAAGTACAATTGTTAATTGAATATGCTACAAAATATTGTCAAATTACACCATTTTTAGTGATAGGACAAGCAAACTTGTTAAAATGTCATATAATTATCAAAAATATTATACAAAGTACGAATTTAAAAAAAAAAAGTAAATGCAAAAAGAAAAAAAAGTTTAAGTGTAAAATAAAATGTAAAAAAAAATAAATGTAAAAAATAAAAAAAAGTTTAATAAAAAAAAAGTTAAAAAATAATAAAAAAAAAATTTAAGTGTAAAATACAATTTAAAAAAAAATGTAAAAAGAAAAAAGTTTAATAAAAATTACATGTAAAAAGAAAAAAGTAAAAAAAAAAAAAAAAAAAAAAAAAAAGTTAAAAAAGAAAAAAAAAAGTTAAAAAATAAATAAAAAGTTAAAAAAGAAAAAAAGTTAAAAAAGAAAAAAAAAAGTTTAAAAAGAAAAAAAAAAGTTTAAAAAGAAAAAAAAAAGTTTAAAAAGAAAAAAAAAATTAAAAAAGAAAAAAAAATTAAAAAAGAAAAAAAAATTAAAAAAGAAAAAAAAAATTTAAAAAAGAGAAAAAAAATTTAAAAAAAAAAAAGTTAAAAAAGAAAAAAGAAAAAAAAAGTTTAAAAAAAAATAGTTAAAGTGTAAAATACAATTTTAAAAAAAAATGAAAACATAAAAAATTAAAAAAAAAATGTAAGTGTAAAATTACATTTTAAAAGAAAATGTGAAAATAGAAAAAAAAGTAAAAAGAAAATTGCTAAAAGTAAAAAAAAATAAAGGTGTAAAATGTTAAATAAAAAGACCTTAAGTGTAAAAAATAGAAGAAAAAAGTTTAAGTGTAAAATATTACTCATCATAAGCTTTTTACTCGTATCCACCCAAAGTTATATGGCGTTACGGAGCGTACTAGCCCCATATAGGCGCAGATTCCTTGGTGAGTTCTGTGAATGGTCTACCCACTAATCAAACGATAAGTACAATAATTATATTAAAATATTAGCAAAAAAAAAAAGCAGAAAATACTAATATAGATATAAAAAATATTATCAAAGTATAGAAAATAGAACCAAGAATAACTAATAAATCTGTATACAATGGGTGTCTATAAATGTATAAGAGAAACCAATGTTTATATCTCTACTAAAATGTTGACACATATACTAAATGTTTAATAAATTAACTCATATATTTGCGAAATAGAAAAAAATGGTACATACTTTTTAAAATTGTATCAAATAGTCTATGAATGGATAAAAAAAAAATTGTATATATAATTTTTAATTGTATCTATAAATGGATAAAAAAAAATCATGACATGTATTAAAATAATGGACTTACGCGTGACAGTTTAAGTTAAAAAATTTATATTTACCATAAGTTATTATAAAAAAAAAAACTGTAATTAAGTATAATTGTTAATTGAATATGCTACAAAATATTGCCAAGTTATTCCATGGTAGTGATTTAACAACCAAACACTTTGTCTTTAAAGATTACGATAACGCAGTTTTAGAAACTAACATAGGGGCAAATGTGTATAATTATCATAAAATACTTCACATTACTGTTAAAATGTCATATAATTATCAAATATATTATACAAAGTAAGAAAAATATTACTTAATATGTTAAAATATTACCAATAGTACATGCCCAACAGATCAAAATGACCTTCAGCACCCTACGACACATGAAAACTTACGGAGATTAACAGCAATCTTGCCTCAAAAAATAAAACCAATAGTGTGCTGCTAAGGATAAAATGTCAAGTACACACCCAGTGTAGGAGATGTATACAAATAATATTGTTGAATTATTAACAAAGTGATTTCATTAATACTAAAATAAGGTCTTTGTTACAATAATATATATATATATGGAAATTAAGTTCTTATTAGTGAAATTTATGTAATATTTTTAGACTGCTTTGTTCAATTTATAATATGTAGGTAGAATTTTTACATAAAAAACCCCTTTGTGTTTATCAAAAATATTTCACAAATTAAGAAGAAGAATACCTAAGGAAGGTCTTTGCACATGATTATAGTACAAAACCATGTGGATTTACATCAATTTTACCAGGAACAAGGGGGTCAGTATACGGCTATGAGTCAAATAGTCAATTTTAAAACCACATTGAGGCATTTGTGTTATTAATGCCTGAATGTGGTTTTAAAATTGACTATTTGACTCATAGCCGTATACTGACCCCCTTGTTCCTGGTAAAATTGATGTAAATCCACATGGTTTTGTACTATAATCATGTGCAAAGACCTTCCTTAGGTATTCTTCTTCTTAATTTGTGAAATATTTTTGATAAACACAAAGGGGTTTTTTATGTAAAAATTCTACCTACATATTATAAATTGAACAAAGCAGTCTAAAAATATTACATAAATTTCACTAATAAGAACTTAATTTCCATATATATATATATTATTGTAACAAAGACCTTATTTTAGTATTAATGAAATCACTTTGTTAATAATTCAACAATATTATTTGTATACATCTCCTACACTGGGTGTGTACTTGACATTTTATCCTTAGCAGCACACTATTGGTTTTATTTTTTGAGGCAAGATTGCTGTTAATCTCCGTAAGTTTTCATGTGTCGTAGGGTGCTGAAGGTCATTTTGATCTGTTGGGCATGTACTATTGGTAATATTTTAACATATTAAGTAATATTTTTCTTACTTTGTATAATATATTTGATAATTATATGACATTTTAACAGTAATGTGAAGTATTTTATGATAATTATACACATTTGCCCCTATGTTAGTTTCTAAAACTGCGTTATCGTAATCTTTAAAGACAAAGTGTTTGGTTGTTAAATCACTACCATGGAATAACTTGGCAATATTTTGTAGCATATTCAATTAACAATTATACTTAATTACAGTTTTTTTTTTTATAATAACTTATGGTAAATATAAATTTTTTAACTTAAACTGTCACGCGTAAGTCCATTATTTTAATACATGTCATGATTTTTTTTTATCCATTTATAGATACAATTAAAAATTATATATACAATTTTTTTTTTATCCATTCATAGACTATTTGATACAATTTTAAAAAGTATGTACCATTTTTTTCTATTTCGCAAATATATGAGTTAATTTATTAAACATTTAGTATATGTGTCAACATTTTAGTAGAGATATAAACATTGGTTTCTCTTATACATTTATAGACACCCATTGTATACAGATTTATTAGTTATTCTTGGTTCTATTTTCTATACTTTGATAATATTTTTTATATCTATATTAGTATTTTCTGCTTTTTTTTTTTGCTAATATTTTAATATAATTATTGTACTTATCGTTTGATTAGTGGGTAGACCATTCACAGAACTCACCAAGGAATCTGCGCCTATATGGGGCTAGTACGCTCCGTAACGCCATATAACTTTGGGTGGATACGAGTAAAAAGCTTATGATGAGTAATATTTTACACTTAAACTTTTTTCTTCTATTTTTTACACTTAAGGTCTTTTTATTTAACATTTTACACCTTTATTTTTTTTTACTTTTAGCAATTTTCTTTTTACTTTTTTTTCTATTTTCACATTTTCTTTTAAAATGTAATTTTACACTTACATTTTTTTTTTAATTTTTTATGTTTTCATTTTTTTTTAAATTGTATTTTACACTTTAACTATTTTTTTTAAAACTTTTTTTTTCTTTTTTCTTTTTTAATTTTTTTTTTTTAATTTTTTTTTCTCTTTTTTAAATTTTTTTTTTCTTTTTTAATTTTTTTTTCTTTTTTAATTTTTTTTTCTTTTTTAATTTTTTTTTCTTTTTTAATTTTTTTTTTCTTTTTAAACTTTTTTTTTTCTTTTTAAACTTTTTTTTTTCTTTTTAAACTTTTTTTTTTCTTTTTTAACTTTTTTTCTTTTTTAACTTTTTATTTATTTTTTAACTTTTTTTTTTCTTTTTTAACTTTTTTTCTTTTATTTTTTTTTTTTTACTTTTTTCTTTTTACATGTAATTTTTATTAAACTTTTTTCTTTTTACATTTTTTTTTAAATTGTATTTTTCACTTAAATTTTTTTTTTATTATTTTTTAACTTTTTTTTTATTAAACTTTTTTTTATTTTTTACATTTATTTTTTTTTACATTTTATTTTACACTTAAACTTTTTTTTCTTTTTGCATTTACTTTTTTTTTTTAAATTCGTACTTTGTATAATATTTTTGATAATTATATGACATTTTAACAAGTTTGCTTGTCCTATCACTAAAAATGGTGTAATTTGACAATATTTTGTAGCATATTCAATTAACAATTGTACTTAACTACAGGTTTTTTTTTTTATATGACTTACGTTACTTTCTTTGATAAGTATAAATTTCTTAACTTAATGTGTTACACGTAAGTCCATTATTTTAATTTTTTTTTAATACATGTCATGATATTTTTTTTTATCCATTCATAGACTATTTGATACAATTTTAAAAAGTATGTATTATTTTCTCTATTTCGCAAATATTTGACTTAATTTGTTAAAAATTTAGTATATGTGTCAACATTTTAGTAGAAATATATACATTGGTTTCTCTTATACATTTATAGACACTCATTCTATACAGATTTATTAGTTACCTTTGGTTCTATTTTCGATACTTTGTTAATATTTTTTATATCTATAGTAGTATTTCCTGCTTTTTTTGTTGCTAATTATTTAATGTAATTGTGGTACTTGTCGTTTGATTAGTGGGTAGACCATTCACAGAACTCACCACGGGCATCTGTGCCTATATGGGGCTAGTACGTTCCGTAACACCATATGGCTTTGGGTCGATTCGGGTAAAAAACTTATGATGGTTAATCTTTTACATTTAACACATTTCTTTTTTACATTTAGCAATTTTCTTTTAACGTTTCTTTTTTTTTTCATATTTTTCGTTTGTAAATTTTTTTTTTTAAATTTAAAATTTTTTTTTACGTTTTTCTTTTTTACATTTGTCTTTTTTTTTTTTAATTTTTTTTTTTTTAATTTTATTTTTACACTTAAAACTTTTTTTTTATATATTGTTTTTACTTTTTTTTTCATTTTTCTTTTAAAAGTTCATTTTATACAAACTTTTTTTTTATTTTACAGTTACTGTTTTTTAACTTTTTTATCTTTACATTATATTTTTCACTTAAACTTTTTTTTTTTTTTTTTTTTACATTTATACTTTTTATAATCTATTTCACACGTAAACTTTTTATTTTACATTTATTAGTTTTATAATTTATTTCACACTTAAACTTTTTTCAAATATTTTTTATATAAATATATATATTTTTTTTCACTTTTAAATTTTTTTTTTTCACTTTTAGTTATTTTTTTTTCTTACTTAACCTTTTAGTTTTTAATTCACACTTAAACTTTTTTTTATTTTTACATTTTTCTTTTTAAACTTTTTTTTTTTTTACATTTTGCTTTTTAAATTGTATTTTAACTTTTTTTTTTAACATTTATTCTTTTTATAATTTATTTCAAACTTAAACTTTTTCATTTTACATTTATTCTTGTCTAATGTACAACTACAAACCCCGCTTTCACCCCAATTTTATGTATACGCCTACAAACGTCTCCCTATGGGTACTTTATGTCGCCAATTTTACGAATACACCTCTCAAATTGTCCCCTTGTGGATACTTGATGTCGCCAAATTCTACACATTCACCCTCAATTGTACTCATATGGGAACTTGTTGCCTCTTAGTCTTTGAAAATTTAATCAGCCAGCCCTAATAATTCCCCTTGTATGGTGCTACTTCATTTCTACCATCCACCTATGCGTTTTGTTATAGTGTAATTTTATGACATAAGAAAAAATGTGTACTTGTACCAAGCGTATAAATAAACCCCTTTGTATAGCTGCACTGTATCGTTCAATCAAACAACCAATTATAAAACACCCCTAAAACAGCAACATCTAAGACAAATTCCCTTATTCAACACGTATTAGAACAAGTAATAGATCCATTATCTTACATACCAACCCCAAATCTGCTCTTATCAAGCCCAGCACAACAAACAGTGCGATAGAGTAACTTTTACATCATATTCCTAAACAGTAAGCAATTCTAATGCATCCAATTGTGATCAAGGTGAGATCCCTCCTTCTAGTCATAACGATATGATATTTTCCCTCTTAAAATAATAATTTTACGTATGATGTGAAAAACATTTAAAGAACACATTACTTTTATAAAAAGTTTAATTAACCGTAATACAAGGTTTTGGTTCCCAAGGTTCTTTTTTAAAGTATCAGCTTTCATATTAATTACTTTTTTTTTCATCCACTGAGACTGATTTCCGTTATATAAATTGTAATTTAAACGTATATTGTTATAAACATTATTTTCATAGAACCCCAGACTGTCATTTTTTATACCCTTAGTACACATGTCAAAAGGTAAAAAAAAGCTTTACTTATTAATCTGGTCTACCTTCCTGTACACGATGGTATGTTATTTACCCCCATAGGATGATTCCTCATAGAGTTATATTGCGAAATTATATGCTGGAGTTGGTCACATAAAATATATTTTTCTAAAACCATTCTTGCAAAATTCTTTTCTTTTGTACTAACCATAGTTAAAATATATACACTACTGTCATTCCCTTTAACATAAGTTCATTGTGCAGCTCTAGTGGGACGTAATTGCTCTCACTGAGTTAATTTTTTTTGGCACAGATGTATACGTAAATAAAATATATGTAAAATATAAATGAGTAATAAAATATAAATAAATATTAAAATATGTATGAAATATATGAATAATAAAATATATATAAATATTAAAATATATATAAAATATAAATGAATAATAAAATATAGAAGTTAAAATATAAATGAATAATAAAATATAGAAGTTAAAATATAATTAAATATTAAAAATAAATGTAAAAATATAAATAATAAAATACAAATAAATATCAAAATATAAATAAATATTAAAATATAATAAATATTAAAATAAGAATATTAGTTTAATTCTATCATATTTTATTTACTTTCACAGTTTTTTCACATTACTTTCACAGCTCACAGTTTTTTCAACAACCAACCATTCCTAACATTATACCTATGATGTCACAACCCACAGCTTATAATTAAAAATGTGTAGATGCTGTGCGTCGCAAATTTCCACCAATACCCAAATAAAAACGCAAAATAACAAAAAAGCAACTTTCATGTCACATGACACTCCATAGACATCACTTACTGACACCTGATTGGTTCTTCATGATGTCATTCTTAAACAAGCATATGATTGGTCCGTTCCCCTACATGCAGCGTTGTCTTGCGGTTACAAGCAGAACTAGTAAAACCTTCCCCCACCTGCGTGTGACGTCACTTACTGACACCTGATTGGTTGTTCATGAGGTCATCCTCACACAAGAACCTGATTGGTCCGTTCCCGTACATACACGTTGAGACACGGTGGGACATGCCCATCGGCAGCGCTGCGATGAGTCATCGACACCTGTTCCCATGTCCCCTGCATGTGACGTCACTTACTGACACCTGATTGGTTGAGGTCATCTCCATTAGGCCACGCCCCCTCGGCTTGACAGACGAGATCCGCCCTGATCCGCACCTCAAGTGCATCACAGCAGCCCCACCTCCCCGTCCGCCTCATTATTCCTCGTATTCCTCATTATTCCTCAGAAATCCTCACAGATCCTTAATTATTCCTCACAGATCCTCAATTATTCTTCATTATTCCTCAGAAATCCTCAATTATTCCTCATTATTCCTCACAGATCCTCCCTGATTCTCACAGCACCACCAAACTCCACAGAGCACCGCCAAAATCCACAGAGCACCGCCAAAAATCCACAGAGCACCGCCAAAAATCCACAGAAATCCACGGCTCCGTAGCGGCCTTTTTACACTACTCACATAATACAAAAACACAGTGACTATAAAATAATACCCTTCGGATGTTTGTGATTGTTTTAAAGTTTTATCTTTAGAACGCAATTATTTTGCATTGCATCCAGAAATTTAATGGTTCTCTATAAAAAAATTGGCATTGTGTGGTCTTGAACGCTCCGCATAAATCATTAACCGAAGCAGAAACTAGAAATCTGAAAATTGACCTTTCGCAGAATATTCTGTTCCTATAAAAAATTAGACAGCTGTTTTGAACTTTTGTCGGAAAAAAAGAATGTAATTTTTTTATTACTATTCAGATACCCCCCCTACTTACCTATCATCTAGAAGTTCCACTTAAAAGACCATTATATAAGTAGCGCAAGAACTTCAACTTGTACACTTATCAGCAAAAAGGACGAGAAAAAGAAAATTACTCCCCTATAAACGGCATAAAGAGAACACCGTCTTACCATTGGCTAATCCAACTTTAATATGCAATTCAAATGTAGTCTGGGCGAAGAAGGAATAAAACAGCAGAAAAGGATACGAATGAAAAAAAAACCAGAGAAAAAGATGAAAGGACTGTCGCTGTGAAATTCCAGACATGGGTCGAGACATGAAGAAGAGTCTTTCGAAGAGCAGGTAGGGATTGCGTGCGTCTCCAACACGAGAGACAGTTGCTCGTGTATCCATTGTACGGAAGAGTATGCAATTAAATACTTGAAAAGGATTCCCTTTGTTGTGTTCTGACAGGGGAACCTCTCACACTACTCTCCAAGCGGATATTTTTGACTGTAATAATTGATTATTTAATGGGGAGAAGAGAGACCGGTTCGCTGAAAGTATGTCTCTTTTATCGAAGCCTTCGCCTCATCTTTACATGGTCACCCTCATATTTCAGGCTTTTGTGTAAAAGTGACAGAACATGACATCCGCAGCGATAAATATGTTAGATTACGATGCAAGTCGAAAGATTATCTCCCGCACAAAAGGTGAAAAGTCCGCATTAAAAACAATTGACCAATCAATCTTTGATACGTCGGTTTAAAGACGTTTTCATTTCACTTTTGAGAATCGTATCCCACTCGTAATGTTTGTTTGCTTCGAATTATGTATGTTTTGAATGAAAATGAATTATTTTTCCTACTGAAACTATTATTATTATTTTGAGAAAATCATACTTGAAAACAACAGGGAATAGTCATTGATGCTTAATTCCTGTAATCACATGAAGGGATTTTACAATTAAGTACAAATGAGTTGAGATATATTTTACGCTTATCAATTTTAAATTATAATGATTATTATATAATAACTACTAATGTGTGTGTATTGTATAATAACTACTTTATGAATATTTAATGATATTATGACATTAGCATTGTTAAAATCTCTCAAATATTAAGATCTTGTTTTCCTTAATGCTACTAACTCAACAAATAAATTTGTATGTTATTAATCCTTTGGACTCGAGTAGTGAATCTCAGTCACCAAACTAACGACCTGTTCTTCTGTTACCTGTTTTTCTAATTGAACGAGAACTGCATGTTCTTGAACACAAAAACTCTTTTGTTTCGTTAGATTGTTCTAAATAACTAAATTTATAGCTAAATATAGCTAAATTTAAAAGTATGATATTAACCCTTCGCACTCGTGTCTCGCCTTCAAGTCACCAAAATAACGACGTGTTATTTTTTTCCCTGTGTTCTTCAAAATGAAAAAGAACAACTTATTCCTGAGTTTCAAAAGCTATCCTCTCACAGACTTTAATAGACATTATTTTTGTTATCTAGAAGCACTAAACATTTGACAAATGCCATAAACTACGAGGTATCTTTTTGGTACACTGTGATTATATACACGACACAATAGGAAACTAATAGATAATGATCAAAAACAAAATGGATATATTTTAATTAAAAATGCATAGAAAAATCATATCTGAAACTGTGCAAAAGCTACATGAAGCATAACGATAAAAATATAGTGTAAAGCACAAAAAAAAAATTGAAATATTAAACTACAATTGATTTAAAATTGAAATGTATCCGATGTAATGAGTGAATTGTTCATATTTAGGGAAGCATTTATCCTTCCTAATAAATCATCCCCTTTCATTTCACCTCGGCATTCGACCATCTGACTCCATTTTTTCTTATTAACAATTTTGATATAATTTTTTTTTTAAATATGACATTCCAATCGGACGTAAATTTTTTAACTAGAATATCTTTTGTAAAAACATCAATAAATACCGTGATAGTATGAATGTCATTGTTCGCATTCTGTTTATTCCCACTACGTACATAAATCAGGTGTACATATTTTAACTGGAGTTGTAAATATTGTTTATAATGAGGATTTACTTAACATACTTCGCAAAGGCACCAAATTTCGTCCTATCCCAAAAACTTACATAAAGAAACTACTTGATTCCTTCCTTCAAGACTTGGATCTATTTTTGATAAAATGTTCATGAATTTCAAATACACTGTTAAAAATAGGTATTTGAAAATAAGTAAAATGTAGCCAATTTTGAATACATTCGATTCCTATCATAGCTCCGATTACATTAGCTTTGAAATAATTCTAAAAAGACATGTACTCATTTTGAGTACCAGCATGGAAACAATTTTGAACATATTTAGTTTCATTTTCGAATTGATATATGGGCACTATGTATTCATATTTGAGAACATGCAGGGATCAATTTTAAGCACATTTATAGTTTCAAATTCGAAATTGTATATGCGCTGTATGTACTCATTTTTGAGTACATGCAGGAATCGTTCCCAAAAAAATTCGGTTTCGAACGTGTTTACTCAATTTTCAACATGTACATCCAAATTTAAAAAATGGCATTCTTCCAATACAAATTTATAATTTAATATTCAAAATGCATTCATTTCTGTGCTTTAAATAATAAAAAATATAATATAAAAAATATTCTTTGAGGCAATGTATATTTATTTCTTACTATCACCCAATTTAAGAAATTTTATATTTATTCTTTTCATGTTACTATCATAAAATTTCAACTCGCTTTCTGAATTGGAATGATCATTTCTGTAATGAGATATTTCAAATTAGGGTGATGGTAAGAAATGGATACATACTGTATCAAGGAAATAAACATGTATATTTTTAATTATTGAAAACAGAAATGAATGAACTTTATACAAAAAAATTATACATTTATAAGAGAAGAATATAATTTTTAAGTTAAGACAACGTTCCTAGTAAAGTAAATTGTCTTAGTAATAAATATTACAAATAAACTGTTCATTTGAAAGAGAGAGGTTAATGCATAATGAATTAGGAAAATAACATTTAAGCATTGAAATTGAGCATTCTTTCTGTAAAAGTTAATTTCAAGTTATTCTATAGACAAAAAAATATATTTATTGGATATATATATAATAGTTTTTAGAATTACTTTAAATTATTTATATTACTTTAATTAATATTACTTTAATTTATTTATATTAAAACAAGTTATTTAAAAGAAAACAAATTATTTAAAAGAAAACAAATATAGAAACGCTAATAATAAATTTTATTCATAATAGATAAATATTACAATAGCACGTCGATGTTTAAACTAGGGATTAATAAACATTTTAACAATTTAGATAAATTACCTAACAAAAGTAATTTCAGTTCTTTCAAAAACATGTTAGAATATAAAATATAAATTTTAATTATGTGTTGCAAAATATTCATATATCTTATGACCACACTTTAAAAACACAAAAATAACTAAAAAAAATTGTTAATGTACCACTAATAGTGGTGGCACCAGCAGAGAGATTCAATGGAAATTGACTTAGTTATCATTAAGATGCTTACCTTTTAATGGACGTTTCACATTTACTATCTTCGACCTGTCGGATATCAGTTTAATAAATTGCTTAGTACTTAAAATATTATTAGTATCGTCACATTTAATAAGCTTGCATTTTTAGAGCAACACAAACATTTTGTTTTTCAATTGAATTTGCATAAAACTTTTTGTTTGAAAGTTTGGAGCCATCTTTACAGTTAAACCATTTTTATAAATGTCCTTTAAACATTGAATATTCGCAGACAAATGTTACCGTCACAAGGGCCGTAGAAAAATAAAGAATTTTGTTTCAGCCAATTACTTCTGACTGTTTTGATTATATGTACTGTATGAAACAGACATAATTTTTTTTTAATTTAGATTGATTACCAGTATTACCTATAAAAGGCATAATTCACCCCCCCCCCCCTCACCACACCCCAACACACATTACATACATTTTTCGTAAAGGTTAGGTATGTGGTAATGTCATAACTTTAATATTTTTAATTAAAATATAGGCAGAAGGATTACTAAAATATATTTTAGAACACAATACAACCAAATCTGATGAATGCCAGTTATTTGTACGCAAAAATTTAATGTGTTTCTTAAAGACATTAATTGCTAATTTAACTTAAGATTTTAATTAAAGATACACAGATTTTAAGATTCAAATTAAAATAATTTTCCAAAAAATTGAACATACTGACATTTTTTCTGATTAAGAGAACTATTATTTTGAAAACATTTAAAAATTATTCAACGGAGTCGCACCACTATGCATAATTTCTTCATCTCTTTGTTTAATCACGTCGTGAAACTCACTTGTCATTGATTCGACACCACATCAAATCAACCAACTAACTAACCCACACGATAACACTTCACGGCATCAACCACTACCTATGTGTTAACACTTTGCGGGCATCTCAATCATGTGTTCCTCCTTCCGACTCACTCAGAGAGGGGTACTGCGGTAGTCACTTCATATACTCGATACTCCCACTTGTACACGAGTGATCACTTTAGCCCTATTGATAGAGTGTGATTTAATATTGCTCATCTCAGCTTCTGTTCAAGCCATCTTAACAAAGCGACCTAACAAACTTAAAATAGTTGTTCAGAAGGTGGTTTTCCACATTATTTGATGACGGTTGCTAAAATGGTAACTGAGTTATTGCAACTCAATTATCTTACTTCCCATTCTTTTTGAGACACCTATTTATTTTTTCTCTGTTTATAACTTCATCAAACCTCCCTGGTACTTTAACGGATTCTGGACTGCAGTGTCTGAGGATCTGTGTTCGATTCCCGTTAAGTCTTGGTTGTAATTGTCGATATTTATTGAAAGGGATTTATGAACTCAGCCGATGTATATTAGTATCTGCTCTTATTATTAATTTTTACTGATGTTACTCAAATTTGAATACGAAATATTTAGAATTTGGTTCTGTTAGTAAACTTATGTGCTCCTCTAATAAAACTATTCTATGTAAATCCTCCATGACAAGAGTTTTATTTTTACATCCGTCAAAATATAAACCAGCTTGTTTACATTCCATATCAATTGGAATATTAGATTCTTTTTGCCTGGCTCGTCTAATGTCTTCTGTCCACAACCTTCGATGGGTTCCTTTTCGAAACCAAGCCAATATCTTGAAGAGTAGCTGATACAATAGCTGTTCCAGCTCTGTCAGAAACCTCTATCTTATTTTGGCAACAGTAGAAAGTTCCCGTCTACCACTCTTCCTTTTGTCACTCAAAGAAACTCAAAGACGCTCGTGGAAGGAATTGACACATCGTTTGGAGCTTCAAGAATTTCCTTTTTTGATTTAGTCTATCAATCTTACAGCTGATTTCATACCGATTTTAACAATAGCTATATTTCGATTAGTACTTTGAGCTAACAAAAAATGCCTTTGTTTTATTGATATTTTTCACAGCTACAAGTATCAAAACATGTTATTATATAATTATATAAACATGTTATTATTATATCATTACATGTTATTATATAAAAAAAAACATGCCTTTTCTTTGAATAAGTTGATCTTTTCACGATCACTTTCTACATTTCTCCTTGCTGCATAAAGTTTTAAAATATATCTATACTTATTAGGATAGTCTTATTTACTATATGACAATGATTGATAATAACATAGGAATAAAGAAGCACATTTCCAATGTTTTATTACCTTCTCATCAACTTCTTCACGTGCGTTAGTAACAAGATTCTTATAATGTTTCTGTTGGCTGGGGCTTTTTAACAAATAACAAAGGACCACATCTTCGCAAGTGGGTTAAACATTCCGAGGTAAATCACTTCTATATCCAGATATTAGACACCAAAAGTCGCTATTCCTTAACAACGCCATAGCTTAATAGCTTTTGATGCACACTTTGCCCAATTGTTGTTTTGATTAAATTAAAAGTTATTTTAAAATAGTAATTAATCCGAGTTAATCATGATTTACAGTAGGTGGTTAGGTGATCCTATTTGCAAGCATTACCTCCAGCTGCGATGGAATAAAAACCAATAATTTCATTGATATTGAAACTCTAGTATTTTTTTTGAAATTGCATTTTTATGATTATAATAAAACTATTAACTTTATAATTGATTTTAATAAAAATTCGACATTTAAAGAAATAAAATCTAGACAAAATATTTTGACATATTTAAAAAGTTCGATGGCGTTGAACTAAATATTAATATTTTTAAAACTATTTTATATTCAGTATGTTTGAAGAAGCAACTGAGCAATTTTGATTTGATGAAATTCCCTCACATATTTAAAAAGTTCGATGGCGATATTTTTAAAACTATTTTATATTCAGTATGTTTGTTTAATGAAGCAACCGAGCAATTTTGATTTGACAAAAAAAATTCATATGGGCGACCACTCTGCCCTAATAATCAAATCACTACCATAAGGTTTTAATGGGTATTGTTGAATGTTCATTAAACAAATAAAATTTTTGGTTATAAAATTAATAACCATAGGTTACTTTTTATTTGTTTAATACGATTTTGAATAATCATATACTAATATTGAACTGTATACACTATTTCAATGCATGAATTAGATCATTTATCTGACTAATACAATGTATTTAATCTGTTGATTTAAACTCTTTACCTACGATATAATTAAACTCGCATTTAACTCTTTTAAAATAGGAGAAAACAATATTATTTTACTTATACATTTATTGATCCCTCTCTTATTTAAACAAATGTGCAAATTTTTGTAAGAATGTAAAATTCAAAATTTTTGAATTTTAATTGTAGTTCTTCGAAATAAAAATTGTATCAATCAATTAAAAAATATCCCGTTCTTATGTACATTAAAAATTAAAATCATATGATTATCGAATATATTAAAATAGTTAAATGTTTCACTTTGCTTTAAACACTTTAAAATTATTCATTTTATTTCAGTCCAAGCTAGCAATACTAAAAGCATGTAAAGATAGGAATTTGTCTTATATATATTTTATTACTACATTAATTAGTTGATAAGGTTGAAATTCAAATACTAAATACCGGTACTTTTCTTAAAATATTAAAACCCTTCTTTCAACTACAACAAAATTAAAAGAAAAACACCCCAACAAAAAGCAAGCGAAACCTCAATTATTAAACCTCACCAGAGCGGTGAATTTCGCTTCTCTTAAAATTCTACCAGCAGAAATCTTATAAACACTTTTAGCAAACACTCTTCCAATATTGACACTACCAGCTGTTTTCAAAATCCCATTTCTTATTCTTAGTCGAACGCTGACTGTGAGCGATGAAGTGTATGTTGAGGTACGACATTTATTACTCCAAAAATGGCCGCCACAGCTTTTGCAAGTTTGGAGCAGGGCTGCCAAATACAAAATTTTGATACCGCCAAATTAGGTGAAAGAGATCGCCAAATTTCTAAAAAGCAACAAATTACATCATACTGTTTAAATCTAATAAAAGTATTAAAATTTAAATAAAAAAATGTGGTTTCAATCAAACGCAAAAAAACAACTCATTACAGAACTAAAACGCTATACAATTTACTTAAATTTAAGAAGAGTATATATAATTGCTACATATTGTTTATTTCTTACTAAAACTACGTGTAGTTTGAGAAAAATAATTAGGTTTTAATTAATTAAAATCAACAAAATCGTCAGAATTATTGTGGTTTAAAAATTACAAATTTGTCCAAAATAATGTTTTAAAATAGCCAAATGCAGATTTGGTGCCAAAGCTGGTAAATACTGCGTGAGAGACCGACCTCTTCTGCGGAAAGTAGGGGACTCCCCCTCCGCTACCCCCCTTGGGTATGTGGGCGGGGAAGTAGAGGGGAATCCCCCTCGCAGCCTGTAACGCTGGCGAATGGCGTGTTTGGAAAACCAAGCTTGCCAGTTGAAACCGGGTTCCTGTGGTACGAATCTAACATACCAATTCGTCTTCCTTCGTAATAGCTAGAAAAAGAAAATTTTCTGGGCATGTAATAGTCCCCAGAGACATGCATTACAAGAGGACGGTTTCTTGTATGTTGGATCGAAACGGCTTCAGTCATAACACAATTTTCGCTTGGTTCCTTTTTCCCCCTACTTCTTTTTCCCTTCTCTTACTTTTCCTTCTTACATGTTTCATGGTCACAACGCGAGGTACACATATTTTATGAATTTCTCGTGAAATATTCCTACGGTCTTTAGTACAATCCACGGTTTATAGAATATTTCTTTTTAATAAAAAATTAGTTTTGTTATTTTTATGTATGTGTAGTACTTTTAAATTTGGATGTGATAATTCACATCTAAGGAGAGTGCAGACTATATAATAATAGAAAGACATTTTTGACGTCATTTCATATCCGTCTGATTCGGGGAGTTTTCGAAACGTTCTCATTGGCTGTTTGTCTCAATGGAAGAGTGTGTGTATTTCAGTAAGGTTTTTTTCGAAATTAATAAAGTAGCTATCGTTCCAATTTTTTTATGCAAAAACAAAAAAAGGTTGAAATTTATTATTTAACAAAACCACGCAGACAAATATATATTGGTACATTTCCGTTATGGACATAAAACTTTATTTCTAAAAAAGTTCGAGTGTGGGTTATTCAAACACTTTTAAACAGGATTTTTTTTTTCTTTTACGGAAAGAAAAAATACGGACCAATTTTTTATTAAATTGTGCGTATTAAATAGAATTATTTCGAACAAATGAATGTACTTATACATTTTAGACTACATAATACTCAAATAATCAAGACACTTTTAAAAATATATCTCAAATCAAGAAACTTTATCTTTTAAAAATATAAAGCATACTTTATAAAAATATCTGTACACCGTAAAATAATTCCTATTACAACTGAAATATAATTGCTCCATGTGCTGTATTTTTACAATTTGCTGTAAAAAAAATTGTGCTGTACTTTTTAATCACACGTGCTGTATTTTTACAGTTTGCTGTAAAATAATTTTACTGAACTATTTAATCACACGTGCTGTATTTTTATAGTTTGCAGTAAACTACTTTTGTGTATATTTTCATTATGCGTGCTGTATTTTTACAGTTTGTATAAAACAATTTTTCTGTAATGTTCCCTTGCTTATGTTTTTACAGTAGCTGCAAAATTATATCTTTCATTTATCTTTACCTGTTGCTGTATTTTTTTTAATTACAAAGCATTTTCTTTTTATAGCACACTAAAAAATACAGCAACAGGCGAAAAAAAAATTAAACGTTTTTGCAGTTACTGTAAAAAATAGCGGGGTCTTTACTTTATGTCAATAAAATAAAAATGTATGTGAATATAATACTTTATGTGAATATAATAACACAACATCGCAATTCTGATAATATTCAAAGAACAGACAAACAATAATGGCTCGTTTATGAAAATATTTAAAAAAAAAATTCATTTAAAGAGAGAAAATTATAAATTTAATATGAGAATAGTCGTTATGTATAATTTTGAATGTAAAAACACTAGCAAATCATTTTAGATAAATATTTGACATCTAACACTCATACAAACCTCTTCAAATGTTTTTTGATTCCTCAAAAATTTTTGATTAATCATATCGGAACAATATTCTCCTGACATTTGCATTTAAAATCATGAATTATTCATAATTTTCACAAAGCCTGTTTGTCAATTGACTGATGAGAATCAAAGAAAAGTCCGGGACGACGAAAAAATGCATCGTCAACTGGAAAAATTTGTAAAAGTAACAAAATACCGTAAGAAACCATAAAGATACTGTTGAAGTGTAACGCTTGTCACTGGCATTAGACACACCCACAGAGTACGGAAGGGTACGTCAGTATGACGTTAAAATGTCCTGCCCCACCCTCCGTCAGAAAATGCTGGAGACGGCACGTCATACAATTACCATATAGCCTCCATTCTGCTTGACTAACATCAATGTTATGTAAAGTTAAAAAGATATATTTATAAATTTTCATTTTCTTTATTCAGCATTACCATTGTTGAAAGTTTTTTGTAAAAATCCTTTCAAATTGTAATTTATGATTATTGCAACACATTCAATTTCTTTAAATTCAATTATATGTCTTTCTTTTTTCTCTCAGAATTGCACTGTTAAAAATGATTACTTAAATTTGACGAAAGCTTCATTAAATATACACCGATAAATTATTTAATATACACATATGGATATATTACATAATTTGAGGGTAAAATGGGGCCTAGTGCCATCACTTTTCATTTACATAATATGTTGAGCCCGAATTGAAGTGGTGAATGAAAGGAAGCTCCATTCTCTATGCGGTGGAATGGCCAAAGGAAATGAATGGCCTTTACTCAACACGCTAAGGGATGAGACTTGAACGAGAGTTGTCCTTGGAGCGCTTACATGTTATTAACCCCCATTTGTATACTTAAACTATCACATGTTTAACTAACTATCAAGTAGATTTTGCTTTTGGAATGTGCAGCAATGAAAATGGTCCCCATTTACTGAATAGTTTTAAAGATGTCAAAAGTATGGTAAAAAATTGCCAAGCATTCATTGCGTTTCCATTTATCGATAAACTGCGAGGTGGATATAAACTTTTCAAAATGGTTAATCATAATTGACAAGAGTTTCTGACATGCTCCTGAAATAACTCTCCGATTAAAGTTGTTGCCGAAAAGAAAAAAGTTTTTTTAATCTAAATTCGTCTATAACAGAATGCATAGTAAAAAAAATAATAGGATATTTCGGTGTTTTTTAAACTTTGTGTTAATATTTACAAATAATTTAATTTGAACATGTTTCAAGAAACATTTTTCAAATTTGTATAATCATTTTTAACGATTTTAAAAGAAAATTTTGATTGAAAAATATAAAGAATAATAATATTTTTATAAGATTTTTTTTTTGCTAAATATAAAACTAAATTATCTTTTTTAAAAAATGCAGTAGAAATTTATTCTTTAATACAGATCAAATAATTCAAAAATTGTAGTAAAATAAAATGTTATGTCTAAAAGTAGATAAGATACTTGTATCCAGTCCGACTATGTTATGGACACGGAATTTTTTTTTTTTGGGGGGGGGGGGGGGGGGGGGGTTGGGGGGGGGGGGTCAAAGGGTGCCTAAAATATACACAAATATATGATTGAATGATATATACAAGATTAAAATTGCATACCGTTTCTCTACTGCACATTTGAAATATTTTTTAGAAAAATAAAAATCTGATTTATATAATTAAAAGAGGCAAATTAAAAAAAGGATGTAATTTATTTCAAAATATTGTTTGTAAAGTATGCTTTTAAATATGGTCTGTAATGTCATTCGAAAATAAAAATTTAATATGCTACAATATACGCACTTGCATGTTTTTCAAGAGAAAAGTTTTTGCAGAAGGTATTTACCATAACTTCATTGCAATTCTCTTTTCAAATCCCCATGTAAGATCATAAACTTAAATTCTCATAAAACTCGAATTTAAAAAAGATTGAGATCCTAATAAGCAAGGAGAGTGGTGACTCTATAGTAATAGCAAAATAATCAGATGTAAAGTAAGTCTCGAATACTCAGATATACTACTCATATTGTTGAACCGCCGAAAACATTGTTTAAATGAGTTTCCACAAGTAACTCTTATTGGTTGACAAGTAATACGCCCAGCGGAGATGCATGCCACTTATGTTATCTCTAAGGGGTGTGATTGGCGGAAGTGAATTTGAATGCATTTCATATTTCCGTTGATGTTGGAAACAATATAATACTACAAAATATGTAGTATTAGATATGGTTAGGGTTTGAATTTTATTTTCTGTGTTATAGAGTTTGCTGGAAAGCTGAAATGAAAAGAATTGGGTGGTGTCTGGAAAACAAACTAATTTTGCACGAGTTCACGAAAGACGTTTATACCTATATTTTTTCCCATATATTTGGAACCATTGATTATTTGAATCCTGTTTAACGAACAAACTTGTATAAAGAAAACTTTAATACAGTGTGTCATTATAGTTAAATTCAGTATTAAAAATCGCGTTAAGCTTTAAATTTATATTCTGTTAAAAACTATCTGTGTAATACCTAATTAGATGTAACGTATAATTATGCTTGTGTATACAATCCAGTTAACATTTAAATTCTAATAGTCAGTTAAAATTCATACTCAAAATGAATTTTTGCTTTTTGGATAAAAAAATAAAAATTATTGTAAATAATAAGAATATTCACAAATTTAACAATTCACAATTTTTTATTAAGGTTTATATGTTTTTCTAAGCAAATAATTTAACATGATTAATTAAGGTATCTTTTTAACAACACAAATTCCTTCAACAATATGAGTAATATTATTGATTTACTCGTTTTTATTTTACTTATTTTTTTTTTGTTCAATTGTGACACTAATCGAGTGTATCCAAGAAAATACAGTATTTTGATTTTCAGTATAGAACTATAGAGAAAGCTTACCTATTGGTTTTTGTGTCAAATTTTTTTTAAAAAACAAAACAATAATTGTAAAATTTAATAAAATAGTTCGATATTTCCCATATTAAATGGGCTGCGGCCCACTACACAATAAAAACTATTCTATTCTATGTTTCCCATATTAAAACAAGAAAAATTCAGTTCAACCAGACTGGTAAATGTGCATTTTATTTATTCAGAACAAACTGCAGATCATTGCCTACAGTGATTAATTTGGAACTTGGGAAACAAAACAATGAAACAAATATGAATCAATAAAACGACACTTCTAAAATAAATGACCTAAAATGCCTCATCCACAACCTGTTTATTTTGAAAGCATTCCATCAATGAACAGTCTTCAATATCGTGACAATTGAAATTCATTTTTATTTGTAGGACTATTTGGAAACTCTTTCACAGGATGGGTATGGTTGCACCTCGAAGTAAATTATTTACTGGCTTTGTAAGATCACAGTCTGCACATCGAAATATACAAAATACATGACACGTGTCAAATATAACAATGTTTAGAGTAGCGTTATTGGGGAGCTTGAATTGTGTGTCCTTTTTAGAAAACACCTTTGCACATTTATACACTGGACATGAATTAGATAAATGCAAACTATCTTTTCACGTTCAAAAATTAAAAATATGTATTTTGTCTTTCACAAATGACCTATACCTTAATTTAATTTTCAAAACATTTTTAAATTTTAAACAACATTGTTGGATGCATTCTTTTTCCCGCACTACATTTTTTGTTTCATTTTTCTTGGAATGGTATTTTTTTGTGGAATAAAATAATAATAAAACGGGAACAACAAATTGAATTCCACAAAAAAGTCAACAACAACATAATTCTTTAACAACTTAATATTTAAAACGCACATAAATTACAGGTAAATTGCCGTAAATGAACAGTGAGCAGTATCAATGGACTTATATGAAAACATTTCAATTGACAAACATAAATATATTTCTACTTGGGGTTAAACACACAGTTAACAATTAGGAATACTTATTCTGTTCATTATTTGAGACAAAGTTTGGGTAGACTTCCATATACATATTTTCAAAATGAAAACAACAGCTTAAACGATGAGCATGAATTGTAGCCTAATTGAGTCAAACACAGAAATAATTCTATATTTCGAAACTTCTATATGAAAACATTGCCTCCCTTATGTCACAATTCGTTTAATGGCAGGAGACTGACCTGACGCTAGAGTGCATAACATTTCCCATAATGGTGAGAAAGACTGAAAACACTTCTTTGCATGTCAAAGGAGACACTTTTCGAATCCTTGCCAAAAACTGTCAGGATAAGATTTGCAATTGAATAGAATTGACATCGCAAATTAGAAAAGGCATTTCTACTTTTAGCTTTCCTCACATTCTTTTTTTACAAATTAAGATTATTTATTCAACGAAGTTTTCTTACTGTAGTTTCACTTTAACTCGAAAATACTTCTTTACGGGAAATATAAATAATTAAAAGCAATTCTGAAATATATTATTGAAACATTAAAATAAGTTAAAGAAAAACATGTTGCACTTCAGATTTAATTATTGCTGCTGTATTTGTTATTACCTGGGTAATTTTCATCTCTTACAATAGCCACTTTAATTAATAGCGTATCGCTGATAGATAAGTGTTTTAAATCTACTGCTAATCAATCAACTAGTATTTAACGCAACAGAACTGTTGCATTTGTTTACTGGGTAAAAAATGACTCGCATGTGGTAAAGTAATTTTGGTTTACGTATATTTTTCATGTTGGTTGTCAAAGAGAGTTAAACCGAAGCGATAACATCCAATGCGAACACGATCAGATAACTTCAGCATTTGATGGATGAAATTTTCTCACTGCTGTCACAGATGACAAACTCGAGTTTTGGGCATGTTTGGAATTCTTAAGCGAAATCTCTGTATATTTTCTCATGAAAATTTTATTTAATGTGATTACTACACTAGTCTTACATGCATAGACGCCTTTGATACTTTTACGAAGACCGAAATTTCAGATGTTTTTAAGTTCAAGTTTTTTAATATGTCAAGATAGGTATGGTTTAATTAGTACATCATATCTATGGCAAACTAGGCCATAGATATGATGCCATTTACCCATACCCATAACCATTTACAAATTTTTCTAACCAATCCATTGTCTCCCAATTTGAGTACCCATCCATTAACATTCAAATTGGATGACATCCCATTTGAATGGTATGGTATAAGCCAGTTGGCCAGGTGGGAATAATGACCTATCACTAGCTGGAAAAGAACATTGACTTATCAAAGGTTTAAAATTATTTATTTTGTTTTTAAAATGTCGTAAGATTAATTATTGTTGACAAACGTCGTAACATTAATTATTGTTTAAAAACACCAATAAAATAAAATTAAGGGTCCATATACTAAAATATAATTTAATTTATTTGAGTTCATGCTCTATTATGCTCTTTACACCGTATTACCAAAAGGAAAATAAACTTTTGAACGCCAGACCATAGTAAAATTTATAATTCGTTGATAAAATATTCGCTATTAAGCGAAATGTCTATGGATTTCGGCGATTGGTTTTTGCTACTCTTTAAAATGAATTATTGTATAATATGTTATTGGCATATCATAACATTTAAGCTGATATCTTTCTCAAAAATTTGGTTGGGATATTTTTAAGAACAGCTTTTATCAAATTATTACAAATACTGTTACACCAATAGAAAAACAGAATAGCGCGTTTCCACGGGTTAAACGTAAGGGAAAATAAACTTTATTAGAATGTTTGTTTATTGTACAAACATCGAAAGTGTTCGAGCAACTGTCTGGCATGGGTACAAGCAAATAGTAAAATCAGCTCGCAAAGAATGAAATTTCCTACAATCGTTCTTGTCTTAATCAGGAGGTCGGGGTATAAATCTGGCCGACTTCCCCCCGTGCCATTGCAAAAGCGAGACATTAGCGGCTTCGAGGCAGGGACGCCGCCGCGACGCCGCGTCTTCAAGAGAGAGAACGGATGGTTTGAACTGGATGTTGGCAAGCTTCCAGCGAACCTCCATCATCCAGTTAAGGTTCATGTCAGACACTGGCGCAGTTTAAACTCCCATCCCTCTCTCCCTTTCGCGAAAGGAATTGCTGAAGGTTTTCAAAGGCGATCGAATCGCGCCGTGGGGAGACCATTTTTCTTGCAGCCATTGTCATTGGCTTGTCGCGTCCTTATGAAGCGCTTTCGCAGATTTTTCAATTCAATTTTCCCTTTAGGAGGCAACACAAATAAGTGAGAGTCTTCCAGGGTGCTTTCGACTGGGAGTTTAAGCAATCAATTAGATGGTACTTAACTATCTCGGGGTGGGTTGAATATGCTCCTCAATATTTCATTTAGAGAAAGACCGCATTTGTAACAATTGTCGAAGCAGCTTTATTAGCTTACCAACTTTCTCTTTGCTTTAATTTCTGAATGCATTTAGGAGAAGCTTTTTTACGAGGAATACGACACATTGGAAGGAAGTTTACTTCATGAATAAGATACTTTTAGCAGGAGACATCTTGTATACACATAACTTGACACATTTAACCTGGATACTTCGCGAAATAAAATTCCGAATGAACAAATCACACAATTGGTGAAGTAGTATGAGTCAAACTTTATTTCGCATTTTTTTTCGCATTTAAATCGTAAAAGTATACTATAAAATTAATCCTAACATTCATATATTTAAAACTTTAAAAATATCTACAAAAATTAACAAGTGGCTTGGTATTTTTTATGTGATACTGAAGTAACAACATGCTTAGTTTGTGTGATCAAAATATTTTCATTTATCGAAACTATTTTAAAAGAGTGTTGTTTCATATTTTAAATTCAATTTATACATTTTAAACGTTATAAAAGACATTGAAATCAAATATTTTAAAGCATTTTTTGATTAATAATAAAGTTATTAATGTATATCGGTTGAAATATCTTTGAAATTTCTAAATTCTCACACACCAATTTTTCATTTTATAAAAACAGTAAAAATGCCTTATATATGCACGTATAACACATTTAAAAAGCTTTAGAAAGTATATGTTTAAATGAAACTCACATTTAACAACCAGCTATAATCTAAATAACATGAAAAGGAAATCAAACATTAAATTATTATTTACGAATTGTTAAATGTACCCCCTTTATTTGCATCCTTCCTGGAATAAGTTAATATTTCGATTCTTTTAGAGCACATGATTTGAAAAGCAAGGAATACTTGAATGAAATAATTCAGTAGACTTTGTACTTTATTCAACTTAAGTAAAGAGAAATCATCGTCTCTCAATGTATTGCAACATATTGAAAACAAAACCATAGTTCTTCACACCATTCTGTTCCGTACACGTCCTAAACAACCTATTTTTCATCACAAATGTTCAGTATAAGATAGTCTTTTATCACTCTGAGATGCAGAAGTCAACTCTGTTTAAAAACATCGAAGGAATCTGAGTTTTCTGCTAGATAACCTTCTCTAACGAAAGCAGCAGTCCCTCATCAATGAAACCCTTTTTTACATTACGATAAATTACATAAATAAACTGGTGCTTATTTCTTATTCAGCTTATTCTAAGCAGGATAGATACACCACGCAGCTACGCACATTCTCTTTTCAGTACCAGTGGACGTAAAAAGTGTCTGTTTGTACAGATCTAGATGGACCAGGCAGTTGACATTGTATTTTGCTTTTCCATGAAGTTCATCCAAAACTACGTGTACGCTCTTCACCTTTTTTTCTCTCTCACTTTGCTTCGTATAGAAATGCATCTCAAGGTCTAAGTAGAAAACAATTGGGGGGAATATTAAAAATTCAAACTTATCTTTATTTGGCCAAGTTGGACATAAATTTTGATAATATATACTTAATATAAAAACTAGTTATGCCTGACAACTTAATCAGTGAATGTCATTAGCTTGAATATTTACAGAATTATAAAGCGCATGTGTTGATTTGAAATTATCAACAAATATCCCACCAAAACTTTTTTTGTAAATTTTATAATGACTAAATTAGGATTTAATCAAAATAAACGTTTTAAATCGTCGGTTTTATGGGTGTAGAATAAGTTGATTTCATGCCAAATTCTTACATTATGCGTGCATATTAAAACCTAGTTTGCTATCCTTTTAGTTTATTGTTACATTGTTTAATAAATAACTAGATTCCAGTGGAGTATAAAAAAAATTGTAGACAGTTTTCCTTAATTTTTTTACGGATTTTAAAGAACTATTAATTTTAGAATTGCAGTGAATGACAATCAATTAAAATATAAATAGATATTTACACGACACACACAAATGTACTTTACAAATTGTTACAAATTTTGACTTTACATTTTGAGAATTTTAATGCAATTTAATTGGTACATAGCTTTAATAAAGTCTCGAATATATATGAATGAATTAAGAAAAACGTTTACGGCAATTAGTAGCTAAATTAAGATAGTAATTTATGAATGATTTATTTGAAAATTATTGTCAAAACGTGCTTTAATGACGTAAAAGTTTTGCTAGGAATTGAATGATTATGGATGAGGGTTGTTGAACAGTCTATACATTCTTTAACTATGCTACAAGTTCTTTCTTCTTCTATTTTCTTTCTTAAAACAATGCAATTTAGCCACTACTACAACAATGACCTACGAAAACCACAGTAGAGTTCCACAGTAGAGCACTTCATTCATAGCAGTATTTCATTATTGAATTAAGTTCAAGGTTAATCAAATAATATGCGCTAGGAGTACTTTTTAAAGGTCTGAAAGGCTACTCAAAGATACATTTATAATATTAATTAATTTATAATATTATTTTAGAATTACTTACCATATTAATATTAGATTAAAACAATTTATATGTCACATATGTTTATAATATTATTTGTTTATTTTCCTTACCGAACAGAAGATCCTCGAGATGCATCTCATACCACACAATTGCCTTTAAAAATCAGCAATTTCATTATGAATTCGCACGATCTACTTAAGGCATGGTAACTTCACCACCGTGAATGGTAACTTCACCACTATGAACGATTACTTCACCAATGTGAAATTAATTGTCAAACACTCTCACAGCAGACAAAAATGATGCCTACAAATTCAGCTTCACTGGGCACACGGTCCAGTATGGAACTACCCGAAGAGGGTTAATACATTTTACATACATTTTTACAATATTCTGGAATGTAAGAAAGAGTACGAACATGAAGAGGACACATCACAGTTCTGTAAGTCCGTAATCCGTCTTTGTATCCACTACTAAGGAGTTTGGTTGCGAATGAGGTGAAGGACCAATCATGTGGTGAGAGGGTGGACCCACTGGTTGCAATGTTGGGGGTTGAGACTGAGGATTGGACAGTCGATTTGCATTTTGCTGGTCCGGATTGTTATTATTGTTGTTAGCATTACTGCTGTTGTTGTTGTTGTTATTATTATTTGCATTGTTGGCGTTGTTTGGATTTTTCTTCTTGACGTTTTTCGTGTTTGGTAGTTTGTTGTCTTTCTTCCATTTCATCCGCCGGTTCTGGAACCATATTTTAATCTGTCTTTCGGACAGACAGAGAGCGTGTGCAATCTCTATTCGTCTGCGGCGAGTTAGGTATCGGTTGAAGTGGAACTCTTTCTCTAGTTCGAGGATCTGGTGTCGGGTGTACGCCGTCCTTTGGCGCTTGGGTTCGACTCCTGGGAAACTTCCGTTAGCAGCAACTGAAAGCAATTAGGACATATGTTATTTGGAGAAGGGTTTCATAAAAACACAGGATTATATATATTATGATACAGCTGCACTAGTGAGAGTGTTTTTCAAATATCTCTTATGAAAAGCCGTGAATAATTTTCGTAATTCGATTTCTAACTACTATCAATTTAAATATTTAAGAATTATCATTGTCTAAACATATTCGAACAAAAAATATATTCTTAATAGGTAGAAAATAACTATATTTATTATCTCTAAGTGGCTAATGCAGCTATATCAATTTTAAATCAGTTTCATTTTAAAATAAGAAATATAATTTAGGAAATATTTCTGAAGAAAAACGACATTTTGATCACTTTAAGCTTTTATGCATATAAAAACTTAGGGTGATTACTATAAATTAAATCGTGGTTACTGACTATTTCGTTTATTTATCAGTGCCTTGGTTATAGAAATCCATGTCACATAACAAAAATTTAAAAGAGGCTTACATAAAAGTTTTTTTTACTTAAAAGCGTTAATGTTTCATATATATATATATATATATATATATATATATATATATATATATATATATATATATATATATATATATATATACACACAGAGAGAGAGTCAATTCGGAAAAAATAGAGGAAGGCTGGAAACAATTTTAATTGCTTCCAAAAAGTGTTGTGTATGATGTATTAATTTTGCACCCCTCCACCTAGCCGGCGTTGGCCGCCATCTTGGAAAAATGTCGGCCAAAATAATTTTTTTGTGATTACCTCCTAAGTTATTAAATTTAAAGAAACTATTTCAATTACAAAATTATTCCCGAAGTAATTTTACACAAAAATGCAATTAAATTTAGAGAAACTATTTCAATTACAAAATTATTCCCGAAGTAATTTTACACAAAAATGCAATTTATATTATGTTTCTGCGACTCACCATTTATACACTAGATGCGAATAAAATGAATACTAATTCAGTAAGTTGCAGGAAAACTCAAAAAACCGCTTTGACTGGACAACTTTTGTTCCTTACTGTGTTTAAAAATCTCTCTATACCTTATGAACGTATATTTTAGCAAAAAATTGTTGTTTGACGTTAACATGAAGTTAATTTTACTGAGGGGATTTTGCAAATAAGTTATATTTCCCATTTCTGAAAGAGATTTCACAATGGGCTCCCATAGAGTTGAATAATAAATTTACTCTATTTGTTTCCAAGTAGCTATTCCGACTTGAAACGAACTTCAACAATCCAAATAACATTTTAAATTCCAAAATTAATATTGAATTATCATTCGAAACTTAATATATTTCCACAAAGCTAAATATTATCATTCAAAGTATGAATATCAAGAATGTCACATTTACATTTTTCATGAACAGTAAAATTTTCAAATCTTCATATTTGTGTATGTTTCCCATTATTTAAACTATATTTAATTAACATTTTAGTCCCTTTTCTTTTACTTCCGGGTATTATAACCTGATAGTAGTTTAGTGTAAATTTGTTTTAATTAGATTACTAAAGAATTTTTATACTTTAATTTCGATTATATTATTTGTTTTATAAATCTTTGTGCAATTTAATTTCATAGAGAATTTAATATTTTTTTTCTTCCAAAAAATGTCTGCATAGCATAAGAGTTTCCAAATTTTGTATTTAAGGAATTTAGCAAATGTACTATATTACTTTTAGTTGACTGATTGCCTGAAAAGTATTACTTTGTTCAAAAGGAAGAAGAGCGACAAAATGGCTTGCTTGTGCTAAAAAAATTCTTTTAATGTCCTTGAAAAATTCCTACTTATCCAATGGATATGAATCACTCAATAAAAAAAAATTATTCTAAACTCAGGAAACATTTAAATTTGACATCTACGTCTTCGAATTTTACAAAAATACTAGAGTATTTTCTTTCACCTGGCTTTTAAATGATGACATATTTTATTTAAAAAACCGTTTACTCATACGACCAGTGTTTGCTCCCATAGTGTGGAACTAGTGCGACAGAAATTAATCAAACCAAACCCACAGCGAGGAACGACAATAAATAATCTTTGCCCACTAAAAATACATTCTGAAAAGGCTTTCCAATGTTGTAATGCAAATAACTATTGATGCCATTGTAAAAATATAGTGCAAATGCTCAGTCACAGAATAGTTTGCATGGTGTAGAAGGCTTGTTTCCCTAATAGACTTCATTTCTTACATTTAAGTCGATAATGATAGTTTAGTGCTGCACACATTGTATACGCATGTGTCTCTTATTATTATACCCTGTTAACGATCTTAGAATAACGCATGGCTTTTGAAAGCTGGTGAAATCGCAGGATGACCACTCACCATGTAGAAAAAGCACTCCAGCTGTGCTGGAATCAAATACATGAGGCGTACTTTGTTGTACGGAACTATAATACGAAGGTGAAAAAATATCAGAAAAAACAGTAGTTGTAATTTTTATATATACGGTAACTGACTTGAAGTAAATTATTTGGACAGTGTACATAAAGAAATTGAGAACTATCTGCATACAATGATAAAATAGAAAATATGACTTATGTTGAAACTGAATTTTTTTTTTGGTTTTATGAATAAGAAATACATAACTTACTAAAAAGCTAATTTAAAAAAGTATGCGTGCGTAAGGAATAGAAAGGTTTTTAAGATATATATATATATATATATATATATATATTATATTTAAGCACATTGTAGTAAAACAATATTATGTTTTTTCACAATGTCGTATAGGATGAATATAATATCGACCTTGCTATTTTATTTTGATGGATGATTGGATGACTTCGAGTACTTGTTGAGGATCCATCAAAATCAAAGTTACATAATTAATTTTGCATTGTCATCAAGAAGTATTTTTTTTCATAAGCTTTTCGTTCACTGATCATTGGGATATTTGCTTTTTCATAAAACAGCTTTACTTGTGAAAGGACTAGTTTTGAAAACTCCCATTTAGTACTACTTTCATGGAGACCTTTTTCAATACGTATATAATATATATATATATATATAAACAAATAACAAATCCCTTTGTGTCAACAATCTGAAAATTTTCTATTTCCCGTAAAAAGTTGACATACCAAACCTCTTCGTTTCCCAAACAATTAGGGGTAAATTTAAGATTTTCCGCGTAAAATCCTCAAATTCAGTTTTTTTCATTCTTAATTTCTTTCATATTTTATTAACAATTATTTTATAATATTCTAAGAATAATAATTATAATAAAGTAAAATATTTATCATATAAATATTTAATGTTAATAAATTATATTTTTTTCAAGTGACTAGTGACAACTTTAACTGTTTACAATACAGTACATTTCCTGTTTATTTCAATTTGTGGTTTTCATTTTCAACTGATTATTTACTTTTTATTTTAATCGATTTTTTTATTTTGTTTATTGCAGCTTTTGATTCTGACTTGGACACAGTGGCGTATCTTTAACTGGACAGTTTGTTTTGATTACAATATGGAAACCCGACTGCATTTAAGTGTTTTTGGTCTTAGCAGCAAGGTAATTTGTGATGATTCAAAAATAAATGACTCGAAACTTCCAACTAATTTGCCAGTTTTGAGTTGTATAATGTATCGTATTGAAGAAGGTCTCCATGAAAATAGTACTAAATGGGAGTTTTCAAAACTAGTCCTTTCAAAAGTAAAGCTGTTTTATGAAAAAGCAAATATCCCCAAAAAATACTTCTTGATGACAATGCAAAATTAATTATGTAACTTTGATTTTGATGGATCCTCAACAAGTACTCGAAGTCATCCAATCATCCATCAAAATAAAAGAGCAGGATCGAGTTTATTCATCCCATACGACATTATGTAAAACATAATATTGTTTTACTACAATGCGCTTAAATATATGTCCAGGACAACAGGCAGCATATGCAAAAGAATTCATTAGAAAACTAAGAGGATAGACATCTACAATTGCAGCATCTTACATATCTGCAGACAGACCAAGAAGGTAAGTTGTAATGGAGATTTCAACTGTTTGCAAGGAACAATGTTGTTTTCCTAAATATACCACTATGCATTAGGATACAAAACTTTCAACAGCATTGTCCAATAAGTACAAAACAGAAGGGCGCCTCACCATCGTCGTTGGAAACGTTCACCAGCAAAAGATTGATGTGCCAGCATATCATCAAAGAATTGTGGACATGACAAACAATTGTGAACATGATATTTGACACAACTTCTTCCATCACAGGCCATGTTACTGCTGCTTGTATCAGTGTGCAATAGAAATTGGGACGTGCGCTTCTTTGGTCGGCTTGCCACCATCTTACTGGAAAAGTAATTTTATCTCAAGATTTTGATTAATTAAAGATCGAAGCTTCCAAGTCACCAGATATAACCTTGTTTAAACGATTCCGTGACAATTTTGATCATCTTGATCAAGATTATATTCCTGAGGTTCAGGAAAACCCCTACTGGTATCTTACAGCAGAAGGGATGGTGCAACTTGCCCTTTGGAGCAACAAAGTTCCACCACAAGAACGAAAAGCTATCGCTAATGCACTGCTAGTTACAAAACCAAATTCCACCGATACTGTTTTTAAATTGTTGGTAGATAGGTTTTATCCAAGGATAGTGGAGACTATATAATAATAGAAGGTGTGCCGGTTTCATCGCTTTTTGAAGGTGGGCAGGGAAGGACATTTTTGACGTCCCACTGTGAGTTTTCTAATCGTTTTCATTGGTTGTCTGTCCGATGGAAGATTGTATTTCAGTAAGCTTTTTTTCTAGGTTAATAAAGTAGTTATCGTTCCAAATTTTTCACACAAAAACAAGAAAGGTCGCAATTTTGTATTGGTCAAAAACAAATATATATTGGCATATTGCCGTTATGGATATTAAACTTGATTTCTAAAATAGTTCGACTGCGGGTTATTCAAACACTTTTAACATGATTTTTTTCTTTCTCGAAATTTAAGCATACGGATAAATTTTTATTAAACATTCGTGTATTAAATAGAATTATTTCGAACATATGGACGTTTGTTATCATTTGAAAATATTCTTTTCAATAGTACAATTTACTTTAGATCTAATTTTTTTAAAGTTATGTCTTGAAATTATTTAAGATTTCAGAAGTATAAATTTTATTAAAATAAATTTATACTAAAAATCAATGTTTACTTCAAAGATTTGTCTATAATTTTATAATTCGTAATTTACTTATACATTTCAGACTATATAATACTCAAATAATCAAGACACTTTTAAAAATATATCTAAAATCAAGAAACCTTATCTTTTAAAGGTATTCTAGCATAGATATTCATAGATGGTATTAAAATATAGATTATTCATAGATAGCATTCAAACTTAACAGAAATATCTGTGCAAACTAAAATGATTCCTATATTAGAACTCAAATGGAATTGCGAACGATTTGGAATGGAGAATTTTGGAGTAGAATAATTAAACGATTTTTATAAAGTAAATCATAATATGTAATAAATGTTTTATTTTTTTAACTGTTAGAAAGTCAACTCTTTTCGATTTTATTGCTTGAAGAAGGCAAACTTTGTTTTAAACACATTTTTCCGTCAGGATTTCTTTTTAATGTGATCGTAAATAATATTTTTTGCTTGTTTAAATACAGTGTTTAAATTTGCGAATATTTTTTACACTAATCTTTTGTTGAAAATAATCTGAAACACAAACGATAATTTACTAAACAGTCAAAAATTATTTCGCTTATAAAAATTTTGATGAATCATATCGGACGATCAGTCCCGACGTCTATTGAAGGCGTTAGGTGCCAGTTCAGGTGTTTCCTCGTCATCTGATCATGGTTCTAAAATAACGAGGTGCATGTATGAATGTGTATGTGTTCCCGGGTCTTTCCTTCAAGATAGACCCCGAACCGTCGCCAATTGCCCCCTGTGCAGCTCTAGTGCCACGTTATTTAACCAAACCAATCGGGATAAATCCCGAACTGTCCAAGAGACTTATTAAATGCCGTGAACTTGTGATCGGAGGGTTGCCAGATTCGCTAAAGTAACAATACGTTGTCCGAACTTACCTCCAATTTCTACGACACGGCGTGTGTACGGAACTTTCAACGGAGTGTGTATAGGACTGGTGTAAGCGCAATCTAATCGGTGTCTAATGTCCTGACGCCTATTAAGGTTGCTTCGGGTGACAGTTCAGACGTTGTCCTCATTATATGACCATTGTTCAAAAATACGAAGCATTGTCCCCGTGTCTTTCCATCTTTTTTTTGGTTAATTAACGTCGCACTAGAGCTGAACAGTGGGCTATTGCCGACGGTTCGAGGTCTATGTCGAAGGAAAGACCCGGGAGCACATTCACACACACATTCATACATGCAACTCGGTATTTTAGAACCATGGCCAGATGACGAGGAAACACCTGAACTGGCACCCAACGCCTTCAATAGACGTCGGGACTTTGGACCCCGATCAGATTTATCGTGCACCATTTCCGTATACACGCCGTTAAACATAGGCGTCAGGACATTGTACAGTCGGGGGAAAAAAACCGAACCACCCCTGTTTCTCGGCCGCTATTTATTGTAGGGCTAAACTTAATATACCATTTTGTAGGGAATAAAGTCTACTCATTGATATACAAAACATTTGCATAGGGGACTGACTATCTTTATACTCGAATCCGCACCAACTTTAAAATTTTCAATAGTAACACCTACTTTTAATAGCGCAGAAATGTTTCCCGCCCTCAAAATAATCTAAATATAAATTTTCGTTAATTTTCTGCATTTATATGCAGAGATATTAGACAATATGTATCGATCTTATTTGAGGGGCTACCTCCACATTGAACAAAGTATTAGTTGGACTACGAAATGAAGGACGGTGGTAGAAAATGTTTTGGCGTTCTTATGCGTGGTCAGACTCGCCTAGAATTGTTCTAATAATATGACACAGTATGTTTTGTACTTAAAGATATGTTACTACTTTAATGGGATTTTATATAGTATTTTGATGACGTCAAATTTTATTATTGGTATTCTTAGGATGTTCTGAAATTATGTAGGCAAGTGACCAACTTAATATTGTAAGAAAAATTAAAAATAGAATATATCTTGAAAAAATTATTTATTCCAAGTTTAAAATTCATATACCAATGATTTACTTTAATTTTAAAATTCAGATGGAACAAATTTTTTTTAATATTTTAATTAGGGTTAACCAATACATGGTTTCTCAATTCTAAATTGAAATGAAATATTGTAAATGTTATATTTACACACTCAGTTTGAATTGAGATTATGTAATTACTTATTTTTTCCCATAAGATCGTGCTTGTCTTAGGTTATACAGGGTGTCCCAAAAGTATTTTAATACTTTTAAAACTCATTTAAAAAACAAAAATATGCACATTTGTATTTAATAAAGAAAGAACCAAGATTTGTAACAATGTTTACAGCACTTCAATGTGCGCAACATTTTTGCACCTTTAAAAAAAATCAGCTTTTAAATAATGCCACATATGGTGTTGTGGTCCAAAAACCTTACAAACCTTACAATAGCCAATATATTCAAGTAATAGCAAAGTAAAGCAGATTAGGTGTGACGAACGGAAGCAAGTGCCACTTTAAATTTTGAAAATTTAAAACTAGCTCATTGTTTTCTCGGCTGGTTCATTGTTTGATTGGGTGAATTAACGTCGCACTAGAGCTGCACATTGGGCTATTTACGACGGTTCGGGGTCTATATCGTAATTTAAAATTTTATGCCAACGCAATCACAGCGCTTTTCGCAAAATTGCAAAGTTTTCTTTTAAGTACTGTTGATTTTAAATTTATGTATGACCCCTGAAATGGTCATTTTATGCACATTTTAATATAGCATAAAAACTACAAAGAGGAAAATCACGAAATTTTAGATATGCATAAAAAGCGTTTTTCTGAATCCATCACTATCAAAATATAGCATGGTTGTTATTCATAAATTTTATGAATATTAATATCCCAATTTAAATAAAATTAAAAAATATACATATAAGTAATGAAAGTTAGTGTATTTTATTTGGGTCGTTTAGAAGTAACACAAATAAAAATATAAGCTTAATAAAATTGTTTTTTAGAGAGATATGATTAAAAGTTTAAGAAATTCACTTAACATTACGAGTTCTAAACTTCCGAAATTCTTAATTAAAAAACTACTTGCCAAATGACTTGCAAGTTGATAGCCAACGATAAATTTTGTCGTAGATTCTAAATATTGAGTCAAAATTGGGTGTTGCGATTGGAAATTTTAAAGTTGGTGCGGATTTTAATATGAAGATAGTCCCCTATGCAAATATTTGGTATTTCAATGTGTAGTAGACTTTATTCCTTACTAAATGGTATATTAAGGTTTAACTCTACAATAAATAGGGGCCGAGAAACCAGGGGTGGTTCGTTTTTGTTTCCCCGGCTGTACCAGTTCATATTCACGCCGGTGGAGATTGAGGGTAATTTCAGACGACTTTTTAATTGAGTAGCGAATCTGGCAACCCTCCGATTACGAAATTACTACAGCTTTTGTCAAGTCCTTATCGGTGCCGTCCCACAAAAAACTTCACATGTGAAACAAATTAACATGACTACAGTTAAAAACCCTTTTGTTATAATAACTGAAGTAGGTGTTTACTGAATCTAATACAAAATAATGCCAAATTACACCATTTCAATTATATAACAAGCAAACAAGTTGTCTTTAAAGGTTAAAATAATACAGTTTTAGAAATTAACATAGGGGCAAATGCCTATAATTGTCATGAAATATTGCTTAAATGTAAAAATAGTACATGTAATATATTATGCAAATAACTAAAATTATACTAATTGAAGTAAGAAATGTATACTTATACAAACTAACTTACGCAGTTTAGGAAATTAACAGTAAAAAACGCTGTAATAATCTAATAACGAGGGAAAAAAAGATGTTGCAGAAATAATATCTAAAAAATGTGTACTTCACTTAATAAGACACAAGAACAATCGTCAATACATCAGATCCAACAGATCAAAAAGACCGCTTGCACACTACGACAAATGTAAACCTACGAAGAATTACATTCATCTTGCCCGAGTTTGGCATCATTTTGTAGTACATACAGTTAACATTTACTTAAGTTATTATAAAAAAAGGGTTTTTAACTGTTAACTCATGATACGCCCGAGGCAAAAATATTAATATGTCGCGTGTATGCACTACGTATACCAGACCGATTGCTAGCATGCGAGTAATATGCCGAGTATGTCTTCGAGCTTATGGCCAGCTATGCGGTTTGCCCAGTGTATGCCAATGACGTATAAACTACAGACGCCATTTTACAATGTTTACGATTTTGATCCAATTTATTGCAACATTAATTCGATGTTTACAACTGTATAATTGGATGTTTAAGTTGAGTTTTAAGTATCTAGTATCATTTCCACTTAATGTTTTTTTGGTTAATTAGCGTCGCACTAGAGCTGCATAGTGGGCTATTGGCGACGGTTCAGGGCATATCTCGAAAGAAAGACATGGGAACAATGTCTCGTATTTTTGAACCATGATCAGATGACGAGGACAACACCTGAGCTGACACCCTACGCAACCTCAATAGACGTCAGGACATTGGACCACGATCAAATTTATCGTGCAAATGTTCTGTGTACTCTTCAGTATAATTTATTGGATATTTTTAAGCGATTTCCTTGTATTTTAGTAGCGAAGCTGGCAACCCTCCGATCGCAAGGCCAAGGTCACTACATTTTTACTTTTCTTTGTCACGTTCATCAGTCGGGCTCGAACTTACAATCATCTGATTACTAGCTGAACGCCTTTATCCACTGGAAACTGGGGGCCCTTCCACTTAATGAGGACCACGAGTTGCATGCATGTGTTGGTGAATTACGCACGCTGAATAGCAACGCGTAAATAGGCTTTGATTCCTTTGACTTGTTGCAGCATGTTGGTGAGGTGCAGTGTGATGGTTATTGGTTTTTCGTAGTTATAGTCGAAAACCAAAGAAAAGACTGTTGCACCTGCTGATCTCATTACAGATGAGTTGAAGACAGTGATTGTGGTGGAGTAGAAAAACACGCAACTTCAAAGAAATCCTAAATACCAATTAAAAAAAATGCAAGACCAAGATCTTCAGGCCCAATGCGCCTCCGTAACGCAGCGTGGGTTACTTTGGCCTACACTTTATGCAGCCGAGCAGTTGTGAACATACGACTGTGAATTTATTATATCTTCAGCCATGACCGAGAAGAGAGTATCCCCAAGAAAATCCACAGCACTGCAGTATTATCTAATGTCAGAATTTGATTCTACCGATCTTCCTTCCATTTAGCCTTTCACCCGGTCTCCCAAACAACTTTTTCATTGAAGGATTTACAAAATCGAAATGGTTTTGTAAATTTTTTAACTCTTATTAATTCATTGATATTGAATAATAAATTTTAAAATAAAGTCTCATATTTGGGGGCACCCCAAAAGTTTCCAAAAGTTTTACATTTTAACTATATCTAGGATTTACAATTTTATAAAATAAATGGTTTAAATATGTATTTTATTTAAAAAAATAAACATTATTCACTCTAATTAAAAATTTTAGAAATGAAATACTAATTTATTATAAACTATTATTATATTTTTCTTCAAAATATTTAGTTTGAAGCAAAAATTAAAAAAAAAATATGTATTGTGAGTTTGATCTATAACAATACAAATATCTTTATATTTTAAAGAAATGAATTTTCATAAGACATTTCAAATTGTTAGAATTTGTTATCTGAGAATATTTCCTCATTCCTCCATTTTTTCCTCAATGAAAAGGGATGTAGCCGAATTTTTATGTGCAATGAATCGTATAAAAAAAATTGTAAAGTATTATTCGAATTTCTCCAAAAGCACGAACACCATTTCAAAATAGTCCGCGGTATTCTTTAAACGGCTACTTTAAATGTCTACAAGATTATTTAATGCAAAATATAATTAAAGTACTTTGTTTAACGTTTTAAAAAAATTGGCAAAATTGTACTCTATTTAATTAAGTTTCGATAATTTGCTTTTCTGATAAATAATACAGTACTTCCTTCCTCAAAATTATCTTTAATAAAACTTTCTAAATATTCTTTATCCATTATTATGGTGAAACAAAGATTCATAGAGTTTACTATCATACCTTGAAAACCAACTACAAGGGATAAAAAAGCACTTGATGATTCGTTGTCACATTACAGTTTTACTTTTTTTTATCACTTTAGTCTACATAAAAATTTTGTTCAGTCTAAGTGTAATATTTATTTGGTAGTGTTTTTCATGTCAGAATTATTAAACTTTTACTGGAGTGTTAGCTATTATTTTGCAATTGATAGAAATCAGTTCCTTGACATAAAAATTTTAATTTATAATGCGCAAAGTATTCCTAATACAAATTTATAATTTATGTTAAGCCTAGTTGCAGATTTCTGATTTTAACGGAAGTATAAACCTTATAAAGATTACATGAC
The DNA here is from genome assembly GCA_963932185.1 of Troglohyphantes excavatus. Classification (NCBI taxonomy): domain Eukaryota; kingdom Metazoa; phylum Arthropoda; class Arachnida; order Araneae; family Linyphiidae; genus Troglohyphantes; species Troglohyphantes excavatus. The sequence goes on along the minus strand of OZ010676.1, from coordinate 65,165,365 downwards.
GACCTTTTTTCCGTGATATTAGATTGGCTTTTGAAAAAATATAATTATTATTTTACATTTGGTGGACAGTTTCTTTTGGAAACAGTAATTACTTTAAATATAAGTATTTAGGAAAGTTTTGCAGCATGAACTGTAATAATAAAAATACTACCTAAATAAAAGTTACTTACAGGATTTTTAAATAAAATCTCAATGTATGACTTTATAATTTCATATGAATATTCGCCCTCAAATTGTGCCCTTTTTTACTTGATGCCACCAAATTCTACGCTTGAACCCTAAAAGTGTTCCCTTATGGGTTCTTAATACCACTTAGCCTTAGTATACCTTTTTTAATATATTCCTACACAAAATTCTATATGTTGCTATAGTACAACGCAAATTTCACTCTCCAACCGTAATAAATCCCCCTTAGTGTGAAGTTATTTCTATCATCTCTCCCTAATAAATCCCCTTGTACAGACTTAGTGCAGCGTTATTTCGACCACACAACCATACGTTTTGTTATAGCGTTTCAGATTCCCTTTACTAAACTAAAAATAAAAAGGTTTTATATGTTGAATAAAATAAAAAAGATTTCTTTATTTTTTTTCAAAACATGTAAAAGAAAAATACTACGTGCTTCATTATTTTTAAAACTTTAATAAAATAAAAGTTTTTCTAACATGAAAATAACAAAAAGTGTTTTATTATTTTTAAAATATAAATAAATTTGTTAAAAAATTTATAGCATGTATAAAAATTACTGTTTTATTGTTTTTTAAATTTTAATAAAATTAAAAATATATATAACATGTAAAAAAATTACCTAGTGTTTGTTATTTTTATTCCGTTGTGTAATTTTAATGTGACGTTTAATCAAATAACCAACTACGGCTATTCTTAAATCACGCCCACAAAACAACTGCATTTAAGGTAAGCCACCTAATTAACGCGTCTACGTTCCAACTTCTAATCTGCTCTTATCAAGCCTTCTATTCCATTTTGATACATAAAACTTTTACACCAATTTTCCTAATTCTACTGCTCCAATTGTGTCTTAGATAAAAAGCGTAAGGCATCTACGTATAAAAAAAGCGTAAGGTAAGATCTTCTTTTTATCCTAACGGTAAGTCATTTTTCGATACAAATATTTAAAGAATTTTTTTTTTTTTAAAGTTATAATTAACCCTAACCCAAGGAAGCCATAGTTCTTTTTCAAAGTATCAAAAATAAAAACCTTCAATATCATATACTTATTTTTTCTACCACATGGTCTAAAATCCGCGAAATAAATTGTATTTTAAACTTATATATTTTTATATAAATTATTTTCGTAATCACCCAAATTACATATCTTTTAATTTATTTTTACCCTTTGGTACACATGTCAAAAAGTAAAATGTGTTAATAATCGACCTGGTTAATGCGATTTACCTTTCTATATACAAGGGTATGTTATTTAACCCCATATGATAATTCCTAATAGAGTTAAGTGGTGGTATCGTATACTGCAGTTGGTCAAATAAAATAAAAATATTTTTCTTTCATACATTAAAACCGTTCTTGCAAACTTGCATATGTATATAAAATTCTACTTTAGCATTTTAATTGATAATAATAAAATATAAAATAAGAATATAATTAATATTAAAGATAAATAATAATTAATATAACACTTTATCCCTTATTAAAAAGACATGGCATTGTTCACGGGTCTTTTCTTTGACACAGATTTTGCCAAAAGCCCTTAAATTAAAAAAAAAGATGGCTTTGTTCGTGGGTCTATCCTTTTTAATAAATCCCTATTGTGTAGTTCTTGTGCGACGGCTTTTCCATGCAAAAATAACTTTTCCTATTATGTCATTCACTTACACTATAATCCACTTGATCCGTCGTTGCCACTACTCATAAATAAATAAAATTGCAGGACGCCGTAATCCTGCTACGACTTATAAAAACAACTCAACCGTACACACGTCACTGCTTTAACATAAAAAGATCCCATCACTGTAACTTTCGTATTATGCGTATTTCTACTTCCAATGCGGCCTCTCTACCCCCCTTACAGCGCGGGCCTGCTGCCCACGAGGGCGTAATCAGTAATCACAACCTTTCCACCCAGTCACGTGACATCGTCCGTCACTTATCAGCCTTTTCTCCCAAAGGCGCGCTTCATAGGTCACGCCCCCAAAAGGCTGTATGGGGACTCCGTCGCGACTATTCTTTCTAGCTAACGTCGACATTTTTTAAAGTCAACTAAAATGTTTTCCATTTAGTAATATAGTAATAGTATAATTTATTATTGATCCTTTAAAATAAATTTATAATTCCACATTCACATAATAACAAAAAAAAAGTTAACAAAAAAATACGAAAGTATAAAATTAAATAATAATGTGACGAAATCAAAAAAAAATTAAATAAAAATCTTTAAAGTGTTCTTTTAAACACTTCCATTTATTCGTAATTTATTTTCAAGGAACAAATGTTACAAGTGTATGAAATAAAACTTCATTAAGACAGAAAAAAAATTCAAGTCTATTAATATTCCGAGTCTATTTTTACTTCCCCTCCATTTCTCTTCGCAAACGCTTCCTTAAGAGAAAGCCTTCCGCTTTGAATGAGGCGCAGAAAAACCGCCTCAGCAGCTGACTCAACAGGTCTCCCCCATCCGTAAGAAGGGCGGCGAACCCACTTCCCTCCTCTGACCGTAAAAAAAAAAAAAAAAAAAAACGATTCTCTACGTGTAAGCGGATCGCGCGGGAAAAGAAAATACACCTTTATTGTCAACAACGATCGCGGCAGCCATAAAACTCTGGTCTCGCGACAAGAACAGAAAAGAAGAATCCCCCAAATCAATCCCAAATCTGAGATAGGAAAGCCTGATTTTGCAGGAGGGGTAACTCAGTAGTAAAGGAAGCTTTCTGCGGTTTTTATTTAGAGGCTTGATTTATTGTTATTGCCGAGTAATATGAGTCGCCGGAACGATTTGCAAGTCTGTCGCCCTGCAAGCGAGATATAATTTATGATTATGGCCCCCATTTATCGTAGATGCGCATGGCCCCATTAAAGTCTAGTTAACCTCACTTAAGTCATTCTCAATCGTTCCCTTGTTCACTCCCTTCACTTTGCATGTACGAATGCATGTAGAAACGAATCACCCTAACTTTAGTGAATGAGGCACGATTTGACTACGAGTCAAACATATTTCATTCGAAGGTTTTGGTTTCGGAGACGTCATCGGTTTGTAAACTGAATCTCATATTTTAGGCTTCGAAGTAGAATTCAAAGGGGTTATCTTATATTTTGCGAAAACCTTTTATTCCAAGCAATAAGTAGTATTTTAAAAAATGTATTTAGCAAGAAAAACACTTTATTTTATACATTATGAGATGTATTTAAAACAAGTTAAATTATGATGTCTGTTTTTACATTTTATAAACACTCCTTGCATTTAAACAACATTGTATCATTAGCTAGAACTCTGTTGAAGTCTATAGTAATTATTTTCGGATTCTTATTAACTTTAAATTTGTATAATTTCACCACTAAATAAAGTAAAGCCTTCTGACAGTTCAGATAAAGATCCCCTTATAAATAAATTATAAGGAGATTTATCAATTAACATACAATTTATTAGAATTAAAAAAAAAAAAAAATTTACAAAAATATTGAAATAATTTAAAAAGTAACCATGTGTACGAAAAACGAACTGTAAACGTACGATGAATACAAATGCTACATACTTTAATGCTACATTCCTACTTATTAAAAAAAAAAGTATTAATACTTGATAGCGCGGCTTTAACATCCTAAGCAAAAAGAAATGCTAAACAAATGTTTTCTATTTACGAGACAAGTACATAAAACATATGTTTGAAACATCTGAAAATTACATCGTTTATGTATTGATTCTATGAAAGAGTTCATAGCGGATAATATTGAGTGACATAATATATCTTGTATTGAAACAGTATTTGAGTAAATAAATATAAATATTCTTTTCAATGATATTTCATATGCACACTATAAAAAAAAAGTACTTAAAAATGAGTACTTGCACTTTCTCGTTTTTCTTTGAGTACAATTTCATAGTAAATGACCGATGACGTACTAAATTTTAAGTAACCGTACTTAATCAAAAATCAGCAGTGTGATTTAATAATGCTAATATCAGCTTCTGTTCAAGCTATTTTAACAAAGCGACCTGGCAAACTTAAAATAGTTGTTCAAAAGATGATTTTCCATATTATATGATGCCGATTTATTGCTTAAATGGAAACTGAGTTATTACAATTCAATTATCTTACTTCCCATTCTTTTGGCACACTTTTTTAGCATTGTTTTCTGTTTATAACTTCTTCAAGACGACCCGGTACTTTAACGGAGAAGGCTCTGGACTACAGTGCCTGAGGATGTGGGTTCAATTCCCGATAAGTCTTGCTTTTGATTGTCTATATTGATTGAAAGGGATTGGTGAAGGTAGCCTTTGTAAATAAATATAAATGTCAATAAATAAAAAGCATCTGCTCTTTTTTATTTATTTTTAATCATTGTACTCATTTTTAAATACTTGTCTTTTTCAACATTGAAACTTATGTATTCGGAGCCATGATAAGCATTGAACATACTCAAAAATGAGTAAAATGTACATATATTTGAGTACTTATTTTTAAAAGTGCAAACAGAGGAATAGAGAAATGTAATATTTCATATGTAAATATTACACATGAAAAATTCCCTATCAAAATTTCTGTTATTGTTAAAGATTAAAAGTTTTGTTAGGTAAATAAATAATAATGAAAACAATTTCCTCATTAAGGATTTTTTTTTTTAAATTTTAAACATATACATTAGATTTTGCGCAAAAAGTAAATTAAAAAAAATATATATATATTTTTTCAATCCATTAATGATTAAATATCATCGTGTTCTCTTTTTACAGCATACATTCATTTTTGAATTCAATTGTTTATGTTTGAAACCTCAAACATTATGCGATTTTTTAAGAAACCTGGCTAATTATTAAAAATATTTATAAGAAACCAATTATTAAAATGGCATACTTTATTTAATAAACAGAGACAATAAAAGTATGTAAGCTAAAAATTTTACTTATTTTTGAATTTAAAAGAAAATTCGCAAAAACGTTACAGTTGTCATCAATTTCCTTCTTCAAAACCTTAGATCAAAGTAATCGTGATTAAAAATAATTATCGTATATTTTAAAGTTGCCTTATTAGTTAAAATTTCAATTATTAGAAGCTTTTAGTAGTAATCACGTCATGCAAAACCAAAGTTCTAAATAATACGACATACCAAAGAATTAGTTTTTTTTTTTTTTTAAATTTAATATTTGATATAAAACGTCAATCGGTCATAATCTATATGTTTTTAATAAAATTGAACACAATTTGTGATTAGCAACGTAAGCAATGGAAATGTTTTTTTACACTGCTTGAGAAATTACATTAAAAAACTTACTAAATAAGTACGAAATTAATCAAATGAGTTTAAATCTAAAACGCTACATCTAAATGAAAAAAAAATATTAATAGAAAGATTGGTATTTACTTTCATCCAACGTTATATACTAATATACTCGTAAAAAGTACATCGCTTAAATATATTTATGAAACATATTTCTTATTATATATTCCTTTTTTCTACTATCATAATTTTAACATTATTAAAATGAACTAATTAAATATATTTTAAATCACTAGGAAGTGTGGACCCTATTTGCTATCTAGAAGTTTTCCCGTCAAAAGATCTTTGAGTTTTATGAAAATACATTTTAATAAACACACTATTTTTTTGAAAAATTAATTACACTTAAAACTTAAACGATTTAAAAAAAACACACATTTTCTGTTACAAAGAAAACTACTTGTTAATATCCTTATTTCCCTTTATAAGTATACCAGAAACACATCTCAGGATATCCCAGTTATTTCACAAATGCACGCCATTTTTTAATTAAAAAATAACCCATTTTATAGTAGTTTTCAAATATAATGGGTGGATAATTCATTTAAATACTAGATCTTTAAAAGTAATAAAAAAATTTCGAAATTGCAAAAAAGCATGTACAAGAAATTTTTTACATTTATAGTAAGGTGGCAGTTGTAATATACTTTTGAAAATGAGTAAAAATTGATTTTTCATTTGATATGAGTCAAGTGGACATCACATATGCAGGGGGCCTCTAAAGTTATACTAAACTAACAAAGCAACGCATTGTAGAACATTGTGTCAAAGTCATTATTGTAAAAGCTTGTAACGTACCAAATTAAAGGGTTTTTGAAGTTGAAAATGAAAACATATATATTACAAGTACATACATATTATTTTCAAAGACCTGTGATTTCAAACGCCTGGAACCTACGACGTCATCAAAAATGGAATAAGTATTTCCCAATTACTCCAGTATTGACTAAAATGTCTCAAAATTAAGAAGTATGCATCTGATAAACAAGGTGCATCTCTGCCCCGTGAGAGCTTCATGGGGGGGGGGGGGGGGGGATGGATTCTTTGACAAAAGGTTGTGAACGACACGATCGGTCGTGATTCAATTGGAAAGCAAAAGCATTACAAACACGCCCATGGCATGAGCGTGATCTGATTTATAGGCTACTTGTTGGGGTAGACTCGTCCAGATTTAGTACCACAGGAATGCTATTTGTACATACGAGTTCCATATCTTCCCTCCTTCACATTTCAATCCCGATGGCTCTATACATATGCTAACTACCAAGCATGAACTCGTATCGGAAATATTCTCTCGTTAAACTATCAGGCGACATTCCAGAAATTCCTATAACTTGTCATACATATGTGCTTTTGGTTGATGCCGTGTGCATTGTACAATAATTACAGAGGTTTACCGACATAAACTATGGATTTTCGTTGGAAATCAAATATATTAAGAAAATTAATATCGTGGCTACTGCTTATGATGTGATGCGAATTAAATTTGACTAACATATTGAATGGATCCACGAAAGGAAGAAAATCATTTACATTGCACTATCATGAGACAGATAGTACAAAAATATTGAGTGTGAAGAATTTTCAAATACATGTAGTCCAAGACAAAATTAATTAAGTACATACATATCTGATAAATTATTGGCAAACTTCAAGAGAAGTGAGAAGGCTATTGTTGTGTCTTACAATACTAATATGGTTAGTAATATCAGGGCCGCATTTAGCAAGAAGAGAATTACATGCATTTTACAGGCAGAGAATCCCTTTTAGTCCTTCACATAAACTTAGAATAGGTTTGAATAAAAATTAGAAAAATGTGTCAGATTTTCGAAAAGCCAATCTGGACTACAAATGTATAGTTACCAGGCAACTACAAATGTTAAATGCGGCTATAATGCTTTTGCATAGATAACTTATTTACGTAAAAGTCTGCATTTATTTGGTTCTGTTTATTTAAAATTAATTTAATTATGCCTTATATCTGATCATACGAGTCTAAATTCATGTTAATCGATCAATTTGTTATCGAGTTAGTGTCGGAATGGATTTCTCTCAAAGCGTATAATTGTGTTTCTGTTCTGATAACTCATGTTGATTTCAAGACGTTTCACGTAAAAACAAATTCTATTTTATCCTTTTTTTCTTTGACCGTGGGGCCCCTACAAAAGCGCGGGGCGCTGTACGACGGATAGCTGCCCTGATTTATATGAACCTAAAGGATATTTTGACTATTCCAGCTATGAAGCAAGGTTAGCACACTTTAAAGGAAGCTGAATAACAAATCATACTTCATGCCATGGCGCAAAGGGACCCACAAATATTATTTGATGTGTATTACAAAATGGGTATACCCTAAATACGGATATATATGTATATTGTTGGTTTCTATAAATGTATTCCCCAGTTAAACTATTATTCATATGAAGGAATAGAAGCTTTCGATTAGTGAAACTTATTTTCGTTTTGAAGGAAAACATATTGATGCTCTAATTGAGATGGACCTTATATCTATGGATTGCAACAACACAGCATGATTTTAAAGACATCCAATATTCCATGTCCTGTTATCCACAACGCAAATGCATTTTTTTGGGGTCGAAATCGATGGACAATTGATTTCAGAACAATACACTTTACCACTAGCACTGGAAGCTCTTTTGGACCTGTGACAATGCGAATGGTAGAGGAGGAAAAATCAGAGTTTGCAGCTGCAGAAAATATAATCTGTATCGTATTGATCTGTGACACTGTTTTGAGAATTGTTCTAATCTAGTTAATATTATTGCTGATGGTATTAATGATGGTTTAAGATGTTAAGTATTATATGATATTTGAGGAGATTGTAAATGCTAATTTTAAATTTATTATTAGCAATATATTTTTCGAAAAGTGTCGAATTTATTCATATAAAATATTATTTAAAAGGTTTGCGTTAGTAGTGTCATTTTTTTTCTTCAAATATTATTCCAATACTGTTTGACAAACACTGTAGTCAAACAGTGACATTATACATTTAATCGATGAAATTGCAAGCATTGAAAACCTGAACTATAGTATTTTAACTTTAAGTATAAAGAATTTTAACTTTCAGTATAAAGAATTTTAACTTTCAGTATAAAGAATTTTGACTTTCAGTATAAAGAATTTTAACTTTCAGTATAAAGAATTTTAACTTTCAGTATAAAAAATTTTAACTTTCAGTATAAAGAATTTTAACTTTCAGTATAAAGAATTTTAACTTTCAGTTTAAAGAATTTTAACTTTCAGTATAAAGAATTTTAACTTTCAGTGTTAATGGCATATTTAATTGAATTCACAATTTTACCTTCAGTCGATATAGAGCCTCTTCTAATGTCACTGTTGCAAAGCATTATCTTGAGCCCTTTCCCCCAAAACTATCGTAATGCAGTGATATACTGTTTCTATCAGATATACCTGCATACTTCTTATATTATTGAACAATTTTGGTCAATAATACTGAAGAAATTGTGAAATATTTAACCATTGTTGATGCCATTATAGCTTCAAAGCTTTTGACGCCATATCTCCTTGTAAATATCATGTATGCATTTTTAATATATATATATATTCATATAATGCTTCAAAAAAACCTTTAATTTGATATGTTATAAGCACATAATACATGGTTCGAACAGTCCTTAAAAGTCCTTAAGAACTACTTAATTTAGGTAGGTCCTGAATTAAGGACCCTTAAAGTCCTTAATTTTCGACTAAGGTCCTTAATTTTTGTCAAACGTTTTTTTTTTTACTAATTCACATGGGTGGTATTTTTCTGTGTCTAACCCGAAATTAAGAGTTTTTTTTTAATTTTCGAACTCAGAATTCCGGGTGCATTAAAATTATTGAAATCTAGAATTCCGGATTTTACGTTGATCGTGTCCACACTTTTGACCGTTTTACGTAAGTATAAATCGGCAAAGAGAGAAAGGCATGATTGGACATATTTAGTGTCAGAAAAAAAAAGTGAACTTTTGTTCTCTTTTGTTCGATTTTTTAGTCAGTGGTATTTCATTATAATACACGACACTTCGTCGTTGGAAAATCTCAGCTTGTTTGTTGTTTTGTGAAGAATCGATACTCATTCTAGAAAAACAAGGAAATTCAGAATAATGTAGCATTTTTAAGGGATGGGAATTCTGCGCCAGAGTTTTCCGGAAGTGGTATCCTGCGCCAACTTGCTACAAAACCCCACTGACATGTGATTATGTGCCAATTTTGCACCGAGCAATCTGCGGTTCTCCGCTAACGGCGCCAAAAAATTTAGGAGGTCCTTAAAAATTATCGAGAGGTCCTTAAAATATCCTTAAGAACTACTTAATTTTTACTTTTGAAAATCTGTATGAACCATGTAATAATAACTTGAACAGTTTACTATATTGCGTTCAAAATATATTTTGTAAATTACCATACAATTAAATATTTAAGTTACTGTACAAGTAAAGAGGCTTAGAGTTTGGAACGTTGAATCTATTGAACTTGTTTTTCCTAGACATGCATTGAGTCACAACTAAAAATAACTTTCTGTATTATTCACTTAGGGATTTAGCTCAAAGCATTAATATATATCTAAAACTATTAAACAAGAAATGTCACTATATTTAATTATTTATTTATGTGTTCATGTCTGTTTGTTTATTTATTTATTTAGTTATTTGTTTGTTTGTCTCTCTCTCTCTCTCTATTTAGTTATTTATTGATGTTTGTTTGTTTGTTTACAAAATCTCGAAATCCGCTCTAACGATTTTCACGAAAATTCACGTATTACCAATTTTTGGGGTAAAAATTCGATTGGGATAGGTTTAATCTTTGAAAAATGTCATTTAGAGGGGGATATAAGCAGATTAAAAGTTCGATTTAATTATTTCCATTGTAAATTATTCACCGCATATGAGTTAATAGGTTATATGGCAATAACAGTTAAATGTCATTTAATTTGTCATATGTTATTTTAAATTAAAACGTGTAAAATATTTATATGCTATTTTTTCATGATAGCTTTTATTCTAAAATAAAGAAATTTTTTCACATATGTAAACGACGGAAACATCAGTAAAATCAAATTTAAATTGATAAATCGTTTGCGTTTTAAAGAAAAAACACATTCTAATCACGTGACTTTTTCGTCTACTAAATACTATAAGTTTTGTAATATATATTTAAAAATAACTTGAACACAAATCGTTTACATTTAAAATTATCAAAGATTGAACACATTTAATACTGTAATTTATTTTACTGTGCTTATGCCCATAACGTCACACTGTAAAAAATTACTGTAAAAATACAGCATTTTCTTAGCATAATTACAGCGCACGTTGCTGTAATTTTTTTGAGCTCGTTCTGTAAACACAATTTACAGCACATTGTAATGTAACACGTTTCCGAAAATTTCTCAGAGCCCGTCTGGCGCGAACCATGTGACATTATTAAGGAATCAGCTTCGAGACCAGTACTTTCAAAGAACTTATCGGCCTCCGTGGCCGAGTAACCACTCGGCCACGGCGTCAGCTGGGAAACCGAGGATTCCTGGTTCGATCCTAGGCGATGGACTTGACAAAGAAAAGTAAAACAGTAATGATCTTGTAAACTAGAGGGTTGCCAGCTTCGCTACAAAATACTAGAAAAGTCGTCCAGAACATCAACAAAAATTAACGATACGGGATACGGCGTGTATACGATAAATCTGATCGGGGTCCAAAGTCTCGAAGTCTATTGAAGGCATTGGGTGCCAGTTCAGGTGTTTCCTCGTCATCTGACCACGGTTCTAAAATAACGTCTTTCCTTCGAGATAGGCCTCGAACCGTTGCCAATAGCCCACTGCGCAGCTCTAGTGCGACGTTAATTAACCAAACCTAACCAAAAAACTGACTTGGTTTGGTTTGGTTAATTAACGTCGCACTAGAGTTAGACAGGAAGCTATTGGCGACGGTTCGGGGTCTATCTCGAAAAGGAAAGACCCGAGAACACATTCACACACACACATTCATACATGCACCTAATTATTTTAGAACCTTGGTCAGATGACGAGGAAATGCCTGAACTGGCACCCAACGCCTTTAATAGACGTCGGGACTTTGGATTCCGATCAGATTTATCGTGCACCAGTCCCGTATATACGCCGTTAATTTTTGCGGATGTTCTGGACGACTTTTCTAGTATTTTGTAGCGAAGCTGGCAACCCTCTGATCACAAGATCACTACTTTTTTTTACTTTTCTTTGTCAAGTCCATCGGCTAGGATCGAACCATGAATTCTCGGATTCCCAGCTGACGCTTTTAACCGCTCGGCCACGGATGCCTCGACGCCTGACTTGAAACGCTTCGTGTGCCAAGGAAGATTTGCTTTTCTGTGATGTGTTGACAGTCAAGATCGTTCATGATTTCACTATGTGCTATAAATATAGGATTAGATAAAGAAATTTCCTGATATTTAGGGTAAATGAAAAGCAATTTATTATTAATAAAGCCAATATAAAGCGCACATATACTTCTGTATGTTGTTTTCTGATAAAACTTTTTGTCTCAAACGGCAATAACGCGACTTCTTTAGGCTTTCCAAATTATTGGGGTTAGAGTAATCTAAGTACTGGACTTGGAAGCTCTTTGTAGTTTTTTTTATATGTATGTCAACGGAAAATACGATTATATAAGAGAATTGAGAATAAAGCCGTTTTTCATTAGTGGGGATCGGTTGTCAACGTTTTAAAATCCAGACAAATTTTTATATTTGTTTGATGTGCAAGTTTTGATTAGCTTCGATTTTTTACGAATAGCAGCAATCTATATTTTAGGAAAATTATGTAACAAAAACCTTGGTAAATAAATAGCTATAGCCAAAAATGTAACAAACATTTCGGAAAAAAAATATTATGGGGAACTTAACGCACATTCATAAAATTGTTCAAAACATCTTTTTTAATTAAGATAAAGTATAGCTGTATCTTATTAGTCTTTTCACACAAAAATAAATCTATCAGCTTATCTTAATTTGCTTATATGAGCAATTAGTTTGAATTTGATCAAATCTGAAACTTTTAAAACTTGAATCGCATGTATACAATTATCAAAATTTTATTAAGTGTAAGTATTCGTAAAATATTTTTTGGAATATTTTTACATTTGTTACTGGTTTTTAGAAAGTGACTATATGTACCATATAAACATATTTTTTATTGCAAAATTATATGTTTTAAATTTTTAAATTTTTGTTCTTAAATGATAAAAAACTAATAAATAAATTAATTTTGAAACATCTAATTAAAAAAAAAAATTGTGATATTATTTGTATTTAAAATAAACACTCCTTAAAATAATTGTAGTCTTAAAGTTTTTTTTTATAAAATTTCTGAGTGTTCGGTTTGTTCGCTTGTTGATATAATAATATTTTTACTGATTTATGTTTTTTTTTCTTCCGTTTACTCCTCTTCAAGAACTGCTGGGGGAGGAGGATGGCCTCTAGGTACAGCACCCGGCTAGCAATCAGAGAACTGAAAGTTCGAATCGCCATGAGAACTTGATCAAAGTTAAGATGTAGCGATCTCGTGATAGGAGGATTGCTATATTAGCTACTAAATTACGAAAATCGTCTTAAATTATCCCCGATTTCCATCGGCGTGTTTACCGGACTGGTACATGTTAAACCTGATCGTGGTCCAATGATCTGACGCTTATTCAGTTTATGTCGGGGTCCAGCTCATGTTTTGTTCTCGTTATCTCACCATGGTTAAAAAAATACGAGAACGCTTTTGCTTCAAGATATCCCTGAACTATTGTCAATAGCCGACGGTGCAGCTTTAGAGTAACGTTAACCATACTTCAAAAACTGCTGTATAATAAAAATTGGCATAAGTTTCTGAAAGAAACTAATATGCAAGTTTTAAAATAGCGATGATAGTCGATGACTTTTCAAATTAGAACTTTGGAAGATGGTTCAATTTTCCTATAATGTTATGGACATTTCACAGATTATTTGAAGTAGTAATTGTTTTTGTAATTTTGATGGTCATCATATGTTATAAAAATTGTTAATTATGTATCACATGTACTAACAGAATTAGGCACTTAACGAAATTACTTAATTATTACTTAATTAGGCACTTAATTAATTATAATATTTTTTATTAAAACTATTATTATTATTAGAAATATTAAAACAAATGTGCAAAAACGGGTAACTGTTATTTGTTTTTATAAAATTAAATGCTTATAAATTTTTTTTTTTATTTTTTGACATGTTTGTTTTTGCGCATGCACGCTCCTCAAATATTCTACAATTTTTTAATGGAGATACATTATTAGAGTTTATGATTGCATTGTGCATTTTAAAGTAAAGTCAATTTCTTTATTTCTTCCTACGATCAGAATAGCAAAAAAGCAAACTTGAAAATTTTGTATAAGTGTTATATGTCATAAATATTTACCTAAAATTATTTGTTCGCGTTTTTGCATTTATAATTATACATAACGATTATTCTTATATTCAATTTGAATTTATAGTTTTCTCTGTTTAAATGCCTTTTTTAAATAAATATTTTCAAAAACGAACCATTATTATTTGTCTATTCTCTGAATATGATCAGAATTGTGATGCCTTGTAATTTTTTTCTACTAACGTAAATTGAAGACCCTGCTAACTTTTACAGTAACTGCAAAAACATTTCTTTCTTTTTTCGCCTATTGCTGTATTCCTATTGACCGGTTGCTGCATTTTTTTTTAATTACAAAGCTTTTTATTTTTTATAGTACACTAAAAAGTGTGCTATTAAAAAAGAAAATGCTCTGTAATTAAAAGAAATGCATCAACCGGTCCAGATAAATGAAATAATTTTTTTTTACAGCTACTATAAAAACAATGCACGAGCAAGGGAACATTACAGAAAAATAATGTAAAACAAACTGCAAAAATACAGCACGTGCGATTAAAAAGGACAGCAAAATTATTTTACAGCACACTGTAAAAATAAAGCACAGTGTGTAGGCATTACTTTTACCAGCACCCTGTGCTGTAATCTTACTCGGAAATTTTTTACAGTGATGAGTGGAATACATAAAAGCAATCTGTTTAAAATTCTATATAATAGATAAGTTAAATAAAATATCGTTTGAAAAACCACGTAAGTTTTTTATTCCATGTAAAATTGATTATTTATTCCACTATATAGTTAGTATGTATTTCTGCAAATAGATCATAGAATTTTCAAAAAAAAAATATCTTTAATTAGAAAGCAATTTTGTTTGTTTTGTTAAGCATTTATATTCCAATGGAATTAATTGAATGAGGTTTTATTAAACAAATTTACGTGTTATTTATAAAATATATATTTAATTTAATTTAAAATGAACATTTGTTCTACATCATTATTTGATAAGTTTTATTTACCAATTATTTATAAATTCTGTTCTATTTCTAATAATATTAAATAAGAAACGAAGAAAGATTTTGAGTTTTCCAGTTTTAATGATATGTTTTAGAAATTTTGAAAAAGGAAATAATTCTAAAAATTCGCATTTGTTTATATTGGATACTTTGCACTGCTTGCTACTGCTTGTTATTTATTCTACATTCTAATGAGTAAATAATTGCTGAAAAATTTAAATAGTGTCAAATGCTAATTTTTTTCTGAAAAACTTATACCAATAAGTTTGTCACATTCTGAATTTAAAAGCAACATTCCTATAAACTTTTGTACAATACTGAAGTTTTATGAAATATTATTTTTAAATCTGAAGCAACAAATTATCTTTCAAAATTTGTTTGTGATGTTTTCATAATGAATTTAACAGTGTAGAAATATTGTGCGGGGTCGTTAATTTCCCCTACCTAATTTAATATGAAATAATTCTCGATATTAAATTGTATTAATCAGTAAAAATTTAATAATGAACTGTTTCTCGAATAACGTAAGTTTAGTTTCAAGTAGAGAGGTACTGAAAATGAGTAATAAAGTTTTACACTAGAACAACGGAAAAACAGTCTACATTTTTCGTTAACCAAATTAAAAATCATTTTTAAATATAAATTTGACATTTACTATAAATGTGTTTTAAAATTTATTTACTTTGTTACTTCAAATAAGTATTTTTCTTTATTGAAAGGTTTGTTCGAAATGACCTTGCACATGTTTAATTAAATATGAAGTTATTTTCGATATTAAATTTTATTATATAGTAATAACTAAATACTGAATTATTTCTCGTATTACTATCTTTAGTTTCAAGCAGATATTTAGATGAGTAACGAGACTTTACAATATCACAAAGGAAAATACTTTAATAATTTTCAATTTAAACGTGCATAGTAATCTAAACGCTTGAAATAAAAAGTTTCCACATACACAGGGAAATTAATTTCACAAATTTTAAAATCATTTTTAAAAATTAATTGGACAGTTGCCGTATATGTGTTTTTAATTATTTTCATCATGTTACTTCAAATAAGTGTTTTGTTAATAAAAAAAATTTCGAAGTAACAATTTTTTTTTCAAGACCCATATTACTAGCAAAATATACAAATTTTATATTCTATAACTTTTACTTCCGCATAAAATTATGAAATATTCCTAACATTAAGGCGCAAATTTCATTTTCAAACGTTAGGCTAAATAAAATAATATATGTGTATTGAAAAGTCGAGAACAGCAGCTTCATCATTAAAAAAATGTTTAACAAAAAAAAATAGATTAAGATTAATTTAATCGTAACTGCATTATAAAATACAATAAAAACTATCCTATTTAGATTTTAGAAAAAGTTTATTTAGAAGATGGATTTTTGCAATTGTTATGTTTAATAGTTAATTGGTTAATTTTTTTTTTCTCTTAATTAAAGATAAAACACTTTTTATCACTACGACTAATTCCGAATTACACATAAAATTATTCGAAATAAGAACGAACCTTTATTATTGATTAAACGTTTAATAACAATATAAAATGTTGTTATTTTCTTATTATTTGTGTATGCTGATTGAAGATAAAAAAATTGCTGAAATAATTTTGCAGTAGCAAAAAAACAATTTGATCTCTATTATAATAATCTTCTTATTAACAAAGGCTACTTTGCATAGCATTTTAAAGTCCATTCAGTTACTCCAGAATTTTAAAGATGCAAACATCACTACAAATTGTTATTGAAATACTGAACTACAATTGTCAGGTTTTAGCATGCAAACAAACGCTTTGTGTTACAATTCTGAGAATGGTTGTAAGAACAAAGAACTTAAACTTATTTCGACAATGAAGACAGTATAAGAGACGATAAAATATATCATGAAATGTCTAACATTTGATATGGACATTTCAAAACTTTTGCATTTAATTCGATTCATCAGAAATATTATTATGTAATAAAATGTGCAAGCGAGCTGGGCTCGGTCTCCTGGTATTCTAATATTATTAAACGAGCAATGTCACAATATTTGTTTGTTTGCACAATCTCGAAATTCGCTCTAATGATTTTCACGAAAATTTATGTATTACCAATTTTTGGGGAAAAAATTCGATTGGTATAAGTTTCATCTTCGAAAAATGTTATTTAGAGAGTGAAATAAGCAGATTAAAAGTTCGATTTCATTCATTCAATTTCAAATTATTCATCACGTATGAGTATTAACCCTTCACACTCCGCGAACATCTTTGACATTGCGTTCTTTCCACGGAACAGTTATCCCTCTTTATGTTCTTTTACCCACAATTTTTTTATGCTCGTAGAGGGGAGAAAATCGTAATATGTTTCGGATCTGCAGGAGAACAATTTGAAAAAAAATCGATTTTTTTTAAGCACAAGATCACACCGTTCTCGATTATTTTAAAGAACAGGGAACCAAAAGAAGTCGTTATGTTGGCGCCTGAGAGGCGACGTCGGAGTGCAAAGGGTTAACAGGTTATACGGCAATAACAGTTAAACGTTATTTAATTCATCATATGTTATTTTATTTCAAAACGTGTAAAATATCTTTGCGGAGATATTTTCATTAAAATTTTTATTCTAAAATAAAGTTTTTCTTCTAACAAATGAAGAAAGTAAACATCATTAATTAAAAATTAAAATTGAAAAATCATTTTCGTTTTTAAATAAAGAAAAAACACATTCTAATTTCGTGACTTTTTCGTCTACTTAATGCTATAAGTTTTCTAATAAATATTTAAAAAGAACTTGAACAAAAATCGTTTACATTTAAATTAATCAAAGTTTGAACAAATTTAATCCTGTGATATTTTACTCTGCTTTTGCACGTGAAGTCATAAGTGCAAGTTTTTAAAATTCCGTATAAGAAAATATCGTTTGGAAAACCACGTAGATTTTTTTTATATTTCATATTCCATATAAAATGGATTATGTATTTCCAGAAATAGAACTTAGAATTTTCAAAATAAAATATGTTTGATTAGAAGCAATTTTGTTTGTTTTGCTAAGTATTATATTCCAATGGAATCCAGGAATCCATTGAATGAGGTTTTATTAAATTAATGTTACGTGTTATTTATAAAATATATATTTATTTACATTTAAAATTAAACTTTGGTCTACATTGTTATTTGATAAGTTTTATTTTAGCAATAGTTTATAAATACTTTTTTCAGCTTTTATATTCCAAAGGAATCAATTAAAATAAGTTTTATTAAATTAATTTTACACAATATTTAGAAAAGTAAAAAAATAGTTTTATACATTTAAAATACAGTTTTGTTCTCTGCATCATCGTTATAGGATAGGTTTTATTTTAGCAATTGCTTATAAATATACCTATTTATGGTTTGGTTTGGCTAATGAGCGTCGCACTAGAGCTGCACAGTGGGCTATTGGCGACGGTTCGGGTTCCATCTCGAAGGAAAGACCCGGGAACACATTCATACATGCACCTCGTTATTTTAGAACCATGGTCAGATGACGAGGAAACACATGAACTGGCACCCAACGCCTTCAATAGACGTCGGATACCTATTTATGATAGTATTTAACAAGAAACAGAGAAGAATTTTGAGTTTTCCAGTTTTGAAGAAATGTTTTAAAAATTGCGAAGAAATGAAGTGTGTTTCCAAAAATTCGCATTTTTTTTACCATGGATACTTTGCACTGCTTTGTGTTGAAATTTACATGATTGCATTTCAAGATATAAGTGAGTTCACGAGCATTTGTTATTGGTTGATGGCGACCACGTGGTTTGTTATTCACCAATCACAAAGGGTAATCGACCATGTGTTTTTGTTAATCCGTCAAAATTTTAATCTCGATCCCATGCTATACATAGTGTCTATTAAAATGGTTTGTTATTTATTCCACATTCTAATTATAAGTAAATAATTGCGTAAATAGTTAAATAGTTTCAAGTGCTAATTTTTGTTCTGGAAAAATGATACCAATAAATTTGTCACATTCTGAATGTAAAAGCCTCATTTTTATTTCGTAAAATGCTGAAGTTTTATGTATTATTTATTTTTAAATTTGAAGCTGTAGATAATCGTACAAATTCGTTTGTGATGTTTTCATAATTAATGTAATTGTGTAGGTAAATTGCGCGAGTTCGATCCATACACCTACCTAATTCAATATGAAATAATTATCAATATTAAATTGTATTAGTTAGTTATAATTTAATATGGATCTGTTTCACGGATTACGGTAGTAAGTTTATTATCAAGTAAAGGGGGATTGAAAATGAAAAAAGAAGTTTTACAATAGCACAACGGAAAAAGTTTTAAATTTTGCATTAACCAAGTTTAAAACCATTTTTAAATATAAATTTGACATTTACTATCAATGTGTTTTAAAATTTGTTTACCTTGTTACTTCAAATAAGTATTCTTCTTTTTTGAAAGATTTGTTCGAAAGCACCTGCCTAATAAAATATGAAAATATTTTCGATATAACATTGTATTAGATAGTAATAACTAAATACTGAATTGTTTCTCGTATTATGTAAGTATGTTTAATTTCAAGCAGATATTTAGATGAGTAACGAGGATTTGCAATAGAACAAAGGAAAAAGATTTTAAGAGTTTTCAATTGAAACGTACATAGTAATCTAAATGCTTGAAAGAAAAATCTTTCACATATACGCAGATAAATTAATTTCATCAAATTTAAAACCATTTTTAAAAATAAATTTGACATTTAACGTAAATTTCATGTTTATCATGTTATTTCAAATAAATATTTTGTTAATAAAAATTTGTTCGAAGTAACTGTTTTTTTTTTCAGGACACATACTACTAGCAACCTATATAAATTTCATATTCTGTAACCTTTTCATATGTAACTAACCTCTTCAAAATTATGAAATATTCCTAATAACTGCCCCAAATTTCAAACATTAGGCTACATAATATATATGTGTAAAGAAAAGTCGAGAACGGCAGCTTCATCATTAAAAAAATTATGTTTAACACAAAAAAATAGATTAAGATTAATTTAATCGTAACTACATTATTAAATGCAATAAAAAACTATTATATTTAGATTTTAGAAAAAGTTTAATTTTAGATGGTTGACTTTCGCAACCATTATTAATAAATTTTTAATTAATTGTTAATTGCTAAAATTATATTATGTTTCACTAAATTAAAAATAAAACTGCTTTCATCACTACGATTAATTCCGAATAACACATAAAATTACTCGAAATAAATAAAAATCTTTATTATTGATTAAACTTTTAATACCGTTCGTTCTTAACCGTTCGTTCTTAATTATTTGTGTATGCTGGTTGAAGATAAAAAATTGCTGAAATAATTTTGCAGTAGCAAAAAATAATTTGATATTCATTATAATAATCGTCTTAATAACAAAGACTACTTTGCATAACATTTAAAAATCCATTCAGTTACTACAGAGTTGACTTAAGCAAATATCGCTACAAATTGTAACAAGAATATTGTCAGGTTTTAGCATGCAAACGAAAATTTTGTGCTACAATTGTGCGAATGGTTATATTAGACGCCCAGGATATTTAAAAATATTAATTTAAATGACTTTTGCATAATTGATACGGTATCTTTCCAATCTTGACACTTCTAACTAATCACAGGAGCATTTCAAAGAACTTAACTTATTTCGATCATGCAGACATTATCAGACGATAAAATCTATCATGACATGTCTAAACATTGATATGGACATTTTAAAACATTTGCATTTGATTCAATTCATTAGATATATTATTAAGAATTAAAATATGCGGGCGAGCTGGGCTTGGTCCCCTGGTACTTTATATATTAATATCTGCTATAATTTAAGTTTCAAAATGCAACAAATTTTGTAACTACAGATTGCGGTGATGTTCCCTGAATGTCCGCCATCGACATAACCCGATTGAACAGGCAGCTCTTTCTGCAGGTAGCCTGAAGGTGAAAATGCTTTGAACTGAATCCATAAGGGAATGAAAGGGATTGATTGGGTGTAAATGTATGTATGTCTAGAAAACAAACATAAGAGATTCCACGTTTCCAATTCAAATCTTCTACTCTCTGGCAGTTGTTTCTTCTGAAGCAGTCTAAATATATGAATGATAAATTAGGTAGTCCTGTCTTGTTTTTTAAATAAAAAACTTCTTATTTTAAAATAATGAAAAATCTTATATTTTTTAAAAATAAAATTTGAAAGTTATAAGCTAAATGTAGAATTTCACAACTTAGCAGATATTCTAATTTACCAAAAAAATCACCAGGATTATTGAATAGAGGACTGAAATATTTAAACAGTCAATTTGCAACAAAAATTATTTTACGGAAATCTCAGTAAATGTATGTTTGTTATGTATGTATTAATTTTATAAAAGATATTTCAAACAGCATTTTTATCATAAAACATAGCATTTAATAACATAAAAGAAATCTGTATGTGTTGAATACAATGATATATTAAATAAATTGGTAGTTTATTATTTTTTAGAATGATTTTTACTTTTTTTTTCTACATAATGTTAAATGCGCATTGCATAATTATGATTATTTCATTCTAAATATAATTAGTTAAGTTTACTTTGCTGAAGTTGTAGTAAAAAAAGCTTTACCAAATCTCATAAAAAGTTACTACTCATTTATCACATTTAGGGGAGAGTTCGGTCAAAATTATTTTATTTCACGCGTTACAGAAACTTAGACAAATACTTTCTATTTAAGTTAAAATCCTGAAAATAAAAAGGAAATTCTGCCACAAGAAACATTTTGCTGATTAAACCAGGGCTTTGTAGCATTGGGATTTTTTTTATAACGCTTTAAGCATTGAGTTAAATGTAAGTTGTATATATGTAAAATATCAGATTATGTCATCAGATATTCAATAAAAAAATACAGTACAATTGTATGGAAAAAAATTACTTACAATCCCGCTCCCTTCCCAACTGGCCTGCAAAAGAAGGAAAAAAATCACTCTAAGTGTGTGAATTCAAACGGGAACACAACATGCCTATCATGTGTATTTGTAATTCAATTGAATATATTTTTATATAAAATACTCAATTACCAAAAATGTTCATTAAATATTAAACAAAAAACAGCACAAATAAAATAATTCATTTCTGAAATTAAAAACACTTGTTTTCAAAACTGAGAAAATTATGTCATTTTACTGTTCCTTAAAACTAAAAGCTTAATTAAAAGTTATGAAATAAAAGTAAATAAAATTGAAATGGTTAGAGTTATGATATAGAGCCCTCTGAAATGAGGAATTTTCAATATATGAATAGATGTGGCAATTGATTTTTTCATACTAAGTAGTGGTAAGGCTTTTCACAGGTGGTAAAGTGAAAATGGTTTTTATTGCACTATTTATGTTCGGTCTCAAATATCCGAAAAAGATTATTTTCTTTGAATAATTTTAATCATTCTATACACAATGCCTTTATACTCAATTTGCAGACAGTTTTACACCTTAATTTCGAGTCGACCGATAATCGTTGTCTATTAATAACACTTTATTAACTATTATTGTAAAATAAATATAATTAATTAGTTATTCCTTTCAATAAAAATCTTAATGTGTAAAATATAACTTCACATTTAATGAAATTATTTAAGGCAACATTCTTAAAATATTCACTGCAGTTGTTAAAAAGCTATTGATACATCATACTCTTGTATTATTTATATTACATTAAATTATTTTACTTCAGATGATCAATAATCAGATTGTTTAGTGTCATAAATGATCAAATTCAATCGTCTTAAAAACGAAAATGGCATAGTTCAATGACTGATTAAGCTGTATATGTATATATTTCAGAAGCTTTAAACTACGCAGCAAATAGATCCATTCTTAATACAATACGTAGAATAGAATTTTATTCTATACCAATAGATTCATTTCAGATACATTCCTAATACTTCACTGATATCAAAAATCGTTTCGTTTAATATGTTTATATTTTAAATATAAAGTCTTTTATAAATGTTAATATAAATTAATAATTTTTTTTATAATATTTGACTGAATTTTTTTTGTTGTATATTAATAATTATGTATTTGACAATTCTACAAAACAAATACATTTTTCTGTAAAAGTACTACAATATATCTAATCATTCAGCAGTTTTTTCATAATGCCTTTATACTCAATTTTCAAACTGTTTTATCCGTAAATTTCGACTCGAACGATCACAAGCAACTTTTTGTGTCAACCATTATAAAAGCAAAAAAAAAAAAAAAAAAAAAAACTGAAAATTTTAAAATAAAGTATTTTTTAAAAAAAAGTTAATGCTTAAAGTTAATGTTAAACAAATTTTAATATAATATTTTGATGAGTGCAAACAACAATCCGAATTTGACTATAAATATTCAACTTGCTTCATCAAAAAGGATAACTGAACAGCTTATGATGAACAAACCTGTCCCATTATTTATTGCGGTAAAAGCAAGCGGTAAATTGTTTTTTACGACATAAAACTACTTTTCCTTTCAAATAACTTTCATCTACATGCAGTTTCCATTGTTGGGGTGTCGACTAACAGCCGTTCAGGTCTTGTAGGGAGGGTGCAAACGGATTTTTCGATCCTGGGCGTTTACCTTGCAAGTCGACCCTTTTTTCGTCCCGCTGGTTTCCATCGGACCATGACGTTAGTTAGGTGACCTTCACAGAACACGCAGCGACTGGACGTTGGAAAGCGAAAATCAGACTTTCCAATCGACGGAAGGGCACAATGGAAAGGCACACGGAAGCAACGGGAACCGTAGATTTATTTTATTTTTGAAAAGCCTTAATTAAATGCATTCAAAATAACCCCTTCGATTACTTTTGCACATGTTGAATATACTGTTGTTGTAACTGACTATCAATAAAACCGTAAAGTGTGCCTTTATATCCCGATTTACAGTACCAATTGATAGAATGCCCTTTTTTATATTTTTAGTCAATTTTAACAATGTTATATAAAATATATTTAAAAGTAGTTGACAGAAAATATTTTTCTTTTACTTTTCAGTAAATGTAACAGAACCATTATTTTTGAATTTTATATTTATATATATGCTATACTTTATATTAGTGAATATTAATAATAAAACCTCTTTTTGATTGAATACTTCAAATAAAAAAATCAAAAGAATTTTTTTTATTTTAGAGTTAAATATAACAAGTGACGTTTGATAACAATCTGTTTAATTTCATATACAACCTGAAATTGAATAACTTAGTTGATTAATGATTCATGATACTAACGCGAAAGTTTGAATTTTACTCAAAATATATTTTAGTTTTCTAGTTATATTGCATGCTTACTATGCTATCTGTTGTCAAAAGATTAATAATAATTTATTAATCAGTATGGATTTAAAATAAATAATTCATAATATATTATAATATCATTGATAAGTCACCCCGAGACGAAAATATAAATATGTATGTAGTATTAAGTGTATGCGCTACGTATACCAGACCTATTGCTAGTATGCGAGTAATATGCCAAGTATTGCCTTCGAACTGATGACCTGCTAGGCAGTATGCCTGGAGTATATCAACGGCATATACAATTACAGACACGGTATTACAATGCTTAAGATTTTAATCCAAGTTTATTACTACATTAATTCGATGTTTACAACTATATAATTGGATGTATATAAGTTGAGTTTTAAGTATCTAGTTTCACTTCCACTTAATGAGGATCACGAGTTGCATACATGTGTGGGTGAATTACGCAAGCAGAGAAGCAACGCGGAAATCGGCATTTTGATTCCTCTACGGACTTTGACTTGTTGCAGCGTGAGTTGGAGTGTGTTGATTAACGGTTATTCACAGGTTCTTTCACAGTTATAGCCGAAAACCAAAGAAAATATTCATGCACCTGCTAATCGCATTACAGATGAGTTGAAGACAGTGATTGTGGTGGAGTAGAAAAGTACGCGACTTCAAACAAATCCAAACTGCCAATTAAGAAAAATGCAGTACTAGGATCTTTTCATGCATGCCCGAGGTGCCTTCGCAACGCAGTGTGGGCTACTGACCCACACTTTGTTCAGTCGAGCAGTGCTTAACATACGACTGTGAATGTATCTTCTGTCATGGCCGAGAAGAGAGGGTCTCCAAGAAAATCCACAGCACTGAAGTGTTCTCTAATGTCAGAATTTGATTATAACAATCTTCCTTCCATATTGCCTTTTACCTTTCACCGGGACTCTCAACAACTTTTATATTAAAAAATTAAAAAAGTTTTGAAAATTTATTTTTAACACTTAATAATTAAATAACAAGTTTTAAGATAAAAACTCTTATTTGGGGGCACCCAAAAAGCCTTCAAAATTGTCACATGTTAACTTTATCTAGGATTTACAATTTTAGGAAATAAATGTTTTAAATATGTTTTTTATTTAAAAATAAACATTGTTCACTCTAATTTAAAAAGATAATAAATAAAAAATTAAGAATAAATTTTTATTTATTATAAACTATTTATATTTTTTTCTTTAAAATAGTTAGTCTGAATCAAAAATTTAAAAAAAATGTGTATTATGAGTTTTATCTAAATATCACATTTAAAATATCTTTATATTTTATAGAAATGAATTTTCATAACACATTTCAAATAATTAGAATTTGGTATCTGAAATTTTTTCTCCCTTCCACCATTTTTGAATCAATTAAAAGGGATGCAGCCGAATTTTTTTATCCAATTAAATGTACAGTACGAAATAAATTTTTAAATATGATTCGAATTTCTCCAAAAGTACGAGCACCATTTCATAATATTCCGCCGTCTTACTTCATAGGCTACTTTAATTGTTTACATTTAAAGTAAAATATAATTATAGTACTTTAATTAATGTAAAAAAATTGGGCAAAACATATACTCTATTAAAATACAAATACAACGTTAATATACGCAATAAAAATCCATGAGATCTGCACATGTTTCGGGAGATACATCTCCCTTCTTCAGCAGAAATGAAAAGTCTGTGTATACAATAAAACGGAAATAAACCCAGAATTGAAAGTGTTGCCAAAGAAAAAAAAATATCTCAATCGGTTGGAGTTAACTATTGTGTGCCAAAAAACGGGAAATACTGAGACCGCAAATGTTTCATCGACAATCGAATCAATATTCAATATTGCTAAAAATTTGAAACGCCTCCAGGAAGTTAAGTTCAAGTGTAGATTTGGGTTTGCAAATTAAATGTGGGTAAGAAAAATTAAATATATTATTATGTTTGCTAAGAGTGCTTAGCAATGGTGGACTTATTTGTTTCTTGTTTGACAGTATGTGCTTGCTGCTCCTTAATACGAAATCTGAATGCTATATTTGTTTGACCGATATATGACATGCCCCATTGACATGAAATACTGTATATGCCCCAGTTATTAAGGTCGTCGATAGGGTCTTTAAGTTGTGTGAAGGTGATCTTATTGATAGGTGAAAAAATGGAACTTATGTCGAACCTACCGAGAATTTTAGATATTTAATTGCTGATCTGGGGATAATATGGTAAAACAACCAAAGCATTAGAGCACTCAGATAAATTAGAATTTTTAAGTGGATTTTTAAGTTTATGTATGGCTTTTTCAACGACGTTGGGTGAAAAACCTCGATTCACGACAACAGCTCTCAAATAATCAAGTTCAACCTGGAGTGAAACTGGTGTAGAACAGATGTTAAGTGCACGGTTAACAAAAGTGTAAAAAGCAGCCATTTTTTTGTTGTATAGGGTCGCACGACGTAAAATGAGGGGGTCAAAGAAACAGCGAAAGATTTTCTGTATACGGTGGTGGATAAATGGTCATCTTTACGAGTAATTAAACATCAAGAAAAGGAAGAGTATTGTTGGATTCGGAATAGACTTGCTGGAGGCGTTTCATATTTTTAGCAATATTGATTCGACTGTCAATGAAACATTTGCAGACCCAGTATTTCCCGCTTGTTGTCACACAATAGTTAACTCCAACCGATTGAGATAGTTTTTGTTCTTTGGCAACACTTTCATTTATGAGTATATTTCCATTTTAATGTACACACAAGCTTTTCATTTCTGCTGAGAAAGAGAGAAGTATCTCCCGAAAGATGTCCAGATCTCATGAATTTTTATTGCATATTTTAACGTTGTATTTGTATTTTAATATTCTTAACGCAATGTTCTATATGACGAGTTTTTCTTATATACTCTATTTAATTAACTTTTGATAATTTTGTTTTTCTGATAAATAATACAATACTTTCTCTCTCAAAATTATGTTTGATAAAATTTTCTAAATATTCCTTATCCATTATTATGGTAACATAGAGATTTCTATAGTTAAAACGCAAAATATAAATTGACATCATCATAAAAAGATTCTTCCAGAACAAAATAGTTAACTGTCTATATGCTTAACAGATTGTCTACATGCTTAAACAATGTTCCTATAAAAGTTTTTAAATAGTTAATTTTGTCAGTTAGCACCAACTGTAAAACATTAAAAACTGTAATGTTAAACAAAGTATTCTTACTTTAAATTAATTATCAGCAAGTAAAGTGTGAACTTTTCTTCTCACAAACATGTTTCTCCTCAAAAATATAAACTAACACAAAATTATACAGAAACAAAATCCGTTACTTTATACTAGAACAATAATTTATATGTTCATAGAACTAACTTTACTATCATCCTTGAAAACCTACTACAAGGGATTAAAAAAAGCACTTTATGCCTCGTTATCACATTACAGCCATACTTTTGGATGACTTGAGTGTACAAAAAAACGTTGTTCAATCTAAATGAAATATTTATTTGGTAGTGTTTTTCATGTCAGAATCAATAAACATTTCCTTGAGTATTAGCCCTTATTTTGCAATTGATAGAAATAAATTCTGTGACATAAAAAACATTAGTATTGTAAACATATTTAAATTATGCAAAGTTTTCCTAATACAAATTTATAATTCATGTTAAACGCAGGTGCAGGTTTCAGATTTTAAAGGTTTTCTCTTGGAAACAGTAATTTCTTTAAATATAAGTACTTTAAAAAAAGTTTTGTAGCATGAAATGTAATAATAAAAAACACTGCCTAAATAAAAGTTACTTACAAGATTTAAAAAAAAAATCTCAAATAATTTCATTTAAATATACATAGGATAGTTTTACATTCACTAAAGTAGAAGTTTGAGCTTCAAAGAAATACTTTTCAAGAA
The DNA here is from genome assembly GCA_963932185.1 of Troglohyphantes excavatus. NCBI lineage: Eukaryota > Metazoa > Arthropoda > Arachnida > Araneae > Linyphiidae > Troglohyphantes > Troglohyphantes excavatus. The sequence continues at coordinate 65,137,280 of OZ010676.1, read as the reverse complement.
ATTTCAATTTTAAGTTAAAAGAAAAGAAAAATTAGTTTTGCTAAATAAAACCTACATATCCTTATTATACTCATATGAAATTATAAAGTTATACATTGAGATTATTTTTAAATCTTGCAAGTAACTTTTCTTTAGGCAGTATTCTTTTCTTATAACATTTTATGCCACAATATTATTTTAAAAATACCTGTATTTAAAGTATTTACTGTTTAAAAAAAAAAGAAAGTAACATGATAGTGTCCACCAAATGTGAAATAAAATAATAATAATTTTTTTTTTTCAAAAACCAATCTAAACATCGTGAAAAAAGCCGTCATGTAACCTTCACAATGACTTATATGCAAATCGCATACATGTCGCATATAAGGTAATATGCAGGCCGCAAACATGTGGCATACCACCTCCGTATGCCATATTAAAATATTATATTCTCATAGGGCATACGAGGGCATATAAGTTGCATACTCGTGGCATGCATATGCCACATGTATGCTTGAAATTTTAGGCACATTCGAGGCATACTCGTTTATTTTGTCTCGGGACGTTTGAAATTAAACAACTTAGAAAATCAAAAAAAAAAAATGGTATTATATTGGCGTAAGAGAAGTTTAAAAAAGTGAATACCTGGCACCGTACTTTTGAAAAACACTTTCGTAGTGAAAGCAGTTGATGAAATCCCTTTTCCCCAATGACATATCTGTAATATTAAAATCAAGTGTATGTGAGTTAATCACAAAACGCCAACTTCCTTTGCGTATAAAAGCTAAGTATTTAGGTATATGTGCAATTCATCCTCAAGTTGTGCACCCTGAAACTCAGAATTTTTAAATTCCAGTTAATTTTTTAAATAAATTTTTTTTAGAAGCTATTTTTTTAATATTTCCATTAAAAAAGGAACACAGTTATGAAACTGTAAAATGTTGACAGCAATATAATACATTAAAATAGAAAATATATAGTTGTTGCTTTAAATTATTGAAAAATATATTTAATATAATAATAATTATTATTTTAGCAACCAAAATAGGAAGAACACGTTTATACTTATATTTAAGTTTTACTTCATTACATACCAATAATTAACAAAGGCAATGTTAAAAAACGTAGGGAAACTGCGAATGTGAAAATCTAAATTATTATATAAGAAAATTAAAACTTAAAAGCCATACTCGTAAGAATATTAATATTAAAAAATGACATGGTAAAAGTATTACTTCTCAAAACGCGTCTACATCAGAACAATACCTATCAAAACACGCTGTGGTAAAAGATTAACTTTTAAAACATGCCCTGGAATTAGTTTTCAACACACACCTTGGTAAAGGAATTAACTTTCCAAAACGTCCTGGTAAACATTAACTTTCAAAACACGCCCTAGGTGAAATATTATATTACAAATCCTGTCCTCTATGAATTTTAAAAACTTAAAACGTCATCGGTCGAATATCATAACATAAAAATGTATCATGAGTTAAATTGTATTTCACAAAACGAACTCTTTGACTATTTTTAAACATAAAATCTTTACATTTCTGTATTCACATTAAGTAAAAATTAACTTATCATAAGAAATGTTATTACAAAGTCGATAAAACAGTACATTACTCTCCTCGAAGTTAGAAAACACACATTCATGCACGCGGTAAATAGCATTCAACTAACGATTTGCATGACAACACTCATTAGATACTAAGTCTAAACATGATATCCATGACGATTAAGGTTCTCCATTACCACTGTTACAATCAACAAATTGAAAGTGCTAACGAAATCATTTAAGACATAAGCTTTTCCAACATATATCAATCCCTAGGGAACAGCAACGTTTTATGTTTCTAAATACAGATAATATTAAGGTATATTGAGTGGCTATGAATCCTTTTCCGATAATAGCATAAGTAAATATATCCATTTCTATGAATATATTAGCAATTCAGGCAAATTTTCTTAGAATACTGACGGGAACTCAGAAGTAGGTTAGTAACTATAAAACAAGCACTACCCATCATAGTGTCAATGTTACCTTAGGCAGGATAGTCTAACATTCCACTATATGAGGTGTATACGTGTATACAGTTAGGGATGTAAATATCTGTTTGAATATTATGAAAATAATATCCATTAGTGTCCCAAATAATAACAAATATTTTTAAAATATCTAAAAACATCACCAAATGTAGTTAAGAAATGGATAACTGAAACAGTCCCGAGACAAAAAGTTTCGTATGCCGCGTGTATGCCTTTCATATGCCAGCTGATTTTTCGTATGCGAGATGTATGTAACATATGCCCTCGAACTGATGACCGCGGAGATGGTATGCCCGGTGTATGCGAACGGCATATGCTTCCTATAACGATCCAGAGGCAATAATATTAATATGCAGCGTGTATGCCTTTCGTATGCCAGCCGATTGTTCGTACGCGAGATGTATGCCACATATGCCATCGAAATGATGACTTCGGAGGTGGTATGCCCGGTGTATGCGAACGGCATATGATGCCGATTTCGATCTAATTTATTGCGACATTAATGTTTACAACTATATAATTGTGTAAGTTGATTTTTAAGTATCTCTAGTTACATTCCCGAGACAAAAATATTAATATGCCGCGTGTATGCCTTTCGTATGCCAGACTGATTATTAGTATGCGAGAAATATGCCATCGAACTGATGACCGCGGAGGCGTATGCTGTTAGTATGCCAACGGCATATGCTTCCGATTTCGGTCCAATTTATTGCGACATTAATGTTTACAACTATATAATTGTGTAAGTGATTTTTTAGTATCTCTAGTTACATTATACTTCTTTGAAACCATTGCATTATAGTAATAGATTGAGGATGATAAAAATCATAAAAATATTAATATGCCGCGTGTATGCACTACGTATGCCAGACCAATTTCTAGTATGCGAGAAATATGCCGAGTATGCTTTCGACCTAGCGAGGGGGGGAAGGGGGGGGGGGGGGGTGTTGAAATAAAAGAAATTTCCCAACTTAACGATTCGAAATTCCCAACTCAACAGTGCTGAAACCAACTTATCGACATTTTTCATCTTTATATATATATATATATATAATATTAAATATACTATTTATATATATATATATATGTAATATTATATGTAATATTAAATATATATATAAATATGTAATATTAAACAGTTCTCTTACAAGCATTGATTTGTTACACCCATATTCCAATGCAGTGTACGTTTTGAGGTCTAATTTAAATGTAATCTTACAAATTTCTAATCTTCTCTAGCTTTCATTTGTTAATAATGTTTATTTCCATCAGGCATAAATTTTCCCAACTCGGGGTTTTTAGAAGTTGAAATTCCCAACTTTCAGGGTTTCCAGAAAAATGCCCCCCCCCCCCCCCCCTCCCCCGTGCGACGGGCCTAGCCCTGGGAATGGCAGTGGCATATTCAACTAAAGGCATAGTTTTACAATGCTTACGATTTCGATCCAATTTATTGCAACTTTAACGCGATGTAAGTTGAGTCGTAAATATCTATAGTTTCACTTCCACTAAACGAAGATCACATGTTGCAGACATGTGTGGGTGAATTACGCAATGAGAGAAGTAACGCGGAAGTAGGTAGCCATTTTGGACTTCGGTTGGATTAGGCTTGCAGCTTGTTGACGTGCAGTGCAATGGCTAACGGATTTTTCCAGTTATAGTCGAAAACCAAGGAAAAGAATGTTATTCCTGCTAATCTCATTACGGATGAGTTGAAGACAGTGACTGCGATGGAATAGAAAAGTACGCGACTTTAAAGAAACCCAAAGTGCCAGTTTAAAAAAATGCAGGACCAGGACATATTCTTGCCTCCGAAACGCAGTGTGGGCTACGGTCCCACACTTTGTCTGGTCGAGCAGTGGTGAACATAAGCCTGTGAATGTATCTTCTGTCAAGGCCGAGAAGAGAGGGTCTCTTAAGAAAATATGCAGCAGTATTGTGTTTTCATGTCAGTTTGATTATACCGATCTTGCTTTCTACGTTTCACCAGGACACCCAACAAATTCTACATTGAAGGATTTACAAAATTGAAAAGGTTTTGTAAATTTATTTTTTAACTCCAAAATTGCTACATGTTAACTTTATCTAGGATTTATAATTTTATGAAATAAATGTTTTAAATATGTATTTTATTTAGAAATAAACATTGTTCATTCCAATTTTATGTTTTTTAATTAAACATTTTTTAAGAATAAATTTTAATTTATTATAAATCAGTATTATTTTTTTCTTCAAAAAAGTTAGTTTTGAAGCTAAAATTTAAAAAAAATGTGTATTATGAGTTTTATCTAAACATAACAATAAAATTGACTTTATATTTAAAATAAATTAATTTTTATGAGACATTTCAAATTGTTAAAATTTGATATCTGAGAAGTATAAAATTAAATGTATCGTACGAAGTAAATTTTTAAATATTATTCGAATCTCTATAAAAGCATGAGCACCATTTCAAAATAGTCCACGGTCTTTCTTTATCAGCTACTTTAAATGTTTAAAAGATCATGTAATGCGAATTATAATTAAAGTACTTTAATTAATATTTAAAATTTGAAATAATTACACTTTATTGCATTAACTTTCAAAACTTTGATTTGCTGATAAATAATACAATAATTTTCTCTCTCAAAATTATCTTTGATAAAGTTTTCTAAATATTCTTTATATATTATGGTACTTTAAGTAAGTATTTTAATTAAAGTACTTTAATTAATAAAAAAAATTGCAAAAATTACACTTCATTGCATTAACTTTCGATAGTTTGTTTCACTGATAAATAATACAATAACTTTCTCTCTCAAATTATCTTTGATAAAATTTTCTAAATATTCTTTATATATTATTATGGTACTACAAAGATTTCTAGAGTTAAAATGTAAAATAAAAATTGACATCATTATGCAAAGATTCTTCCTGAACAAAATAAGTAACTGTCTATATTCCAAAAAAAATGTTTATGTGCTTAAACAATGTTACTATAAAAAAAAATTTAAGTTAATTTCTTTTGTGAGCAATAACTATAAAACATTAAAAACTGTAATGTAAATAAAAATATTCTTACTTTAAATTTATTATCAACAAGTAAGGTGTAAACTTTTCTTCTCAAATACATGTTTCTCCTCCCAAATAAATACTAAACAAAATTATACAGACACAAAGTGTGTCACTTTATATACTAGAACTATAATTTATATGTTCATTGAGCTAATTTCTTTACTATATCCCTGAAAACCTACTACAAGGGATAAAAAAAACTTGATGCCTAGTTGTCATATTACAGCCTTACTTTTTGATGAGTTGAGTTTACACAAAAATTTTGTTCAGTAAAAATGTAATATTTATATAGTAGTGTGTTTCTTGTCAGAATCACTAAAATTTCTATTGAGTGTTATTAGCCATTATTTTGCAATTGATAGAAATGAGTTCCTTGATATCAAAATTTTAATTTATACTACGTAGAGTATTCCTAATACAAATTAAATTATAATTCATGTTAAGCCCAGGTGCAGGTTTCAGATTTTAAGCAGAGTATAAACCTTACTTTTAGTTTTTTTTTCACTAATATTAAATTGTCTTTTGAAAAAAAAAATATACATATTTATTATTTTTATTTCAAATTTGGTGGACAGTATAATGCTATTTTCTTCTTTTGGAAACAGTAATTATTTTATATATATAAGTATTTTTAAAAAAGTTTTGTAGCATGAAATGTAATAAGAAAAAATATTGTCTAAATAAAAGTTACAAGATTTAAATAAAATCTCAATGTATGACTTTTTAATTGCATATGAATATACATAGGATAGTTTTACATTTATTAAAGTAGAAATTTGAGCTTCAAAGAAATACTTTTTAAGAAATGTTGATATTAAGTTAAAAGAGAAAAAAATTAGTATTACTAACTAAAAACTACATGTCCTAATTATATTCATATGAAATTATAAAGTCATACATTGAGATTATTTTTTAAATCTTGTAAGTAACTTTTATTTAAGCAGTATTTTTTTCTTATTACATTTCATGCCACAAAACTCTTTAATAATATTTATATTTAAAGTAATTACTGTTTCCAAAAAAAAAAGAAAGTAGCATTTTTATCTCCACCAAATGCGAAATAAAAATAATAATGATATTTTTTTCAAAAGTTAATCTAAACATCGTGGAAAAAAGCCGTCACGTAACCTTCACAATTGATGCGATCTGCAGACATGTCACATACAGAGGTAATATGCCAGCCGCATACATGTAGCATACATAGGTGATATGCCAGCCGCATACATGTCGCATACGGAGGTGATATGCCAGCCGCATACAGAGGTGATATGCCAGCCGCATACATGTCGCATACCACCTCCGTATGCCAGAGTAATATGGGATATTCTCACAGGGCATACGAGGCATACGTATGCCACATGTATGCGGCATACGAGGCATACACCTTTATTTTGTCTCGGGACACTCATACGACATACAAAAATCCTTCCATCTAACAGTGAAAAATATTCATCTCGTGAAATTGTGTATTAAACTTAAAATATTTTACATTGCAAATATAAAATTAATATTAAATAAACACGAGGCTTTATCAAAGCACCTTCCAACATAAACTAGTAACATACACAAGACACTTAGCATTTAAAGCAGATCTTCATACATTGCGATGGTACGGAATCTTACATATTTCTTGGCCGTACGTAGATGATATTATTCGGCTAAGACTTAAATATCATCCGATCAGTAGTGATATTTAGTGTTGTGGGTGACTCATACAATGGGACTTTTTTAAAAATATACATATGAAGGAATTAATTTTTAAATTTTTAAAAAAAATATACATATGAAGGAAATATAAGTTGAACCCCATTACTTAATGTATTCCATGGTAATTCATATCAATATTATTCGAATGATAACAATGTTGTTCGGTTTAGAGATAAAATAAATACCATCTACTCACTGTTGATGTTTATGAGGATATGTACATGAATCATAGGATGATACTTTGAAAATTTTAAAACATATGGTTGAAATATTCACAAAATGATGTCATTTGTAATAAAATGCTGAAGTTTTATATAAATGCACTATTCTACACGCAATTTAATTCAGGAAAGTAAGATATTTTTCTATATAAAATAAAACTCATAGTATTTTTTTATTTTTTATATATGAATTCTAATCGTATACATTTTTTTATGCATAAATACAACTTGTATTACAATGAATAATTTAAAATACACGTCTAGTTTAAATAATTAGTACTAAAGTCTTAACACCAAGCGACATACGACATTCAACCCCAGAATTTGAAATACTCTATATTAGGCTTTATCATTCGTTATATTCAATTTTAAGACATTTCCGTAGATACTAGGGAGATGGATATTCTCACGATAGAGAACTTACCAGTTTAACGGAAGTCTATTTTAAATGTTTAGTACCTGCTTTAATCCGAAAGTCTGCATTAAATGTAAATGTAAGGTCTACTTTAAATGTTCAGTGTCTAATGTATGTATATGTTAATAGTTCATGTTGAAAGATAATCTAATAAAGACAAGTGCTTATTTATATTAATTTTTTTATGTGAAATGTAAAATATTTAAAGTTTCATAGACATTTTCACGAGATGAATTTTTTTTACTGTTAGAAGAGTGGAATTATTTTTGTATGTGGTATGAGTGTGTTTCAGTAACCCATTTCTTAAATACATTTGGGGATGTTTTTAGATATTTTAACAATATATTTATTATTTTGAACACTAATGTATATTATTTTCATAATTTTATTTACCCTTTTTTTCAATTTGACAATATTTTAGTGTATTCATCATCATTTTGATAGTAATTCGCTAGTATTTTTATAAATTTATTCAAAGTTCTACGATAATCTATAATTTTTAACACTTTTCTATTTACCTCTTCTCAACAAACATCATTAACGGTTGATTGATATGTACTCTGTTGTCGTTGCCGAATAAAATCCACTACATCCGGACAAGCTTGATAAGTTCACCGTATCGTCCAAATGCACAAGTGTCTGTTTTTGTTTTTTAAGTATTTTGTCTTTATGTATATGTTATTTCATATTGGAAGAAGTATTGATGAAGTATCATGGTTACTTTTTAGTCTTAATGTTTTTATTTGCAAGTAAATATTTTAAATTTCTTGGTCATTTTATAAGTTAAAGTTTATTTTTCACTATTCGATGGTTGGAATTATTTTTTGTAAGCGGTATAAGTGTATTTCAGATTTCCATTTCTTAATTACATTTGATGATGTTTTTTAGTTATTTTGTTAAAAATTCTTCTTTTGTGATCTCAGTATTCGACCCGTGAATGATACTACTAGACTCACGATCTCACTAAATCGACTCGCAATTATCATATTGCGACTCGCGATGATACGAACTCGATTCGAGATGACACTAGCTCGGCTCGTGATGTTACTAACTCGACCCTGAATCAAACTTTAGCCGTATAATAATACCTACGTCGGGTAATATTGGTATAAGATTCTGTGCTATTGCAATGTACAAATATCTGATTCCCTTTGATATTATTTGATCGTGTTTGGAAGATACTTTTGTGTTATTTTAAGTTAAGTACACATCTTTTAAATTGTATTTCCAACTTCTCTTTTCTCTCACAAATAGACGATTGCGGTGGTTCTCTGTTCATTTTATAAATATTGTAACTTAGTTTATTCTATAAGTATTAATTTCTTACTCCCGTTTAGTATTATTTTAGTTATTTCACAATATTTTTTTTGTTATATGATCATATTTCATCCTTTTATGTATAATATTTTAATATAATAGGCATTATTTTTCTCATTTTGTATGATATTTTTGATAATTTGTATGTTATTTTAATAATATTAAGTAGTATTTGATGATAAAAAATTCTTTTTGATATAATAACTAATTAGTAGCATAAGCACATACTAACATCCCTAAGATTATGCATCTCATCTGGTGGAATGTTAGACTATCCTCCCTAAGGATGCATAACATTGATACTATGATTGTTAATGCTTGTTGAACTAGCCTGCTCTTGAGTATCCGTCAGTATTCTAAGAACATTTGGAGTGACTTGATAATATATTCATAGAAATGGGTAAATTTACTTAAGCTATTATCGGAAAAAGGTTTGTTGCCACTCAATGAAAAATGCCCTCCTGAAAAACTCCAAAACAACTCAACTTCACACCTGTCCGAATCCACAACCCATACATCACTTTTGACAGGTGGACACGCGCTCCTCAAATACCCTCTCTCCTAAGCCAATTTTGATTGACAGGTGGACACCCCCCTTTTGTTGTATGATATCAGCACGCCCCTCTACTACTGATACTAAATTACAAATAAAATAATCAATAAAAATTTGTGTAATGATTTAAGCAACGGAATATTTAAAAAAATAAATAAACATGATATTGTTTTTATAAAAAAAAATTGTAGTCTGACTCCGGTTAAATGGCGGTTGGCTAACGCTGATCAAAACTGGTTTTAGGGAATCCATAATTATGATTAAGTTAGTTGACCAATATGCTTATTGAATCAGCTTATCCAAACCAAGTAAACAAAGTATCGTCACAGAGGCTTTAAGGCAGAGCCGAACTATACGTAGTACTTAGTATACTTCAATAGAATTAGAAGTAATATTTTTTCTCGTTGTTTCAGAAACAGTATGGTTGATTACTTTGACCTTAACATTTGAGTTAAAGTTAAAAAAACACACAGTAATTGTTTTTAATTATTTGATATTTTTTAAATCGATTTTAATAATATGTAAGTATCAGGACTAAATGAAAATGTATAAATTACAATGTGAAATTACTTTATAAATAATTTATTAATCTGAAAAGCATTAATTAATGTATGGAGCATGATATGTATGTAGCCTTATTCGAAGATGGGGAAAAGCTACTTATTGAAAAATCAAGCATGCACGACTTCAAAGCAGCAAGTGGCACAGCGTGATAAACAATATTTCTGTCGCAGTGATTTGCCGTTCGAAAGAAAGATGGTTGACGGACTATATGTCATTTCTTTAGAAATATATTAAGTAATTTAATCTATGCCTTTACGATTCCAAACAGGTAGTAGTCCTGTAAGTACAATCAAATACAATTTACTCTGTCATTTTTTCACCATTCGTGTTGATTTTGCTTACAAATGATGAAGGAAGAGCGGTATAATATATATTCCATGCTTCAACGCTTTATCACTGAAGCAGCGCATTACAGTCGTTTTAAAGAATGATTACCTGTGTAGTGTGTACTGGAGTCTATGGGAAAACTTCAACGGAATTTAGGAGAAAGATCCATGAAAATATGCAATCATATCTTATTTTCAACTTTGAATAGGGTTATGTTTCATTTATGAACCTCAAACAAATAAACTTAGAGGTGTACTGATTTTTATCCAAGTTTTGCTTATCAGAATTTCTTGAAGTTAGTTGTATATTATAAATTTAAGACGATACATTGAGAATTAAACAATTTTCTAATATTTTAACTGTGGTAAAAGAAATGTCATTACATGTAAAATAAATAGATATTTCACAAATTTTTCGTCATATATGTATAACTATTTTAATGCAATGTAAATTTTTTACGATTCTAACATAAACAAAATGTCATGGTTTACTACATGTACCTTTGACAAAACATACCGTATAGGGATTTTCAGTTATGTCTAAGTTTGCCAGAGTTATTAAATATTTAAGCATTTAAAAAGCAAAGCGCATTCTTGACACAATTGAAAAATGCAATACAGCAATCGCACTTTCGCAAAAATGAACAGCATGTTTTAATATTGCTAATATCAGCTTCTGTTTAAGCCATCTTAATAAAGCGACCTGGCAAACTTAACATATTTATTTAGAAAATGGTTTTCCACATTATTTGATGTTGATGGTTTAAATGGAAACTGAGTTATTACGACTCAATGATCTTACTTTCCATTCTTTTGCCAGGCCTTTTTAACATTATTTCTGCTTATAACTTCTTCACATCTCTCACGGTTAAGACCCTGGACTTCGGTGCGGACAACAACACGTAGACGGATTGGGTTCGATTCCCGGTCAGTCCTTGTTGAAATTTATTGAAAATGATTTATAAAGGTAGTCTATGTAGGCAAGCAACTGCTCTTTTTATTCATTTTACACATTTTTGAGTACATGTCTTTTTCAAAAATGAAACTTATGTATTCAGAGCTATGATAAGCATCAAATATGTTCAAAAATGAGTACATTTGACTTATTTGTAAGTACCTGTTTTTAACAGTGTATTGGAGGCATTGCCACTTTCATGCTAAAATATGTCATTTTCCTTTACATAAGAAAGTTAAGTTTTATTTCTAATCGACATTTTAATTTTATTACAATCGATTGTAATAAACGATTTAAAAAAACGATCGATTTTAAATGATTTTAAATTGTATTGGCTATTAATAACTATTAAAAGATATTACAACTTTGAAAGTTATTATAATTATCATAAATAACTAAATACAAAATATGAGTTATTTGTTAATTTTACAATAATTTACTACACTAATCATTGAAATTTACTCATTCCTGATATGACAAATTGTGTGGGTTGATTTGATAAATAATATGGGAAAGATAGAGTGTTGCAAAAAATGCAGTATATTTTTAATACCATTTTTTTTAATAACATATTGTTTAAAAAATAATTAAGATAAATTTAACTCAATTAACTAATCAGTAAAGTAATTTTTTATCTTTACAAGTTGTAACAAAAATAACTATTTTTTATATTTAAAAGTTACCTTGCCGTCATTTTAATAGTTTAGGTTTTATAATACATGAATGATATCATTGGCGTATGACATTTATAGATGGTTAGCAAAATTGATAATTTTTAAATGAGTAAACTTTATCTGCATTATTATTGATTCCGATTAATAGTAAATTGAAACATTAATTCGACTATCGTTTTATAGAACCGTTTTTCCATTTTCATCAAGATTTTAAGAAACAAAGTATTTTTTAAAAAATTTATTAGTTTTTTTTTCATTATTTAATTTCTAAATTTTCTTGCAGATTTCCCACTGTAAAAAGAAGGTATTAAAAAATGAGTACCTGAACCTCCTCGTTTTTCTTTAAATACAATTGCATCGTAAATGAGAGATGACTTAATCAATTTTAAGTAACCGTACTTTCTCAAATATGAGCGATTGCTGAAATGAAAACTGAGTTATTACAACTCAATTATCTTACTTTCCATTCTTTTGACACACCTTTTTAAAATGTCTTCTGTTTATAACTTCTTCAAGTCGCCCTGAAAGTTTAATGGATAAGACTCTGGACTGCGGTACCTGTACCTGAGGATCTGGGTTCGATTCCCGGAATATAATTGCCGACGTTTATTGAAAGTGATTTACGAAAGCAGTCTATGTAAACTAGTATCTGCTATTTTTACTCATTGTACTCAATTTTGAGTACATGTATTTTTCATATTTGAAACTTATGTATTCGGAGCCATGATAAGCATCGAATGTACTCATAAATGAGTACATTTAACTTTTTTTGAGTACCTATTTTTAAGAGTGCAATTAAACATGAATTATTATGCAATATTTAAACCGACAAAACAAATATATACTTGAATTTAAATGATGGAATTCAAATGGATGAGGAACGATAATGATGATTAAAAAGGAATAATAATGAGGTAATAAAATGGGCGTTGAAATTATAAAATAACAAGTTAACGTGTAAGCATAATTTTTTGATATACTAAGAAAAAAGATTTCGATTATGTAAGTTAAATGAAGTTTGTTTTCTGAACCACGATTTCACTAGTATTTCTCCGTGGTGCTCGAAATGCTCATTAGTGAAAATGACTTATAAATAAAGATTTGAAATTTGGCAGATAATAAAACGAAAATACTTTTTCGAAATATGATTAATCCAAACAACCCCAACGGTCTCAGAACTCAGCATAAATTAAGTACTATATTTAAGAATTCAAAATGGAATTCCCACCTTCCATCGAGTCTTTTTTATTATATGCTTTCAACAGAAATGATAAGATCAGTGTTTGATGTCCGTCAAGCTTACCAGAAAGCAAGATAAACACTTTTCCTTCAAAGGATAGTTTTACCTCACACTAGTGTCGTTATCTAAGAAATGGAATCAATCAAAACAAGTATAGCATGACAGAAAATATATCTTTGATTTATTGGTTTGAATATTTTATTCTAATTTATATTTGTTGTCCTTTCTTTTAATTTCCTGTCTATCACATATACTGGGGTTTTTTCCGGGGTTCTTCGAACGTTTTAAAAGTTTCTATCAATTGCAGTCAAATGGAAAAGTACCGGGTTTCTTGATATCCATAAATGAGCAATATATTCTTACTTTATCAACTATTCCATAAACATTCATAAACATTCCCATTGATTTGTCCCATATTGTTAACCTTCAAATAATTGCCCATTAAAAAATAAATTATCTTTTCATTACATATATTTGAGTATAAAGTTGACACCACTATTACAATTTGTGGTTTATTATACTGAGCTCAACGTATTTTGGGTCATTGGAGCTTAAATAAACTTTAATGATATTTTTAAATATATTACCACATTATTTGAATATTTTTCAAATGGAAAAATATCGAAAACATTTCGTCGTTCAAAGTGCAATAGGTGGTATTTCAAAAATTCATTTTTTTATATATTGCTAAATGCTGCATTTTGTTATTTTCACTTTATGGCCAAATCTCTTATGTCATGATGAGCTAATACAATAAAAGATACAACCCAAATATCAAAAAATTCTTTCATAGAATCATTCTAAGAAAACAATTGTTCTTTTAGCTCTCCTGAAAAGTGCTATGGTTAGACATACAACTTTTAGCAATTTAAACGACGATTTATATTTAATTTTACACTATACTAAAAAATTAATTCAATATGCAAAAACTAAGTAAACTATTTATTAATGAATTAATATATTTTCAGTTTGCTCAAATTGCTATCAATAATTCATAAACATTCATTCACATTGAGTTCAAAAATAAATTACTAATGTACAATCATAGAAAATAGTTTCAGTTAATAGAGTGAGTCATTTGTGCGCACAATTAACGACTAAACACTAAACGGAATCTGAAGCTTCAGAATGGATAAATAGTCACGTCTGCAGGGCATTTCATTTTATTAAATGTAAGATATCGTTGTTTGAGTTATTACACAAAACATTTCACATGTTTCCTCTTTATCTTAAAAAATATCTCGGAATAATACATTTAAATTTAATTATATAGAACGGTGAATTTAAAGTGTTTGAGTGCAATTTTACTTGCATTGAGGTTTTCTTTCGTTCAATGAATATTTCAATGCAACATTTTACTTCACAACATCATATTTGCTCGAGGAAAAGTCAATAGTTTAAAAAAGTGAAAGATCAGACAGTTTAAACCTTAACAGTTCTAGACACTTTCTCTCCTGAAATCTTGAGCTTCACTTTTTTGGCAACCACATCTTTCTCACAAGTTATCTACAAACACATTGTAAAATCTAGGAAGAATAGCTTGCGTTTCTAGGCACGTGTCCAATTTGTAACAAAGGACTTTTTGAGTCTTACTGGATATTTTCCCATTCTAGGCTCCATCAAAGCTTACATGAATAATAATCTGTTTGCGACACAGCTCACATTTTTCGTGTGCAACTGATTTGGTACTACTATGTAGTGGATGGGAACTCATGGTTCAGGGCTCACTGTGGGTTTTGATCTTTCACAAATTTTTCACATAAAAAGCAATTAAATACGTTCACAATAGATTGATTATCCATCTGTTTTCTATTTGCTCACTAATCTATGCAAGAAACTGAGAGGGGGGGATGAAAAGCAATTTCTCCATAATGTTTCATTAAGTAGGTGCATAATTAATCACAACCTATAAAATTAGTTTCAGTATATTAATTCTAACTAATTAATGAATATTCTATTCAAATAATGAATTTAAATCATAAGTAATAATTATTACATATTTAATATATCAATATCGTGGTACAATTTAGTTAGTAAGCATTTATATATTCCTTTAACTCAATTAACAAACACCATTACCTTGTTAAGTTTAAGAATAATAGAATATGTATAAATTTAATTTTATTGGTGATGTAAAATATTTACTCATCCCACCAGACTTTCCGAGAAAATATGTATAACTTCATATAATATAGAAATCGTCAAGTTAAATAGTTTTATTCAAAATCATTCCTAAAGAGTTAAAGATACAAAATTGAATTTTTTTCTAAATCATCCCATTTTCATAAGAGTAGAAATATTGGAACTTTAGTCAAATGGAGGTAGTAGTCTAATTGGAAAGTGAATTTGTAATTAAAAGGATGTTCGCAACACTAATTCCAGGTAGCACGACCATATGGGCCCACTTGGGTTGCTAATGGGTTATCCATGTTTAACCTAATGGGTAGATCATACGGATCCAGACAGAAACGACCCTTTTTGTTCTATACTGGCCCAGTTGGGTTTTCCCCACATTGCCCCATGTGGAATTACTCAACTGAGCCCATTTGGGATTACCCATCTGTGCCGCGTGGGAAAGCCCAACTGGGCTAGAATAGAACAAAATGAGTCGTTTCTTTCTGGATCCATGTGGAATGCCCATCAGGACCCATATGGATAAACTATATTGCTCAGTATGGCAGTGGCGGCCCGTGATCGAAAATGTTAGTGCAGCCGAAATCCCCCTCCCCCCCCCCCCCCCCCCTATTTTCCACAAACCATACATGAACGGAAATTATTTATTATTTACTACTCAAATCAAAGTTTCCTTTAAATTTTCACGAAATGACAATATTCGAAAAAAATAAAAACACTTATTTTTTGAAAATTAAAGCAATCCTCCTTTCTTTTAATCATGCGAATTTGTCAATTTTAATCTAATACTATTAAACGAGCAATGACACTATATTTGTTTGTTTGTTCGTTTGTTTGCACAATCTCCAAATCCGCTCTAACGATTTTCACGAAAATTGATGTATTACCAATTTTCGGGGTAAAAATTCGATTGGGATAGGTTTCATCTTCGAAAAATTTCATTTAGAGGGTGAAATAAGTAGATTAAAAGTTTCATTTAACTCTTTCCATTGCAAATTATTCATCGCGTATGAGTTAATAGATTATATGGCAATAGCAGTTAAACGTTATTTAATTCGTCATATGTTATTTTAATTTAAAACGTGTAAAATATTTTGATGAGATATTTTCATGATAGTTTTTATTCTAAAATAAAGTATTTTTTGTTCATAAATAAACGAAAGAAACATCAGTAAATTAAAATTAAAATTGAAAAATCGTTTGCGTTTTAAAATAAAGAAAAAACATATTCTAATCACGTGACTTTTTCGTCTACTAAATACTATGAGTTTTCTAATAAATGTTTAAAAAGAACTTGAACAAAATTCGTTTGCATTCAAAATAAAGTTTAAACTTATTTAATCTTGGGATTTTTTACTTTGTTTATGCACGTGACGTCATAAGTGGAATACACAAGAGAAAGTTTTTAAAATACCGTATAAGAAAATATCGTTTGGGAAACCACGTAGTTTTTTTTATATTCCATTCAAAATGTATTATATATTTCCACAAATAGAACTAGGAATTTTCAATTCAAAATATATTTGATTAGATGCAATTTCGTTTGTTTTGCTAAGTATTTATATTCTATTGGAATCAAATAAATTATGTTTTATTAAATTAATGTTACGTGTTATTTCTAAAATACATATTTATTTACATTTAAAATTAAACTTTGTTCTACATTGTTGGTTGATAAATTTTATTCTACCAATTGTTTATAAATACTTTTTTCAGCTTTTATATTCAAATGGAATTAATTAAAAGAAGTTTTATTAAATTAATTTTACGCAATATTTATAAAGGTAAAAATATAATTTTATACATTTCAAAAACAGTTTTGTTCTCGGTATTTGATAGGTTTTATTTTCCCAATTGTTTATAAATGCACTACTATTAATGATAGCATTAAACGAGAAACTGAATTTTGTTTGTGAGTTTTCCAGTTTTTAAGATATGTTTTAGAAATTTTGAATAAATGAAACGTTTATAAAAATTCGAGTTTGTTTACTATGGACACTTTGCACTGATTTCTGCTGTACTTAACATGACGTCTTTAAAGATAAAAGAAACTTCATGTGCATTTGTTATTGGTTGATTGCACCACGTGGTTTATTATTCACCAATCACAGAGGCTAATCGACCATGCGTTTTTGTTAATCAGTCAAAATCTTAATCTCCAGACCATGTCATGCATAGTGTCCATAAAAATGGTTTGTTATTTATTTCACATTCTAATGATTAAATAATTACTGAAAAAGTTAAATAGTTTCAAATGCTAATTTTTTTCTGGAAAACTTATACCAGTAAATTTGTTACATTCTGAATGTAAAAGCAACATTCCTATGACCTTTTGATGTTTTTTTTTTGTAGTATTTATTTTTAAATTTGAAGCAACAGATAATCGTTCAAAATTTATTTGTGATATTTTCATAATTAATGTAACAGCGTAGAAAAATGGTGGCGAGGTCGATTTTTACCTCTACCTAATTTAATATGTAATATTTCTCGATAATAAATTGTATTAGTTAGTAATAGTTTAATAATGAACTGTTTCTCGAATTACGCAAGTAAGTTTAGTTTCAAGCAGTGAGGGATTTAAAATGAGTAATGAGGTTTTTAAGTAGAACTAGGGAAAAAGAGTTTAAAATTGTCCTAAACCAAATTTAAAAATACTTTTAAATATATATTTGACATTTACTATAAATGTGTTTTAAAATTGATTTACTTTGTTGTTTCAAATAACTCTTCTTCTTTATTGAAAGCTTTGTTCGAAAGCATCTGCCTAATTAAATATGAAATTATTTTCGGTATTAAATTATATTAGATAGTAATAACTAAATACTGAATTGTTTCTCGTATTACGTAAGTATGTTTAGTTTCAAGCCGATTTTTAGATGAGTAGCGAGACTTTACACTATAACAAAGGAAAATAAATTTAAGAGTTTTCAATTGAAACGTACATGGTAATCTAAACGCTTGAAAGAAAAAGTTTTCACATACACACAGGGAAATTAATTTCCCCAAATTTAAAAACCATTTTTAAAAATAAAACTGTAAATGTGTTTTCAATTATTTTCATAATGTTACTTCAAATAAGTATTTTGTTAATAAAAATTTGTTAGAAGTAACTATTTTTTTTTCAGGACCCATACTACTAGCGACCTACACAAATTTTATATTATATAACCTTTTCTTCTGTAAACTCTTCAAAATTATGAAATATTCCTAAAAGCCACAAATTTCAACAAGAATCGTTTTCAAACATTAGACTAAATAAAATAATATATGTATATTGAAATGTCGAGAATGGCAGCTTCCTTATTAATTACGTTTAACAAAAAAATTAAGAATAATTTAATAGTAAATAGATTATGAAATACAATAAAAAAATATTATATTTAGATTATAGAAAATGTTTAAATTTAGAAAGTTGATTTTCCCACCCATTATAATTAATAGTTAATTGAAAAAAAATATATTATTTTTCACAAATTAAAGATAAAACTGCTTTTATCACTACGATTAATTCCGAATAATACATAAAATTATTCGAAATTAGTAAAAATCTTTATTATTGATTAAAGGTTTAATAATAATATAAAATGCTGTTTGAAGGTGGAATAAATACAGGGTGAAGATAAAAAATTGCCGAAATAATTTTGCAGTAGCAAAAAATAATTTGATATCCATTATTATAATCTTATTAATAACAAAGACTGCCTTGCATAACATTTAAAAATCCAGTCAGTTACTCCAGAGTTAGACAGAAGCAAACATCGCTACAAATTCACTTAAAATACTAAATAACAAAAATATTGGCAGGGTTTAGCATGCAAACGAAAACTTTGTGCTACAATTGTGCGAATGGTTGTATTAGACGCTCTTAATTATTTCAAATATTAATTTAAATTACTTTTGCAGAATTGATACGGTATCTTTGCAATCTTGACACTTCTAACCAATTGTATGAGCATTTCAAAGGACTTAACTTATTTCGATAATTAAGGCATTATTAGATGATAAAATATATTATGAAACGTCTAACCATTGATATGGACATTTCAAAACATTTGCATTTGATTCGATTCATTAGAAATATTACCAAGTAATAAAATATGCAAGCGAGCTGGGCTCGGTCTCCTGGTACTATTAACTTAAATAACGAAACTGTATGCTGTTCCCGAAACAAAATAACGGAGTATGCCTTGAATATGCCGCATACATGTGGCAAATGTATGCAACTAATATGCCAGAAATATGCCTTCGTATGCCTTCTGAGAATATCCCATACTACTCTGGCATACGGAGGTGGTATGCGACATGTATGCGGCTGGCATATCAACACTGTATGCGACATGTATGCCGATCGCAAATCATCCATTGTGAAAGTTACATGACGTTTTTTTTCCACGATGTTTAGATTGACTTTCGAAAAAAAAAATCATTATTATTTTTATTTCACATTTGGTGGACAGTATACTGCTATTTTCTTTTTTTTTGGAAACAGTAATTACTTTAAATATAATTATTCTTAAAATAATTGTGGCATGAAATGTAATAAGAAAAATTACTGCCTAAATAAAAGTTGCTTACAAGATTTAAAAAAAATCTCAATGTATGACTTTATAATTTTATATGAAAATAATTAGGAAATGTAGGATTAGGATTTTTAGTTTTAGAGTATTATTTTTCTTTTCTTTAAATTTAAAAATGACATTTTTTGAAGCTCAAACTTTTGCTTTAGTGAATGCAAAACTATTCTATGTATATTCATATGAAATTATAAAGTCATACATTGAGATTTTTTTAAAAACCTAATAAGTAACTTTTATTTAGGTAGCATTTTTTCTTATTACATTTCATGCCACAAAACTTTTTTAAGAATAATTATATTTAAAGTTATTACTGTTTCCAAAAAAAAACAAAAAAAAAGTAACATTATACTGTCCACCAAATGTGAAATAAAAATAATAATGAAATTTTTTTCAAAAGTCAATCTAAACATCATGGAAAAAAGCCGTCATGTAAGCCGTTGTTCACAAGATTTATACTCCCCCTAAATTTTTAAACCTGCTCTGGGGCTTAACATGAATAATAAATTTGTATTAGGAATATTTTTCGTAGTATAAATTAAAATTTTCATGTCAAGAAACTGATAGCTATCAATTTCAAAATAATGACTAATATCCCAAAGAAAGTTTAGTGATTCTGACATGAAAAACACTACCAAAAAATTATAAGTTGAATAAATATTAGTTACTTAAATAAAAGTTGTGACCTCTAGGCCCGAACCTAATGTGCCTATTGGCAACTAATACCTTGACCACCACTTGGGGTTATATCTTCCGTAATAAATTAATTCCCGTCCTGGGACTCTACTGAGGACTCATCCGAATTTATTATTCATGTTAAGCTTGCTCCTTTCTCCACTGTGGGATGTATTCCGATGAATATTTGGCTGAACCGTTCACATTATTCCATCGTACTGCACAGTTATTATTTCACAGTCCCTGAACTAGATTAGCAGGTATAACAGTCCTTTCTTTTGTTTTCATCAGAATTGTTAGGGAAAAAAAGCGGCCTTTTTAATTCAGGAGAATCGGTATACTATTTCTTTAACTACGAAAAACCGTTGCACTCCGCAACCAAGTCAAAGTCCGAGTGACGTAATAGATGATTCAAAATGTCAGTTTCCGCGCTACTCTTCATCCGCACATGCTCAAATCACGTGCGCTTTCGCTCACTATAAATCGTTAAGTGGAAGTGAAAATAGATATATAGAATTTAACTTATACATCCTATTATACAAAAATCTCTTGAGTCGTCACTGAAGGAATTGTAAAATGTTCGATTTGAAGTTAATGGTTCTATATGTGAGCAACGGGGCCACGTTTGAAGACAGACTTCAATTGCCGAAAGACCTTGGACTTAACTTATACATCCAATTACATAGTTGTAAACATCCAATAAATCTCAACATTAAATGAATGTTTACAATTGTGGCACAGGCGAATATGAGCGCCCCAAAATACAGAAATAATTTTTGAAGGCGATTTTGCAACATGGGTAATATTTTTTTAAAATATATTTATTATTTTAATACCTAGTGTCAAGAGTCGTTTTCAAGATAAGAAAATAAAATCCAAGATATATAACTTTAATAATTCAATAAAAATGTAGAAATCATGTGGAAAGGAATCTCAAAGAAATTGTTTAATTGTATTGTGATATATAATTTAAATTTTAGATAAAACAGATTAAAAAGTCAATTTCGAAATCTAATAAAAAAATAACAATCATATAACAGTTATTTCACAAGTTGTTGCAATTGTGTTCAATATTCAATTATATTTTAATTCGAATGAAATAGTTGATTCTTTTCTAGTATTGAATGCTGCGTTATATTCACATTAGGAATGTCATATAAATAAAATACCTATATGTTATAGTTCCAAATTAAAAATCAATTTGCTTCAGAAATCATGTTCAAAATTAGCATTTGCAATTTTATCAGTATAACATTTTCTAATTTAAAAATATCATATTTTTTTGCATCATGCATTATAATTGAAGGGATGGGTGAAAGAACTAGGTAGCTCCACTTTTTTCTGATTTACATTTTTTCACTATTCCTTTATAGTGAAAAAATATAATTTAAGGGTCAGTGGGCAATAAATTAAAAATTATGAATGTTTTTACTTAATGTTAAATGGGATGTATTTTAAGTATATAACTGGTATTTATAAGAATTTAAAAAACACACAAAAAAAAATTATTCCCATTTCAAATCTACTATGATTTAAACATCCTCAATCTATTACTATAATGCAATGGTTTCAAATAAGTATAATGTAACTAGAGATACTTAAAAATCAACTTACACAATTATATAGTTGTAAACATTAATGTAGCAATAAATTGGACCGAAATAGGAAGCATATGCCGTTGGCATACTCACGACATACGCCTCCGCGGTTATCAGTTCGATGGCATATTTGGCATATTTCTCGCATACTAAAAATTAGCCTGGCATACGAAAGGCATACACGCGGCATATTAATATTTTTGTCTTGGGTTGTTTCAGGACCATAATGGTCCTGACACAACAGCACACAATAAATTTACCACGAAAACCATTTCCGTTTGGAGTGATTTTCGTAAGTTCTCGTTTCTCCCATCCATCCCCGCGATTCACGCACGAGCCAATCAGTTTATCGACTACCAGTGCAGCCGCCACTGCAGTATTGGAAATTTCATATGGGTCCATGTGGGATAACCCAACTGGACCAGTATAGAACAAAAGGAGTCGTTCCTTTTTTGATCTGCATGGGCTGTCCATCTGGGCCCATATTGATAATTATATGGACCTGTAAGGGCTCACTACATGGATTCAAATGGGTTTCTCCACACTGGCCCTTCCTAATTAGGACAGTATGCATGGCCTATGAGTTACATACATGGCCAATGGAACATTTTTTCTAAATGGCTATAATTTCTTTAAATGGTGTATCTAAAGAAACTTCGTGTATTCTAATATTTTTCCAATTTTTCGAATGTCATCAGATAAAAAGAGAATTCCATAAATATTTTAACCTTTTGTATAGTGACAATTTTAAGTAAAAATAGGTTAATTTGAATACATAGTATTAGTTCTATGTATGCAAATAAACTGTCTTTTAATTCAAATTGACGATTCATAAAGTGTTAAATATATATAAAATTCTCATTGATTTGATGACAATCGAAAAATCGGCAATATTGAAATATTGTTTATATACACCAGTTAAAGAAATTATAGCAATTTCGAATAGTGATCTATGTCGGCTAACTCCCATGTATAAAGTGTAATAATATAGAAAGAAATCCATTTGAATCTTTGTACTGAATATCTCTCTCTATAAGTTCTCCATGGGGATCCAAAAAGAAATCCCCCTTTTCTTTACTGTTTACAATATTATTTTATATCTATCTATTTTATCTATTTATTAGATATCTATTTTAAATTGCTATAAATCAAAGTGGGGGGTTCAACATGGGTTGTTGGTGGGCACATGGGCCCACACGAGCCCAGCTATCCCATGTAGATCCCACGTCGGCCCAACAATATATTTTACTTAGTATTTGAATCACAATAACTTACAGGGTCGTCTTAGTAATCTTATATTGAGAATATTTATTTTTTTGTGAGCAGACGTAAAATACAATAACAATTAAGTAGTACAGTATCAAACAAATTCAAAGCAAAAATAGTTTTTTTTGTGCAAATGTACACGAGGAAAACAACAAATATTAAAAATTATGGACTAACATTTAAATACAAATTCCTTTTTGTCTTTTAAAACATACAATTAAATGTTACAAAAATTACAGTTTTAAATCTAATGTGGCTCTTAAGGGGGCGATTATTCATTATGACTCCCATCCTTTGGAAAAGGGTCTCGGTTATTGCGAGACGTAACAAAAGTAACTTCGTAGAAAAAATACTGACATTTTTTTTTCACAAACTTTGAGAAAAGAAACTTTTAATAGAAATCACTATATTTTTCTAATGGGATGAGATGTTTGGTAAAATACACAGAATAAAAGTTTTAATGACTGCTTTTTAACTACTTAAATTTGTATAGTTAAAAAAACAATTATTAAAACTATCATTCTGTGCATTTTACCAAACATCTCATCCCATTAGAAAGATATAGTGATTTCTATTAAAAGTTTCTTATCTCTAGAGTTTGAGAAAGAAATGTTTCAGTATTTTTTTTTACAAAGTCACTTTTGCTACGTCACGAATCACCGAGACCCATTTTTTTTTATAGTGACGTAACATGGAGTAGGGGTGTACAAAGTGATTAAAAATATTATGACATAATAAATAAACGCTTCTTAACGGTGCAATCAATAATTTTGAATAGTTTTCACTAATGGTTTTCTCTAATTTCTGTCTTTCATTCACTTTTCTTTTGTGCAACACTCAAAGTTTTCTTTCCCGCCATTTGAATTCATAAAAGTACACAATTCTTAAAATAAAAACCCTCTATTCTCAAAAGCCTTCACAGCATTTTTTCAGGAATAATTCTTTCCAAATATAGTCGTTTCCGAAAGCGTTGTTATCAGTAACGGGATTCCTTTTTCATTACGTATTGCCAAAAGGGGATGAATGCGCGAGACCTTTGACTGAGAACTAGTGCGACTGAATCGATCTCTCGGCCGTTACCACGTGTTTCTAGAAGAGCGCTGTATTGATGGAGTGGCATGAGAAAGGACTTTGTGTTTCTGGTGAAACCCTTGCGTTGTACCCAAGGATGTTCAAAGAAATAGTGGGGGAACTGAAAAGTGTGAAACCAAGCGCGGATCCAGGTGGGGGGAAAAGGGGAAATTACCCCCCTCTAACATCCAAGATTATATTTTCAAAAGTCACCTTAGGCAATGAAAAATTTTAAACTAAGAATTTTTTTTTCGAATCGTTATATATATGCATTGCTTAACGCTCATTAAAACTTCCCCTTATTCCCCCCCCCCCCCTTGTTTCATCAACGATATATTTGTTTCTAAGGTTTATTTCAATTCTGAAGTGTCTTAATATTTCTTTATTTTCTAGAATGTTAAGGTAATTTTTGAATAGAAAAAAAAAGAGTAAATATACCTTAGCTTATAAGATATTTTAGCACACCCCTCACCTTACAGCTATGGCCTTATGATTCGGAAATTTCAATCGTGCATTAGAATACAAATAAATTAATTTTACTAATGATGATAAATTATTTTATTTAAAAAAAATGCTCAACAAACAAACCTGGGTTAGACAGAGTTACTTAAAGTATGCTTGTTTTAATTTTTATAGAGAAATAAATAATTTAATATTTTTAAAATTTAAATGAAAAGTGAATGAAAAAAAGTTAAAGTAATCCTTTAAAAAATGTTAAAGTTCAATGTCGTTTCTCCAGCAACGGTAAAAGTGTCTATTATCAAGCAGCTTGGATGGCGAGGGAGGAGGGGAAGGCGTCACATTTGGTGTTCATGATATTCTGTATAATCTCCCCCCGAACAATAATCTCTGGACCCGCCCTTGTGTGAAACACTCTTGACTCGTTCCATCAGAAATGTTTCTAATGTCGAGGTTGTTCATCTGCAGAAAACAAAGGAAAAGTAATTGAAAAACAAATACCTTTTTTCCTCGAATCGTACCTGAACATACTCGTTTTTCTTTGAGTAGAATTGCATCGTAAATGAGCGACGACGTACTCAAATTTAAGCAACCGTACTTTCGCAAATGTGATCAGTGTGATTTAATATTGCTAATCTCCGCTTCTGTTCAAGTCATCTAAAAAAAAGCGACCTGACATATTTATAATAGTTATTCAGAAGATGGTTTTCCACATTATTTGTTGGCGATTGCTTAAATGGATTGCAACTCAATTATCTTACTTCCCATTCTTTTGACACACCTTTTAAACAAGTTTTTTGTTTATAACTTCTTAACGTCGCCCTGGTAGTACAAAGAATAATGAACTGGACTGCGGTGTCTTAGGAACTGGGTTCGATTCCCGGTAAGTCTAGTTATAATTATTGATATTTATTGAAAGTGATTTATGAAGGCATCCTATGTAGGCTAGCATCTGCTCTTTTTATTCTTTGTGCTTATTTTTGAGTACATGTCTTTTTCAAAATTGAAACATGCATTCGGAGACATGATAAGCATCGAATGTAATCAAAAATGAGTACATTTGACTTATTTTTGATTACCTGATTTTAACAGTGCATATATTTGAATTCAAATATTTTAAACTTAAATGATCTTTAAGGTAATTTTAATATTTTATCAAATTTAAAAAGTTGTATTTTAACTATTTTATTTTATTTTGCTTCTGAATGATTTATGTGTAAACCTATGCAAGTGCTTGCCGTTTCATCTTTCTATTATTATTCTATTTATATCTCATAGCTTTTAAAGTCTTGACTCTCAATACATGTTCCTCTAAGGCACAAGAAAGCAAGTCCCAGAACATACACTCAGTAATAAAACAAAAGAAAGTATCATTTCTTTTATAAATTTTTACTGGTATTATCAAAATACATCAAATGT
This sequence comes from Troglohyphantes excavatus, assembly GCA_963932185.1. Classification (NCBI taxonomy): domain Eukaryota; kingdom Metazoa; phylum Arthropoda; class Arachnida; order Araneae; family Linyphiidae; genus Troglohyphantes; species Troglohyphantes excavatus. Next base: position 65,111,034 of record OZ010676.1, on the reverse strand, counting down.
TTATCATGGATCTTATGGTTTAGAAAAATTACAGAAGCTGGATTCGAATTTATAATAAACCTGATTACCTAAATTAATAATTGTCATCTGACCATGGTTCTAAAATAACGAGGTTCATGTATGTATGAATGTATGTGTGAATGTGTATGTGTCCCCGGGTCTTTCCTTCGAGATAGACCCCGAACCGTCGCCAATGTGTAGCTCTAGTGCGACGTTAATTAACCAAACCAAACCAACCTAAATAAATAAAGTGGGTTGTAATGACTTACACTAATGAAAAACTAATACACAAAACATTATTACAAAAAAAAAATCTTATCGACATAAAAACTATCTTTAAAATTATAAATGACATGGAATAGTGTTAAGATAAGCTTATTAATTACTTTTTAAAAGAATTGTTTCAGATATACGAGGGTAAGTTAAAAATTACTTACACTTTTCGTTCTACAATTTTTTTAAACAAAGATAGGTGGCGGTCGCATGCACATGTGTTGAGTTGGCGCGTCTGTGGTCACGTGTGCGGAATTTAATGACGATCGTGTCAGTTGTCGTCTAGCTACAACAGCATGAGCATGTCAGCTCCGCTATCAGATTGCGCCAAAGAGGAGCAACGAGGAGTGATCAGATTTTTGTGGTCAGAGGATGTGAAAGGTGCTGAAATTCAACATTGATGAAACGTGGATTCATCACTACGAGCCCGAATCGAAACGCCAGAGTATGGAGTGGAAACACCCAGGATCCCCCAGAACGAAAAAATGCAAGACCTCGCCATCGGCTGGGATGGTGATGCTAACTATGTTTTGGGACGAAAAAATGCACTATATTGGACGACTACTTGGACAGGGAGACTACCGTAAATAGTGCGAGGTACAGTAATTTGCTGGCCAATAAGCTGAAACCAGCAATTCGAAACAAACGCTGTGGTCTACTCTCAAAGAAAGTTTTGTTGTTGCAAGAGAACGCCTAGCCGCAAACGGCCCCTAACACCATAGAAACAATCAACAGGTTGAGCTTTGAGACTCTGGAACACCCTCTCCACAGCCCAGATCTCGCTCCTTTCATGTCTTTGGACCGCTCAAGGAAGCTTTGAGAAGTCGTCGATTTGCCTCCGACATGGACGTTCCAAAGAGTATAAATATGAATAGAGAGTGCTCCCCATGTCAGGCTCTGGGAAGACCACACAGTCAACAAAACGGTGCTCATCACGTGGTTTCAGCACTGTCACATTAGCTTTCGCCACATGCAGAAGTTCCGAAATTGGCGCAGTTTTTTCTTTTCGGCGATAAGGTGTTCCGTCTGTATTGAAATTCTAAACATAAGATATGTAGGTATTTACTTATTTTAAAACAATGCGCATTAAATATGTTCCTTTCATTAACTAAACGAAAATATCCTTTTGTTTGCGTTCAATACTCAAAGAAACGAATCTCTTTATTTTTCTAAGGTTTTATTGTTCATATTTCCTATTGAAATATACAAAATAACAATTGAAAGAACTACGCTTATTGTGCATCTACATAAAAACAGACAAATATACAAGTAAAATACATAATTATTGTTAAATTGTGAAGAACACAAAAAAAATATGTTCAATTGTAACTATTTATTGAAGCATTTAAGGTAAACATGTAAATGTAATCTCTTCCCCCCCCCCATCCCCCCCGCACAAAAAAACTTTTACAAAATCCACGTGGCTTTTTTTTGTACAATTAGAATTAAATTGTTTTTTGTCTGAAAATGAGTACGTAGTACTTGAATTCGTAGTATTCTATATAAAGCCGTCCTTTCAAAAGACGCTTTTCAATAGAGCATTTTGCCTGAACATAGGGCTCATAACCCGGGTTCATGTTTCACTATTTAAATATAAACCTAATCTCGTAATTAATGTTTATAAATTTTATATTTCTAACTAAATATCGCAATGTCATCAGTATTACGTAAGTATGAAAAGTTTCAATGCTATACGTCTTTCATAATATCATTAAAATTGAATAGTGATATATAATGATAAAAAAAACGCAGGGTATTATATAGAGTTAAGTAATAATATAAATAATATTTATTTTCAATAACAGACTCTCTGAGTTTATACTTAAAAAGCAAATGCCTTGATTATTGCTGAATTTTTTAAAACAATTATTTTTTACTTTTAAGACATATCCAAAATATTTTGGATAAATCCTCGATAATACCTATAATTAAATTTAAATTATAAACTTTATTTTAGTCTCAAAAAATCAACAAATAAAAAGATAAAATAAACTATTGACCTTTAAATATCGTTGTTTTAGTGTTTAAGTTCCTAATTTTATATTTTTTTAATTATCTAGTGTATTGTTTTGCTGCATGGCTAAGCCTTATTTTTAAATACTCAAACAATATGGATTTAATAAGTAAAACATTGTGGTTGTGCATAGGGCTGTCATTTAAAATATACTCGTCTACGATATGAAAAATATTTAATGAAATTATTTAATATTAATATAATATTGCTATACAATTTTCAATATACAACTGCTATATGTTATTTTTAGTAAATTCCGAAATGGCCTCTTTAATTTATCTGTTAAATTCCTTTAAAGACCCATCTTCAATAAACGATATTTAAATAGAAAATTAAACACAAAACCATATTACAATACTTTCGATTTCATTTAGTCTTGAAAGTCGCCAAAGCATGCCAAGTAACACCGGCGCACTTCATAACGAGTTCAGAATGTATTAAAAACCTTACAAAAAACGTAATATTTACGAAACATCGAATTTGTTACCTACGAAACTGTAGTTTAATTTCCTATAAATATTTACTCAATTGAAATAGATTATATACATAAAGTTTAAGAAAAGAATTCGTAGACTTCAAGTTAAACAAAGTACTTTTTGATTATTTTACATGATTTTAAAATTTGGTTTGAAATAAAATGTTCAGAAAAACTTATCAATGCAAGATATGTAGGCCTCTTTTGCAAAAATTCTCTTTACATCCATAACCGGCACAAGTAGCAACCATTTTCTGTGATGTTTTGTTTACGATCGACGGGAATCCTCGCCCATCCTATTGGAAATCTATTAGGAGGAAAGAACTTTTTCGCGCGGGCGAGAAAATCTGTCCACCGATCACGTGGTTTCGATGATGCAAACGTGTAAATCGGCATTTTTATTCCTCTATTTGTATCGTTACTCTATGGGACGTTCGGGATGCGGTGCAAAAGTGGCTTCACGACCAACTGAAAACCTTCTACCAGGAAGGCATACGGAAGCTTGTGGATCGCTGGATAAGTGCATTGCTCAAAGTGGAGACTAGATCGAAAAATAATGTATCTAATAATGTATAGTAATGTACAGCAGTAACCTATCTTTGTTTAATAAAGTTGTAGAACGAAAAGTGTAAGTAATTTTTGACTTACCCTCGTACTTGAGAAATATGGAAACATAACACCAGCTCGGTAAATAAAGGTATAATGGAAAAGGAATGCATCCACAGAACATTAACCCTTAAATGCATAGTTTTCATTTTTTTTATATTTTAACTTAATAGTTACTACTCTTATTTGAAAACTATTCCAAGGCCTCAAATACATGTTGCAGAAGCTCATTAACACAGGTCACTTCCATAACTTTTGAACAAAAAAGAACGAAATCGATAAGAACATTAAAAACATTATGCATTAAATAGCTGTAACATTAACTCTTAAGATAATTAAAAAAATAAAAATGGTTCAATTTATTTTTAAGAAAAATTACACGAAAAATATTTATAATTTTTTTTTTCATCTAACAATTTTTTTTTTCTAAGCTGCATTTGAAAAATACTTTATTTATTATTCTATCAACATTAGTTTTAAGCAAGCTAATATTAATTTTAACTAGTATTTCTGAGAACAATAGACGTCGCGACCTAAAGAAAATATTCAAAAATAAATTTAAAAAAAAAACTTATACGTTGATTTTAATGATTTCAAGGAATGTTCATGCCAAAGCCAAATTTGAAGAAAATCGAACAAATATATATATCAGAGAAAAGAAAATTGACTGTGATATGGCAAATCGCAGAAGCCAATGTGCTTTAAAAACGTCAAGAAACTACCTGTGGCATACAAGGCAAACAAAAAAGCGTCGATGACATCCAAATTGTTTGAAGAAGAGCTGCGTAGTGAATTATATATAGTGAATTGTCAAAAAAAAAAGCATAAAATTCTTTTTTTAATAGGCAACTGCATATATTTAAAAAAAAAACTTCAGTACATCAAGCTAGTCTTCCTACCCCCCAATACAACATCAGTGCTTCAACCTATGGATCAAGGTGTAATCCGTAGCCTAAAATGTCACTACAGGAAGCAGTTGATATTGCGTATCTTGGAGTGCTACGAAAATAACAAGGATTGCGAAATATCTCTGCTGGATGCAGTGATTTTGTTGGAGAAGTCTTGGTGGCTGGTCACCGAATCCACCATTAAAAACTGTTTTCGCCATTCAACGGAAAATCACAACTTATTTTCATTCTTCAGATAAATAAATGTAAGTAGTACAGTTAATGTAATTGTTTTTTAAGAACAAATATTTATTTTACTTTATTATTGCCCATTAGTAATTGTAATTCAGTATAATTAATTTATATAGCAAAGAAACGTGTTCAAGGACTTTAGGAAGTTTCATATTGCCAATATTTGAAAAATCGGATATAGCGAACCCTCGGCTATAGCGAACTTCTGAATCAGTCCGTTGAGGGTTCGTTATAACGGGGTTCGACTGTATATATATATATATATATACACTCAAACCCCGTTATAACGAACCCTCAACGGACTGGTTCAGAAGTTCGCTATAGCCGAAGGTTCACTATATCCGAATTTTCAAATATTGACGATATAAAAACTTCCTAAAGTCCTTAAACACGATTTGTGCGAAACAAATTACTTACACTGAACACTGAATTGCAATTAGTAATGGGCAATAATTAAGTAAAAGAAATATTTGTTTTTAAATAACAAATTAAACAATTAAATTAATTTTACTACTACTTAAATTTATTTATTTAAAGTATGAAAATAAGTTTTGATTTTTTGTTGAAAGCATCAAAAGAGTCCATTACATTCTTATCCACAGTTTCTGTTGCAAAGAAATTATGCAAAATGTCCACAGCTGCCTTACCCTTAGCATCAGAAATTGAAGGACCTGAACTAACATCCCCTTTGAATGCAATATCTGTAGATAAACGATAATCACCGTTTTCTATTCTCTTGATAATTTTCGCTTTATCCTCAATGGAAAAGGCATTATGAAACAGGAGCGATTTTAAACCTACGCGAAGTCCACAAGTTAAACGATAATCTTCAGCAGTAGAATGAATGGAATAGGCAAAGAATGTATGCTAAACGAGTTGAACGGGGGAAGGGGAGGAGCTGACCAGGGGAGTCTATTGTCACCTTTGAGGAACCTGGCTTCTGTCAAAGGAACAAAGGGTAAGGAATGGGGTCGGGGCGAGTAAAATTTTCTGAAAAACCTGAAACTAAACTGGAAAAGTGTGAATTTTAGTTCGCTACATCCGAATTCCTTACTTTTGAAGATCGTTATAAGCATTTGAAAATACATTAGTGACATAGGAGTTCGGTTGGGACCAATTGAAAAGTTCGTTACAACCGAGGGATCGTTATATCCCGGGTTCGTTATACCGAGGTTTGACTGTATATATATATGTGTGTGTGTGTGTGTGTATGTGTGTGTGTTTTATTTCAATATAATAAATTTATAGACAAAAACAAATTTAATTTACAAATAAAAAGTTTTCTAAGAAATATTTAGAAGCTTAAATGAACGATGAATGAATAAAACTCTCATTCATGGACAAAACTCTAAACGGATTTCAAGTGAACTTAAAATGTAAAGTATAAAACAAGTCTACCAATGAAACAGACAACTTTATCTATTTACTACACCTAGCACATTTATTTGTTTTTAGTAAGTTTATCTATTTAAATTATGTCTATTAAATTTCAATTATGGAATTATCAAGTGTAAACAGACAACTAATATAATAATTGAATTCTTAGTATATCTAACGATATAACATATTTCGATAAATTATATAAAAAATAAAGTTTAGTTAGAACTTCGTTCCACAGATTTATTTCAAACATCTCATGTTTCATTTTATGCTACTGCCACCTATATTCCCCCTTCAACCATTATGACGACATTACATTCTAACACGGAACATTATGGTTGATGTTCCTCCTTTGATATGATATTGCATGAATATATAATTAACATCAAGTAGTCCTGTAAATTAGAATAAAGGTTTTTGAGAACGTCGCTTACAGCGATATGACTATAAAATAAATTTATTCTTTAGTTTGCTTTCATCGGGACTGTCCAATCTGACAGCTGATTGCGTGCAAGTTACTAATGCTTGCCCATTATTCATTTTGTATAGGAACATGACAGTAGGCTGTTTTAGTTTATATTCAGATCGCATAAAGACAAGTTTGCAGTAAGGATCGGAATATTAGTTTGAGCTATTAACGATTGTATTTTGTTCTTGTCTTGGACATGAATGGATTTGGTTACAGAAACTTTTGAAAGTAAATATTTGTTTGTGTGATTTTTGATTTTCTGACAATAACTATTAATAATACTTTGAAAACATTCACAGAAAAATTGTATGATGATGTGTTTACAACAAATAGTATTGTTAGGGATTGCACTTTAATAACAGACATTTTAACAAAATTATATTAAGTAAGGAATAGTTTATATATATATATATATATATATATATATATATATATATATATATATATATATATATATATATATATATATATATATATATATATATATATATATATATATATATATATATATATATATATATATATATATATATATATATATAAGTGAAAGATAATTTAAGTAAGGAACTACATAAAAAAATATTAAGAAAAACACTTCTTCCCCATTTAGTTTGTTGTATATATTAAATAAACTAAGTGTTTAATTTAATGTTATAGATTAGATAAAATTACAACAATTTCTTTAATTCTACAACAAAATAACATTTTAATTTTTGTGCATATTTATTGAAAATTAATTGTATATTACTATAAATACTAAAGGTAATAAATATTTTGTATAGACATAGAATTGCAATCTATATTTCAATACAAAATCAAATGAATAGTGTAAACATATAAATTTTCTCGATAACATATAAGTTAAAATGCAACTTAATAAAGACCGTTTTATTGGGCATGAAATTTTTATTAATGGAACTGATTTAAATAATTTAAGAATTTACCTTTTAAAAAGTGAAAATTTATTTGAAATAAAACGTTGCGGTAAAAAAGTCTAAATTTTAATTTGAAAATTATATAAATAATTTAACTTATATTAATAAAAATGCTTAAGGGGGACCCGAGCTCCAAATTCCGAAAAAATTGCTAAATTTTTTTTCTTCATAAAACGATGCCAAATGTACTAAAGAAGGTGTGTACAAAATTTCAAAACAATAAAAGAAACAGTATATATGTGTTTTTAGATGTTTATACACCATTTATCATCTTTCTACATACTTTTCGTCTGTAACAATCGTTTTTACTCAAAATATATTTTTTTATTTTTGGTCACGTTTAAAATGCCAAGGCTTTGTAAATAATTAACTTAAAACAAAAATGTTAATAGTTTTTGAATCTCTAATATTTGTTTTATAAACGTGTGAAAAGCTTTTTTTAAATTAAGTTATAAATTATTTTTTTTACAAATTACTAAACTTAAAAATTTGAATATTTTTTGGGTTGTGAACTTAAAATAAGTTTTTGAAGACAATTAAAACACTATTCATTCGTCTGTAGTAAATACATTGACGTTATTTTATCAATTAAAACAATTTAAAAACATTAAAAAATTGAAAGAAGAGTAGTGTTTTTTTTTTAAAAAAGTCTATTTAAGCTTTAAAAAACGCAAAAAATAACAAAAATAAGTTTTAAAAATATGTTTTTGATTATTGTTCAGAAAAAGATGTTCTAATAATATAAAAAAATGGTATTTATGAATGCATTAATAAATAAATTAGAATTTGGGGCTCGGGTCTCCCTTAAGAATATATATATTTTTGGTACAAATGATATAAAAGAGTTTATAAATTAATTAGGGTAAGGTGGGGAAACTAGGTTAAGGGATAAAATGGTGTTTTGGAAATTAATTGTGTGTGTGTTAAATTACACATTGTTAAACTTATGTTTTCATCTTGTTCCTTTTTTTAAAAAAAGTACTTCATTTAATTAATGGAGTACATTTTCGAAAGAACAAAATACATTTCTAGGTGATTTAATTCAAATCCAACAGTTGATCTGTTCGAGTATACAAAAAAAAATTTGATAGTTGGATGCATGAAGACTTCTATAGAAACTAGAAAAGTCGAATTATTTGCCATTATTCCTGGATTTTGTATAAAAAAGAAACTTTTTAATACATATTTTCAAATAAAAATTTAGAAACATTTCTAATTTATTTAGCTTTTTATTCAATGTTTTGCAAAGTGGAAAAAATAGGTTTTCGAATTATTAATGCTAAAGAATAAAATATTCGTAAAAAATTGACAATCTTCAGCAAAAGTGCAATTATTCTACAAAAATATGAATTTCGAAACTTAGAAATGCAGTTAACTGCAATATATTTCACACTGTTTATATGTTATTATAATAAAATTACGAACCTGTTTTTTTTTCAAATAAAATTCACACAAAAAAACTTATTTCTATACAAACAAAATGGACGCCATTTACTTGTTTCATTTGAATTCAATTTATGTTTTTAAATGGAATAAAAAATGGAAAACAAATGAAAAATAACGTAAATACAACATACAACAAATGAAAAATAACGTAAATACTACATGATACAAGATTCATGAATCAAAACAAATGAAAATTATGTTGGCATATGTTCTATGCTGAAGATAATAAATAATAAATAATCGATTTTTGAAAATAGTATATTACAGAAAAAATGAAGAAAGCTGTAATATTCCCCTATAAATCAAATATACTGAGTTTTTAAGATTTGACGGGTGTTATTTATTTTAGTATATTCAAATTAAATGCATTTTCCATAAATTCCGCAAAAAAAAATATCCCAAACGTCTGAATCGATGTGGGTTACTTTAGGAAATAATTATGAAAACTTTTTACAAAACTCAGAACTAAATAACAATATGCGTTTACGTTTCCAATAAATAAGTGAACGTTTTTATAAAAAAAATTGTAATTTTACAATTTTTTTCCCGAGATAAATTAGGCATTGTACGTCAAAAATCGAGTTTTAAGATCCATTTTCCTAACTTTACCCTATTTACAAAATTATTGACTTATATAATTATTTTCAAATAATGAATATTTAGTATTTAGGGTTCGACTTTCTTTCATAGTATTCCTTACCACATTAAAATTGTTGCTGAAAGAAGAAATTAAAACTATCTTATATATAAAGCTGAAAATCCCAAAATCTGTCCGGATGTTTGTTTGTTTGTCAGTACAAAATAAGCTCCTTAACTACAAAACGTAGAGCTTTGAAATTCACAGAATAATTAGTTCAAAAATTAAGAATTTTAACGTGACTATTTTCAAGTCTGTACGATGTTCCATTCGAATGTTATGACATTTTTTAGCGTACATCAGCAAAGTTTCACGAAGTGGCAACAGTAAAGCCAGTTCAAATCAACGGAAAAAAGCGAAAATATAATATAAAAAAATATGAATCAATTAGAATGCCGATATTTACACGGAATACACCATAACTGAAAAACGTAACTTTATGAAATTTACAGAGCACTTTACTTGAAAAATTATAAATTTTTTGTGATAATTTTTAAGTTTATACGATGTTCCATTCGTATATTATAGCTATTTTAATGTATTCCATTAACTTAATATGGATGACAATATCGTTTGCGATTTTAAATAATTTTCTTTTCGTTATTGACACTATAAAGATGACATCATAAGTTTTTTTTATTTAATAATTACTGAAATAATCCGCACATTGGACTTTTTGCTACAACACGGATTATTACAAAAATTAAAAGAGAAATAATTTTACTTTGTGGAAAAGGTTTATAATTGTTTTGTTCTTTTGTTTTGTTTGTATGCAGGTTAATTGTAACTATATTTGATTATCTTAAATCGAACTTTTAGAACAATACTTTCATAATGCGAGTAATTTTTGTATGAACGTCCATTTTATTTATTTGAAAAATATTTTGAACAAGTATTTTTTTTACTGAATTTTCAACTCTATATGACTTTACAATGCTATTAAACGAATAAAATACCGCAGATACCAACTGATAATTGAGAAAATATTTTATTTAATGTGCAAATGAATATTTTCTTTTAAAACATTAAATGGCGATCATTAAGAATGAAATTTTGAATTATTCAACGTACAAGGTGATATTATAATATTTAACCTTATGTTAAACTGAATAATTATATTGCCAAGTTATAAAAGTTTATTCTTTGGATAAAGCGCGTTTTGGCTTTAATTTGCTATGGAAACTTACTAAATATTTATTTGGCAGGTATTTTTCGAACAATAGTATCACAAAATCAAAATTTTAGATTTTTTTTTAATAAAATGAATAAATATTGTATTTTTTTTACATTGATCCGGAAATAAAAAAAAGTTACCCAAAATTAATATATATGGCTATTTTTCTGTAATAATACTATTCATTGGAATTCTTTAACACATGAATATTTGGACGTAGCAGAAGAAAGTTGTGTAGTATTTTAAAACATAATATTTTTGTTTGTTTTTGTATTTATGCCGGGTAGTTAAGATTAATTTATTAAGAATTTGAGGCAGTGTATTTGCAGAAAACGTTTAGGTATATTCTGCCTACAATGTACATTTTTATGTTCTGTATTTCGAAGGTCAAAAATGCAAAATACTAATTAGATACATAAGTTGCTGGTCGAAGAAATTGCAAAGAAGTAACCAAAATGATACATTGGAACAGGCATTTGAAAAGAGTCAAATCAAAATTGCAAGACTGGGTAACGGGAATTCAAGATCAAATTTCCTAATTTGGCCATCTTCCAAAACTTCTGTTTTCGGATTTTCCTGTCTTTTTCACTTCCATGTAGCTTAAGAACATTTCAATATCGTGATAGATTTAGAAGTTTCATTAAAAATCGTGCTTGAAGGTAATGCTTTAAAACTACAATTTAATGAAACTCTTTTTGAAGCCATTTTTTTAAATAATAGAAGAATTGGGATCAAAGAGTTTTGTTTATAATTTAATTTAATAATTTTTTAATAGATAAAAATAATTCGTAGTTCTACGTAAAAACTTATTCTTACATAAAAAAAGCCCTATTATAATACACATTATCCTTCAATAATGATGACAACAATAATTAAAATTTCATCAATTAAAGCCAGCATTGAAAACTAAAATATTATAGTCATGTCCTGATTAAATTGCGACATTCGTGTTAAAAAAATCGTTTAGGTACAGACTGCGCTGTATTGCGCTCTACTCGGTACAAAGTTCAGAGAGGGAGAAGATAAATGGTCTACATGGTTGAAACGGCATACTTTCACTTACACGATGGTATGCAATTTATCCTTTAAGGGTGATTCCATGTTGAGTTATGGTAGCCGGAAGCATATACTGGTACACTCCTCCCCATGTGGTACAAATGTAAGAGGGGGAATGGGTTAAAATCAGCACGTTCGAAAAATTTGTCTTTCGTCTACACGATAGTATATTATTTATACTCATAGGCTGATTCCACTTGGAGATAATGATTTTACAAATTTCGATTTTTATTATGGGATTTCATGCAACCATGTATTTCCGTACAGAAAGGAAATTCTTATTAATTCCTAAATATATTTTGTACTTAATTTTTAAAACTCCATACCTTATGAGAGATAATCTAGAAATTATTGGATTTTTATCGGTATATTGGCAACCAAATAGTATAGAGATATTTTTACATTTTTAACTTCAACTAAAAATAAAGGCATTTTAAATTTTAATTTATGAAAGAAACTTTATTTTTTTTAGGAGAAATACTAAACTGATAATCCCTGGAGGAATGGAAATGCATATATTTTTTTCATTTGTCGTTATTTTATTTATCCCCGTGCGAAGAACGGGTAATTTTGCTAGTTTCTTATAAAAAAGAAGTCATTGCTTCCACTTTGACGAAATATTTAAACGAAGCTTAAAAAAAATAGCATAAAAACTTTAGAATGAAAAAAAAAAAAATTATAATGACGGTTATGAACTTATTTAACTTGATATATACCATTCAAAATATTTTTCTAAAATATGTGAGAAATTATGTATTTCCGATATTATGAGTATAATGTAAATAAATAATATTTTATCAGATGAATTCTGATATTCTGGATTAAAATAAGATTTTTTTCTGCACAATAATGGTAATTGATAATTTTTAAAAGCAGTTTAAAAGTTTGTATTTAACACTTTAAGTACTTTCTATACTTAATATTATTGATTGGACAATTATCCTTTTTTCATTGAAACTACCCTAACTTGGGGTTACTAGAACTCCCCAACATTTCTTTTAAGTCGCTCCTGGGTCTTCTGTAGTGAAAATAATGAAATTATGGGATTGATTGTTGGAGAGATGGTGATTTACGTCTATATTTTCATGACAGCAGATCCATGAGTAAGTTAAAACATTTTTGTTTTTATTTTGGGTTCAAGTAACTCCCTAGGGTCCAAATAACCAAGTTACGGCAATCTAAAAGTCTAATTTTTAACATAACATTAATTTTTTAAAAATAAAAAGTACTCGTTAAAACATCTATCAATATTTGACTTATGCGTTTTTTATTATTTTATAATAAAAGATAAATAATGTCTGAAAACTTAACGTTTTAATGTTTAGTAGGAAGGAAATATATCATTATGTCATACAACTAAAGAATCGAGGAAAAGCTACAATTCAAATAACAAACAAGAGATCGCTTTTGAAACGGAGAAAAAGTATACTAATCCAAAGGTGTCAGAATTAAAGAAATATGTTTAGACGTATAATAAATTGTATCTGCAAACAAACATTTCCGATAGAAATGTCAACCACTTCGGATTCGGTTTGATAACAGTGAGTTGGCAATCTTGTTTCTCAACTCCAGACGCGAATTGTAAACACGGGAGCAAACACATCGGTGCGACGTTCTTTCCCCGAGGGTGGAGGTGGCGCGGCCGCCAAATGATCCAAAGAGACATGAAACCAATGGATATTCTGTCTGCATGGGTGACGAGACACTTCAAGGGATGGGAAAGATTTCTCCCCTGCCGTGCAAAACAAAACTTCTCTTCCTACCATGTGCTTTGGAAGAAGAGGCTTTGTTTGGATAGATTTGTGTCACAGGACGCTTTTTACATTGGGAATAAACAATGATGGTTGGTATATTTATACACGGGAAAGAATTTTTTTGAAATGATTTCTATTAACAATTTTGCCTATTTACTTGATTACATTTTTTGAACTTAAGAATTTAAAAAATACATTAATCAATATATTAGAAAATCTGATTGTACTCTATAAAATATTTTAGTCTAATGCTTTTCTTACAACGGTGTATATTTTCCAAACTCAGAAGGCAGTTCAAATTTATTGATACACTATTTTCAATCTATTGCTATATTTATAAGGCACTTCATATATATAAATTTGAAATTATTTTAATTATATTTCAAAACATTAAAAAAATTTCTAAACGTTATCACTATCATAAATATAACTTTATTTTAAGTTTTTTTTGTCATAACTTAATTTAAACTTTTGTAAGCCTTTAATTTTAAAATCTTTGATGCACAGAAAATTACATTTTTGTGTAAAGCAATAATACAATAACCCAATAATGGAGGAATAAAAAAAATTCATTGTATTTACGTAAGAAAACTTTATTTTGTTAGTAATACTTTTAAAAAAAATATTTGAATACTTCAAATATAAAGGTATTTAAATGCGTATAATTGTGTATTAGATTAAATTAAAATGATTATCTATCTAAAACACCTTCTATATCTAAAAATATAGGGCAATTTTTTATATATAAAGTTTAAAAACATATGCTGACATTTCAGTTTTATAATACGAAGTTGTTTTTTTAAAAGAAAATTATAACTACTATTTGTTTATACAATGAACACTTTTTGGAAACTATATGAAGAAAATCTTGCCACCTTAAATTTTTTACATTCCTTATTTAAGATATTTATGATACATATAATATGTATATTTGTTTCCAAAAGTGTAAAACAATAACAAGCGAATTAACTACACATATAATTTTAATTTTTTTTTATTTATGCGTATTAAAGTCACAGAGTCTGCATTTCCTGCTTAGTTACATAGGGGGGAATTATTTTTACTTTGTTGTACAATGTAACTTTGTAATGACAACACACACTTTTAGTTCGGGATAGTTTCTTTCCAGTTCATTTCAGTATCTTCAATAACCTGAATGTGTAATTCATAAATGTTTTCTTTCATTTTTTTTTAAGTCATCAAAAACTGAAAGCGTACCTTTGAATGGCGGTAAGTTGCCCGTGTGTGTAGCGTCTTTGAAAATGACATACATTTCAAAATAAATACATTCAAAGGCAAACCTTTTTGCAGTCAATAGAAATTTTCCAAAGATTTGTTATTTTTTATGCTTGTGATTAAAAATGATCTTACGGAAAGAGAATTGAGGGATGATAGCATATGAGAGTGTTCTGAAGAACTAACCTGTGCCATCCAAACTATTTGAAACGTTCGATTTCCTTGGATCGCAATGTCAATTGTTATACCATACCTCCACACAAAAAGCAGTTCTTACAGGAACTATGTCCAAAGTGAAGTCTAAACTATCTGAAATCAAACCTGTTTCTTTGATACCAAAGTTCAAGTGGCTTTCAATGACTAATTCCCCTAGCTCCATCTCCCTTTACACTGTAACTACCTGAAACGATTTTGGAATAAAGTTAAATACAATTACTCTTTGGAAACCGATAACAGTTCTTGAAAAGCGAACCTATCGGAACAAGATTACGTCTCAACTTTTGGACTTCAGGTAGTACTCATTCATTATTATTGCGTATTTTAAGTTTAATAGTAGACTGATATAAAGAAAACATTTTTAATACAAAGGGGAATCAGTCCTTAACTCTTTTCCAAACGAACGCTGAATTATTAATCGATGTGTGGTTTTGGTTTGAAATTAATATTCACGAGTCATTGTAATGTTATTTAGTTTTGGAAGTCTTCTTAGTGAAAATAAAATAAGTATTTTGAATGCCAAGTAACCAGACAAGTATTCTTTTTATGGCTAGAATCCAATGTCATACACAGCTTTCATCGCAGATACGTTTGACACACTTTTCAAAAATGTTCCTCTCTTTGAAAATAACTGTTTAGGAATTATGAAGTTCCGTTTAGATGCTCAATGACCATTTTCTTCAAATTAAGCAGACCGAAACATGAACTTGGATTCGAAGCTACAGTTTTTATGAGAGGATCAATTGCTGTCTTAATTTCTAATTTTAGAATTGTTTCAAGTAGAAGTCAAGAATGCATTTTCATTGAGCCTTTTAATGTTCAATTTCCTTCAAGTAGACAGTAATGTAATATCTATTAATGGTAAATAAAAGGGAACATATTTTATGTATCTTCCTATGCTTGTAGAATTCTCTTTGAATACTCCAGCCTTCACATCTTCACATTTTTAAATATCATTAGATATAAAAATCATCTCCTATTCTTGTTCAGATTATAATCTTCATTGAGACACACAGGGCATTTCCATCAGTAAAAAAGAATTTTCTTTCAAGTGACGTTTTTACACCAAAAATAATTTCTAAATATAGCCAAAAATGATAACAAAACATTTTCACCACAAATACCTTGTTAGTGTCAGATTCCTTTTAGGATTAAAAAAAATAAGCATCTTATTTATTATGCGGAATTATTTTATTATGCGGAATTATTTTATTATGCTTAATTATTTTATTATGCGAATTTTTTGTTTTCGGAGGTATTATTACTCGTTAACGAGGGCAAAAATATAAACTTCTTAATAAATTAATACTCGAATTTGACTTTGAGTATAAATTCAGTTATAATTTGAACAAAAACTGCTAGTAAAGTAGTAAAAATAAACAGTAACTTTAAAATTAATATTTCGTAATAAAATAAATTACAGATATTGCAAATATCTCGTAACGATTCTTAGATGTTAACATTTAGTCATTTAAAATGATAAAAATATGCTTTTATTTATTAGAATATTAATTTAACGGATTTCTTTAATATATTAGATGGATAGTTAATTTAGAGGGTACATAATATAACGCTCTGCTTGATATTGAATTTGACAAAAAAAATCATTTATTTACAATAGAATAAATGTTGCGAATCAGTTACAGCAATATAAAACGTTATAGATAATTAAAACCAAAGTAAACTTGACGTGAATATTGTTTTAATGCATAATATTAGAGAAAGTGGTAGAATTCTGTTTAGAATATAAATTAATATTTTCATCATGCATTTTAATTTGAACTTTTTTTTAAACTCTTAATTGTATTACTTAATGAAAGAGAAATTAATTTAAACTTTTAAAATACTATACTTATTTTTGACGTTATTGCTATTTCCACAAAACACGATATGTCAACGTTAATTCATTAAGTTCGCATTAATTTATTTATTAAAATTCAATGATCATAGACATCTTTTGTCAAAATGAATCAAATATATACAACGAATTAAACCCCCCCCCCCCCCACCACCACCACACCTTATAATTACACTTCAAATATAAATTAAATTTCTACCACATGAATGCAACTATGTGTACATTTGATGGGTGATTTAAACAAACATGCAATGCTTGTGTACAAAGACATTCCTAACATAGGAATTTTATAATACGAAACCGAAAGTTCTTAAATGTACTATCCTTCCCCCAAATTATACAAAACGTTTTGTGCTTATAGTTCTACACCACTTCATTTAATTTTATTTATTTTATCTACAACGCTATACAACGGAAGTGATAATTTATTAATTACGTTTAAAGTAATTATGCCAAATGAAATAAATGTCATAATATCCTAGGGAGTATTTAACATCCTTTGTAAACAAAGCCACATTTGTCGAATTTGAGATTTATTTCAAACAAATGACACGCTCGGACTTCTAGCTACTACATGACCTTTTAAAGCCACCCATTAACAAATGATTACGAATCTTCATTACTCACTATAATTGATTTCATTCTTAATTAGCACTTAAAGTATGCGATAAAATAAATGAATTTTTTAAATGCTTCTCATCTGACTTTTAAGAGAAGCTTTTTCCTTAATAAGAAACATTTTGAATTTTTGTCACGATCTATATATGAGAAAATATTTTTTTTATAATCAATTCAATCAAGAATAATTATAATCAAGAATTGCATATAGATTACAGTTAAGTTTGAAAATAAAGTATTTTCCCCAGACTTTGAAAAAAAGTTGATACCCTTAATATTTTTATATTAATTTTATAATTTTAAGAAATTTTATTCTGGAAATAGTTGAATATGTAAATGTGTTATTTGATTAATCGTTTTACATGCAAACATTTGTCAATTTGTCTATATTGTAACATATATTGCAACATTTGTCTATTACATGCAAACCTTTGTTAAATTTATTTGTCAATTGTTTTAGTACTTTATTAACGATGTGACAATTAGTTGATTGAAAAAATCTCTTTAACGAATTAAAAACAAAATTAAATATTGATGACATTAGAATAGAATTTTAAAGAACGTTGTTGAAGAAATAAATTATATGCCGACATGGTATAGTTAATTCGATTACAAAATTAACACAATTAAACTATAAATTTTACAAGAAAACAAAAATAGATAAAAACCTTAAGGCATTACTTTTACTCTTCTATATCCCTTTTCTTCATATTCTACATCTATATATATGCTGCTTGTTTTTAGTTTCAAAAAGATTATGGTATTTTCGCATTTTTTCCCCGATAGAAGAATTTATGTTTTTCATCGCTTACAAACTACATTACAGCGTTCGTTTGGTAAGAAATAGAGGACCCTTTGTATTTCTATATACATATTTATATTTAGATAGTATTCGATTTTGTTTTTACAGAATACATTCGAAAATACTTAAGTACTTTAGTGATTCTGTATAAAATGTGAATGTGTTTCTCTCTATTTTTGCGTGTTCCAAATGCCGGCCGATGGAGGGAGCGAGGGGAGGCTGCAGAGAATGGACTTACCTGTCCCAACGTGGACCTTCTTCATCCACGGATAAATGACCGGGTGGCTCCCTCCGTTCCCGCCTACCGCGCAATCGGCGGGATCCTGGCCGATCTGCTGCGGGTTCCTCTGCAGGCCAGGCGGCGTCGGAGACGAGACGGGGGACCGCTGCTGCCCGGGGCCGGACGAGGGCACCGGGCTCAGGCTGGCAGTCGGCCCGCCGTGCTCCACCGGCAGGGTGGGCGTCCGCGAGAGAGGGGACACCGGGCCCAGCCCGCAGGGGGGCCCTGGCGGGGGCCGGTAGTAATGTTGGCTGGCGTTCGGGGCCGCTCCGTACACGGGGCTCCCGTTCTCCTGTCCGTAGGAGCCGGACAGAGGGTATCCGGCGTACGGGTGGTGGTGGTGATGCTGCTGCGGGTGTTGGTGGTGACTCGGTGGCGGAGGGTGGTGGTGGTGGTGTTGTGGATGGTGTGGGTGATGATGTGGGTGGTGGTGCGAGGGCGTGTAGTAATCCCCGCCATGACTGGGAATGTAATTCCCCTGAGAGTACTCCTCGTTCGGCGGGAATTTGGGATCACTGTAAGCGGGAGAGTTCATCAAATACGAACTCATGATCATTAATTTTTGGATGAATTGGATGGAAATAATTTTTCTTTGGGGTTGTCGTTTAGCTGAACGCTGGCTCCGCCCGTCGAAGAGCATTAGCATATCACGTGACGGGCGCCCGCCAACCGCGCGCCACTTCGATGACCCGGAGAGCATACGCCAGAATGATCGATGGTCGGGTACACATTTTGCTCTCTTCAGAAAGGCGCGCTCTCCCGCGAAACACCTGAACAGTGGGGGCCCCCTCCTTCGCAACTATTGCTATTTAGGCACCAAAGACAAGAGTCCCTCTTCCAAGCGCCGACCCAAACCTACTAGACCCTTGCAAGTGCGGTGTCGGGGCTTTCATGCACGCACTATACGCTCCGGCCCAAGTGGCGCCCCCTTCGCATCCGAGAGGGGTGGCAACAACTTTTGGGATCCCCCTCCCTCCCTCACCCCTGCGGCCCGCAAACAGGTACAGTGCCTCGTTCCACTCTTGCTTTCGCACACACAGAGCGCAACAGCTCCACATCATTTACACACACACTTCAGGAATAACATAACAAACAACTGCCTTCAAACACTCAAATAAGTTCTTTACTTAAAATAATGCTCGTAGTATCGGTGTTGAAACTACTTTTTACTTAAATAAATCCAGGTATAATAAATGTCTTAATTAAAATATGTTTCTATAAATTAAAATAATATATGACAACACAACAATAACATACGGGCTTTCATAATAATGACCATAAGTAAATTCGAAAAAGAGAGTTAAACACTCACTATAATTTTTTTATTAAAAAAATATATATCTGAATGAAGTTACATGTACAATTATCAGTTTTTTTTTTAATTTGTTTAGTCTTAAAAAGATGTATTGCTCATACTTTATATTAAAAGTTGGAAAGTAACAAAACAATGAAGAACGTACATTACCACTAAACTATGTTACTTAAAGAATTGTTTGAATTTTATATCACAATAAAAGTTTTTAAGTAAGCGGAAATAAATTATCATAAATACAAAAGATACAGACACAAAACTCAAAAAGCGTGGTAAAATAATTTGTTCGTTCAATGGAGTAAAAAATAATTTATAACTTCTTCAAAGTAATGAACTGCATGTTTTAAGTTATTTGTTTTTAATCAATTTATATTAAATGGTTTGTAAATTAAATATCAAATGGTGTGTTTGTTGAGAAGGTTTAATATGGTTTGTATATTTTTACGAATACTTTATTGTGCTTCAAACGATATACTGATCACATTTCTAGTAATATATCAATCATTTTAAACTATTTGTTGATAAATATGTCAAATAATTTACTTGATTTGGCTTCAAACGATTTGTTTACCATATTTTAAAAGATCTGTTATTTATTCTAAACCGAATTTTAAGTGATTTACAGATCATATTTTAAATGATGGGATGATCATATTTCAAATAATTTGATGATCATATTTCAAATTATTAGATCATTTTTAATATTTTATCCCAATCTTATTTTAAATTTTGGTTTGGTTTGGTTAAATAACGTCGCACCTTATTGTGAATAATTTGTTTACTAATATTTAAAAGTGACAAGTGAAAAATATGGATCGTGTTGCCAAAGTTTGCAGCTAAAAAAGATTCAGATATCAGATTTCATCAGATATAATCAGATTTTAATATAGCAAATTTACAGGCATTTAGTTTAATTAGGTAAAAATAATTTGAACTAAATACGAAGTGTAATTTGTAAGTACAGCTTAGTACTCAAATATTAACCAATAAGACAAAAATTATAAAATATTTTTTAAAAAAATAAAGTTAATAAATAAAGTCACTATAAATTTTAAAAATAATTTATAATTTTTGTCTACATATTTGAAAACTTAGTGATTCATTTTACTAACTTCAGAAGAGCGCTCAACTACGTTGTGTTACCAAAGTATGAACATTAAATAACTTTAAAAAAATATTTTGTTGCATAATTAACTATTTTACATATATTTAAAAAATAAAGTATATTTTTTACGAATATGTCATACTTTACTTATCAATTATTAAAGAGAAAACAGTATTAAAAATATTTATCTTTTCATATCAAATTATTAGCTTATTTCTTTTAATTGATATTTGTTTACAGTTTGGCAGAAAAATCACCAGAAAAGCATAACTTTGATAAAAATCCCCCAAAAAATATTAATTGTAAGTTTTTTATCATAGTATGATTGAATAATTATGTAATTTTTATTCATGTAAAATATAATGTATATTAACAATTTCTAATATATACGTAATTGTTAAACAATACTGTTTAAAGATCATTAAAATAAACTAACATCTTCAATTCTATTTAAATAACAAAATGTATCAAGAAAATAGATTGATATGTAGAAAAATATATAAACTGAAAGCGCTTTGAAATTAAATTTATTTAGTTGGAATGGAACTAATTAGCTTGAGTTTAAATTAATATGCTTGAAATCAGCACTTAACTCAATAAATGTTAAATATTTTTTATAAGTTGTGCACAACAATTTTTATCTCTATGCTCTATCATGCATATGTGTTCAAAACATATGTTTTAAATTCAAAGATAACATCATTTATAGACATTTATTTGATGCAGAAAAAGTTTTTAGATACTTGGAATTCGTGATTAATTACTTTCCTAAATTTGAAGTGTTTGTGCTAGGGATATTTGTCATTGTTCATTTTAAGTGTATTAGCAAATATCAAGTTCTACTACATGGTATTTTTAAATGGAGTTATTGGAAAATAATATCATGATCCCATACATAATTTATCTAAATTAGTTCAATGTTTATCTAAATTAGTTCAATGTTTATCTAAATTAGTTCAATGTTTATCTAAATTAGTTCAATGTTTATCTAAATTAGTTCAATGTTTATCTAAATTAGTTCAATGTTTATCTAAATTAGTTCAATGTTTATCTATTTACACATAACTAACATTTTGTTTGTATGGTTTTAAGTTATCCATTGATATAAGTTATAGTTCTTTTAACAATTAAAAAGTCACGGTATTTTATTAAATGTTATAATAAAAGCTATAGTACTTAATATATAACCAAATGAACACATAAGACATTCTTTTTGACAATTTTACATTTTTAATAAACTATAAATAAATAATTTTCTCTCATAATAAATGTATCATTAATTTAATGTTGCATTCTAATACTTGATTAAGCATAAAGTTATATTTTAAAATAAAATATATGTGTTAATTCAAAAAGTAAAGCTTAACTAAATTATTTAGAAATTGTAATAGTTTTATACTTGAAATCCTTTAAGATATTTTACCATAATTTCTCTGGCTAATATTTTTGATACTTTTAATGAATTATGTTATTATATATTTGTTGCATCATCAAGTAAAAAATACTGTTCTAATCTTAGAAGGTAAAGGGCATCATGGCACAAAATTATATTTTACAGAAACTATAAAAATAAGGTTTCAAATGCACAGCAATAATTCACAAATGCTTTTAAAGTACCTAGAAAGTTAACGCATAGTGTATTTATTTTTAAAGCAAAGTGTATTGTAGAAGGACAAGTTAAATTAGAATAAACTGAATTCAAGATTTTTTTTTAAATATACGACGCATTACACCTCTAAGATATATAATTAAAATGCCTTTTGAATACAGTGTAGTATAAAGTTTATAAATGTATACTTAATGTTTCGAATAATAATGAAAAATGTATTATTAGAAATATTTTTATTTTAGTTTTTAATCTTATCATATTTATTACATTACACCTTTCCTTAAGTTGCTATCTCTCCCTCTCTTCTCTCTCTCTCTCTCTCTTTCTCGATAAAAGTTATAATGTTGATACATATTTTTAGGTGATAAAATCATACAAAAAATATGCCTTTTTACTTTAACGCTTTTTACTTCATTTATTATTCCTTATTATTTCAAAAAATTCAATGTCACTTTCTTCTCAACAAATACGTTCTTGATTTTTTTTCCTTCTGTCTTTTCTTTTAGCGTTCATTAACATTCCACCCAAAAAGATATTCAATCCAAATTCTTCACTTGACATACCCGGGATCTCACCTGGGAAATGTTGAGAATTTGACGGCTAGGAATCGAATCGAATGGTGTCAAGACCATTTCCGTTAGATTTATCCCCCTCGCTCTCCCTGTAGCATTCACGTCACAGCTGCAGTGCAGGCTGCAGGTGCTAGTCACATTAGGAGCGGGTTTTTAAGCAACTATCTGCTGCTGTTATTCATATCCACTTTAGGAGATGCCATCTTCAAATGGGGAATGCACATGTCTTAGAAGCAGAAAAAAAGAATGGGGGAAAAAATGAAAAAAAAACAAAAAAAAAAAACTCGAGAAAAAAAAAGAAACTGGCGAAAAAGTAAAGGCCAAACTGGTTGTAAAACCGGTGATGTAAAAGCGGCCAGCCAAGAAACTCCACTGACAGGCCAAGGGGTGTGTATCGAAATGAGATTATAGGGAAAGGGAGGTGGGTAGCTGGAAGAATAAAAGACGTCGAGAGTAGGTCTAGTCTGAGTGAAAACTAGTGATTATCTGTCGCAGCTATAGGCGGAACTGGGATATGATTGCAGTCGAAGAAATTCGAAAAAGACCAATCAAACAAAAAAGCAATCGCAAAGACGGACTGTATACAAAATGCGTGGCTTCGTCGTCGTTCGCGATCAATTGCTGCCTAGGGATGACGAATAGGTACGAGCAATTACTGCCACCACCAAGAGAGGAGGGTGAGAGGACTTTTTTCTGCTCCGCAACTCCCTATTGCTACAGAAGAGGGTGACATTTAGCATGGCTCTCCTCTGTTTAGATCTATTTTTGCCTTGGAGTTCTCTTTTCACAGAGCTTTTATTCAGGAAAGGGTCTTCGTTTTCCAAATGACATACGGTTCTTTCAGATTTATTACATAGTTAAAAGGTATAATTAATAGACACCCTTTTAGTTACTATGCAATTGAGTGAAAGCTAGAAATTGATATATATAAATCGAGTGAAATATTTTAGAGCTTGTAAACACAAGACCAATCATTTAATTAAGAAATAGTTCTAAAACTATGATAAACAATATTTTTAACGTGGTCATAACTTTTTTAATGTAATTTAAAATTCATTTTATTTAATGTAAAACATTTAAACTGGAAAATTTAATTAATATCAGTGTTACAACGTAATACATAAAATATCTTTTCTCTCCACGATAATTCAAAAATTATCTTTTGAGGCATGCAATTTTTAAGAAGGGGATGTGTTAATATTTCAGATAGTTAATTTTGTATGAATATTTTTTTTAAAATGCGGTTAAATTTGTGTGCAACTTTTGTGTTACGTTAAGAAAAAATAGTTTTACAAAATATATTAATAAAGGCGTAAATTAGGGCTTCATGTTTCTGATATAATAAAAGCTCAAAACGTAAAATAAGGGCATTATATTTATGCCATCCACGCCTGTAAAAAGTTCTTATGTCTTTATTGCTTTAGTTTCGAATATATTTGAAGACACGTTTCCAATATGTTTATCATTTGCACAGACAGTCAATTCATTCCAAGATAATACAGAAAAAAATCATAGTTTCCAAATAAAATTGTCATTTCATCCTTTCGATTGACTTAAATTCTATTTGGATATACATTTGCGAAATACATCTGATTAAAAATGCATTTTTTTAAAGATAAATATTCGGTCAATCGAACAATAAATTGTTCTTTTAAATTCATTTGGGCATGATAAAAAGTTGTATGCAAATAATCGTAAATTTTGTTAACATTTCAAATCAAATAAGATGAAATTCTTTTATAGGAAATTGTATATCCTTCGAGTAACTTATTTAGTGCTTCAAAATGATCCAGAAATATCGAAGGTAAAATTGTGTATGAGAAATTGTAGTCAAGAGGTGTCTCTCAGGCACCGCTGTAAGAAATTCACTAGATATGCGGGAAATTGTTTCGAGTTTCTGGTTCGTCCGAGCTAAACAGGCATCGACCACAAAGTATTATATGAGTATACTATACTTGTATCAAATTGAATTGGAAAAAGTGAGTAAAAAATTCCAATTCTAAAACAATATCATTAATGATGAATTGAACAATACAATCTGAAATGTTTCAGAGTTTGTGATTGACACAGATAAAAGCATTTCTTATTTTGTTTTAAGTTATTATATGAAATATTATTTAATAATATTTTTGCTGACAGAGAATTTGGTTTGGATAACTTTTCATAAACAATTTTACCTTCTACATTTGTCCAACATTCTTTTTAAAATGCACGTAAACAGGCTTTTTTTTTAAATGCGATCAATTAAATATATTATCCGTTTAAGAAAGACATATTAAAGTCCTATGCAAATTAATGAATCGTGTAACGCAGAATAATGAAAAATAAAAGAAACATTCTAAGATCCTCTTTTCTAAAAATGTCGATAATTTATTCAAATTTTCGACATTTTAAATAAATGAACCACTGAATAAAAATATTTTTTATAGACTCCTAGACAAATTTTGAACACTAAGCTAACTTTACTATTAAATTTTGAATTCCATCTAATTCTAGTGCTATCCCTGCACATCATAGAGCAAAATAACGTATTATATATAATATATAGATATCCATCTAAACGTTACAAAAGAAAATTATGTCGATAACGTTTTCAATCCCTCGAAAGCCCAGTCACGCAAAATTGAATTTTGTACAGATGAATGATGCGTAGTTCTAGAAAATAAGGGTACAGAGAGTAGTGAGAGTTTGTAAGAAATCCAATCCAAGGACCAGAAGTAGCTTCTTTTTTCTCATATTTCGAAGCGTTCTCTTTTCTTAAGGATTTCTAATTTTTGTAAAATGCCGATAATACATATTATTTAAATCCATTATTTTTAGTTTGTTATATATTTAAAATGTGCATTTGACGTTCATTTAAGAATTAAAAAAGTACAATTTAAAAATATTTTAAACTGAAAAATACATGCGGAATCTACTGCAAAATATCAATTATAAAGATAAAAATACATAAGGAAACATTAATTTTAGTGTTATAATACCTATCTAGAATTAAATAATATTGAATTGGATTTAATGAGCATTTACAAATATCATATTTTACAGTCTTTATCTGTATAGACGATTATTGTGCGTGTGATAAATTTCAGCTTATTCTCGATTGAACTTAGTAAGCAAGCGTTAAAAAACTTGCCTTTACAAGAACTTTATGAAATGTTATTCAAACGTGTTAACTCAATTTCATTATGTTTTTCAGAATTATGTCATTTAATATAAAAGTTGTATAGTATATTAGTAAACAACTATGCAATACAATCAGCATGGTTTTGGTTTGGTTAAAAACGTCGCACTAGAGCTGCACAGTGGGCTATTGGCGACGGTTCGGGGTCTATCCCGAAGGAAAGACCCGGGAACACATACACATTCACACACATTCATAGACTCCACTCAACTTGTGGGCTCCTCCACGAACCCATAAATCCATGGAGGCGAAGATGTTGTAAACATCCAATTAAAGTTGCAATAAATTGGATTGAAATCGGAAGCATATGCCTTTCGCATACAAAAGACATATCGCCTCCGCGGTCGTCAGTTCGATAGCAAATTAGGCATACCTCTCGCGCACGATTCTTCTTGCAAAAATGTAAGATAAGGCTAAGTAAAAGTAATTCATTTCCATACATTTAAAATCATCATTTAACATTTAGACACTAAAAGATTAATTTGATAGTGTAAATGGATATTTGTTTACATTTGTAATATATATGTCCCAAGGTGCCCCGGACCACCAGTGACATAGTGGATAAAGGCGTTCAATTAGTAATTTGAGGATTTCTGGTTCGAATCCGTGCGATGGACTTGACAAAGAAAAGTAAAAAAAATAGTGATCTTGCGATCGGAGGGTTGGCAGCTTAGCTACAAAAATACTAGAAAGTCGTCCAGAACAAATTATACTGGCGTGTATATGGGACTGGTGCACGATAAATTTGATCGGAGTCCTGACGCCTATTGAGGTTACGTCGGGTGCCCGCTCAGGTGTTGTCCTCATCATCCGCCAATGGTTCAAAAATATGAGGCATCGTTCCCGGGTCTTACTTTCGAGATAGGCCCCGAACCGCCGCCAATAGACCACTCTGCAGCTCTAGTGCGACATTATTAATCAAACCAAACCTACCCAAGGCGTCCCTTGGTGTAGGTTTGGCTTATTCGAAATGAAGAAAATTTCAATTATTTTGAAATGTAATCTTTAGTAATACCAAAAGATGTGGCATTATCTATCAACACACATGAGTAATTGATTGATAGCCGAGGGTGTAATGGGGCCGTTGCGCATACCTTCACTTTTTTGCCAGCATTATTAATTTTTATTTTATTTATTTTGTAAATCAACTTCTAACCAATCCATTTTTGGTATGTGCTGCTGCTGCTGCATATACTGACATATATTTTAAATTGCGATTATGAGACGTCAGTTTGCCCTTAATTCGTCTAATTAACCCTGTGTTTTAAGTTATGATTTCTAGTCATTTAGAAGGGCACCAGCCATTTTCCATTATAAACAACCAGGCTTAATTAAGGTTAAAAATATTTACATTAAAAAAAGCACAAAAAAAGTCACATATTGACAGATTTGAACAAAAATCGCAATAGCAACAAAAAAAATATTTATTTGCACAATTCTCCGTGAGAGTGACTCTTGAATTTTCCACGGTTATTTACAATTTAACCTAACATTTTTGTTATGCACTAACAGATTGTGCTCTTCGCTTCCTATTCACACGTGTTGCTATAGACACCATGATACCATCGGGAGCGAAAGGGTTAAAAAAAATTCTTCGATTGCGATTTTTTTTAGTCCAATAAGGATGTCCAATAAGGATGGAATGAGGGGAGGTGTAGTGGGGCCAATACCACGTACCGGCCATGATCGGAAAGGCTTACGTATTAGGAAGAACTTTTTTAGCACTATAACCCTGTTGATAATTAAACAAATAAAATAATTAATGAGATTAATAGTACTTGTTACGAAGTCCGTTAACGGCGTTCAGCCAGCCCAGCGAAGGTCAAACACGTGTGAATCTCGTAACCTTTACTGGTCAATTACATTAGGCTGAAATTGTAGAGATCATTTTTACGGGCATATACCCATATTTTTTTTATCTTGTTGGAACTGCTAAGAAAATACAGTAAATACTCAGAAAATACGGTTTGCCCGTTTTATCGGTAAAAAACAGTTTTGACCGTAAAATTAAACAGCAGATGGCACATAAATTTACGTTTTTTTTTTCAGTGTGTTTAAATTTTTTTAAGGTGACCGTAAAATTAAACAGCAGATGGCACATAAATTTACGTTTTTTTTTTCAGTGTGTTTAAATTTTTTTAAGGTGAACTCAAAAATAGCTTCATTTTGATTATTTTTTTTATATACGGTTAAAAGTTTGAACTTGGAAAAAAAGCTACCACCTAAGAATAAACGTCTTGGAAGCCGAACAATGGAAGAAAAATATTATTTTCGTTTTAAGTTCTTCTAGTATCTATTCTTTCCCCAATAATATGCTCGGTTGGGTGTTAAAGTAATTTCAATCTTAAACATTTGTACAAATAAGCCTAGTAAGATTAAAATAAATTATATAAATATTTTTTATAAAATGTTATAATTTCAAATTAAAATAATTTTTTATTGTATAACCTAAAGTTATATGGGCCTTGCGAGCGAAAAATTTGCTACTTTACTGTACTTTTTCGTTCCCAGTTTGGCCAAACAAAAACTGTGTAGAGGGCAATGGTGCTCATTAAATCAGTCATGGCTCAAATGTCTTAAAGTTGTTCGTGGTATGGAAGTTTAGAGAGTAGGGGGTGTCCGAATTAGGTGTCCTCATCATCTGACCAATATCCTGAGCCAGTGTTCGCGGGTCTTTGCTTCTTAATATATCTCTAAATAGTCCATTGTGCAGCTCTAGTGGACTTAAATATTACCAACCATCCAACTGAAATCATTGCAAATAGCCCAATTTGTAGTTGTATAATGTTAATTCAATTAATGCTTTCTTTATGAAATATATTATGCATTGTACATGTGCTTGTTTTTTTGCAATTGGCAGTTAATAAAAATTATTTACCGTTATTTTCATTTATAATGTGGAAGTTTTTATTTAATTTTGAAGTATATATACTAATTAAATTAGCAGAATTCATTGAGGTTCATGTGATTGATTAATCCTATAAGTAACTATCTTTTCATTAACAATGGAAATAATTCCTTTGAATATACTATTTAAATAATTACGCGGTAATTTCAAATTATGCTATGAAATTGTTTATATAGACATGATTGTAAATATAGTTCTAAAATATGAGAATATTTGATCAAATCAAAATTTTAATGGGGGCAGCGAAAACCCGAACTTTGGTGCTACGTTTCACCAAAATTTGGTACCCATTTAGCTGCAACCAACATTTGATTCTTAATTTCACCATAAAATGGATTAGAAAAAACGTGAATTTTAGTGCAACGTTTCACCATAAAATGGTGTAACAAAAATACCGAGTTTTGGTACAATGTTTCACCACTAAATGCTATCCGTGGTAGTACCCTAAAATGGTGAAATTTAGCACCAAATAATGGTGGCAGCTAAATGGGTACCATAATTTGTTGCAAGGTCGTACTAAATTTTAACAATGTAGTTTTTTTTTACAATTTTTAATATTTTTTTACATAAGAATGTAAATTATCTTCAATTATGATCGCGAGCAAGTAAAATTTTCACAAATAATATGTTAAAGCGCTACAACTAGTATGTATGAAAATACTATTTTAAATAGAAATGTTTTTATTAGACAGAGAAGTACCAGGCAATCCATCAGAACTTTTACAGTCACTATATAAAAAGTTTCAATTACACTTTTACAGCCAGACGTTATAAGAATATTTTTTTTAAATCGTTCTTCTTTTAACAGCTTATAATTTTAATACTCTTTACATTATAAAACATTTAAATTGTAAAATCATTCAAATCCTTATAATTTGTTTTAACCGTGATCATTTGGTACAAATATCGTGCCAAATTGGTACAAATATCGAATTTTAATTTTGTATCCATTTGTCAACTCAACCATTCAAGACGAAGTTGAGGACAGGTCGTGTTATTGACCGCAATGGGCTGAAACTCTCGTCAAGTGCAGAATGGTTGCCATGGGGATTTATTAGAAAGTACAAACGTGAGTGATTAGAAAATAGAAAATCCAGTGTAGAATTTTTTATATTTTTCATATTAAATCTGGTGGTATCGTCTTTTTTTCATTCTTTCTTACGATGAGACATTCAAGACATCAACAGAGTTAAGTGATAATTTGCCCTATAAGATTTAGCAATTGGAATATATTTTACGATTGATTTAATACGATTTGACAGCTATTATTTCCTTAATATGAATAGAAAAATGATTTATTATTTTATACGCTTAAGGATTCATCAAAAAATATGTATCAATATACACATTTATTATAATTTTAAATTGCATTTAAATTTATAAAAAAGCTATTATCTTGAATTATTTTTGAGTCTTGAAAATTCTAAGCAATTAAAACTGTTAATATTTATTTTTAATTTAGCTTTAATTAATACGTTTATTAAAAATATTTTTTGATAATTTTTTTTAAGTAAACCAGTTTGAAATTTTATTAACAAAACAATAAAACGTTTGCAGATCAAAAATGTTTTTTCGTATTCTAAACAATTTAAATAATATTTTAAGATATATTTGTACACTATTCTACATAAACTATAAATTATGACTTATGTAAGCGAGCAACTGCTTTTTTCATTCATTTTACTCATTTTTGAGTACATGTCTTTTTCAAAAATGAAACTTATGTATTCGGAGCTATGATAAGAATCGAATGTAATCAAGAGTGAGTGCATTTTACTTATTTTTATGTACCTATTTTTTGCAGTGTAAAACGTATCAAATTTAAGATTAAATTTGCTAAGTTAATGATTTTGAAACTGTGTTTTAAAAAATTTACTAATGAATACTAATAAATATATTTTCTTATAATTACATTATTTTTTAAAACGAATATATATTCAAATTAAAATTCATAGTTGTATCAGTTTCTCAATGTTGAGTATTGTGCGTCATCCGTTAATAGTTATATGATGCTTATAAAAGGGATCATGTTGCTTATGGTACTTACTTCAAACGAGTGCTC
Organism: Troglohyphantes excavatus; assembly: GCA_963932185.1. Taxonomy (NCBI): domain Eukaryota; kingdom Metazoa; phylum Arthropoda; class Arachnida; order Araneae; family Linyphiidae; genus Troglohyphantes; species Troglohyphantes excavatus. Next base: position 65,079,917 of record OZ010676.1, on the reverse strand, counting down.
CATAAGTTAGAAGGTAATTAAAGTATTAAAGTTGCATGACTAAAGCTGTAACCCTATGCACAATGTATAAGTAGGGGGGGGGGGGGTTAAAAGCCATTTTGTTTCAAACGCAAGACAATTTTTTTTATTAATACGCGTTTAAAACTGTAAAATAATTTTTTAAAAATTTGATACTTTCAGTCTAACTAGATTTGGAAAAAATCCTGACAATTTGAATTCTAAAATCCGTGCACAATTATTTATGAACAGGGAGCTTAAAGTGAGACTGCTCACAGACTGCGCAGTCACTTTTTGGTTAGGTCCCGATTTCCGTTTCCATTTCCCTTTTGTTTACCGTTCAATCCTTTCTTGTGCATTCAGAGTAGAAATATTTCTAGGAACACCCGGACTGCTGACCCCCCCTCCCCTCTTGTGACTTTACCAAAACATCTCTAGGGTAACTGGAGACTGATTTATTTGCTAACCATTTGTTATCTCATGAGAATTGTACTTTTCGACAAGGCACGCCCCACTTCTTTCAAAAGGCGATGTGTTGGGTCTAAAGGAGTATTCAACTTTCACTCAAGTTTGGTGGTAAATCAATTCTGCAAAGCAAAGAAACGGTGATGCTTGAGTTGGAAAGTCATGTGCTCTTCTTAGAATTGTGTTTTTCCAAATTCGAAACTGCAAATTGAAGGAAAGAAAGCATTTAGTGGCAAAATAACTACGGTTAATTACCCACTTTCTTTCCCGCTGTTTACGTGACGCTTTCACATTTTAATTTCCGTTTAGTAGAAAACAATTTATATTATTTTTTTTTCATTACATAAATCTCAACATTGTATTTCGTAAATTCATTTTAATCATATCCATTCATAAATCTCAACATAATTTCTGTAAATTCCTTTTCATCATAATTAAAAGCAAACGATTAATGAATGAAACCCAAATCAACAGTCACTTGATGGAAAACAAAGCATCTGTAGCATTTAAAAATTGACTCCAAGGGTGTAACAACCAGCTTCATTATAAGAAAGATTGCTGAAATATATTTGATTAGTAAAATAATAGTTTTAATATGTTTTGGATAGAACAACATTTAACAAGATTTGTAACAATTTAAAAATTATTAAATTTTTGCCAAACTGTCAAAATAAATTCCAAAAAGATATCCATTCGTAATATTCACAGGACGGTATATATACCCCACAATGTATACGATCTCTAAGTGTATCTATTTAAAAGGCATGCCAGCAAAAATCTACATCCCGCCGCGAAACAAAACTTCGAACTCCGTATCCCACTACCCGCATAACCTTCAATAAGACCTACATACTTATTTTAGAACCGTTAAGTAGGAGAAAGCTTACAGAGCAATGAAGAGAAATCTAAATTATTATGTCCAGGTGGGATCATCCAGGTGATGTCCTGAGCCCAGAATTGTCTTTCAAGTTCTCTCCACCTTCCTTTGTTATCAGACTTAGATACTTCATTAGATCAGCACATTGTAAAAGATCATCTTTATTCCGATTTCACAAAGGAACGATCTCATAATATTGACATTACGAATACGAAATGTTTCACAACTTTGTGTTTTACAGGACTTTGAAATGATTTTTATAATGAATGGTTATAGGATTTTTCAAAATGAAAATTTAAATAGTGTGAATATATCCATCAAGCATTAGACTTATTTCGAAATATTTTTAGTTATCAAAATGTAACATTAACTTAGTTAAAATAAAGACGTTTTCAAATTTTAAAATATTCATCATGCACAATACACAATATATATATAATTTGAAATACGCATAAACCCAACTTTTTTTTACCAATTAAAAACATGATCTAAAACTATTTACAATTCCTTATTTAAAAGCCTACATTGTTTTCCAGGTACTTATATATTTTTTAAACGCGATCCCATCGATCGGATTGAAAATACTTTCAAGAACTAGGATTTACACAACAGATTTTTACATAGCCCCTCTCACATAGGATAAAAAAAAAAAAGAAACCCAACGAAAGAAAGTGCAAAAGAAATGCGCAGAGAAAAAGGGAGGGAAAGAAAAATGAAAGAAAGAAAAGCGTCCTCTAGAATTACAGTTGGCGGAGTTTCTATGGGAGTCGTGGTTAGTTCTTTGGACTTGAAAAAAAAAGGAAAAGAAAATGGTAAAAAGAGCGCAAGAAATAACAGGATAGGATGCTTATTCTCGCACATCGCATTAGGAATGTTTGGTGCCTTCCCCCTTGAATAAGTAAGCTCTAATGATAGGGGGTGAGTCTGCTCTCAGAGAGGCGGGAAATCAAGAGCCTGTCCGCTTGATTGCCATGCACAATGCACTGCCAAAGAAAACGAACGAATAGGATCACTAGACTTGGCGCATTTATCGCTGCTCATAGTTCCCATATTAAAAAGCCATATCGTTGCATTTGAATTGAAAGCACGAATTTGGATTCGATTGCGATTATTATTAAATTTTTTTTTTGCTCTTTCCAATTGCATAAAACTGTATACCGTAAAATTGTAATTAAAATTTTGAAATTTAAGATAAATTAACTCAGCTACCCTTATTTAAAACATCAATGCTACTCTTCTTATGTAATCATGGAGGGAGCACAACATAGTTGAATGGAGGCCTTCGTTTATGTAGCTTGACTTTCTGGAATCGAAACTTTTCAAAATTCACTGAGATATGATTAAGGTTCAGAGTAATTTAGCTTTTTTTGATTTTTTTTTGATTTTTCAGAATAAAATAAGGTGTGTAATTATAATTAGTATACAAAATTAGCTATATTACATATCACAGAGTAGTTGATTATTAAGTCTAAAATTATTTTAATTTGACTATTAAGGGAAGCATTAAAAAACATTTATTATTATTTATGTATCTTACTGCATATTCGAAATATATAATCGAGACAAAAAATATTAATACGCCGCGTGTATGCACTACAATGTTAAAAATTTCCGTTCAACGATGTACCACGTCTTGGTGAAAAACAGAGGTCTGCTGCAAATTACACCATATTATGGTGGAATCTAGGTAGAACCACAATCCTTTAGCGGAAAAAGCGGAGGTTTCACCAATAATTGGTTCAACTTCTTTAACTGCACCCGAAATTTTCACTTTCGCTACATCCACAAACCGGGGAAACCCTCTCCAAGAAAGACAACGACGAACAAGGGTCTTCGTGGCCCATTGGATAAAGGCGTTCAGCTATGAATCAGAAGATTCCTAGTTCGAGCCCGATCGGTGGACTTGACAAAGGAGAGTAAAAAAGTTGTGACCTTGCGATCGGAGGGTTGCCAGCTTCGCTACAAAAATACAACTACTAAAATACTAAGAAAACTCGAATTTTGATTCAACGTTTCACCCTAAAATGGTGAAGCGTAGTAAAATGAGTACAATGAGTAAAAATAAATAAAAAGAGTAGCCTATAAAGGCTACGTTCATAAATGACTTTCAATAAATATCGACAATTACAACTAAGACTTACCAGGAATCGAAGCCACGTCCTCAGGGATCGCAGCCCAATGACTTATCCCTGGTACTACCAGGGCGACGTGAATATGATGTTATAAACAGAATAAATGTTTAAAAGGTGTGCCAAAAGCATGGGAAGTAAAATAACTGCTAGCCTACATATGCTGCCTTCATAAATCCCTTTTAATAAATATCGACAATTACAACCAAGAGTTACCTCGGGCACCGCAGTCTAGAGCCTTATCCGTTAACCTACCAGGGCGACTCGAAGAAGTTATAAACAGAATAAAAAGGTGTGCCAAAAGAATGGGATTTAAGATATTTGAGCTGTAATAACTCAGTTTTCATTTAAGCATTTGACATCAATAATGTGGAAATCCATCTTCTGAGCACCTATTTTTAATTTGTCAGGTCACTTTGTTACGATGGCTTGAACAGAAGCTGAGATTAGCAATATTAAATCGTACTGCTCATTTTTGAATAAGTACGATTACTTAAAGTGAGTACGTCATCGCTAATTTAAGATGCAATTGTACTCAAAGAAAAACGAGTATGTTCGGGTACGAGTATGGCATCGATGTATGTACACGAGTATGGCACTGTTAAGTACTTTTATACAGTGTAAACGCATTCAAAATAAACTATTTGTTTCAATTAAAATGAAAATTCCATCAACTGATTCTATAAATAGTATTCTTTCAATATAAAAAAAAAGATTGTTAAAGTAAATACTAACTGAACTAACCTTTTTTCAAATAGCAAGTTAAGGGGGAATGTAAAACTTTTAATGAAAAGTTTATGTTTAGAAATATAATAAAAATATTTTATCAAAATAATTTTTTTACAATAGTACCAAAAGAGATAGATAACAATGGATTTAAGGTGACATAGTGTTCCCAAATTAACTGAATTTTGAATGTTAAAATACTGTTTCTACATTGTATTTCATTTAAAATTTTTAAAAATTAATTACAAAATAAAATTACTAGTACAACATTTTTTTTACAGAATATTGCTAATATAAGAGTATTTTAATTGTATAATAAGTCTTACATTTATAACACAAGAAATAAATTAAGAAGAAATTTCCCTACCTTATCACCTTAAATACAGAATGTGAATTAAAAAAAAGTATGCTTAATTGTCTGGAGTATGTGTCTTAATTTGATTAATAAAATGAAATATTTGTAACAAGTTATTTGCGTTTATAAACACTACAATTAAGTAAAATAAGTAAATTTATTGAAATGAACAGGTTTGTTTAAACTTTACATGAGTTGATCAGAACATAAAATATTGCTTCAAAATATTAAATTTTCAAAGCGTGTTTATTTTTTATTAAATTAGAATCACACATCTGAAATATATTTAGTATTATAGATCTTAAAAAAAATCCGCACTTGATAGAGTTACATAACTTATCATTTGTCCAGAGGGTAATTTAGCTTTTTTTTATTTTAAGAACTTTTTTGACTTTTACGTTATTTTTATGGAACAGTTACTCCCCGTTTCTGTTCTTTTTGCCCAAATGTTTTGTTCTTCTTGTTTACGACTAATTATCTTTTCTGGAGTTTGTGAGAGAACATGCTAATGATTTGAAACTTAAGAATCAAAGAACATGGCATTTCTTTAATAGGAAGGACATTCATTTTGTCTACTAAGATGTAGCAATGGAGTAAAAAAGTTTAAAAATATGTCACTTAAAAATATACATTTATCTACTAATGCAATTTATACAGAAATAAAATACATTTTATATATTGTTTTACCTACATATATACCATACACCATATATACCATACTACATTACACCATAGTATTCCCGCATAACTATCAAAAGTATAATTTTAGTCATAAAGTTTAACAATGAAAGAATGCCTCAGAAGAAACAATTTTGTTTCGAGCCGCTTCTTTTACACTATTTCATTTCACAGGAAGTGTAAAAAAAAACAAACGAAAATCAAAATTGTATTGCTTATTATGAGTATAGATAGCAATAAATAATGTATAATAAGCAGTACATTTATAATTTTACCTCCCTTATAAATGTTTATTATTTTAAGTATACATAATTCTGTTTATTATCTCAAGCAATGTACGTACAACAATGTACAGCAATGTACGTACGTTATAAACATAACCATTCTAGATTAAAAAAATTCTAACATAAGTACAAACACTAACTGACTGGATTGACTGATTCAAACTGGAATGTTTACCAAAATTGTAAGCGATTTCCATCAAATGTTCTGCAAGTAGTCGTTGCCTTAAGAAACAAAAGAATACAAAGATTTCCTTTTTCAAAGGGTTAAGCCTCATCCATCCTGAGTATTATCCTCTTCGGTCATCACTCACTTGTGCGGAAGACTGTCAACAAGTCGGAGAGGTCGCGTGGCTTGTCATCGTGGGGGGATCGTTTCAGGTTTGATTGGGCACAACAACACAACAAGAACTTGTTTAAAACAGGACTTAGTGAGATTGAACATCCAAAAGTTATATCTGTATGCTGAAGGTACAAGACATTACTGCAATTGTATGTCTGTAACGCAAGAGATAAAGTTTGGCATGTTTTTAAAGCAGTATTATTATTTTTTTGAAGACTATGTTTTTGAAAAATAAACAAATTGGATGTTGATTAAATGCAATGTGTTTCCCTATAAACACAATAGTTCTTCTTGTATGTGACATAGTTTTAATTTGATGCATGTAGCGTTATCTCTACACTTTTAAAGAAATAATGTAAAAAACTTCTAAAATGACAAACTACTTATTCTCTAGTAAAATTGCATTCTTTAATAACCGAACGCATATTACCCTCTATTGGCATGAAATCAGATTTAAAAGATGCGGATTTTGACGCAGCGAGATTGTCAAATTTGCAACTGGATGGGCGGCTTTGTTTACAGCCTTTTGGTCATGGTGTAGGCTGTATATTAGGGTGGGTCGAAAAAACATTTTTTTCGATATCGTTATTCTAATAGTGCGGAAAGGGTGACCAGTGTGATCAATAAAACATACTGTAAAATATTTTTTTTATCGGATTATATCTTCTGCCTCTTCATCGCACTTGAAATTTCGAAATTTAAGTGAAATTTGTCTTTTTTCACCTATTATAGTAAAAAATATATTTTTCGAAATAGTTGTCCTAATAGCACGGAATGGGTGTCTAATATGATCAATAAACATGACGTAAAATATTTTTTCGGATATTTTTTTGGATAATATCTTCTGCCTCCACATCGCACTTGAATTATGGGTATTTTGGTAGAAAGTGCACTTTTTCATGGGATAGAAATATGGTTCGAATACTATTTAACACATTCACTTACACAAATACACATACAAGTGACTATGTTACAGATATTTGAATTCATCCTTATGGTCAAATTCATTGGCGGTTCAAGGGAGGGGGGGGGGGGAGGGGACACAAGGGCCGGTGCACCCCCCCCCCCCCCCTAACACCGGTCCACTAATTTTTTTCCTTATTCAATCCTGGAAGATTTATGTAGGTAAAAAACTTAGCACAGTTTTTGTTCTGTTGAACAATATAAGGAAGTCAAGCATTAACAACGTTTGGACAACAACCACTAAATCTATATATAGTGAGTGATCTCCCTCTCCTTTGAAATAATCACACAACATCACACCATCTTTACATCCATCATATCACTGATTGTTATAAAAACGTTGTTCTAATGAATTCGTCTCTATTTTCAGCCCCACACAAACCTTAGCAGATGCTTCTGTTACGAACTTCACACATCGTTCAACTACATGTGCGTGAGATTGGAAGTGAACTATAAGTCCCATTTCGAGTCGATTTTATTTTTCACAATGGACCAGAATATGTCAGTGGATATATTACGGAGCTCGTAGGACACTATCGCATTCGCGCTGTCTGACTAAAAAGCGAATTACGATTACATGTCAGTTCTCCAGGAATGAATAAGGAGAAAAAAAATAAGTGGACCGGTTTGGGGGAGGGGGGGGGGGCCAATGTGTCCCCCCCCCCTGGATCTGCCAATGAATTTTACCATAAGGATGAATTCAAATATCTGTAACCTAGTCACTTGTATGTGTATTTGTGTAAGTGCATCCCAGCAAAAAAAGTCAGCATGAAATATTCAACAAAATAGTCAAATTGAAGATTTTTTTTAAAGGTTTTATAAAGGCTATTGAAACAAAAAACTGCATTTTTTTAAAAGTTTTTAATTTTCCTGCATAAAACCTATAAAATATCTGCATTTCCCCTTTATGATTAAAAATTGAAGGTTTTTTGCAGGTTTTTATGAAGGTTTTTTACAGTTTTTATGAAGGATATTGAAACAAAAACCTTTAATTTTATAGATCTTCAACAAAACTGCAATTTTCCTGCATAAAACCTTCAATTTCAAAATTTTGATGAAGGTTTTATGCTGACTTTTTTTGCTGGGATGAGTGTTAAATAGTATTCGAACCATATTTCTATCACATGAAAAAGTGCAATTTTTAGTGAAATTTAATCTATTTTTTTTATATTTGTATATTGTACATATAGTTTAGCATATTGCCCAAGTTTATAAATATTTATCAACTTAAAAATTATTTTCTACATTTTGGACAGTGCAATTATTTTGATATTGAACATAAAAGTTTTATAAAGAATGTTTTATTTAAAATCAATTAACTCAATTTAAAAACGTCTGTCTAATTTCTTAAATTTATGGAAAAAATGCACAAAACCCAACTTATATTTGTATACAATACATAGGCTTTTAGATGTCGCATGTTCTCTAAACAGTTTTGAGATCGTTTTCATACAAATAAATTGTTACAAATACAGAATACAATCTTACCAATGTACCAATCTTACCAAAATATGTGCCGCAGACGTTTTAAGACTGAAGATATCTTTGCGTTTATAAATCTCAATGGTGTGAAATAATTCATGTCGAATGAACCCTTTTATGCTATTTGATTTTAAATATTGTCTTCAAATCTTTTAAAAGAATGATATGATGTGCGTAGATATGAAAAACCTCGTGCTTCTTTACGTGCTTCTTTACGTGCTTCCCTCCTCCGAATACTAATATTAAGACAAGAAATTAAATAACCAGAAAAATAATGCAATTCAAGTGACTTTCAATGTGGTTAGTAGTATCTAATGGTAAAATAAGAAAATAATCTTTAAAAAAAATATTGGTGTTTAAAGTGACTAATATGAAAGAAGTGTTTAAAGTGAAAGAATAAAAATATGGATAAACAATTATTTTAAATGGTAAAAAAGCAACAGCAAAAATCATAATTTGTATTCAAGTAACGTTTTTTTTTTTACAAATGATTGTTTAGAAATTAGATTAGTGTTGTAAATACAGTGCGGATTGTAAATACAGTGAATAATTCAAATACTACACTTCATTTAATAACGGTTTAGCATTATTTCAGTTTCTTACGTTAATAGTTTTTATTTATCATGACCATTATAAATACAATGAATCCAATTGTAGAAAAATGTAGAAATAAATATATGAGAGTAACCCATTAGTACATAACGTCTTATATTTCAGAAGTTTCAGTAAAAAGTTACGATTGACAGAAAGATAGTAAAATAGCTGCATAACATTGGTGTAATGTTTAAAGTCCTGTAACCTCTTAGTTTTAAACATATCGATATTTTAAGCCAATTAGTATAGATCGTCTAAGGTGTAAAAATATAAGTTTTAATTATTCAAATGTATATATTTATAATTTTATTAAAAATCCAATAACTTCGATAACGATTTTTTAAAATTCACTTATGTTACTACTTATGTTATGTTATTACCGCACTACTAAGAATTTGTACAAATTAAAAATATTTTTACATTTTACTATTTATATCAAGATTTGAAGACATCTACTGTTGAAAACTTCGAACTTTATTCCGATGATGTTTGCAAAAATTCTTTAACACACTTTAAATGAACAAATTGTGTACAGAAAAATATGAGCAATATTACACTAGCTTACTGGTTTTTGTATTGATTTTAAATTTTTATTACTGTTTAACCAATTTTAATATAATATTCATACAGTTTTTTTGGCGAGTTCATTACTTTCAGTAACATCGTTTTCAGTGTATTTTTGTTTAAAAGCATTGACAATGATGCAGGAATTACCTAACGATGAAGGGTGAATTTTACACTTCATCGATGGAAAGTGAATGTTTATATTTAAGTACCATCAAATAAAATAACTAAACACAGATAATTTTAAACACAAATTATTTAAATGTAGCTGTGGCACCAGTTTGTTTCTAGGATAACATTCTTATTCAAACATTGTACAAAAATAGGTACTTAAAAATGATTAAAAAAAATAATAAATTTGAAGAAAACTAAAAATCATGCCTCTCATTTGAAACAGTGATTAGTTTCTCTTCAACAGAGAGTGCATTGTTAAATATGTCTAAACTAGGTGCAGATAACACACATTTTTCCTACATCAGCATTCATCTGATTTTTTTTACAAAAATATTAAATTAAAGAATAATTAAAATGTTTGTTTAAAAAAGCATTTAAATGAATAAAATTGACAATAAAGTATTTGTTTTTGCTAAACATTTTAAAGTGCTTAAGAAACTGCGGTTCCCATGCAAATGCGTTTCTTTATTACTAAAATAGTCATGGAACTTTTTTTTTAAATTCATTAGTATTTTCTCAAAATTTATTATTAAAAAATCTTTATTTTTGCCATACAAATTATTAACTAAATATTATTTTTTCTTTGACTCGGGTTTAAAATTTTTCATTTTTTTATGTATATATAAGAGATTTTTCATTGTTTTATTCAAGAATTTCGTAATCTACATAAATTCTCTGTATAAATTGGATTATTATTATTTATATCATTCTTCCTAAATTGTCCTGATCTTATAAAAAAATTAACTTTAATCTACTAAAAAAAAGTATTGAAGACTTTTTATTTAGAAAAAATACTCTTGCGCATTCTAGATGTCTATTTTTCTAACTTTATTTGACTGCACTATGCGTTGTTTGTACTACTTTGCCACTAATAGAGATGTCATTGTCAATAATTTTTATTAATGCACGCATTGCAACAGTTAATAATTGCTAAAAAGTAGAAAAGTTATAGTCGTGCTTTGCTTAGTTGGCGGTCCAGTCCATTTCAAAACCGTTAGAAACACGGCGATTCCAAGGGTTAATTATTTGAAGCGCTTGGCGATTGAAAAATTACTTGCGCGGCGATATTCTTGTTTGTTTACAAACATCGTGCGTGGCTTCGTGCTTTTGTCCGTTTTATCTCGTTTTATGCAGGGCCAGTCTTGTTTACCTTGGCCTAACACAATCCATTCATTTTACAATATTATGAAGATTTTTAATTTGCAAATTTTCATTGGAGGATAAATATGCTAATTAGAATATATTTACTCGTGCTGTATAGATTATTGAATATAAAAATCACCAAATACATGTTTTACACATAAAAGTATTTTAACATTTAGGAAACATGATAATGAACTAACTCCCTTTTCACGAAACACCCATTCAATTGATAAACACCATTTTTTAACACAAAATCCATCATTCTTTTAAAAAAATAATGCAGACAAATTTAATCAAATGTGCAAAATTTTTAAGTTTTGAAAGAATTTAATTATGACATTTGGAAAACCCTTGAAAACTGAGAATTAATATGCACATTTTTATTAATAGTTTATTTCTATAAGGTATGAAATGTTGTGGGTTAGTTTATTTAAATTTAAAAGGATAAAAGAAAAAACAAAATTAGTTACAAAAATGTTCAGTGACGCGATTTCAACTACCTATAAAAACTTAATCCAAAACAGTAACGCCGAAACCGGCATGGCAGTTGCCATACCTACTTTAAGCTAAATAATGTGTTTTAAAAAAATGCTTAAAGATAGAAATGTGATTTCTTTCTTACCATACTTCTAAGTAATATTTTCCAGCTATATCTATATATAATTTTTTTCCTTACCATCCGGCGCCAATGCATATATAATGTAATATACGTTTTTGAAAATGTTACAGAAGTACAGAAGGTTTTACTTCAATTATCACATCCAATTCACTAGTAAAACTTTGCTCAAAATACCATATGTTAACGATGCGCCAAAGTCAACAATATAGGCCTAAACATTCAAACCGAATTTCAAACCAGTTTTATCACCTCCCTATTTGCGCTGTTTCGCATTGCGACTGGTCCAGGGATCATGCCAATGAACGGGAGTCAATCTATATTATAGTTTCTAGTTAGAACAGGAAAACGTATTTTTTTTTTATATATTACTTCAGATTTTACTGTTCTGAATTGAATTTCATCACGTGTTTCGGGGGGGGGGGGAATTAATCACTATATATTGTATCAAATATTGGTAGTATCTAATCTAGTGTATTAAACATTCCTATAATAATATTCAAGCTCTTTCAATCAGTTTTCTTATAAAAATGCAAAAAATGAGACAATGAATATAATTTTTTAATTTATGCTGAGGTTTTTGCAGTCATTTGCATTAAAACGGGTATTTTAAAATTACGCGAGACAAAAAAAAAGTGGTATGCTTCTAGTATGTCTAGTACTTCAATGCATACACGAGTATGCGACAAATATGCCAAGTAATACGCTTTGTATGCCTTGTGAGAATATCTCATATTAATATGGCACACGGAGGTGGTATGCGACATGTATGCGGGCCGTATACCGACCCATGATATTTAGATTGGCTTTTGAAAAAAAAGTCAATTGTTATTTTTATTTCATATTTGGTGGACACTATAATGCTACTTTCTTCTTTTCGAAACAGTCCTTACTTTAAATATAAGTATTTTTAAATGAGTTTTGTGGCATGAAATGTAATAAGAAAAATGCTGAATAAATAAAAGTTACTTAAAAGATTAAAAAAAAATTTCAATGTACGACTTTATAATTTCATATGAATATATTTAGGATAGCTTTACATTCACTAAAGTAAAAGTTTGAGCTTAAAAAATAAATACTTTATCAATTTATCTTTTGTCAATTTTAAGTTAAAAGAAAAGAAAAATTAGTTTTGCTCACTAATGACTACATATCCTAATTATATTCATATACAATTATAATGTCATACATTAAGATTTCTTTTAAAAATCTTGTAACTTTTATTTAGGCAGTATTTGTTTTTATTACATTTCATGCCACAAATATTTAAAAAAAAATATTTCTATTTAAAGTAATTACTGTTTCTAGAAAAAGAAAGTAGCTTTATACTGTCCACCAAATGTGAAATAAAAATAATTACACTCATTCCAAAAGCCAATTTAAAAATCGTGGAAAAAAGCCGTCATGTAACCTTTACAATGGGTGATATACGAAAATGTCGCATACAAGGTAATATGCCGACCGTATACATGTCGCATATCACCTCCGTATGCCATTTTAATATGGGATATTCTCACAGAGCATACGAAGGCATATTAGTTGCATACTTGTACCATACATATTCCATATGTATGCGTGAAGTGTTAGGCATATTCGAGGCATTCTCCCTAATTTTGTCTTAGGTACTGTGTCTGTAGTTGTATACCATAGCCATATTCGACATACCTAGGAGGGCATCAGTTCGAAAGCATACTCAGCATATTACTCGCGTTCTAACAGTCGGTCTGGCATAAGAAGTGTACACAAGCGGCATATTAATATTTTTGTCTCGGATAGGAATAGGGAGACAAGTAAAAAAAAAAATCGGATAAGCCACAAACACTTACGGACGTAGAAAATATTACTAAAAAACATGCTTCTACCAGTTCCAATCGTTTAAATGATTGTTTCAATGTTATGAACCGTTTAATAAATTTATATATTTATGAAAGTTCGATAAAAACCTAGAATGCAAATGCTTATTTACCAACTGATAATTCACTATGCATATCTTTATACAATTTGTATATAACATATTTATACAAGAAGTGTTTTATTACACCCCCACCACCCGAAAAAAAGTTAACTATCTTAAACATTCTTATAAATAATATATTACATAACTACTATAATGATATCCTCTCAAAGAAATTGATATATATATATAGCATTATGAAAGGATTAATTTTTTTTTTGTTATTCAAATCATGGATAACCCATAAAAATGTGTGAAACATCGATTAGCACTATAAAAATAAAAACGTAAAGAAACGCATTAGTAGGTAAGTATACTAATATTAAAAAAAAAACGTTTTCTTGCCTTTATTATTATTTAATTTTCTTATTCTTTCTATCCCACCAAAGCGGACGAGACACAGATAACTAATTCTGCAATTCTGAGCTTTAACGATTTCGTAGGACCCGTACAATTCGGTCGGCAGAACACGCCCAAGGCAACCACATCACTTCAGTGTTTCCAACTCTGTTGTTTTACCTACGAATTTTCTTATTTGGTTTTTCTTTCTTTTCATGTTCTTCCGACTCGTTTCTTTTCCCCTTGTGCCTCCTATCAGCCTATTCTACGTTTCTATCTCCCCTTTACCTTGAATAGCTTATAGAGAACAGTTCTAGCCTTCTCCCATTGGAAGTTTGATGCTAGAATAATTCCATGTTTCAGTGCAAAAAATTGTGCGTTTTGCCGTTGCTAGGGAACAAGTAGATATTATACCGTGCCGAGTTCCCTTGATTTAAAAAAATATTTCCGAACTATTTTAGTTAGGGTTTTGGTTGGAGATTGATGATGGTTCTTGCCGTAAATTCAATAAGAAGAAGTAGTAGCGTATTTTTTTACATTAAGCCTATGATTAGGAATGTGGGTTATAAACTTCCAATACAGTCATCGGTTTTGTCGTGAAATAAATAAAAATGCAAATATTCAGTAAGTACTATATATTTCTGATTTTCGTCGGCAGTGTTTAAAGGAAAATAACAGTATTTAAAGGAAGCAAAGACTTAGTTTTAAGAATATTCATAGGTTTTCATATTCGAAAACTAAATTGGTACAGCTGCTAACTTCTCAAAATTTATGTAATTTACTTCAAAATAAGCTTCATATAATTTCTATGGAATTAAATTAAACATAAATAACATAGTTTTGAATTGGAATAAATGGATCCCTATACTGTTAGGGCTAGAGTACACTCTCATGCAGTTGTTGCAAATGAATAGCATCGTGTAAACGGAAGCTCTAGTCAATCTGCAGCAACTTTTGATAGTTTAAGATATTCGACTCCCACTGTCTCGAATTTTTGTGGTAGTTTGGCGAAGAGTAAATTACTTTTTTGGACGTTTTGAAAATGTTCAAATGTTTCTTTATCCAAAAGACTGATGGTAATTTTATAAAATTGATTTTTTTTTGCTATTGAAACTTTTGTTATAAGATCAGAATATGTGCAATATTTGTAATTTTGTTTTCTCTCATGAGTTATTAATAGGTTCAATAATTGCACTTTCACACCCAGCTCATCGTATAACAATTTATTTTTGCCTTAAATGCAAGTCCAGTGTTCTTCTAAATACGGTCAATTGTATTTTAATTTTGCAATATGCAGAATTATTTGTCATTAATGATTATCTGTATTAACAAACATCGATTTGATTTGATTGCATTAAATAACAATATGATATACGCTAAACAATCCCTTTTGCCCATTTTTATTTTAGAATAAATTTATTGATAGCATCAATATTTAAATTTATGTAAATGTACTAAGCAATAAGGTGTTAAAAATTTCAGATTAGACTTTTCCAACTGCCAGAATATGATTTTACTCCTAATAGTCTATGAGTCATTCAACAAAAAATTATTTTATATATTAAGTATTTTAAAATAAAATAACATCTTTATTTTAAATTGTACAGTTTGTCGTTTTGAAGAAAACCTATTTACAATGATCTATCGAGTAACAAACAATTACAGTTTTAATTTCATCATATAAATGACAAAGTTTTTTTTAATGTGATTTCCAGAGATTTTTTTTCAACAATAACCATCAAACCAACAATGGTGTATCTCCAAGTCAGTACCAGCTGTTTTTGGAAAACAATGTGTCATTTCCCGGTGCCAAAATAGACTACTCAAGCGGGTTGTGACGCCGAAAACGACTGCTCCAAGAGGGTACCAGCTTTTTATGAACATAGTGGCGAATTATAATGTGCCACTGCGAAGCTTTTTTTATTTACTATTAGAAGAAATATAAACAAATTTTTACTTTTTTAATCATTCTTTTTGCTAAAATTATTTTTACATATTATACCAGAAGAAAATATCTCAGGGTTGCTACTTTATTTAGCAGGCAAATTGAGACGGTTTTGATATATATCGGTAACAGTTTCCGGTGATTTTGGCACATCGAAATGTGAACTTCGTATATGTCCAATATATTTTTGGTATTAAAGGATTATTACGTTTGGTATCTTTCAACAATCTGGAAGAATTTGAGCTATATTTGCACCATAATATATTTAAATTTATAACTTTTTTACAGCATTTATTTAGTACAATGTATTTTAATAAAACATATTTATGCTGATCATCAGTAAATGAATATTATAATTTTATTTCTTGTGAATTTCAATTACATATTTCATAACATCATTTCTAAACTTGCATTTCCTATCTATCTTTTCTAAGTTTCTAATTTTTTTTATCCAAAAATAAATTAAATATTACTAATAACTAAAAATACTACCACTATTACTTATAATTAATTTCATGTATCATCATTATAATAATGGTTAATACTTTTTGCTAATATAGTTTAAAAATAATGATTTTAACTAACCAATCTATTACAATAAGTTTTGATTACTAATAAAACTTTTATATTAATTATTATTAAATAAAGTATTATTAGTTGTATTAGTTTAAAGTAGTTATAGTAGTTTATAAACCATATTAGTTACTAATTTAAAATGCTTTAGATTAATATAGATAATATTTATATCCTCTTTTCAGCTCCTTGAAACATATATTCTGTGTACGCCTCTGCTTCTCACCTAACTTAGTCAGAGCTCAATAAGAATTCAAAAAATTCAATTCAGACTTGTACGCAAAAAATACCCGGACAGGCTTATTTGAGACAGCAACATACCGACATGCTTTTTGATTGTTTTTTTACTGTCACAAGTACATGCCAATCACATCACTTGATGTTAAAGGCTTTGACAGCGAGACAACAGCTTCCAAAATGTGAGGATCATGAAGTGCTTTAATATGCGACTGGCCCCTTCCCTGCGTTTTTGTTCTGGCAACGGGATGTTAAGAGAAGCGGCAGCGCGTCCCTTCGTTCCAAGCAGAACAGATTGTCTTCTAATGGCCCGCAGAGACAGACAGTTCCTAAAGAAAAATTAATGCCATCGATTGCGTTCAAGGACGAAAAGGCCACATTTAAATCAATTCCACTAATGTCGTTAATGTATGTTTCCGTTTTGTTCCAGTTTAGTTTGCTCAACGCTTCATTTCCTTATTCAATGAAGATCTAGGTGCCATCCCCGAATATTTTTTTTTATTAGGATTCTGTCTAATGTATATAGAGTGTAGAGGCGGCTATTTAAATTCTACACTCAAATGTTATCGTCGCTCTGTAAAGATCGTTTACCTGGTTTATGTCTTAAAACGATTACTTTGGGATGGATTTCTTTGCCTGGGTTTTAATTTGTGAATTTGGAGAGGAGGGGGGGGGGGAAGGTTGTAGAACTTACTATACCATTTAGAGTTTTATCGTAAACCAAGATGTTTTTAATATTATTTTTAATATTTTACTACAAGCTAAATGGACAGTTGTTGCGTAAAATTTGTCTTTTCATAACAATAAAATATCACACTCCTTAAGAAATTGATTCTGTAGGAACTGGAATAAATGTTTTATTGAATTTTTATTTGAATCCTATTTAGTATCGGAAAACACGTTATGTTGATGTTTGAACAATAAAATATATTTGAATAATAATATAAATATTGAGGTTAAGAGTAATTTTGATCATGTTATATGTGCTAATGTTTTAACAGACAACTTTGTGAATTTTCTTTTATTCTTTATAATTTCTAAATGATATAAAATAATTTAGGCAGTGAAGTATTCCAATGATAATAATGTAAAATTTCATTGAATTGATCTTAAAATATTTAACTTAAATAAATGTCCTATTTTTAAAAATACTGAAATCATTAAAATCAAATTTATTCCATTAATTGTTTTCTAGAATACTGAATCTTGCCATCGAAAGTAAATGTTAAGGTAAATATTACCATTCATCTAAATAAACACTGTTATCATTCAACATAACTATTCAAAAATATTTCTATATATAAAGAAATATATATAAAGAAATTTGATATATTACGCAAAATATTAAAAAGGCCAAAACTACTAAATTTTAACTACATATAACCAAATAAAATAGTTTTGTATAAATTAAAATAATATAAACATAATATTAAAATCACAAAATAAAGTTGATGCCAATTTACAGCGCAACCATAATGACTAATTTATTATTAAAAATTATTTCATGCTAACCAAAAAATTAATTGTTAACTCTTTTATCACTTTTTCAATTTAAGAGTGTCGTCACATTTTTGCACAAGGCAAAGAAAGGGCGTAAGATATTTGCCGCTCTGTTTGAGATACTTGAAGGAAGAGCAAAGACTCGCGAAGTGAAGTCTTTTGTACACAGTTAACGTGGTGTAGCGCATTATTGTTATCGTGAGGCCTTTTATGAAGATGCATGGAACAAAGGTGCATTCACTAATGCCCCCGCATAACGGTGTTTTTTTTTCAAATACTTTTCTCACATCAATGCACTTTTTGATACGAAGATAATAATCAAATGATTAATGAGCATGTTAACTTTATGCAATGAACTGTCCTTTACTTTCAAATTTGCGGTGGAGAAGAAAATAATAAAACTCGGAATTAATGACCTGACGAACAAAACTCGGCAACAGCCTTTATTTAAAAAAATATCCCAAGTTTTTTTGCCCCGTTCATAAAAAGCTTTTAGGGAAAAACGCTTCCCGTAATTTACTTAATTATTTTTCCGTTAGTTTTTTCCCCTGGCTGTGTTTAAATTGGGCTACATCCAATTTTGATCTTAATAGTAATTAGGCTAAATGATCCTAGAACAAGTGGTCTATAGGGTATAAGTCTAAGTAGCAAAACCAGTGTAATCTAAACAGCTTACACGGTTGAAGTAATGCAAGCCATCGATTTATACTTTTTATTAATATGGATTTTATAAGCTCATTAGATAGAATGTAACTTTTTGCAGCTTTTTTTTTTAACAGTGAATTACGAAAACAAAATCAAGACAAACTTGATTTACCAGAACAAGTAAACGTTCCATAGAGATTAATCACAGTTTGAATTAGAAGTGAACAAGAGGAGTAAAAATGAGACAGAGCAAAAAAAAAAAGTACGGTCAAAAGCTAGTTAGAATAACTAGCTGGAAATTAAATTGGCGTTTCGGATATTTTAAAGAACGTACATGAATGTTTTTTATTACTGTCTCACTATGCAACTTTTAAATATAAAAGAAAAAATATTAGATGCACTTTGCAAAGTCCTGGGCTCACTTTTTTCTTAATTTGCTGTTTTTATGTGCTAATATAAACATATTGTATATTGTACTAACAGAGTTGCTGCAATCTATGTAAAAGTATACATTAGCAATTATAATTAAATATGAAATTTAATCTTTAGGTACACAGTTTTAATTTTGTTCTTAGTAATACTATTAAAATAAAATGTTATTTGCTAATGCTATTACAAATTGACATTTCTTTAAGTAGAGGACAGTTGTTATGGTTTTGAGAGGAGGTCAATCATTTAGGTGTAAAACTAAGGGCCAAAAATAGAAGTTTAAAACATTTATTTCTTTAAATATTGAATTGTTATTGAAATAAATTATAATGTTATATTTTTATTGATCATAAAAAATCCTCATACTACAGTTTCAATATGAGTGAAATTGTTAGTTTTTATGCTTGGCGCCCTCGTCGCTAGGAATATAGTTTAACCAAACCACCTGCTGCAAATCATGATTTGTCCACTCCCGGAAAGCTTTTGTTTGGGTGACAATATAGAACAACAAATTGAATCAAGGTCATCACAAACGAACAATGGTATGCATGAACTTTCAACTGTTGCCAAAATTTTATATAGGTATGGAGTTTCTAACAGAACTGGAACAGCTATTATCCCAGTTACTTTTAAAGACACTGGCTTGGTCTCTAAGAGTAACTCATCGAAGGTTGTGGGCAGAAGAAACATTAGACGAGCCAGGCAAAAAAAAAAACTAAGCTATCTAATACTCTAATTGATATGGAATATAAACAAGCGGGTTTATATTTTGACGGATATATTAGAGGAGCACATAAGCTGAATAACAGAATCAAATTCAGATTAATTCTGGATTTTGTATAGATGGCCTTTCCAAAAATAATTCAGATAAGATAGTTTATTCTAGATGGATTACAAACTTTATATTTAAACGATAACACTTTCTGAAAACCTATTAGTTCTAACAACATTCATTCTTAAAATATATGCTCCAATGTTGTTTGTGACTAAAACCCAAACTTCATGTATCTATGGATCTAAGCATTTACACCAAACGAATTTAGTGTTTTGGTATATACCGATATCACTAAAATAAATCATCGAACCAGTGATTTAAAGTGGAAGGTATCGAATATCCAGAAAATATACTGATTGCAATGTTAGCCGATGAAAGGGAACACATAACAATTTTGTCATTGCAAAGGATTTTAAAAGCGCTTCACGAAAATATTTCTTTTTTAAATACTCGTACTTTTCATATTCCCGAATATAAAATTGATGTTATTGACTATATAATGTAATAAATTGAGTTGAAGTAACAGTTACTAAGCCTAAAATAACAACAAACAAAAGCTAATCCTTTTCAGAATACATCTTGAATTAAAAACAAAGATAGCATGACAATCCAGATATAAAGTCATTTTCTTGCCATACACAAGTTATGGAAAAGTGCAGAGGACATTCAAGGTGAAATGGATTTATTAAGACATGTTTAGAGTCTCGCAAACACAAACCAGCTTTTAATACTAATATATATATATATATATATATATATATATATATATATATATATATATATATATATATATATATATATATATATATATATATATATATATATATATATATATATATATATATATATATATATATATATATATATATATATATATATATATATATATATATATATATATATATATATATATATATATATATATATATATATATATATATATATATATATATATATATATATATATATATATATATATATATATATATATATATATATATATATATATATATATATATATATATATATATATATATATATATATATATATATATATATATATATATATTTGTATGCTTCAATATTTAAACCCTTATTTGCTTTCATCAATAAACACTTTTTAAACAAATGACTTTATATTTTCCAATTATTTCAAAATTGGAAAAAAAAATAATTCATTTTGTTACATCAGTTGCTTTTTTGAGTCAATATCTTGGATTTACTTCAATATCAGAAACGAAATTAAATTTGCTTTACACAAAACTCACCAGAAATAGATAAGTGACATATCATTGTTAAAATTAATTTTAAGTTAATAAAAAAAAAACGTCAAAATGTATTTCAAACGTCTTGTTTTAAGTAAATTTTAATTAAATGTAGTAATGTTATTTGATTTCGGATTATTATAATATCTACGATGAATAGAAATAGTATGGTATACTCTTACGTTAATAATTTTAGTTATTGTACGCAATTTTCTATTCAATGATAAAACTTTGATTATTTTTTTAATTTATGTAAATATCAATACAAATCCAATAAAAAAATTATATATTTTACTTAGTTTGTAAAGTAAATATTTTCAATGAGTTAATTAAAATTATTTTTTAAACAACGAAATGTTTACGAAATGTAATAAAAACTATACTTTACTTACAATTGTCTTTAAATAAGGTTACATATCAAAGGAAAAAAAATATATTTGGTAAAAGCATTTTCATATTTTTCTCAAAATGAAAATAACTTCTATACATTTATATTAAATTTTTAATCAGGAAATCTAACTAAACTCCTAAACTTCCATCTCATATTTATTACAAAACGAAATTCCATTGTTACGGCTAGCTACTGACAAATGACTAATCCTGATTTGTCGCGCGCTGGGAGAATGTCAATAACTCAATGGCCAACCATTAAAGCCAGTTTTGTAGTGATAAACGAGCAAGTGAGTAACGCTCTAACCATCCTTAACCTTTCAATGAAGTTGACTTAAGTGAGATCACAAGCGCAAACGAACATGATGTATGGACCACCGTAAGGAGAAAAAATAACTCTTGCAGGGTGTCAAACAGCCGTATGTCAACGCATTCGAATGTTTGAAATATGACATTAATTACTACAGAACAATTCGCACCGATTTTTATTTCGTATTTTTACTTCTTAGGTCTCCCCCACCACTCGGAAGATTTGCGTTTCCCACCGGAGCCGATTGATGAAGGAGGTGCATTGAAAGAACAGGCAACTCACGTTTGGCAGAAAGACGCGCCGGAACAGAATTATTTTCAAGTATTGTGAATGGGTGGGTCGTCTTGGTATAGAAAATGCTAGATGTGCATTTACTATTGTCACCTTATCAACTTTCATTCACTAAACAAGTAAAAAGATTATTCTAACCACATATTTTAAAAAACAATGTGTGTTTCATATTTCAAAATTTTAAATTATTTAACAAAGATTTTATTAAACAAACTTCTATGCCCGTATCGATTCCTAAGAGCACATAATTGTAATATCTATGTGTACTATGTATCAAATGCTATGTACTAAAAACATCTATGCTCAAAGACATCCCAGAGACAAAATAAAAGACTATACCTCTAGTATGCCTCGAATATACCTAACACTTCACGCATACATGTGGCATGAAATGTAATAAGAACAAGTAATGTCTAAATAAAATTTACAATTTGCTTTAGGAGAAATTCGAATAATGTTTAAAAATTTATTTCATACCATACATTGGATAAAAACATTTGGCTACATTCCGTTTCATTGTTGCAAAAATCCAGGAGAAATATTCTCAGATATCAAATTCTAACGATTTGAAATGTCTTATGAAAATTCATTTCTTTAAAATATAAAAATATGTTTATTGTTATGTTTAGAAAATGTCATAATACACATTTAAAAAAAAAAATTGGAGAAAAAAATACTAGTTTATGATAAATTAAAATTTATTCTTAAAATTTTATAATTGAAATTTTTTTAAATTAGAATAAACAATGTTTATTTTAAAATAAAAGACATTTATTTAATAAAATTGAAAATCCTAGATAAAGTTACCATGTGGCAATTTCGGAGGCTTTTCGGGTACCTCCAAATATGAGTTTTTATTTTAAAACTTATTATTCAATATCAAAGAATTATTAAGAGTTAAAAATAAATATACAAAACATTTTCAATTTTGTACATCCTTCAATATTAAAGTGAAATTAGAGGACACTTTAGTGCTGTGGATTTTCTTGGAGACCTTTTCTTCTCGGTCTTGACAGAAGATCCATTCAGACGTATGTTCACCACTGCTCGTCTGGACAAAGTATAAGCCATTAGCCCACACTGAGTTACGAAGGCACCTTGGGCATGAAGAGATCCTGCACCTGCATTTTTCTTATGTTGCACTTTGGATTTCTTTCTCCACCACAATCACTGCCTTCAACTCATCTGTATTGATATTAGCAGGAACAACGGTCTTTTCCTTTAGTCCAGTCAGCAAAGGGTTTAATTCGGAAAAAAATCCGGGAAAGTTGGAAACAATTTTAATCTATTCTAAAAAGTGTCCTGTACGATATATTAATTTTGCACCCCTGTACCATCTCGGCGTTGCCGCTATCTTGAAAAAATTGCGGCTAAAATTAGTTTTTTGTAATTATCTCCCTAGCTATATATTATAGAGAAAACAGTTCAATTACAAAGTTATTTTTCAAGTAATTTCCAACAAAAATGTCCTTTACACTTTTTTCTGTGACTCACCGTTCAGGTGCTAGAGGAGAATTAAATAGGTATTAAACCCTCTAATTAGCATGAAAATTCTATATTAACTTTAAATATTTTGTATGAAATATAGTAAAATTGCGATTATACATTAAATATTTAGCCTGTACTTCTTAAAACAATCACATTAATCTTTTCGGTATGAATCCCATCTGTCGTTTAATAAGTACGTTATCTATATTCCCAATAAATATAACACTGCCTAAAATATTTTTAAAAAGATAATGATTTCTTTCATGTCTTTTAATACCGTCTTTTTTTAAATTAATAGTATTAACACAATCGATATTCTACAAAAAATTATAATACTTTTTTTAAATGTAATATAGTGAGCATTTTAGTCCAGATTTTCTGCTACAACCTTTTTGCGACCTTTAAGAAATTTGCGGAATTGATATTTGCAGAAGGTGCTGGTTCTATACATGTTGGGAAGATAATTAACCCATTTTTGTGCAATTTTCCATCCCTAATAGTAATTTATTCTTAGTTCATTTGCCATCTAAAATTTTGATTTAATGATACGTTCTAAAAGAATGAAATAGAATAGCAGATTCTGTAGCAGGCAATGATGCTAAATTAAAGCTAATTTTCTTAAAGGATTTTTGCAAATAAGTTATACCACACCATAAGTTACATATCATAAGTTATGTATTATATGAGAGAGAGATTTCTTAGCGCTGTCCCCATATATAGAGAGTTGAAGAATAAATTCCTCACCTTCTTGAGCAATCTGCACTGGCGAATTAAACAATTTTCTGTTGATGACATAACTGATTAATCCTATTTAATTTAATTGGTATACATTACACATAAAATAAATCTATTATAAAAGACAAGACACGCTTAATTTTGGCATCTGCACATATCTGAGTTTAACGTTAATACTATAAAGACCGGTTCATATTCATGTATTCATTCAGTGTTTAATCAGAGTTAAAGAATATTTGCCCATTTAAAAATATTACCTTTGAAAAAGGGCTTGCTATAATGTAACTCGGATAACTATTGATGTAAATGCACTTTTGTAAATGCACTGCATGTCCTCAAAGAATAGTTTGCGCAGCAATGAAGGAAGATTTTTTTAATTAACCTCAACTACCACATTTAAAAGTCAATAATGAAATCTTGCTGCTACACATTGTAAACATATGTCTTTTATTATTATGTTCCGTAGCTTTAGACCAACACTTTACCTTTCGAAGCGTGAAGGAAACTAGGGGATCCCAAGTAACTACACAAAAGACCCTGAGAACATATCACTCCTGTATTGCAATGAATAGACGCGGCGTACTTTGTTATACTGACTGAACACATGTGTAAAACATTGTTAACACCGGTGAACATAAAAAAATTCGGTGTTGTATACCGTCTCTTTGACTTGCATAATGGAGAATTTTGAAAGGAAATATAAAGACATTTAGGAAAATTCCTTAGGAAGACACCTGTATAAAACAGAAAAATATTAGATATTATTACTTAAACTGAAAAGTCTAATGCTCATCCCAACAAATAAAGAAGTAGTGCTTTCTGCAAATATCAATTACGCAAATATCAGAAAATCTGAACAAAATGCTCAATATATTTCATTTAAAAAAGGTATTATAACTTTTTGGTTATTGATAAAATAGAGTAGAATATCGATTCTGTTAATACTATTAATTTTAAAAGGACAGTATTAAATGACATGAAGGAAATTATCACCTTTTGAAAAAAATATTTTAGGCAGTGTCAAATTTATTGAGAACGTATATAACGTACTCATTAAACGACAGATGGGCTTCAGTCCGAAAGGGTGAATGCGATTGTTTTAAGAAGAACAGGTCAATAATAAATATATAATCGGGATTTTACTGTATTCCATAAAAAATTATTTCAAAATAATATACTCGTATTATGCGTATATATACTAGTTCAGTTTTACTTACAGATGTTTTTAACAAACTTTAGGGCGAAAAACTTTCGAATCTCAGCGGTTTCTTGAATTTTCACACTAATTAGGGGTTTAATACCTACTTAATTCTCGTCTAGCGCCTGAACGGCGAGTCACAGAAAGAAAGTATACATGACATTTTTGTTGAAAATTACTTGAAAAATAACTTTGTAATTGAACTGTTTTCACTGTAATTTGTACCTAGAGAGATAATAAAAAAAAACTGATTTTGGACGCCATTTTTCCAAGATGTCGGCCAACGCCGAGGTGGTGCAGGGGTGCAAAATTAATCTATCGCACATTACACTAAAATTATTTCCAGCTTTCCCTGATTTTTTTTTCTTGACAATGAGATTCCACCATTTTTTGGTAAAAATTACGCTATTCTCGAATAAGGATTTTTTGTTCAACCTAGATTGCACCATAAGATGGGGTAAGTTACTGCAGAGCGTGCAACGTTGAACTGAAATTTTTAACAGTGTAAAGTGACCCCATTTTATAGAAGTAGCGTAGCGTTGATAATCAAATAAGAAACGGTACATGCATTTCTCATCCAATAAAACTCCTCTATTTGGAAGTACACAAATTCACTGAGTACTTTGTCCTAAACTCGATTCCCATTTTCAGATCCGAAATCAAATCGAAATGCAGATTGAACGAAATGCAGCAGCATCAGTAAATAGATTAAAAATAAAGACAAATCGATAGATATGCGGAGCGAAGAGTTGAACGCGCCAGAATTCCATTACTGAATGCTTCAATCAGACTCTGAAAACCGGATGTGTATTCTGAGATGATGGATGAAAGTTTGGGTTTCCACTCAGCTTGCACAAAAAATATAATTATATAAAATGTAATTATGTTTGCCTACAAAAGGTAAGAGTTTCATATATTGCTGGTTCAGATTCTTCGAAATAACTTTGTTCAATATAAAATATAATTCGCAGTCAAAATAATTTGTAAATGTTACATTTAGGACATTATCCTTTTGTTTTGCATATAATTACAACAATTTATGCTACTATTTTTATAGTTAACATATTTATTATATTTAACATAAAAATAAACAACAAATACTTGTACACTGTGAAAAAATTGGTTCGTCCTTGTACCAAAATTTGGTACCCCTTTAGGATTCAGCTGTCA
This sequence comes from Troglohyphantes excavatus, assembly GCA_963932185.1. Classification (NCBI taxonomy): domain Eukaryota; kingdom Metazoa; phylum Arthropoda; class Arachnida; order Araneae; family Linyphiidae; genus Troglohyphantes; species Troglohyphantes excavatus. The sequence goes on along the minus strand of OZ010676.1, from coordinate 65,053,286 downwards.
CAAACATTTGGTACTTAGTTTCACCATTTTATAGTGCTACCACTGATACAATTTAGTAGTCAAGCGTTGTTTCGCTATTCCATTTTATGGTGAAACGTTGCACTAACATTCACATTTTTGCTATCCCATTTTATGGGGAAACGTTGCACCAGAATTTTCGTTTTCACTACCCCCGTTAAAATTATGATTAGATCAAATATTTTCATATTTTAAAACTATATTTAAAATATTGTATCCCAACAATTTCACAGAATAATTTAAAATTACTGTGGAATTTTTTAAATAGTATATTCAAAGCACTACATTAATAATGAAAACATTATTTACTTATGTAATAAAAGATTTCTTAAATTTAATCACTCAATCAAACCTCAAAATAATTCCATAGATAAAGTGTGCTAATTTAATTAGTATCTACACTCAACATTAAATAAAAGCTTCACATTATAAATGAAAACAACAGTAAATCATTTTTATTTACTGCCAATTACAAAAAAGCAAACACATGTATAGTCGAGGGAAAAAAAACGAACCACCCCTTATTTTTCAGACAGATTTATTGTAGGGCTAAACTTAATATACCATTTTGTAGGGAATAAAGTCTACTACACATTGATATACAAAACATTTGCGTTGGGGTCTATCTTCTTATAGAAATCCGCACCAACTTTAAAATTTTCAATAGCAACACCTACTTTTGATAGTGCAGAAATGTTATCTACCCTCAAAATGAATTTTCGTTAATTTCTTACAGTTATATGCATATATATTAGACAATATGTATCGATCGCATTTGAGGGGATATCTCCACATTAAAAAAGCATTAGATGGACTACGAAATGAAGGACGATGGTAGAAAAGATTTGGGTGGTATCCGTGGTTTTTCTTTTCGTGGTCAGGCTCGCCTAGAATTGTTTTAATAATGTGATGCAGTATGTTTTATACTTAAAGAAATGTTACTACTTCAGTGTGACTTTATGTATAATTTTGACGACGTCAAACTTTATCATTCTTAGGATGTTCTTAAATTAATGTTCTAAATGAAACGCAAATGGCAAAATTAATATTGTGAGAAAAATTTAAAATTATAGAATATATCTCGAAAAAATTATTTATTCAAGGTAAAATACCTATACCAATGATTTACTTTAATTTTAACTCTCATATGGTACACAATTTTTTTTTTAAATATTTTATTTAGGATTCATACGTACCAATACGTAATTTCACAATTCTAATTTTTAATGAAATATTGTAATAAATGTTACATTTACACACTCAGTTTGAATTTAGGTTATGTAATTGCTTATTTTTTTCCGTAAGATCGCGCTTGTCTTAGGTTATACAAGGTGTCCCAAAAGTATTTTAATACCTTTAAAAATCATTTAACAAACAAAAATATGCACATACGCTTTTTTGTATTTAATAAAGGAAGAATTAAGTTTTTTAACAATGTTTATACCACTTCAATGTAGACAAAATTTTTGAACCTTTAAAAATTCAGTTTTTAAATAGAGCCCCACATATGGTGTTGTGGTTCAAAAACCACACACTATATGCGGTTATACACAGTTATGTACATATAAGTTATTTTGCATATGTGGTAGTTTTCCACACAAGCTTGAAGCCTCCACACACTGTTGGGTATCCAGGATACCAAGATACACAAGAAATCTTATACCTGCAAGTAGTAAGGGTGGGTACTGACCGAATACAATAGAAGGGGGCGTGGCCACCTGTCAATCAAACTCGGCCTCGTAGACGAGGGTCTGGATGACGTCATCGGACAAGATTGGCTTGGAAGAGAGGGTTTCTGGATGACGTCATACTTTCTGGAATATTCCGGGGAATGTGTGACGTCATCTTTAATTTATTTTTTATTTAGTTGAATTTTTGGGGAAGGTGTGACGTCATCCTTGTGACGTCAAGGCTTGGAAGAGAGGGTTTCTGAATGACGTCATACTTTCTGAGGACGCCATTTTTATTTAATTAATTTTAGTTAATTATTTTGGATTTATTAATTGGAGAATTTTAATGGAGAATTTTAGTTAATTATTTTGGTGGGTTAATTTGACTTGAATATTTTCTGGAATTTTTTTTTTTTTTGGTTAAAATGGATATTTGGCCGAGGCCGGGAATCGAACCGGGGACCTTTTGCGTGATCGACGAGCATGCAACTGACTATGCCACGAAGACTGTTGGTGATATCTGTTCTTAATGGTATAAGTGTAAAGCTATGTATTAAAGATAGTTTTATATTTTGAAAGATGTTGCTATGTTAGAAAATAGTGGCGCCATCTATAAATGGAAATGATTTATTAGCTTTAATATTTTATTTTGAAGACGGGTACTTGTATCGCAATGTGTTTTATTTAAATGGAAATAATTATTTAATATTTTTGAAGATCTTATTTACTTGTGACGCTGTTTAGTTAAATGGATATAATTTATTATAAATATTTTATTTTGAAGACGGGTACTTGTATCGCAATGTGTTTTATTTAAATGGAAATGATTTATTAGCTTTAATATTTTATTTTGAAGACGGGTACTTGTATCGCAATGTGTTTTATTTAAATGGAAATAATTATTTAATATTTTTGAAGATCTTATTTACTTGTGACGCTGTTTAGTTAAATGGATATAATTTATTATAAATATTTTACTTTGAAGACGGATACTCGTGGCGCCATCTGTTATTAGTTAAATCGAAATAATTATTTAATATTTTACTTTGAAGACGGATACTCGTGGCGCCATCTGTTATTAGTTAAATCGAAATAATTTATTATTAATTTTTTATTTTTGAAGACGGATACTCGTGGTGCCATCTGTTTTTAGTTAAATCGAAATAATTTATATCTGTGTTGTTTGCTATGCAATGACCTATCAAGATGTGTTTATATAACATGGTAAAAAAAGGTAATTTTTAGTTTACACAACATGTCAAAAAAGGTAATTTTTAAAATCGTCATTATTCAAAAAAGGTAATTTTTTAACTTAACCAACCTGTGAAAAACGTCATTTTTACATAGGATTACATGTTACGAAAAGGTAATTTTTATTTTATGCAACATGTAAAAAAAGGTATTTTTTTTAAACGTCCTTATTCGAAAAAGGTAATTTTTTAAAAGCGTCATGATTAAAAAACGTAAATATTAAAAAGGGTAATTTTAATAAACGACATTACTTAAAAAAAGGTAATTTTTATTTTTAACAAACTAATGAAAAAGGTCATTTTTTCATAGGATTACATGTAACGAAAACGTAATTTTTATTTTATTCAACATACTAAAAAAGGTAAATTTTTAAAACGTCATTATTCAAAAAAGGTCATTTTTAATTTACACAACATGTAAAAAAAAAAAAAAAAAAAAAGGTAATTATGTGTTATACATTTTATAATATGTAAAGTTGTAATACAAAAAGTTGACGATATTTGGTAAATTCAATTTCTTTATTCACAGAGTTTCCCATTTGAAAGGAGAAGTTTTTACAATATTCGTTCGTTGTTGAATTTTTCTACGTTTCCTTGGGGGAGGTGGTGATTGCAATAAGTATTTGTTGCCTATAAAGTCACTTGGTACATTTAATTCTTTCAACACTTTGTCGTAGTCATGCTTACGTGACACGTATTTTCGAGAATTATACATGTACGTAAATAAATCAATAATATTGGAGTTGGGTATTTTTTGTCCATGTACAATCAGCCGTCCATTTGCGTCCCATGACAAAACGTCGGGATGAGACTTGAACAAAGCAAGGGCATTTTCTGCTTTTCGTCGCATCGTCTTATATACAGAGTTCATTATATGTTGTTGATAAATATCTGGAATATTTTTCTTTTCATCTATATTACTACCGACTTCTATTTTCTTATCCTCTTGTGGTTCAACATGCTTCTTTTCCTCTTCTGCCATTTTCTTGTCATTGTCTTCTGGTCGTAGTTTCTTTATGAGAAAAGGTTGATTGAATTCTTGGAGATTAAGACTTGTATGAAGGGTTTCGTGATAGCGTGCCAATTTTTCATGATCTGTTAGGTCACTATTTAGTATTTGCATCATAGCTTTATCCAATTCACTCAATCTCTTCTTGGACACAGTATGCTTTACCACTAATTCTTCAGGTACTAGAGCAAACTTCTTAACTTGAGCCATGGATTAAACTTGTTAATACACTAAGTACACTGGGGATAAGGATATTGAGGAATCCGCCTTTCTGTGTGATAATTTCACGCTTTTTATCCAATGACACTTTACGTTTACTTAATTTGCGTAAAATTCCTTTATGTTTGGAGAGACGTTTCTTCTGGTCTGCAGTCAACGGTATATTACCCTTTAATGTATTGAGACAACACTCGCATATCGCTTTTATACACTTCTTGTCGATTTTCTCCAATAAAGGCTTGCGTAAGTTGGATGGACATATTTGTATGAGCTGTAATTGATTCACCTGTTCCTCGGTGAGCGTCATATTGACAACTGATACATAATTTACATGTATCTTGCTTTTTATACCACTTGGGAGAGTTATTTAAACTGATATACGCTTTGGGTTTGATGAGGTAATATGTTAGTACGTAACCGTAAACCTTCAGGTGTTTCAGCACGTAAATCAATAAACAAATAGGTATATGGATTTTTTGTGGCATCTTCAAACACTTCCTGAAATAGTCTGACGTGTCTAGGAAACAGTTGTCTTCCCAGATGGCTTACTTGACTCAAGTCCCTTCGATTTTTACTGAGTACCAAATAATGAGCGTTCAATGTAATATCCCGCATTTCTTTGCCTTTATGAAAAAAGTTCTGCGTTATGAATATCACACTGAGGTTCAGATGATGACTACCACGCGTAAATAAATCACTAAGATGCTTATCATTCGAGGATTGCATGAGATCATCGATCACAAAAAGGGTATTGTCTCCCAAATATTCTTGAAAGGTAGTGGGTAATCCTTCCACAAATATCACATGATCTATGTCATCGTAGAGAGGTTGATAAATACCATAAAACCATACTATTTTATCGGGTACTATGGAAATCATTTTCTCTTTAGCCTCTATCATATCCCTCACAAAATAACTTTTACCGCATCCCGTAGGACCAGCAATGACCATCGTAAAAGGGTGTTGCAACTTTGGAAGTTCCATTGCGAATGAGACGTAATACACCATACAACTGTTTAAATAAGGGTCAAGACAAAACATTTGACAAAAAAAAAGTTTATTTTATTGAAAGAAAGGCAAAAGTGTTCTAAAATGCTTGGTTACAAAGTAATGCACTTTTACATCATTACATAGTTGATGAGGTACAAAAGGCAGTAGGATTTCGTTCAGAGTACGTCCTACACATTTCGAATACAAATAATAGATACAATATTGTCCACACACAGAGCTGACATTAGACTGTAACTGCATAGGATTAAATTCCACATGTTGAAAATTCTCGACATAATTTTCTATATCTCCTCCAAAATAGGCAGGTGGGTTTCCATACGAGTCAAAGAAACATAGTTCCATTGGTGAATGGATGTAGAAAGCTAACCAATGACTCCCTTCTTCTGTCGACTTGTCTGTATTGGCCACGAAACAAGCAGGAAAGTCTGTGATACGGGATGGTAATTCATCACTTGCAAACACACCTAAAAAAATGTGTTTGGTCTTCTCGTTTCCGAAAAGAATTCTTCTTATTTGTTCGGTTTCCATTAATTCGGAAAGTCACACACCACGTGACGGGATTTGGATATTTCAATCACGTTTTGAAACTCTGCGTAAATGAGTACAGATAAGGTTTCTGCAATAGCTTCAGAAAACTTCACTTCCACTCGTAAGTTTCCTTGATGTTGTAGATTAAAGTGTTCACCGTCACACAAATCAGGAGTCAGATCGAATGCATACAACACATGACCTTTCGCATAGTCTTCATGGGATAAATAAATACCTTTATCAGCGTTGAATCCAGAGAATAAACTGTGGTAGGCCCTAGTATAACTTTTTGAAGAAAAATCTAATTCCAAAGGCTTGGTAGGAACGGGTTGACCGTCCACATAGATGGCGACAGAACTTGCGTTATGATGTGCAAACAGGAAAGGGTTCTTAATATATGCTCCATTCATGGCAGCATTTTCCACGCAGGTGAGAATCACACGCTTTGGCATGGATCCAAGAAACACATTGTCTTGCAAAAATGAATAGCTTCCCTTTGCAATACTGTAAGTTTTACAAATGACTCGATCGATCGGGTATTTACAAGATGTCTTCTCCAAAGCCTTGGCATGGGCTATAGACACAGCAGGGGCCACCTTTACTTTTCTGATAAACATAGACGCATGTTCCAAGATAACCTTAAAGTCATCCGTTGCCGTGGGGGATGTCAGACAAAAGGAAGTTTTACTACGTATCATCTTAATCTTTATACTCACCATGTTGATCATGAGTCGATTTTGATGAAAGATGTCGCAATGGAGTTGTCCAATCATATCCAGGACTTGTCCGCCTTTGATAAGATTATGGCGTGTCTTTAACCCATCACTCGCTCCATCTGCTGTTGGATCTATCACAGAGGGATCCGTATCTTTGTAGAATCCTTCACAGGTGAGTAAGCTTTTCTTGGCATCTTCTCCATAATTGAGTAGGGTTTCTATGTAGGCTCTGTAAGGATAGGTATTGCTGGCCGAAGAGATATTTCTTTCATTCAAACTCACATCCACTTGACTGAAGAGCGAATGTAGAAAGAGATTGCTAGGAGTCACTTTAGAGTCCGCAGGCAGTGGAGTTCCATCCGCTTTCGTTACTTTAACTTTGATATGAATATAGGAAGAGGCGAGATCCATATATTCTTCTCCATTTCCGGAAATGGTGAATTCAATGGGACCGCCATCTCGAACACTGGCAAGGGGGTGAAATTCGACAAACTGTCCTTTTTCAATCACTGTCTGTGTAGGGGGTACTGTAAACAAATCCAACTCTGATTTGACGCAGGGAGGGGAGTCTTTGTAGATAAACGAAGCCATTAGGAGAAAATATCGCGTGCTGCACTCTGCTTGTCTAAACGTGGAATGACGGTATTTGTCATTCGCTTGCGCTTTTTATTTCTTTTCCCACTCCCAATCATGGTCTTGACTTTGACCACGGCTTTATTCGTTAAATCTTTTCCAGCTTCCTTGAGTCGTCGCTTGGCAGCTGATTTGAAATCTTGACCTTGAGAAATATCGTTCACTAAATTCACACCACTGTGGAATAGTTGTTTACCAATTGCTTTCACACCCGATGTAAGTAAAGGTGCCGCCGCCCTGAAGAAGGATCGAAAGAGACCCCCTAATCCATATCCTCTCTGATAGGGACTTCCTTGATAATAATTCAATCCGCCTCCCGTTTGTTGATCATAGTAATCTTCAAAAGATTTTTGGCAGCATTTGTAGGGTACATACATTATGATAGAGATCTTTGACGAAAGTGTAACTTCACGTACGAGCGTCCACGTTCAAATGGCGTTAAGTAGCCTGTGTGCGTCCTTATAACGATTTCCATCGTCTCGATCATTTTCCGATTTACAGGTAAATAGTGCGGTCTGTCGTATTGTTCACTCACCATCTCGCCATCTTGACCTTTCACTCTCACTACTCGAAGAAGGGGTGCTAACACATCACCGACTATCTGGGGTTCTACGATATCGGTATAGATCATCAATACATGATAGTGTGCGGATGGGTCTGCCACGAAGGGGCTCACAGCTGCACTTTCTATGTTGGTGTCCAATGAAGTAATCTCAGTCGGTGCAAATCCCAACATTTGAGCAAGTCCATCTTCTAATATAACTTTAGCATATTTGACCTTAATTTCTACGCGTTTCGTTACTGCATTATAACTGGTCATAATTTTTCCGTCATGTTCTTTCACATACATAGCTTTTAAAATATCCGGAACGGTTTCGTAACATCCGGGAGGTATACGTCTTCCCACTTTTAATTGTCCATCCACTTCAAATCCGAATAAATTATTGTGCTCGTTCACATTATACCACGTGTGCGGATAGACCAATTCTACCATGCCGACCTCCCATTCTCCCTTCAGTTCAATCGGTATGGATAATCGTGTAATAAAATGTGAAATTTTATTCTCGGGGAAATAGGACATGGAACTGTCCGAGATCAACGTAATGTAGAAACTCATCCTTTCATAGAGATGTCCAGAATGACATCTTTATTCTATGATATCCCTATTTATAGGGGTAACAAGTTAGAAGCGGGGATCCACTGATTAAATTTGGCGGGATATCCTCGATATTTCACATAATATTCAGTTTTCTTTTTTTTTATGCGCTTTTTTAATACTTTTTCAATGACAAAGTCCTCTTTCATGGTGACCTTTTGCAACTCTTGTTTATAAAACGTGCCTTCTATGGGCTCACCTAATAAATCTTTGATTCTGTACACAGTAGGCTGCCTCTTGATGCAATCTGTGACGACGAATAATTCTTCTGTCCAATTGGCTTCATACCCCTTTTCAAAGGTAAGTTTCTTGCGTGACACTCGTACTGTATCTCCGACCTTGAACTCACACTTGGGTGGAGGATCCTTATTCTTATCTGCATACAGGGTATTCCACACCTCTTGTTGATTATCCACATTCACTTCCACAGGTGAACGCTTGATACTTCTATGATACGTATGGTTATAACTGCTGACTAAATCTGGCAACACGTCGATATATCGATGCGTATTCTTGGTCGTGAAATATTTCCACATCTTGGTCTTGAGCGTGCGATTAAACCGTTCCACCACAGACGCTTTCGTAGCATTAAAGGTGGTAAAAAATCGAATGCTTTGGGTTTTCAGAAATTTTTGAAACGTGCTATTTTTGAACTCGGTCCCGGCATCGGTCTGCAGTACTTCGGGGGCCCTCTCACTAAATATGGTTTGAAAAGCTTGCATAATATCCACACCCCTCTTTTGCTTGAGTGGAACAACCCATGCATATTTTGATAATATATCAATACAGGTGAGCACATAACGGTAACCGTCATTATACTTTTTCAAAGCGGGCATATCCACTAAATCGGCTTGCCATTGTTCATCCATACCGTAGACATACACACGATTCGTAGGAAACGTATGACGCATAGGCTTATGTAACGTGTAGGCGTCAACACCTTCCAGCCACGTCTTGATGGTTTTCTTTGGAATTTTGCGATCGGCAGCACGGTATAAGGCATCTACACCACCAAAACTTGCTACGTGATCGGGATTTTGATACATCGGATCCATGGTATATTACTCACAGTCTTAGATGAAATAGGGTAAATCATAAAGAAAGAGTCAAATTCGCAGTGTCGTTGACACGTAATGTAAAGTCCACCGCTATTCGTGCGGTATCGGTGATCAGGTAAATAATAGCTATGACTACGCACAAGCAAATGTATAAGCACCCTGCGCTCGTTACCTCACTCGACAATGCCATAACCGCAACTAATACTTTCTTTGAGATACACTATTATATAAACATTAATTATATCCCACAATACACTTGGCATTTGTTATGAGATTTCATTTGAATTATAGTGTCTAAACGTATCTAACCCATCATAGAAGCGTACCCATCCTCCATCATGGTAACGTCCTACTTATAGTTACAAAAAAAAAAAAAAAAAATTGGCTGCAATACCATAATTCTCTCCACCTTATTTTGATCAAATTCATCTATATGCTATGGGGTATACATTCAGGGAACCAGTGGCATCTCTTTTGTTAAACTGTTGCCATAAAAAATATCCAATCAGAAATCAAGTATTGGCGTAAAAGTACGTTTTTGAATCAACCAATCAGAGAACAGTAGTGACGTCATCAGAACATTCCCTCTTTAAGAACACATTGCCACCGAGAAGAAACCGGTCCCCCAAACCCAGCCATGAACGTAATCAGGTATACTTTAAAATCGTCTTCAGATACCAGACAGTTCTAGTATAGTGGTTAGGATAAGCGCTAATACTATATCAGAATTGTCTTTTGGTTCACGAGGTCAGAGGTTCGAATCCGCGCTTTTGCTTAAAAATAAAATAAAAACTACTAAATGGATTTAATTTATTTCTACTTAGGTCATTTCATAGCAGACAACACAGATATAAATTATTTCGATTTAACTAAAAACAGATGGCACCACGAGTATCCGTCTTCAAAATAAAAAATTAATAATAAATTATTTCGATTTAACTAATAACAGATGGCGCCACGAGTATCCGTCTTCAAAGTAAAAATAAAAATAATTATTTCCATTTAAATAAAACACATTGCGATACAAGTACCCGTCTTCAAAATAAAATATTTATAATAAATTATATCCATTTAACTAAACAGCGTCACAAGTAAATAAGATCTTCAAAAATATTAAATAATTATTTCCATTTAAATAAAACACATTGCGATACAAGTACCCGTCTTCAAAATAAAATATTAAAGCTAATAAATCATTTCCATTTAAATAAAACACATTGCGATACAAGTACCCGTCTTCAAAATAAAATATTTATAATAAATTATATCCATTTAACTAAACAGCGTCACAAGTAAATAAGATCTTCAAAAATATTAAATAATTATTTCCATTTAAATAAAACACATTGCGATACAAGTACCCGTCTTCAAAATAAAATATTAAAGCTAATAAATCATTTCCATTTATAGATGGCGCCACTATTTTCTAACATAGCAACATCTTTCAAAATATAAAACTATCTTTAATACATAGCTTTACACTTATACCATTAAGAACAGATATCACCAACAGTCTTCGTGGCATAGTCAGTTGCATGCTCGTCGATCACGCAAAAGGTCCCCGGTTCGATTCCCGGCCTCGGCCAAATATCCATTTTAACCAAAAAAATTCCAGAAAATATTCAAGTCAAATTAACCCACCAAAATAATTAACTAAAATTCCCCATTAAAATTCTCCAATTAATAAATCCAAAATAATTAACTAAAATTAATTAAATAAAAATGGCGTCCTCAGAAAGTATGACGTCATTCAGAAACCCTCTCTTCCAAGCCTTGACGTCACAAGGATGACGTCACACCTTCCCCAAAAATTCAACTAAATAAAAAATAAATTAAAGATGACGTCACACATTCCCCGGAATATTCCAGAAAGTATGACGTCATCCAGAAACCCTCTCTTCCAAGCCAATCTTGTCCGATGACGTCATCCAGACCCTCGTCTACGAGGCCGAGTTTGATTGACAGGTGGCCACGCCCCCTTCTATTGTATTCAGTCAGTACCCACCCTTACTACTACAAATTAACCCACCAAAATAATTAACTAAAATTCCCCATTAAAATTCTCCAATTAATAAATCCAAAATAATTAACTAAAATTAATTAAATAAAAATGGCGTCCTCAGAAAGTATGACGTCATTCAGAAACCCTCTCTTCCAAGCCTTGACGTCACAAGGATGACGTCACACCTTCCCCAAAAATTCAACTAAATAAAAAATAAATTAAAGATGACGTCACACATTCCCCGGAATATTCCAGAAAGTATGACGTCATCCAGAAACCCTCTCTTCCAAGCCAATCTTGTCCGATGACGTCATCCAGACCCTCGTTCCAAGCCAATCTTGTCCGATGACGTCATCCAGACCCTCGTCTACGAGGCCGAGTTTGATTGACAGGTGGCCACGCCCCCTTCTATTGTATTCGGTCAGTACCCACCCTTACTACTCCTGCATAAGCAGATCAATGCACATTTTATCCTACAATATTCATGTTCGAAGAATTCCTATACGGCAGTGGGGTGGAGTGATTATTTTATGAAATATCCAATTCTTTTTACCGGAATCAAAGGTGACAAAGCCTTCAAAACACTATTTCTTCACATGTAGAGCCTTTCTGATGTCTTGTCATTACGCCAATGCGAGTCCCATAAATATCTTCAACGTTGACACTCGGCATCCAAACTGTTGCATTTTGGATAAATACCGCCGGGAAAGAGAATGAAAATTCAGATGAGGTGACAGATTGAAACACTCCTATTTAAACCTTTCAAGTTCCTGGTGTTAAAGCTTAAACGATATCTACCTTAGTTAAAGGGAGGGGGTGTTCTTTTTGAAACGAGATGCTACGTTTCCGCTAAAACCACAGACAAAAAAACAACAATGAGCAAGTTTTAAATTTTCAAAAAGTAGGGTGGCACTTGCTTCCGTTCGTCACCCCTAATCTGCTTTACGTTGCTATTACTTGTATATTGTCTATTGTAAGGTTTGTAATGTTTTTGGAACACAACACCATATGTGACTTTATTTAATAACTAAATTTTTTTTTAAAGGTGCAAAAATGTTGCGCACATTGTAGTGCTGTAAACATTGTTAAAAATCTTGATTCTTTCTTTATTAAATACAAAAAAACGTATGTGCATATTTTTGTTTTTTAAATGCGTTTTAAAAGTATTAAAATACTTTTAGGACACCCTGTATAACCTAAGACAAGCACGATCTTATGGGGAAAAAATAATTAATTACATAACCTCAATTCAAACTGAGTGTGTAAATATAAAATTTACAATATTTCATTTTAATTTAGAATTGAGAAACTACTTATTGGTAGAACCCTAATTAATATATATATATTTTTAAATTGTTCCATCTGAATTTTAAAATTAAAGTAAATCATTGGTATATGTATTTTAAACCTGGAATAAATAATTTTTTCAAGAAATATTCTATTATTTTTAATTTTTCTTACAATATTAAATTTGTCATTTGCCCACATAATTTCAGAACATCCTAAGAATACAAATAATAAAATTTGACGTCATCAAAAATAATCACATTTAAGTAGTAGCATATCTTTAAGTATAAAACATACTGTATCATATTATTAGAACAATTCTAGGCGAGTCTGACCACACATAAAATTTTCTACCAAAGCCGCCAAAACATTTTCTACCAGCGTTCTTCATTTTGTAGTCCAACTAATACTTTGTTCAATGTGGGGGCAGCCCCTCAAATAAGATCGACACATATTGTCCAATATCTCTGCATTTAAATATAGGAAATTAACGAAAATTTATATTTAGATTATTTTGAGGGCGTAGAACATTTCTGCACTATCAAAAGTAGGTGTTGCTATTGAAAATTTTAAAGTTAATGCGGATTCGAGTATGAAGATAGTCCCCTATGCAAATTTTTTGTATATCAATGTGTAGTAGACTTTATTCCCTACCAAATGGTATATTAAGTTTAGCCCTACAATAAATAGTGGCTGATAAACCAGGGGTGTTTTTTTCCGGCTATAGAAGACAATGTAAGTATTTTACACATAATTCTAATATAAGATAAATAATAGTTTACCCAAATATTGAGTACCACAATCATTTTATTTTATGAACACAATTCAATTAAAACAAGTTATTTGAACCACAAGTGGAAACGTGCGGCCACATGATAACGAAATATGCTAGCGGTGTCCGAGACCGCACGCACGTTGCCGCACTCAAGGGTTAATGAAAACGAAAAATGTAGGTATCTTAAACCTTTAAATTCGTAATTATCTGTTGTGTAATAATAGGGTGTTTAAGAATTATTTTTACAACTTTGACACGCAATAAAACCTAAAATAAATAAGATAATAGCTATGTTATGTTGCTTGAACGAGTAACGGCAACACATGAAGTTTTATTTGCATTTTTTACCAAAATCATTAACAAACCGTTCAATACACCATTTTAAAACCATTAATGCACAGAATTTTATCCTGAGGATGGGTATATGGTAATTATCCAACTTTGACATGCCATAAAAATTAAAGGGTGTAAGATAGCAAAGTTATGTCGCTTGTACATGTAATAGCAACACATAAAGTTTTGTTTGTAATAGTTTTTTAATAATTTTTGTAAAAAAAAAAAAATAGAAAATATCGCTTGTAAATAAAACTTCATATGTTGCGATTGCATGTACAAGCAGCATAACTTAGCTATCTTATTTATTTTAGGTTTATTGCGCGCCAAATTTGTAAAGATAATTTTGAAACACCCTCTATTATAAATTCATTGACAATTGAAAGAAAAATCGCCGCCTTAGCAACATTTTCTTTCATCTCGAAAATGAAAGTAATTTCATTGTAATATTACAACGTCGCGAAACGAAATGAAAAAAAAATACGATTATGCCATGTTGCCGAAATCCACATAGTAATTAGGTCTCAAAATATCCAACCGAATTCAAGAGCAACGCAAAACCAATCAAAAATACCGAACAATGGCTAAAAAAAAGAAGAAAAAAAAGACATCGATTAGCCAGATGAAAGAAAGAGTGAGCGAAAAAGTCAAAGAACTTATGAGAATGGAACATCTTTTAGGATATTCAGACAGGTGATACGACAGTCAGCTACTTTTGTCAAAATCTCCACAGCCTACCTACGAATCAAGAATAGACATATAATCTGTTTTTGCTTTTCGAAGTGTTTTTCTTTTGAGCAAGATATTTCTTCTGTATATCAGTGATTAATTGGTATGCCGAGACCCCGAACGCTGTAATCATAACTTGGATGAATAAAACATGTGGCTTATTCTTGGCATTGACCTCACTTTGGCTAACGGCAATCGCAACTGAATATCTACAAAGGTCACCTCTATTTTTGTTTTTTAAGCCCCAGCTTTTTGTTTTTTAAGATTTCAGTTTAACATCTAATTGGAGAGAAATTCTGCAATTCTCCACTTAACATTGCAATTTTAGTTCAGTAAACATAGATTTTAAAAATGTCCACCCCTATATTTAAGTACAATTACTAAATATAGAATAGTTTTTGTTGTAGTGTGCCTTAGCCGATTTACAATGGTTGGCAGCATAACAAATTTTATAAAGCAGGTACGAAATTAGACAAAAGAGCACAATATATAAGATGATTCAATATATTTAGGTTTGGTTGGTTTGGTTAATTAACGTCGCACTAGAGCTTCACAGTGGGCTATTGGCGACGGTTCGGGGCCTATCTCGAAGGAAAGGCCCGGGAACGATGCCTCGTATTTTTGAACCATGGTCAGATGACGAGGACAACACCTGAGCTGGCATCCAACGCCTTCAATAGACGTCGGAACTTTGGACCCCGATCAGATACATGTCGCATATAACCTCCATATGCCATTTTAATATGGGATATTCTCACAGGGCGTACGAAGGCCATGCTAGTTGCATACATATGCCACTTGTATGCGTGAAGTGTTATGCATATTCGAGGCATACTACACTGGCGGACAATTGCTAAGGACGGATCACAAACGGCTATATAGTGCATAAGAAAGTAAGCGTGGTTGGATGCCAAGTGAAATAAAATAATGTCAGAATGCTAGGACATTACAATAAAGATAATTTATTGTGCTCTGAAATCCAGAAAGCTTTGAAAAGTGTTTAAGGGACAAAATGGTCATTTTGTGCTGAATACGTAAAAGTGAAAAAAAATGCAATTACCGTCCGCAGGCGTTTCGGCGTAAGATGTCAATACTGGATATGGCCACCATAGAGGGTTAGGAGTTTACTTCATATACCCTATACTTCCGCTTAGGCGTGAGTGATCACTTTGGCCTGACTGGTAGAGTATCGGCATAGAAAACAGAAGTTCCTCGGTTCGATATCGAGTGTAGACAAATAGTTCATAGTGCTACATTGATGACCCGGACGTGATTCGAACACGGAACCTTCTTATCTGGGGTCAGAACGGCATAGCAAACAGAAGTTCCTCGGTTCGATACTCAATGTAGCACTATGAACTATTTAGCTACACTCGGTATCGAACCGAGGAACTTCTGTTTTCTACGCCGATACTCTACCAGTCAGGCCAAAGTGATCACTCACTCCTAAGCTGGAGTATCGGGTATATGAAGTGAACCCCACTAGGGTGATGCAAGTTTTCACACGTCGCGTCGTGTCATGCTTTATACAACATTGGGGTAAATTATCCCATTCCTCTGTCAGTGCAGGCATGAGGGTGTCTTTGTTTATTGGAAGGCATTGTCGACAAGCAAAACTCCTCCTCAAAGCATCCCACACATTTTTCAATGGGATTCAGATCTGGAGAACGTGCTGGCCATACGAGGCGTTGCATATCCTCACTCTCTAGACACTCCTGGACAGCGACTGTTCAATGACATGTTGCGTTGTCGTCCATGAAAACAAATCTATCACCGATAGCACCACGGAACATGCGAACATGAGACAGCAGAACATCATTAATGTATCATTGGCCATTCATAGTCTCAGTTGGAAGCACATAGAGGGATGTACGGCAGTTGATCGTGATGCCAGCCCATACCATGACACTACATGTAGGATATCGGTCCTTTTCCTGTATGTTTGCCTGACAATATGCAGTACACTCACGCCAGAGCAGTTGTCGTCGACAATCAGACGAGAGACTGAACCTACTTTCATCTGAAAATAGTATGCAAGCCCAGTCCGCTTCCCTCCAATTACGATGCTGACGACACCATTGCAAACGGGTGGTACGGTGACGTCTGGACAATGGGATGCACACAATAGGACGGCGGTCGTATAGTCCTCCTTGTTGCAAACGTCTGTCTACAGTTTTTCGGGAGATCCGCTTGCCAGTAGCAGCAAGAACTGATTTGCTACTCCACGAGCTGTGCTGCGCCGGTTCCTTTTTGTTGATAGCACAATGTACACGTCTTACTGTATCCCGCACTTTTGCTAATTTCTGCATTTTCCTGCCTTCCATTTTGTGGCTGCTATCGTTGCTATTGTCATCCATCCTTAGCAATTGTCCACCTGTGTTAAAGCATACTGCTTTATACTGTCTCGGGCAATGTAAAAAAAAAAAATTGAAAATTGTACAACTGTGTAAAAAAATATATCGCCAAGAACATGTTAGCGTTGCGAATACCGCCCCTTTTCAGAATCGGGCCAAGGAGCACCGTGTTCTAGGAATTTACTAAAAGCTATATTCGCAACGCTAACTCGTTCTTGGCGACAAAACCTGTTTTATTGCCAATAAAATAACTGCATTTTCCCCCTGAATGTTTGCCGAAAATGGTAACGAGGTTTGGCAAAAAATCTGGGGGACGGTAGAATACATTTTAATCTTTGTAAGAGTCAATACTAATTATCAGTTTGTGAAATAATCGCATTGTCAAATATCTCATTACAAAATGGTTATAGACATGTATTAATCTTGTCGAAAGAGAACCGAGCACATAATCGAAAGTGATGCAAGTTTTTATTTTTCGTTTACAAAATATATTCTGGGGCTGTTATACTTTAAATTTATCATGTTCCAAGGGTCCTCAGGTTGGCTATGGTAAAGAAACTTAGACTGCGGTGCCAGTTCAAGTGTTGTCCTTGTCACCTGACCATGATTCAAAATTAAGAGGCAGTGTGCCTATGCTTTCCCTTCGAGATTTGTCCCAAGCAGTCTCTAAAACCTCATTTTAAATCCCTAGTGGGATGTTAGTGCTGCGAATCAATTTTTTTTTTATTGTAAGCATTTAATGCATTAGCACAATATATTGTATAGTTTCATACTTTTTGCATATGTATCCTTTATCTGTTTAGTATTTGTAAACGCAACTTTATTTTTAAATATTCAATTTGACGACACTTAATACTATTATTAATGATACTGAATCCGGTAAAATGAATTGGATATTTTACAAACTAATTATTAACCGAAAAAAATTAATTGTGTTTTGTTTAAAAGCAAGAATAGCCATAAAGTCTGATATAACGTTAGCCAAACGGTTGTCTTTTAACATTTACATGTGGGTGGTTAATATTTCAACCAGAATACCATGTTAAAACCAAACACCCACCTTCTAAAGGTTAATACAATGTCTAATGCTATTTTCACACTAAAGTTTTTGTAATATAAGTTAATAATGTAGCTAATTCCTATTTTATTGTAACAAAAGATTTTTAATTGCAATTTACTTTTGTATTATTTTCAGGATATTGAAGAAACTGACGTTGTCTAACGAAAAGGCGTTTAGGAATGTTTTTTAAAACAAGCCTCAGTCGACCCTTTTGTCAGAGACGCGCTCTACAACTTGAATACTGAGGGTCAACTGGCAGCTGCTGCTGGATGTTCTGAATTTCCATTTTCTTTCCTGGCGGTGTTTATCCCAGATGCAACAGTTGGATGCTGAGTGTCAACATTGAAGACATCTACAGGCTGCTTATTCCACCAAATTTGTGACACATCTCAATCCTACTCCACCCCACCGTCACCGTGTGTGAATTCTCCTAACATGAAAATTGTAGTATAAAATGGGCATCGATCTGTTATGCATGATCAGAATTACTTACGTATCTTAGTATCCTGAATATCCAATACTGAGCGGAAGCTTCAAGCTTGTGCGAAAAACTTCCATATATACAAAATAACTTGCACAATTTTTTTTCTTACAAACCCAAGTTTTCTAATTTTCTTCAAAGTTAGAAAATACTTCGGTATTTGTATCAATATACAAACTCACTAAAATCATGTTATATGCTTGGTACCCATGGTCCGCTCCCTCTATATTGTGTACCCAAAAGTGTGGAAGCCAGAGATAGGGTACCGGTGCTCTTGAAAGCAATTCCATCAGTGTGCTTATATTTCTAAAAGCTGTCTGGCTCTTGTGTGAATGGTATAGAAAAGTTAGATTTTTTAGCATCTGCTTAATACCATGTCAAAGTGAGTATACTTTGCTAATATCAGTAAATGGGTTTAACTGCAGTATTATTAATTGTTTATTTGTCTTTGATTGCATTTAATTTATGATTGATTTCTAGAAGATTATAATTTGTCTGGCTAGTTGAACAATTTTTAGAATGAAAATGTTTATAAAAACGTTTAAATCAGCTAGAATAATATATTGCATAAAATGCTTATAGCATACGAAATTGAGGTACTGTTCATACTAAAATGACTATAAAAAAAGGGCGGACAAAAAAAAAGGGCGAACTCAAATATTTTCATTTTCATACAGTGAAAACTTCGAGAAAAAAAAACCACCATCTAAGAATCAACGATTTGGAAACCGAGCATCTATTCTTTCCCTAATAATACACTCGGATGGGTGTTACATTAATTTCAATCTTGAACTTTTGTACAAATAGGCCAATCAGATTAAAATAAATTCCATAAAAAATATTTATATAATGTTATATTTTCAAATTAAAACAATTTTTAAATGTATAATTTAATGTCACATGGGCCTAACGGGAGAAAAAATTGTTATTGCACTAGAATCTGAGTCCCAGTTACCCCCAACTAAAAACTAACCGTGTAGAAGGGACTGGTGCACGTTAAATCAGTCTTGGCTCAAATGCCTTAAAGTTGTTTGTGGTAAGGAAATTTAGAGAGTGGAGTCTTCAGTCAATGTTCCCGGGTCTTTGCTTCTGAATACATTTTAAATAGTCCATTGTGCAGCTCTAGTGCGACATAATTCCCGTTTTGTAGTTGTATTATGTTATTTCAATAAACTATATATTGCTATTCTCTATGAAATATGTTATGTAATGTACATGTGTTTTCTTTTTTAAGTAATAAAAATTATTTCTTATAGTTTTCATTTATAATTTTGTTTAATTTTGAATATAGATACTAATTATATTAGTACAATTAATCTATGGAATTATTTTGAGGTTTATGTGACTGATTAAATTTAAGAAATCTTTGATTATGTAAGTAAATAATGTTTCATTAAAATGTAAATAATTACTTACTTAGAATATACTAAATAATTGCACTAAATGTTATCCGTGGTAGCAGTAAAAAATGTTGAAACTAAGCAGCAAATGTTGGTGGCAGTTAAATAGGTACCACGTTTTGGGTGCAAGGTCGAACCAAATTTTTAACAGTGCATGGCCAAATGATGAGGACAACACCTGAAGTGGCACCCGACGCAACCTCAATAGAGGCTAGAACATTGGACCACGACAGATTTAACGCGCACCAGTCTTGTCATATATGAGGATAATTTCAGGCGACTTTTGTACTTTAATTGCGGATCTGGCAACCATCCGATCACGAGATCACTATATCTTAGCTTTTTGTCAAGCAATCATGGCAATTCGAAATCGCATTCCTCAATTCATTATTCGGAATTCGTCACAAGATTAAATCCTCCCAGAATTTTAAAACGGAAATTGCGTAGTTATAGAAACCAAGACAATCTTTCCCCTGAAATTTTAGGATGGAGAGCATGTGAGGAGGACAACACCTGTGGTGGCATCCGACGCAACCTCAATACGTGTCAAGACATTGGACCGCTATAGATTTCAAATGCGTTGGAAAACGACAGATATGGATTTCCCTGATGATAAGTATTTTCGTCTGAGTGCGTCGTAAGATTAAAAATACATATTTTCAGGTTTCATTATCTGTTGTCTTACAAAATTTACGGCGTGTATACGGGACTGGTGCACGATAAATCTGATCGGGGTCCAAAGTCCCGACGTCTATTGAAGGCGTTGGGTGCCAGTTCAGGTGTTTCCTCGTCATCTGACCCTGGTTCTAAAATAACGAGGTGCATGTATGAATGTGTGTGTGTGAATGTGTATGTATTCCCGGGTCTTTCCTTCGAGATAGACCCCAAACCGTCGCCAATAACCCACTGTGCAGCTTTAGTGCGACGTTAATTAATCAAACCAAACCAACTTACAAAATTTACAGGGAATGTTAGAAAATTTTCAAATACAACTCCTTTAAAAAATATGCGTGATTGGTTACAACGAATTTGTATCATATTTTTGTTATGATATACCCATATTTGAAATTAAGTAGTCTTCGGTTAAATGCAAGTTTTTTATATGTTTATAAAGTGAGTTGTTAACACTATTATTCATTGAGGAAAGATCATGTTGGGTGTATTGGTCGTAGTATACCTGCACAATAGTTGATAGGTAATTTTCAGCGACTTTATAGTCACGGAAAAGCCAAACAAAATAAAAACCACCATTCTGTAAAAAATACCTAATTGAAATGACCCAGTAAAATTTATTGTTAGTGTAGCTAAAGGATAAATTATACATGTTCCAGTAAAAAAAAAATTAGCAAACATTTCATCAAACATTCTGAGAAGATGTATCCAATGCTTTAAAATTAAACGAATAAAAACTAAAGATATCCTAGGATGTGTTAGTTCGAGTCTCAAAATATATCCAGGAACATACCGGACAACCGTGAGCAATTTTCTAAAGAAAATACAATATTTTTTTTTAGTTCAGAGTAATTATTTATCGCCCAAAATGCAGTACTGTAATTTAAAACTGATAAAATTAAAGCATTTACTAATTTAAACCATGAGTTAGCCGAATTAATTTTCGTCATTGTCGGTATAGACCAAGAAGTGTATTTATTGCACTATATGTTTTACAAATTTTTGACGCGATTGAAACTACCAAACGAAGAAAATGAAATACGAAGATAAATAAATCTATAAACAATTTCTAACAGTTTCGTGTTTAAATAATTTACCGCAAAGATAACAATTTTAGTTTTATTAATATTTACAGTTAAAGAAAACAATTATATAATATACTTAATTAATTAAATTATTACTAGTTTTATGATATTGTGTTAAAAATATTTTCTATTGAATCAAGATATTATTTTTAATTAATTATTATACAAATAGTTATTTCTATTAATTTTGATAAAATAGTATTTATCACAAATCAATTATAAAGAGTTTTAATAATTACTCATTGATTTTAATTATATTTGTACTTTACACCAAAGGGGGAGGGGGGGGCAATACCACTCCATATTCCTAATAAATACCTCAGCCTACATTTTTAACAAGATTTTTAAGTTCTAGAAATTTCCCTTTTTATCAAAAGAATGAGACAAATATAACCGTACTATAACCATAACAATAAAAAAATTATGGAACAGATTAGTAGATATCTAATCTTCTCAAAGTACTTTAAGGTTGAAAATTAGAAATTCTCATTCAATAATAAGTTATTTTATTAAAAAATGTAACGTACAAACTTTTTATTCATACCTGAAGAAATGTAAAAAAAAAAATTCAATAATATTACATTGCACTGCTACGAGTAGAACAAAACTTGTTTCGATTTGCAGTAGATGGCGCCACGACTAAGGAATTAGCAATCGTCGACAAACCCAAAATCCATTGATGTTGACGAAGAGAGAAACAAATTACAAAATGGAGTTAGTAGAATTTTTTTTTGTGTGAAAACGTAATAAACTATATTTATGTTATAAAATTTTGAAATGTTAGTATTTTATAAAGTTTCTTATTTTAGTTTCTGGAGCAAATTTAAGAATTCCGTGTAAAAAAAAACGCATTGAAATTTTAAAGTCGATAAAAAGGACTTTAAAAGTATAATTTACCAAATTATAGTTAATAACATAACGATGAAATCACGTTAATTAAGAATTAAGTAAGAGAAGAATTAAGCAAAAATTAGTGTATTAAAATAAATTGTTATAACGGAAAAGGAATTATATAAATATAAGGATAAACAAAATACATATATACAATTTAAATCGTTTGTTCCGTTCCTATTATTTTTACATATTATTGAAATATGTTACTTAAAATTTATTTTAAATAATTTGCGTGTAGGGTGTAGATGAACAGTTCTGCATTGCGTAGATAAACAATATTTACTTTATTTTTGGAAATTGAAATCGAAATAGAATTGTATTGTTGAATTGAATTTTTGGTTTGATATATATTTTGCTGGCTATTTTAAATATTAAAATTATGCGAATTTTTAATCGTCAACAAATCTAAAATCCATCGATGTTAACGAAAAGAGAAACACATTACAAAATGAATTTAGTAGACAAGGTTTTATTGTGAAAACGTAGTAAACTATATTTATGTAGTAACATTTTGAAATGTTAGTATTTTATAAAGTTTCTTATTTTAGTTTCTGGAGCAAATTTAAGAATTCCATGTAAAAAAAAACGCATTGTAATTCTAAAGTCGAAGGGGGGGGGGACTTAAAAATTATAATTTATCTGATTACAATTTACAGATTGCCTGACTGCCAGATGCTTAAGTAACTTTTACTTTGGCGAAGATTATATAATTTTCAATTAGAATGAAAAGTAACTCTTACACTATACAATACATAACATTTATTTGATTTTCTAAAGAAAATATAAAGTGTCTTCACATTTTAACTTACTTCCAAATATTTTAAATAAAACTGTTTTTAGAAAATATTTCAGGGTATCTGAACTTTTTTATAGAATTAAGTTTTAGTAACCCAATATAATTAAGATTTTTTTTAGTTTTTTTTTTGTATAATTATGTTCTGAATAGATATACAAACACCACATTTTACTGAAAATAAAAATAAAAAAAAGTTAAAGAACTTTTATTAAAAAAAAGTACAACAAAAATACGAAAACAATACTTAAATATTCGAAATCTATTTTATTATAACTCCCCAGCTACAATGATGCGATGACGCAATTTTTTCCTGAAAAACAAAACTCCTCTACACTTTATACTTGTGAAAAATATATTTAAATTAAATATTTGATAAAACAAAAATACAAATATATTCCCCCAAATTATGATTTTTGAAACAATGATACCCCTAACACCATTGCAAAAATCAAAACATTTATAAATTGATGTGCACAACTAACAGCTTGTGCAATGAATAGCTTGTGCTGGGCCAATTGCCAGAGTAACACCAAAGCCAGTCGCTGTAGATTCCCCCAAGAGGAATGGTTTTGTAAACGCGACCCACCGCCTCCCAACCTGCAAAAGGGACTCTTTTGTTGCGGTTTAGCATCGCTGCTTCAGATAGATCACTCTCAACTCAAGAACTCTCAATTCCTGAAGAAGAGTCATAGTTCTTCAAGTTCCATGTCCATGGATAGAAATTGATAGTTATTTTAGGTGTGATCTCGCACATATATCAATTTTTGACTTTTATTAGAATTTAAAGAAATTTCAAAACTGATTATGTTTGCGATTGGAAGAATTAACGTATTGCCAAGTGCTATTTAATACATTTGTATTTTTTGTAAAAAAAAATACCGTAGCTATTTATTTATAAATCTAATAGAAGCAGACATTAGTCCTAGTTGAAAACAGAAAAACTATTAGCAATTACTATATTTTTAAGATTATTTACATTTTTTTAATTTTTAATTTTTAAAGTTTTATATATTAAGATTTTTAGGGATTATGTTGTTTCAATTAACTTGCTCGTAGTCACATGTGTCAGAATCATCCTTAATTCTACTGAAGTGTTTGAATATATTTATAACCTGAACTGATATGTTGTCTGTACGGTTTGACGACAATGTTAGTAAACGTCTCGAGACAAAAGGATTATGTCTCTTGTATGCCTAACACTTCACGCATACATGTGGCATATGTATGCCACAACTATGAAACAAATATGCCAAGAAATATGCCTTCGCATGCACCGTTAGCAGGGACCGACTTACAAACTTAAGGCAAAAGAATATTAGGGGCCCCCTCGACGTACCTCAAACTAAAATTGCTAAATTTATGTATAAGCATACATGGCAAAATAACGTAATCAATCAGCTGTAATGAAAATGTAAATATTGCAAAAAACTTAATTTTTTTAAAACCCCGAGAATTTGAATTAACGTTAATATATGGTTCCTCTCAATACTTCACAACAGTTTCTTCATACTTTTCTGGTTCTGTTCTTCCATTTTAGATTTATTTTAGTTGAGCCGGATTCGTATGTTCTACCCATTTTATAGTTATCAAATCCCTAACAATTAAAATATCAGAAAATTTGGAATAGGTTGAAAGTATCAGTAAACGTCAAATATCTAAGTACAATTCGTAAACCCAGTTTGTTTACGGTCCTGGCCATGAATTGAACTTTGCAAGTGATCCAAAGGGAATCATGAACGTGTAGGAAAAGTTAAATCAATTGGATAAAATAGTAAAAGTTTCACAAAAAATTAACAATTGATTAAAAAAAATAAAAAAAATTTGATTAAATTTAATTTAATTG
This sequence comes from Troglohyphantes excavatus, assembly GCA_963932185.1. Taxonomy (NCBI): domain Eukaryota; kingdom Metazoa; phylum Arthropoda; class Arachnida; order Araneae; family Linyphiidae; genus Troglohyphantes; species Troglohyphantes excavatus. The sequence goes on along the minus strand of OZ010676.1, from coordinate 65,028,307 downwards.
ATTAAAAAAATAATTATTTTTTTAATTTATTTCTAACTTTTTCACATTTTGTTAGCTTTATAATATATTTTGGGGGGGGGGGCCCTTAAAATGGGGGCCCTGGGCAAATGTCCCGAATGCCCTGCCTTAAATCAGTCTCTGATCGTTAGATAATCCCATCTTATTATGGCATGCGGAGGTGGTATGCGACATATATGCTCGGATATGACCTTGTATGTGCATGAATGCGGCTCCCAAATCAACTTTTGTATGCGACATGTATGCGGATCGCATATCATACATTGCGAAGGTTACATGACTTTTTTCCACGATGTTTAGATTGACTTTTGAAATAAAAAAAAATTATTTCGCATTTGGACATTTTAATGCTACTTTCTTTTTTGGGAACAGTAATTACTTTAAATATAAGTATTTTTAAAAACGTTTTTGTCATGAAATTTAATAAGAAAAAATACTGCCTAAATAAAAGTTACTAAAAAAATTTTTTTAAAAAAATCTCAATGTATGACTTTTTAATTTTATATGAATATAATTACGAAATATAGGATTAGGATTTTTAGTTTTCGAAACTAATTTTTATTTTCTTCTAATTTAAAAATGACATTTCTGGAAAAGTATTTCTTTGAAGCTCAAACTTTTGCTTTAGTGAGTGTAAAACTATCCTATGTATATTTATATGAAATTATAAATTCATTCATTGGGATTTTTTTTTAACATTGTAAGCAACATTTATTTAGGCAGTAATTTTGTTATTACATTTCATACCACAAACCTTTTTTAAAAATACTTATATTTAAAATAACTATATTTTTTCCAAAAGAAGAAAGTAGCATTATACTGTCCACTAAATGTGAAATAGAAAAAATAATTATATTTTTTGCAAAAGCCAGTCTAAACATCATGGAAAAAAACTATCATGAAATCTTCACAAGAGTTATACTCCTGGGGTTAGATCTTCCGTAATAAATTTATTCCTGTCAAGGGACTCTACAAAGGACTCCCCCGATGACCCCTCCCCCCTTCCTTTCCTCCACTGTGGGATGTATTCCGCTGTGTACTTGGCTGAACCGCTCACGGTATTCTATCGTAGAGCACAGTTATTATTTCACAGTCCCTCAAGTGAAATTTAAGTGGTTTATATTGACATATAATGAATGAAACATATTAATCTTTGGATTAATCTATTTCAATTCCCACTGTATTTTATCTAATACTATTAAACGAGCAATGTCACTATATTTGTTTGTTCGTTTGTTCGTTTGTTTGTTTGTTTGTTTGCACAATCTCCAAATCCGCTCTAACGATTTTCACGAAAATTGATGTATTAGCAATTTTCGGGGTAAAAATTCGATTGGGATAGGTTTCATCTTCGAAAAATTTCATTTAGAGGGTGAAATAAGTAGATTAAAAGTTCCATTTAACGCTTTCCATTGCAAATTATTCATCGCGTATGAGTTAATAGGTTATATGCCAATAGCAGTTAAATGTTATTTAATTCTTCATATGTTATTTTAATTTAAAACGTGCAAAATATTGTGATGATGTATTTTCATTATAGTTTTTATTTTAAAATAAAGTATTTTTTTCTCATAAATAAACGAAGGAAACATCAGTAAATTAAAATTAAAATTGAAAAATCGTTTGCGTTTTTAAATAAACAAAATACACATTCTAATCACGTGACAATTTCGTCTACTAAATGCTATAAATTTTCTAATAAATATTTAAAAAGAACTTGAACAAAATCGTTTGCATTTAAAATAATCAAAGTTTAAACAAATTTAATCCTCCGATTTTTTACTGTTTCTGCACGTGACGTCATAAGTGGAATTCACAAGAGAAATTTTTAAAATTCCATATAAAAAAATATCGTTTGGATAAACAAGTAGATTTTTTTATTCCATGTAAAATGGATTATGTATTTCCGTAAATAGAATATGGAATTTTCAAAACAAAAATTAGAAGCAATTGCGTTTGTTTTGTTAAGTATTTATATTCCAATGAAATCAATTGAATAAGTTTTTATTAAATTAATGTTAAATGTTGTTTATAAAATATATATTTATTTACATTTAAAATTTAACTTTGTTATAAATTTTTATTTGATAAGTTTTAATTTAGCAATTGTTAATAAATATTTTTTTTAGAATTTATATGCTAATGGATATAAATAAAAGAAGTTTTATTAAATTAATTTTAAGCAATATTTATAAAGGTAAAAATATAATTTTATACATTTAATAAACTATTTTCTTCTATTATTTATAGCTTTTATTTTACCAATTGTTCATAAATACACTTATTTCTGATAGTATTAAACAAGAAATAAAGAAAAATTCTGAGTTTTCCAGTTTTCAAGATATGTTTTGGAAATTGTGAAAAAAGGAAGTGTTTCCAAAAGTTAACATTTGTTTACCATGGACACTTTGCGCTGCTTTGTGTGGAAATTACATGACGCCATTTCAAGATATAAGTGACTTCACGCGCATTTTTTATTGGTTGATGGTAACCACATGGTTTGTTATTCACCAATCACAAAGGCTAATCGACCATGCGTTTTTGTTATTCCGTCAAAATTTTAATCTCGGGACCATGTCATGCATAGTGTCTATAAAAATGGTTTGGTATTTATTAATTCCAATTTCTAATGAGAAAATAATTAATGAAAACGTTAAATTGTTTTAAATGATATTTTTTTCTCTGTATAACTGATACCAGCAAATTTGTCATATAAAGTTCTTAACGTAAAAGCAACATTTCTATGATATTTTGTACAATTTAATAATGAACTGTTTCTCGAATTACGTAAGTAAGTTTAGTTTAGAGAGTGATTGAAAATTAGTAATGAGATTTTACAATAGAACAACGGAAAAGGAGTTTAAATTTTTCATTAACAAACTTAAAATTATTTGTAAATAGAAATTTCACATCATTTACTATAAACGTGTTTTAAATTTATTTACTTTGTTATTTCAAATAAGTTTCTTCTTTATTTAAAGGTTTGTCCGAAATAACCTTGCACCTGCCTAATTAAATATGAAATTATTGTCGATATTAAATTGCATTAGATAGTAATAACAAAATACTGAATAATGTTCTCGTATTACGTTAATATGTTTAGTTTCAAGCAGATAATTAAATGAGTAAAGAGACTTTATACAATATAACAACGGAAATAGAGTTTTTAATTAAAACGTACATAGTAATTTAAACGCTTGAAAAAAAAAGTTTTCACATACAAACAGAGAAATTAATTTCAGCAAATTTAAAACTCTTTTTAAAAATAAATTTTACATTTACCGTAAATGTGTTTTTAATTATTTTTATCATGTTACTTTAAATAAGTATTTTGTTAATAAAAGTGTGTTCAAAGTAACTATATTGTTTTCAAGACCCAGACTGCAAGCTACCAACTCATATTTTATATTCTGTAACCTTTTCTTAGGAACAAAATTATGAACTATTCCTAACAACTGTCGCAAATTTCAACACGTGTCATTTTCAAACATTAGGCTAAATAAAATAATACATGTGTATTGAAAAGTCGAGAACGGCAGCTTTATCATTAAAAAAATCTGTTTAACAGAAAAAAATAGATTAATATTAGTTTATTCGTAACTACTATTATAAATGTAGTACTACTACTATTATAATAAAAACTCTTATATTTAGATTATAGAAAAAGTTTAATTTTATAGAAGGTTGATTTTCGATGCCGTTATAATGAAATATACCGGCATCGGTATTGGTTCAAATTATATTATTTTACACTGAATTAAATATAAAACATTTTCGATCATTTTCGTCACTACGATTAATTCCGAATCACACATAAAATTATTCGAAATAAGTAAATATCTTTATTATTGATTACACGTTTAATAAGAATATAAAACATTGTTCGTTCCTGATTATTTGTGTATGCAGTTTGAAGACAAGAAAAAATACCGAAATAATTTTGCAGTAGCAAAAAATAATTTGATCTCCATTATCCTAATCTTCTTAATAACAAAGCTACTTTGCATAGTATTTAAAAGTCCATTCAGTTACTCAAGAGTTAGACTGAAGCAAACATCATTTCAAAAGGTTACTAAAATACTGAACAACAAGAATGTTGTTCCGTTTTATCATGCAAATGAAATGTTTGTACTACAATTGTGCGAACGGTTGTATTAGTCGCTCGGAATCGCTAATAACATTAATTTAAGTCACTTTTGCAGAATTTATACGGTATCGTTTCAACCTTGACGCGTTTAACCAGTTTTATGAGCATATTTCTAAGAACTTAAGGATATGTCGATAAAAATACGTTAGACGATAAAAAAATATCACGAAACGTCTAACCGCTGATATGGACATTTCAAAGCATTTGCATTTAATTCGATTCATTAAAACTATTATTAAGTAAAAAATATGAAAGCGAGCTGGGCTCGGTCCCCTGGTACTATCGAATTAAAGGATCTATTTGAATTTTCTTTTTCTGGGTACTTTTTGAATACAACAAAGAAGGTTCGGATGAAAATCTTTTAAGAAAACTTTGCTTTTTAAAGCATGTTCACCAATTGTACACGATTTAAATAAATACAATTAAATACTATGCACATATATCAAACCAATACCAATGCTTGAATTACTGATTAAAAAAATAATTTCAGGTAATTATTCCATCACAAAATATATTCTATATTTTCAAAAATATTCAATATTCTTGCGTGAAATGATCGATTGAAATTGTCCGTCATGTCACATTATAAGTTCCATAGTGTTCCGAAAAATTCTTCACACTTTTAAAGTTCTCGTTTTACAGCAGTTTTAATGCGCTATATTTTTTTGTCTTCCTCTTTTTGAAACGGTAATGCTTCAAATTTGAGAGCTTGAGTAAGGAAACATGTGTTACATAAGCTAATGGCAGTTTCGCTCTTTGAGTGTGAGCTCTTAGGAGAGAAGAAGCAAAGACACACTTGACAAAGAGCAGCAGATGGGCAGGCATTTTTGAAAGGCAGTGGAGAAGAAGGGCAATTAAAAGAGAAAACAAGGGATCAAATAGAACAGGGAAAGAAATTTTTATCGAATCAAATTCTTGAAAAATTAATCGATCCACTTATTGAATTATTTTAACTTTCAGGAAATAATAGTTCACCGTTCACTCTGCTCTTAATGCGAGTATATTATTGCAAACGTAATCCAAAAAAGAAACTTTAATTAAGATTACAAAAAAGTAATATAACAAAAATTATAAAATATTTTTTTGTTCGCAACAGTTTAGAATATGCCTTTTTAAAAAAATGGAAAATAACAATATTTTATAAAAGTTATTTTTAAATTTTTTTTAGCATATCCTACAATTCTCGAAAAATCCCAGAAATTGCAAATAGTCTTTGTGAACTAAATTTAAATACTAATTTAAATTTAAAATATTCCGCATGGGTGGTCAAAAATTAAAATACGTTTTGTGACTTCCAGTTTAATATGCGTTAAAAAAACACAGTGATTGAAGAACTTAAAAAGCATGTGGCCAGAGAACCAATTTTTGCTCGGTAAATGTATTTTTTAACATTTTTAGTACAAAAAACTAAATATAGCAAATAATAGTTTTAAAAAAAATGATTTTTCAAAACATTGATTAAGCAACTACACAACGACGCGACTCCATACCTTGTTGTTATTTTGTCATTCCTTTAAGTGCGCAATTAACCTCGCTCGAAACCAACGTGCTTTAAAAAGTCGGAAGGAAGCAGAGTTTGGAAAATATCATTGCCTATTTCCTTCACGTTCTGGCTGGAGATTCAGCCAGCCCGCAAATGAGTGGTTGCAGCTGAAATGAACTGACGTGAGAAAAGATGGGTCAGGGCAACAAATTAAAACTAGTGTGTTCTTAACCACCTAAAATATTCTGATCTGCACATAAGGGTAATTTATTTAACGAAGCTGTTAGTAATTCATAATTGAAAGGCTTCATTGCTGATGAAATTATAGGTAACATGGACAATTTGAAATGAATATGTCATTATATTTTACAAAAGATATTTTAAGTAGAATCTTCATTTTCTTGTTAACATTTGAAATAGTAAGACTATTACTTTCGCAAATTTGAGTGCAGTTATTCGACATCATTGCCAAAAAACAAAATAAACCTTAAAAATATATCAAGCGACCCGGTCGGGTTCGCAACGCTAAGCCAAAAAAGGAGAAATAACGCCACCTCGCCCGAGCATCCAACAAGAAACGAACGCCTGATGGGACTAGATCTGAATATACTCTGCACAACTCCTTATGTTACTTAGCGTCCGTAACACATATTCTAAAACCCGAACAACGTTTCGTAGAAAAAATAAAACTAGTTTTGGTAGAACCGTATTAGTGCAACCTTTAATGTAATACAAGAATATTTTTTAATTGATAATCAACGGAGTTTTTTAATTTGCACAAAGTTAATCGATTTGTCACTTTTTCAAATTATGAAGCTCAAATTTGTTAAACAAGCTAGACACTACATTATTCAACCGATTCTTTTGATTAATAGCTTTATGACATCACTAGTCCTTTTGTTACTTTTATTTTATAATAATTAATTATTTATAAGTTTAATTAGCTAAAAAGTAATTAAATCCTAAAAGCCAAAATTCTCGCCATCAGGCAATTAATACCCGAATATAAAGTTCTTCCACTGTCCGGTCGCCAAAGCAAATTATGTTTTAGATCGGATTAATAAATCTTAAAATTATCGGTAAATAATACGCTCTACAAAATAAAAAAATATACCGTCTGAAAGATAAAAATTCCCTTTATGTGATGCAAAATTTTTCATTCCACTTGTACAATTATTAATGAAGATAGAAGCATTTCAAATAATTGACATTATTGAATATTTCCCCCATTATTTCTTCACGGGAGAAAGATAAATCCGTAAGACCTAGCAGCCATTCTTTCCCTATTGCTTGCTAAGTTTGATAAAGTAAGTGACGTCACAAGCCAATAGGGTAAAAAAATGGGGCGGGGGTGGGGGAAGTGACTGCTGCATCTTTTATTTAATCTTAATTTTTAATTAGCGCGTGTGATTAATTTTTCCTTGAGCTATCGGATTCAACTAAGGACATGGGAAAACAAATAGCAATTTTTAAAAAGTTTAAATGGCAATTGGTCTGACATTTTCCAACAGATGGGTTGAAAAAAGGACTGATATCCCTCCCCCCTCCCCCCAAAAAAACCCTTTTGTAAAGTAAAAAACGCTAAGCACCCACCCCCCTAAAAAAAAACTTGAAATTATGGCTAAAAAAGTTGTTATATAAAAAAATAATAAACCAATTGCACTAGGGGGATCAACCCTTCACACCCTTTCACTAGCCTTCTCCCGGAGAACTGCTGCGATTTCTTTTCTTAGCTCGGTTAAAAAATTATGTGTGTACAAAATTTTAACCGAGCTAAGAAAAAAAAGGAAGAAGGCTAGCGAGAGGGTGTGCAGGGTTGATTCCCCTAGTGTAATTGGATTATTGTTTGTTTCATATACAACTTTTTTAGCCATAATTTCAAAGGTTATTTTAAGGGGGCTTAACGTTTTTTACTTTTCCAAAGTTTTTTTGGGGGTATATTATATAATAACGTTATTGAATTTAAAAATTTGAATACATATATTAATTATATTTGTATGTGTGATTTTTTTTTATTATAAAACTCTGTGATAAAAAAGCTATGAAGTTAATCAGCTTTATATCTTTTTCTAAAAAAGAGCATAACCATTTTTCTGTGTTTTAAGAACAAAAAATATTAACATTAAAAAGATCATTTAAAATTATATGGGAAAGTTAACTTATTTTATCGCAAAGTTTACACGTCTACCTCAGAATGATTTCTTTTCAAAACTACATTAAAAATTCGTCCTAGTTCTAACCTCACCTCCACAAACTTTATTTTCCAGATATTACGTAAAATCTATTTTGATGAAATCTCAAAAATACACCATTTAAAAGGGTCTGTAATCAGAATTTAATCAAGTTTAATTGCATGATAATTTTCAAGCATTTTCGAAAATGTAAGTAAATATGAATTCTCATTTAATAATTTAAAATTTGATCCTAGTTTTAAGACAATATCTTGGTTTGGGATTAAAAATATATAATAAAAACCTAAAATAAGTAATATTTAATCGGTAATGTTCTTTTCTGATTTTGTTATTAAAAATCGCATGTGTACATATAGTGCCATCACGTAATATATATATATATATATATATATATATATATATATATATATTTTTAGGGGGGGGGGGGTAAGACAAGGAATTTTTCAACTTAACGATTCGAAATTTCCAAAATTAACGATTCCAAATTCACAACTTAACTGCGTCAGGTGCCAGTTCAGGTGTTATCCTCGTTATCTGACCATAGTTCCAAAATATGAAGCATTGCTAACGGGTGTTTCCTTCGAGATATGCCCCGAACAAGCGCCAATAACCCAATGTGCAGCCATAGTGCGACGTTTTTTAACCAAACCAAATTTAACGTTTCGAAATTCCCAACTCAACAGTGCTAAGAATTCCCAGCTCCAACTTATCGCCATTTTAAAACTTTTTTTTTAGGTTAGTAATATTCAACAGTTCTTTCGAAAGTATTGACTTGTTGCACGCATGTTCCAATGCATTGTCCCTTCTGAGGTCTAATTTAAGTTTAATTTTACAAGTTGGGCAATTTCTAATCTTCCCTCGCTTTCACTTGCTAATAATATTAATTTTCTTCAGGCCTACATTTCCCTTCTGTGCGACGGGTCTGTGCACATACAATATTTAATCACTAACCCCTATGTTTTATTATAATTTAAAAACATGCAATATATGCTAACTTAATCGATATTTTTAAATTGTGTTTCTTTCAGCGCGGATGTCTTGAAATATACAGGGTGGCCTATAAAATAAGTTTCCCTCTTTAGAGACATAAGTAGTTATTGAACGGAATAACAACCAAATTTCATATTACGGATATGAAAGGCAAGGGGAGAATATTTCCGGGGAAAATAATGTCCGAGCAGAAAACAGGTATAATACATATATGAAAAGGTTGCGAAAGACACGCGACATATTTTTGTGATTAAACTTAAAGGAAATAATCATTTATTCATCAGTATCAGGACGCACATCGCATGTAAATTTTTGTTGTATACAAGAATAATTTTTTAAAAAAAAGTCTATTTGGTTCTGGAAAACCCTGATTCTGATGAATAAAAATTATTATTAATTAAAATTATTATTTATTTTGAGTTTAATTACTAAATTAATTTATGTGTCTATCGCAACTAGTTTTATATATTATAAAAAATCTCTTTTCTGCTCGCACAGTGCCAAAAGTTTTGGTACTAAATAATTTTTTTATAGAAATCTTCTCCCTATACCTTCAATATGGGTTCATAAATGCGATGAGTGACCACTGAGTGACTTGTCTCCAGCGACCTGTTTGTCTACAAAACCGACCGTCACATCAACCTTCACTGAAATGGAGAAATTATACATCGATGCAGTACTTGATATTCTAACCACGCACGAAACGGTTTTTTGTCTGCTCTGAGATTTCTGTCGACTCGGACCAGGGCGGTTGAGTCTATTATTATTGCAGATCGGCCAGCACCATGACGAATTACTAGGGAAGGGTCTTTTGGCCCACCCAGACGTTCCTTTAATTGACAAATCAGATGTCTCGTAGGCAGGGGTTTCCACAGGGGGGGGGGGGGGGGGGGGGGGGAGAGAGATCATGGCGCAAGTTGCGCAATCAGAATTTTTTTTTTTATTTATGATTGTTTAGAATTTTTAAGGGGGTGAATTATTTTTGAGCAAAATTTTGTTTAATAAATATAATGTATTATATAATGTGTCCTCATTCACAAGAATTTCCAGTGTTTTCGAGAAACCCCTCTTCGGCACATAAGCTGGCGACATTGTTAAGTGCGGAAGGTGTACAAAAGGGAATGGGTGAGCCAAGTTGGTGTACACTTAAGTAGAAACGGTAATTGCGCCGTTAGTAAATGGTTTTGAATGGGGGAGTCAAAAAACGAGTTTCGGAAAGAGGAATTCTCAAATGCTGAGTAGATCAAGAATCCGGGAGTGGGAGCAATAGTAATAAGGGGTCTTTATAGGAGGAAATGTGTAATTGCTTATGGATTAATTATTTAATGGATGGTAGTAAATTTGTTAACAAGGTTGAATCCACAAATCTAAAAGATAAATTAAGGATAGTTTATGGCAATGCACGAAGTTTTAGGAATAAAATGGACGAATTAAAGGGAATATTATCTGCAAAACCGATTGACGTAATGGAGATAATTGAAAGTTGGACAAATTGTTTTTTTACAACAAACGGTTTTTGATTAAACTAGGAGTGCTGCTATTTTGGACTTGGTCTTCAGTAAGTATGAGGACAGAGTATGAAATTTACGAGAGGGAGAACACTTAGGTGATAGTGACCACAATACTATAAGATTTGATATTAAGTTTCAGACAGATGGGGTGGATCTATTAGGCGGATTTCCATAAATTAAGAGTCGAGATAAATAAGACTTTTAAAAAAGGGTTAGAACAGTCACATGTAGAGGATCAATGGGAAGAGTTTAAACATAAATTAAATGGGGCTGTAAAGAAACATATTTCATTTAGGCAAAAGGATATAGCTAAAACATTATTTCCTATATGGTTTTCTAAGGATTGTAAGAGAGCTCTTAAGAACAAACAGAAAGCTGATAAGAATTTTAAGCGGTCAGGTAGGGTATCTGATCAGGTTATTTACGAAAAGTGCAGACGGGATTTCAAATATATCAGTAGGAAACAGAAAAAGTCATTGGAGGAAAAGCTATCTAGGGATATTAATAGTAATCCAATAATAGTGCAAATTTTCTCATGTAATGAACTTTCTAATGACAGGGAGATTGCTCTCAAGTATACAGTATGGATTTAGAAAAGGAAGATCTTGTGTTACTAATCTTTTACAATTTTATGATGAAGTTACTAAAGATTTGGATGGCGGAAACAGTGTAGATATATTTATATTGATTTTCAGAAAGCTTTTGATAAGGTTCCGCATGAAGCTTTGCTGTATAAATTAGATAGGATTGGGATTCAGTGTAATATTCTTAAATGGATAAGAAACTGGTCAACAGGTAGAAAGCGCAGAGTACAGATTAAGGGTAAATATTCTCGATGGGTGGAAGTCAAAAGCTGTATTCCACAGTGTTCTGCACTGGGGAAACTGTTGTTTATTAATTTTATTGATGATATTAGTAAGAACCTTGCAAGTAGAGTTAGCATCTTCGCGGACGATTTAAAAATCAATAAAATAAGACGATTTAAAAAGCAACGTAAATAGCATAGAACATATAGAGCAATTGCAGGTCGATTTTACTAAAATTTCAGAATGGGTTGTTTATTGGGGTATGTCATTTAATATTAAAAAATTTCAGGTCTTGTACATGGGACTGAAAAATAGAAAGGCTTCTTATTATCTGCAAAATTTTAAGATTAGTGCTAATGACATTGTTAGTGATCTTTTCGTTTCAGTAAATAGGGATTTTAAATGGGGACATCAATGTGGGATAGTCAGTAAAAAGGCGAATAGAATGTTGGCATTTATTAAAATAAATGCATCATCTAATTCTAAGGAGGTAATTTTACCACTATTATTGGAGTTTGGTCATGCCTGATGTTGAATATGCAGTACAATTCAGGTCACCTTATTTTAAAAAAAGGATATTGATTTATTAGAACGGGCTCAACATAGAGCTACGAAAATGATTCAGGGTACTTCGGGAATGAATTATGGAGAGAGGATTAGAACTCTAAATATGTGTACACTTGAGGAGAGAAGGATTAGAGGGGGCCTTATTCAGTTATTCAAATTTTTCAAATTGGATGATGTGGAGGGATTGGTATTTAATATTGACAATATGACTACAGGCCATGGATTCAAATTATACAAATCACAGCTTAATCGGGACGTTAAAAAGTATTATTATTTTAATAGGGTTATAGACAAATGGAATAGTTTGCCTAAGTATGTTGTCAATTCTTCAGGAGTGGGTAGTTTTAAAAAGCAATTCAATCGGCATTGGGGAATCGTGAGGATATTAGATTGAATAAACCCACTTGCTAGGCCTAGAGCCTGTTTGGTCGACATTATTTGTGTTAGATCTTTCTTTTGTTAAACATAAATGCTATTTTACAAAATAAATTCTAAAAATTATCTGATTAATGGCTATGAAAGAATCCCTAACCTCTCTTAGCAGTGTGCTTTTTTTGAGGGGGGGGGGGGGGGTGCTCAGTAAAAGAAATTGACAAAAGTATTTTAGAGAAAATTAACTACGATTTTTTAAAATTCCATAAGGATTTTTTTAATTTGTGTTTACTCATGTATACTGATCTTTGTCCGGTTCAAACATTCAGAATACACTTCAGTGCTGAGATTTAAATTAAAAAACATTGTGAGACAATACGTTTTGCGTTAGAAATAATATAAAAATCATAATATATATGAAGATTGCTATAAACTCAGAACCTGGAATCTCATTTTATATCCTTATATCATAAATTACGATTACATTACAAGACATTTAAGCAATTGTTTTGATAAATATGAAGGTCAATTTGTTGATTCAATCTCTATGTTTGATATTTATGCTTCATGTATGAATTAAATGTGTTGCAGTCAGCGTTTTCTTTTCCAAAGTTTATTTTGAACATTAGAAGTTTTTTAACAGTTGCTCAGCTATTGATATTTATGCTTCATGTATATCAATAGCTGAGCAACTCTTAAAAAACTTCCAATGTTCATATTAAACTTTGGAAAAGAAAACGCTGACTGCAACACATTTAACTTTTCCGTTTGTAAATATGTGGCATGTTTGTTTAAAAAAACTGCAATGAAGCACAAACTGTATCCTTAACTCAATAACACATATAACATAATTTACGATTTTTATATACAACTTCAGAAGAAACTAATTACTTTCAAACGTTCACTAGTACGCGTACACTGTTAAAAATTTCAGTTCAACGATGTACCATATCTTGGTGCAAAACTGAGGTCTACACCATATGATGGTGGAATCTAAGTTGAACCAAAAATCCTTCATCGGAAAAAAGCGGAGGTTTCACCGATAATTGGTTCAGCCTTTTTAACTGCAACGAAATTTTCGCTGTCTCTACATCTACAAGCACCTTCAAGAAAAACAAAAACGAACATAGGCCTCCGTGGCCCAGTGGATAAAGGCATTCATCTATGAATCAGAGGATTACTAGTTCGATCCCGATCGGTGACAAGTTGTCATCTTGTAATCGGAAGGTTGTCAGCTTCCCTACAATACTACTACTAGAAAACTCGAATTTTGAATTTTATGCAACATTATGAGTTTTTGTGCAACGTTTCATCACTAAACCATCCGTGGTAGCACCGTAAAATGGCGAAACTAAGCACCAAATGTTGGTTGCAGCTAAATGGGTACCAAAGTTTGGTGCAAGGTCGTAATAATTTTGAACAGTGTAGATGGTTTTACTATATTTGGGTGTTCGGCTTGCTTCCAATCCTTTTTAAGAACTTCAATGGTGTTACAATAAAAGAACGGATAAATATTTCAGTCAGCAAGGACACTTGGTTTTTGTAAACTTGCTGTTCAAATGTGGAGCAAAGCTGAAAATATTTCAATTGTAAAAGAAGAAACGTTAATGAAAAGTATTTTCTGGGATTGAGAAATAATACTGGTAAGTGAATTAATATTATGCGCATTTTTAAATTAAAGTTTAATTTTATAAGGTGTATTGAAATTCGATAAAATAAAGTTTTTGCATTTGAAAGTCATATTTAAAATAGCCAAACATAAGAATAGAAAGACATGAGGGATTTTAAACAAAGCCAATAACGGTAAGTATTTTGCATGAATTTCGTCGAGAATTTTTTTTTTTTATCCTTGTGCTTACCTGTATCTTTTGTCGAGGTTTATTATGAAATTGTTATTTATGAAACTTGAAACTTTCACACGTTTATCAATATTAGTAATATGTAATTTATTTCATGTTGATATCTGTAACCGTTTAGATATGAATTTTTCCACTTTTCCATAAATATTTCAATTTGACCATATATATAATTTTGATCAATATATAATTTTTTATATATAACTATGCAGTTTTGTTTATACCATTAGGTAAGAGAAAGTATACTTAACCAATTAAAAACCAACCAATTCTTCTAAGGCCCATCCTACACGGACGCTATTTACGCGAGTTGCATTTTGAGAAACCTCTATGATTGGTGCATTCAAACCACGTGGTTTGTATGGACCAATCGCAGTCACCTGCAAAAGCTAACGTGCGTAAATAACGTCCGTGTAGAATGGAGACATTATCAGCGCTCGTTAGATTTTGAATATGGCACTGTGATTGGGGAATACAAACCATGTGATTTGCATATACGTCTAAGGATGCATTTCCTGGTCTTTTCCTTCAAAAGAGACCCTATCGTAGCCCAATGTGTCGCTCTAGCATGACGTAATTTCCCCACTATGCTATTTTTGAACATATAAATTAAGAATATTAAAACATACATAAATATTTAAAAAATGATATTAATATAATTCTGTCATATATTTTATTTACTTTCGCAAAATTGCAGCCGTCGCCCCTTGTGCAGCTTTAGTGTACCATTGTTTCCAACAACCAACTATTCCAACAGGAGATATATGAAGTCACAACCCACAGCGCATAATTAAAACAGCGTAGATCCAGTGCGACGAAACTTTCCACCAACACCCAAATAAAAAGCAAAATAAAATTTTAAAAAAAAAAAAAAAACTTCCATGTCACGTGACACCCTGACAGCTCACCAACAAAAAAAATATGTTAAGCATAGCTCAAATACTACACTATTTCCAATTAAAACAATCAACGCCCCCCCCCCCCCCTCCTCTCTTTCCCACGGGCCTGCCTTCCCCCTTATTAATAACCTCTGGCCTGTCACTCACAACCACCGATCGTCTGACGTCATGTCCGCAACGCGCGCGATTCCAAGTCACGCCTCCCGCAGACAGACTGGCACCTTGTCTCTCGTGGTGGGGCGCTTACTTTTGCTGTAATTTTACATTCCTTATATCTTTTTCTCATTACCCCCCCCCCCCCCCCCCCCTCCCAATATACACAATTTAATATAAGTATAGTACGTGTTTTTTCAAAAGATTGGTAAATGAGCCAACAAATACAATTTTACAATTTTTAAATACAATTTTATTTATGATATACAATTTTTATTTAAGAAGGAAATCTGTACATTCCCGGGTCCACGCAATGATAAATAATAAGTAATAAATATAAGAATTTTTAAATAAAATCTATAGGACCGACGTCAAGGGAAAGTTTAGGAATTTTGATTATTTATATTGTTTCATTTTAGGTTGATTAGATTAGTAGAATGATTAGATTATCACAAATATGTGACTGCCTTTCATTTATTTCTTTACAAAAATGGACGCAAGTAAATTAATTTTAAATATCTAATGTAACGTGTAAAATTACTTGTGGTTTCATCAAACGCATTCAAAGAACTACTCAAAGAACTATACTGAAAATCTTAAAAAAAAAAAAAATCGGTTCGATGTGGAAGAGAAAAATGGTCCCCTTTCTTTGTGAATAATAAGGCAAACTGTAGAAAACAAAACATATAATAATGAGTGGAAAAAATATTCGATTTTTTGTTTGAAGCCCAACTTTCTTCCCCAGACGCATGTCTAACGGCCACCCCGATCACTTTTCTGTTCCAGATACTCATAAATCTTCCTGCATAAGCCGTGGATGCCGCCGAAAACACTATTTATCATTATGGAAGAGGAGGAAGCAGCCCGAAGGAAAGCACGGGAGAAATATTCGTCACGAAAAAGGACACCACATCGAGTATTTATCGCTCACTCTGGACGAATCTTTCATTTCCAAATTGCACAATTATGAGTCAAAAGTTAGAGTTGAACCCTCTTCAAAGTATTTAATGTTATACATTCTTATTACTAAACATTATTACTATTATAAAAAGACTTATGTTACATATTCTGATTACTAAACCGGTAGTTCATTTTAGTCAATAAAAAATTTTATGTTGAGCGATTTCAAAATCAAGCCCAAAACGCTTGATTATTTTTTTATATCACAGATGAAGAACTTATTTTCAAAAACGTTCTCCTGGCTGGAATTCAGCAGCCGTAGTGAAAGCTGTTTGGCGACGAAATTCAATCGATTCAATTTCTAAATGTCGATTTTGTATGGAATCGTTTGAACTTCGTCCTGAATCTCAACCAGGATAATGCTCCGTTTTGAAAATAAGCTCCTCAGATATAAATTTAGAATGGCTGTTTTTGGCGAAACAATTTAAAATATATTTATAAAAAATTAAACTTTTCCATAGGTTCTGAGTCTCTAATAAGATATATAAATGTGTAGGAATAGCATGATTTCGTACATTTTTATACGGAATCATCTTCAAATTAATCAAATGTCAATTTCATTTATCGGCATATATTTTTTTGTACAGTAATCTTCAATTTGAATGGTCATATGATATGCTAATTTAGTTACTGATTTTGAATATATTTGGCATATATTGATAGAAAATTTACAATCATACATATAACTTATTAATATAAATTTAATTTTATGAAGCTTGGTTAAACGACAAAAGGATTAAGTTTATGTTTATTAAAATAGAGCAAGAAAGTAAAATGGAATGGACTAAATGACAGTTCTATTTTCTAAATATTAAAAAAATGTGTAATGCTTATATACCAAACATTTAATAATCGAAGGAGTATGGTATTTCATGAAGGAAACAAAATTCAATACATTCAAATTTTTAAATATATTTAAATAGCTACTTTATTCTACAAGATCAAATCGGCCAAAATTTTAATTTGAAAAAAAAAACTTCCTTATTTTTTAAATTATTGGTGTTATTTATTCGGTAAATCTTACAATAAGTAAAAATTGTAAAAACTTATCAAAAATACAAAATATTTTAATGGATTGTTTGGTTAATTGTTCTTCAAATTTCTTCTTTTCGGAAAACTGTGGAAAACTTGCAACAATTTAGAATCTGAAACTTTAGTTGAAATAAGCAAAGTTATTAACAAAAATAAAGAAAATAAAGACAATTTCACTACTCGAATAGAAATGTTCGACCCACCTTTTAAAACTTTTAAATGCTAAAAGTTCTTTGCTTCATGTTGAGAAACTTTAATATGAAGTAAAACAAGTCAAAAATATCCTAGATCGCCTAATATCCTGTAAATAAAAGGATTTCTTTCAGTTGAAAATTTGCACCGCAATTAAGAAAATAAAAATTACTTATCAAGTAAAAAAATATCTCGCTGTCTATTCGTTTTTAAATATCTAAACTTTCAAATGAAAAATAATACACAACTATAAAATTCAAAAATTTAGTGATTGTTTACTGTTAAATATTAAAGCTGACATACTGTTTAAATATAGTTTTTTTTAAAAAGAATTTAAATATATAAATCATTTCAGTTGTACACTACAGTACACATTACTAGATAGTATTTCAAGATCTTCAGGAAGGATAAAATATAAATATGGATGACAGCATTTACTTCATTATTTCTAACATACCCTTGGCGAAATTTGTTACGTTGGAAAGAATTTGGCGATGCTTGGTAGTTTTCGATCGTAACCCTTCGCCGGAATCGCTAACTTCAGCCTAAGGTCATCCATCAAAATGGAAGCTTTTCTACAAGTCCGTGTCGATTTCAGGAGCCCTATGTATGGACCCTGAGAATATAACTCAAATGCAAGATTGCATTTTGTTTCGGGGATTTCTAATAGTTCCGGTAAAAAACTGTTACTGACACAGCTTTATTGCACTCAGAAATGTCATGTTTTTAGATATCAATTAAAAATACGGATAAATCACTTAAAGTAAGAGAAACATTTAAATACAAAGTAATGCAAAATCAGTAACTTTGAAGTAACTTCATTAAATGGGGATTTTTTAATGTTGGGAATTAATATTTTTATAAAATATTTTAAATGGTTTATAGCTAATAGGTGCGCAAAAAATGCCTATAAAATATAATAATTTAGCTTAACAAATAATATTATATGTTGAATACTGAAAAGAACAATTTCTTAAGAATACATTCCTCTTTCTGTAGTGTTCCTTTTTTTTTTAATTGGAAGTAGAATTAGTAATCCAATGAGAAACCAAACCGACAAAAAAGTACGACTATGCTAAAACCAACTGAAGATACGTCACATTTTGAAATGTTTTAGTTCATGGTTGTCTCGAAAGTAGGATACTTTTCATCATATTTACCAAAAAATTATTTTCAATTTTTAATCGATTTGTGGTTAAGTTTTATTATAAAAAATGAATGCACAATAGTTTGGAGAAATAGTTTTTTCAGCTTTACTAATGCCATTTTGTGTCCTTTTATGTTATGTTCCGTGAAATCTTATTTTCACACAAGGCATAACCCGAAGCAGAAATATTAGTATGCCGTATACATGTCGCATATCACCTCCGTTATATCATATAATATGGGATACTCTCAAAGAGCATACGAGGCATAGTGCTCGGATATTAGTCGCATACGCGTGGCATACATATGCCTCATGTATGCATTGCAGTGTTAAGCATACTAGAGGCATACCCTTTTACTTTCACTCGGGAAATGGCTTGGATAACGCAAGGTAACTATTTTTTTTATTTTTTTTTTATTTTTAGTAAGCAAAGAAATGTTGTATTTTATTAAATGCTATTTTTCAAAACTTATGAAAATACCTCATTTAAGGTCTATTGACAAATAACTCATAGTAAAATATATCATTTAATGTTTTTGTTATTAATATTGTAAAATAAAGCACTATAAACTTTATTTAAATTTATCCTTTAACTAATTAATCATATATTTATCTTGAAAGTCATACTTTTCACCTATTCAATTTTAATACTTTAAGAAAATATTCTCTTTAACACGTGCATATTTTTATTATTAAAAAAATGGAGCTTCGTGCTATAAAAATACATCTTCTGCCGATGTTTTTTGTTGTGAAACTAAACCTACAGCAATCGCCATCTAGTGGCAAAAAGGCTAGCAGTCTATTCTGCCAACATTACAAATGTGTGTGGGGGTCATCTTTGACATGCTATCTCTAGAAAAGTCTATTATGCCAACTCCCTTACTTCACGCAATCTGCAACTCGCAACAGAAAAGCCATTTACAAAACCTCAAACACGTTTCTTCTGACTGGAAACGGTTTTGTTCCTCGTATTTCAAACGCTCCGGTTTTATTTATTCGTTTATTTGTAAAAAGGATAAAGAAAGGTTTTTTTTAAACTATATACACAAAAATATATATTTGCTTTCCAATTTGAACGGTTTCAAGTCAATATTAATACATAATATATAACAGGTGGGAATATTTCAGGACGGGGTTATTATTTTTATTAAAGTAGTTGTTTAAATGATTGTACGATCAAAAATAACTGTACGGTCATAATAAAAAAGCAATTATACTTTACTCTAATACATAATTTAAAATAAGTGAACAACTAGGGTATAGAGATGTATTAGTCTTCTCAAACAACTTCCGAAATTTTGAAGGAAAACAGTGATTATAGATATTATTTTTATAAGTAGTTCTGACACCATTTATGAGGAGAATAAGGTTGAAACTGCCCATTTCATTTGCGGAAGTTAAGTCTTATATTGTTTGCACATAAAAGTTTGTCATTTAGATAGCACTGACTGAAATTAATTTTATTTTTAATATATTAATTTTTTTTTTCTATGTAACATGTTATCTTTTCAAAAATATATTAATTGTTCAGACAAAATAAAATCCAAAAGTTGTTTTAGCCTTTGTTGATGACTGGAATCGAAAAGTTTCTTGAGTGCTAGAAATTCCTTGAGATTTAGTGCAAATATTGCAATTCATGTCATTTCTTCTGTATGTCTTCTTCACTGGTATCGCGTGCCCCACACGAACCTCTCTAGAACCGAATTTGTTATGCACTGTGCCACAAATTCGGATCTACAGGGTAGATGTAGAGCACAAAAACTGGAACAATCTTCGTAACTTTTGGGATGATCCTCGTCTTCAAAGCTGATATTTTTATTTAACAGGCCACGTCAATCATAGCATTTTTTCTTCTACTCTCACTAATATTCATCTTTTAAAGCAATAAGATTTGCAATATATTATATAAATTCTGTTGACAATTCTCATCTGCTGTAGATGTGTAAAGCGCAAAACCTGAAATCATCTTCATCTGAACCTCAATTTTTGTGTGTGTGTGCGCGTGCGTGCGTGTGTGTGAAATCGTGTAGGTAATGATGTTAAATAAAAAAAAATTCTACATATTTAAGTCCTTGAGCATTACTTTATAAAATGTTAAGTATTTATTCTTATCTACTAAATGTTTATTCATGAAAGATGTCTCATATTTTAAAATTAATAAATACTCATTTTATACTACAATTTATCGTGTAATTTACAAGAAACTTATTATATAATCCAACATTTAAAAAATCGTATACGTAATTTACAGTATATGGTTTTTATATGTATTTATGTAATAAAATTTAAACTTTCATGGTGCAATAAGGGCTCTTAAGTTAATGTAAAATTTGACATCATGTAATGTATATAAACATCTAACATCATATTGTTAACATTTAATGTTCTAATCTACTTTTATAACTTGTTTTCGAGAGTTCTATTTCAAATCTATATTCGTTAAAAAATGCAGGGTGATTTCTTCCACTAACAAATCAGAGAATAAAGTTAATTATAACTTAGAAGAAAATTAGATCAAAGTATTTCATAAGAAGCTGCACATATTTTTGAACCTAAAAAAATATTAAAAATATTCGAAAAAGTTATTCAATCAGTCTGAATTCTTTCTTTTCTTCCATCAGTTACGTAGCCATCATCTAATTTTTCTTACTTTCCTCCATTCAATGTCCTATTCCTCACCCCGCCCTAGGATAACCTATTTCCCTCCCATCAACCCTTGGACCTGCCGACTTTGACAAGGAACGAATTGAAGGGACGCACTCCAAATTGCAAGGAGAAAAGACCTTTAATCACACTTTACAAATTGCGCTTTCCACAGTCCAGCTTTTTTCCTTTAGTGTTACGTGATGAATGATGACTTATTTTGTATTACGAGGCTGTAACAACACTGGCATTCCGATTAGGATATCCTTCATGTTAAATAGGCGATCCATTTTTACAGAGAGAATGATTTGAAATCGCGAACTTTGAAAAAACATATAATCACTACAAATAATAGGATCTTACTCGAGACATGCTAAGTTATTAGGACCATTAATAGTATTTAATTCTATTTTATTGTTGTACTTTATTTCACATTAAGTCAATTTTTTTTTCTGATTTTCGAACTTGTTTTTGTAGTGAAATCCACTTACGCGTGACAATGAAGAAGCACAACCTAATTTGATCTTCACTATTTAAAACAGTTCGAGATAATTTTCACGAAAACAGCCAAGAAAATCTTAAACTACACATACTGTGAAAGTAAACCAACATTACGTCTATTTTTTACTTCTAGTTAAAACATTCTAGCAATAAACCATCGTAATTTTAATATAATTATGTATGTTTCGGAGACAAAAATATTAATATGCCGCGTGTATGCTGTATGCATTACGTATGCCAGGCCGATTGTTAGTATGCGAGAAATATACCGAGTCTGCCTTCAAACTGATGACATCGGAAACGGTATGCCCAGAGTATGCCAACGGCATATGCTTCTGATTTCGATCCAATTTATTGCAACATTAATTGAATGTTTACAACTTCTTAGTTTCAGTTCCACTTCATGATTTATAGATTGTTGAAGGCTTACGAGTTGGGTGCATGCTTAAGAGAATTACGAAAGCACACTAATCGGCCTTTTGAATCCTACGATCTTATTATTACTCATTAGACTTGACTTGTTGGAGCGTGTTGGTGAGGCGGAGTGTACTGGCCAACCGTTTTTTGACAGTAATAGCATTTTAATTCCGCTGTTTGCGTTGGTTATACGGAAGAAGACAAAGGGGGAAAATGTAGCTCCTTCTAATATCATTAGAGGCGAGTTGAGGGACTGTGAAATAATAACTGTGCTGTACAATGGAATACCGTGAACGGATCAGCCAAGTACACAGCGGAATACACCCCATAGTGGTGAAATGAGCAAGGAAGTTGGTTCATCGTGTGAGTCATCTGTAGAGTCCCTGGACGGGAATGAATTTATTACGGAAGATCTAACCTTTTAATTTATACTACTAAAAATATTCCTAATATAAATTTATTATTCATGTTAAGTCCAGGAGCAGGTTTCAGATTTTAAGGGGAGTATAAGTCTTGTGAAAATTACATGCCGGCTTTGTTTCTTGATGTTTAGATTGGTTTTTGCAAAAATTATAATTATTATTTTTATTTCACATTTATTGGATAGTATAATGCTACGTTCTTTTTTTGGAAACGGTAATTACTTTAAATAAAAGTATTTTTTTTAAAAAGTTTTGTGGCATAAAATGTAATAAGAAAATATACTGCCTAAATAAAAGTTACCTACGCATTTAAAAAAAAAAACTAAATTTATGACTTTTAATTTCATATGAATATATATAGAATAGTTTTACATTCACTAAAGCAAAAGTTTGATTTTCAAAGAAATAATTTTCAAGAAATGTAATTTTTAAATTAAAAGAAAGGAAAAATTAATTTCGCAAACTAAAAATCCTAATCTTATATTTCCTAAATATATTTATATGAAATTATAAAGTCAAACACTGAGATTTTTTTTAAACTTTTATTTAGGCAGTATTTTTTCTTATTACATTTCCTGCCACAAAACTTTTTTCATTAATAATTATTTTTAAAGTAATTACTGTTTTCAAAAAAAGAAAGTAGCATTACCAAATTTGAAATAAAAATAATAATGATTTTTTTTTTTTCAAAAGTCAATCTAAGCCGTATGTATACATGTGGCATATACCAGGACATATGCGAGCCGCATACATGTCACATGCCACCTCCGTGTGGCATAGTAATATGGGATATTCTCACAGGGCATACGAAAGCATATTTCTTGGCATATTAGTTGCATACTCATGGCATACATATGCCACATGTATGTGGCATATTTGAAGCATACTCCTTTATTTTGTCTCGGGTTGTAAAATAATGTATCTTAATAATTCAACTGGAGATTTCGTACAAAAAGAGAATCGAACCAACAAAAAAATACCTCATTGTTGCCTAATTGTGTTCATAAGGACAAATTGCAGACCTATCAATGAGATATAATAATTTAATAAGCCATACATTTCAATAGAGAAACCGCATGAATTATACGGTTTTTCTAATCATGTGGATTAAATTACTATTTTATAGTATATATACTTCAGCAAAATAAACGTTAAAAAATTTTTAAAAAAATAAAGCTTTTTTCCTGTAAAAATTTAATTTTTACACATTTTCAACAACTCTTTTTACTAATTTCCTATATAGTTTTTATATTTAAAGGTTAAACAGTATACATTTTCCCATATTACATGCCTCCAGTTAAATTGAAGTGTGTACTTATTTCACAATTTCCATTTCTTTTAACTCTGAACAGTGCCTACTCAATAATTCTAAGATGTAAAAATAAAGAGGGCTTTTTTTCATAGCTTAAAAGTTTAAATATATAAACATCATTCGAATGTACAAGGTAATTATATTTAGCTAGAAGGTTAATTTATATGTTGTTGCGGTTTTAATACTAAATGTAGATTTTTTTTAAGATCTGATATAACGTACATTACATATACAAAAATACATTTAGAAAATGTACAGTGACAGTTGCATTTTATTGGTATATTTCTTTAATGATTGACTGTAATTGAAAGTCTTCACAAAACGTTCGAAGAATACTTTACTACAAGTATAGACTATTATAGGAAATTTCATGTAATAATTTTTTTTAATCTTGATTTTAATTCGTTGTTGTTATGAAGAGTGAAAACGCGCTATGATCGACCGCAAATAGTTCGATATAAAATATGTTTTCCCGGTCGATCCCATGTCCACAATCCAACCTATAAATACGGAAATGGCATTGCAAAGTGCGGCCCCTCTGGTAGCGAGCCTATTGCGTAGTGGTCATGAATCATTCGTGACGGTTTCGCCCCAGCATCTTCCTCCAAAGATTGTTTCCATTCGCATGTTGAACCTGTTCTTGGAGTGTCAGAGAAAGCAGCTCAGACCACAAAAGATTTCGATGACAGTTGGTTCCAAAGAACACCCGTAAGCTCCGACATTCCAAACCAAATTACACATCCCCTGCCTTTCAACCTTATCACAAGATGGCAGTTGATAAATCTTTCTCATTTATATCTTTTTAGGATTCCCTGGTACTTCGAAACACGTCATGTTAAGACGGATTCCCTATCTGTATACAGTTCATTAATGTATTTTCCTGGAGAAAAAAAATTCCCAAAATGGAAACTTGACACTTCCAGACTGCAAAGGTCACGAAATATTTCAATGCCAAATATCTTATTGAAATGAAGAAATATAACTTTTTATCTGATTTGATTGGTTCTCAAACCAACGCTTTTTATACTACAAGCAAAATTAATAAAATGCAGTTACCACGATGAAAGTCAAACCTACTTTTTAATAATTATAGTGTACTTAAGAAAGGATGTGAATTCAAGGAAAGGATTCATATAATATGAATGACATTATTTAAAACTAATTAATAAATATCCAAAATCCTCATATTAAATATTCTTATAATGTGTGTATAGTTTTATGTCAGTTTCACATGAACTTGAAAACGTTATATTAGTTATATACACTAACCTTTTAGAAACTGTTGTTATAAACCAATTATACTCTATTTAAAACACAAATATACTAGGTGCCATTTTTTTTATAAAAGAATAAAATTTTAAAATTTTCAAATATTAGTAACAGATAACCGTAAAGTAGTTTCTTTATATAAAAAAATATCTTTATTAATTCAAACGCCTACATACAAAGAGGTAAGCACGTCAAATTAACACTCTACAAGAAACTCATTTTAATTTCCAACGATCAGAAATAATCTAAGATTTAACACGTATTACACCTAAAATACTTTGTCGCTTTCGAGCATTAGTGATGTATATTAGATAAGAAAATATGTAATTTAACTAAACGTCAATACACCCACAGTTCAAGAAGTTAAATAACATGTATTACAATATTTTATTAAATAAAACATGCATTTCTTAATTGAAATTTTTTATGAAAAGATTAAAAAAAAATTGAGCAAGAGTGGGAGACAAAAGGCAGCGGCAAAAAATGAAAGGGACGAAATCAAACAATTCTCCAGTCCCTTTATAGGGTAAATGCAACGCTTGAGGGAATTTCGTGAGCTCTCTACACGCTCAGCCCTCCATACAAATGCGAAAGGAATGCTGTGTGAATCAATGTTCATTATATCTCTCGAACTCAAAACTTTGGAATGTTCGGAATGCAAGATTGAATTCCGCTAATGAAATCCAAGTTTGTTAAGGGTAAAGCTTTCACAGCATTTCATTGTATATCTGGTGTTCTTTATTACTTTGCTTGTAAAACTTTTATTTTATTATGTTTACTTTGACTTTCCAGTTTGACATTAGTCTTTATTTCTTTGTTATTTATTATCACAATATGTTAAGATTTTTTTTATTTTAAATATGTTTGATTTTTTTTCAAGTGTGGATGGATACAAGAGAAATAAAATTGAATATGCCGCTTGTATTCAATACGAATGCCAGACTGATTTTTAGTATGCGAGTACTATGCGAAGTATGCCATCGAACTGATGACATCCTAGACAATAAGCCTGTAGTATCTCAACGGTATATCAAACAAACAAAGTATTACAATGCTTCCGAATTCGATCCGATTTATTGCAACACTTATTACAATTATATAATTGTATAAATTGAGTCTTAAATATCCACCCGAGACAAAATAAAGCAGTATGCTTCTAGTATGCCTAACACTTCAAGCAAACTATGCCACAGGTATGCAAGTAATATGCCTAAAAATATGCTTTCGAATGCTTTAATATGGGAATTTCCCATATTACAATGGCATATGGAGGTGGTATGCGACATGTATCTGCCTAGCATATGACCTCTTGTATGCGACATATATGCGGATCGCATATTATCCATTGTGAAAGTTACATGCCGGTTTTTTTCCACCATGTATAGATTGACTTTTGAAAAAATATTTAATTATTATTTTTATTTTACATTTGGTGGACAGTAAAATACTACTTCCTTTTATTGGAAACAGTAATTACTTTAAATATAAGTATTTAAAAAAAGTTTTGTGGCATGAAATATAATAAGAAAAAATACTGTCTAAATAAAAGTAATTTACAAGATTTAAAAAAAAATCTCAATGTATGACTTTATAATTTCATATGAATAAAATTAGGATATGTAGGATTAGGATTTTTAGTTTGCAAAACTATATTTTCTTTTAATTTAAAAATGACATTTCTTGAAAAGTATTTGAAGCTTAAACTATTGCTTTAGTGAATGTAAAACTATCCTATGTATATTCATTAGAAATTAAAAAGTCATACATTGAGATTTTTTTTTCGTAAATCTTGTAAGTAACTTTTATTTAGACAATATTTTTTCTTATTACATTTCATGCCACAAATCTTTTTTTAAAATACTTATATTTAAAGTAATTTCTGTTTCTAAAACAAAAAAGAAGCATTATACTGTCCAATAAATCTGAAATAAGAATATTAATTATATTTTTTGCAAAAGCCTATCTAAACATCATGGAAAAAAGCTATCATGTATTATTTACAAGATTTATACTCCCCTTAATATCTGAAACCTTCTCATGTGATTAACATATAAAATAAATTTGTATTAAGAATATTTTTCGAAGTATAAATTAAAATTTTCATGTTAAGAAACTGATTTCTATCAATTGCAAAATAATGACTAATATCCCAGAGAAAGTTTAGTGATTCTGACATTAAAAACACTACCAAATAAATATAAGTTGAATAAACAAATTAAATAAAAGTTGGGGCCCCTAAAGACGTGGGCACTAGGCATGGGCCTATTGGTAACTCATACCTTGATTCTACCAACACGTGGGGTTAGATGTTCCGTAATAAATTCATTCCCGTCCAGGGACTCTACAGACGACTCACTCGACGAAACCACTTCCTTGCTCCATTGTGGAATGTATTCTATTGAGAACTTGGCTGAATCGTTCACGGTGCAGCGATATGCACTTTTTGGCTGTCATCACTCGGTATCGAACCGCGGAACTTCTGTTTGCTAAGCCGATACTCTACCAGTCATGCTAAGTGATCACTCCAGTCGAAGTGGGAGTATCGGGTATATGAAGTGACCCCCACAGTACCCTCCCCCTTAGTGAGTCGGACGGAGGAACGAATGATTGAGATGCCCGTGAAGTGTTATCACGTACGCAGTCGTTTAAATTGTGGTGGTTGATTCGAAGTGAGAAGTTTTGTTCGAAAGTTGCTTTTATCTGCAGTCCGGAAGTCACTCCCGTCCAGGTGATTGTGGCATATGGTGAAGTAATCGCTAGAGCTTAAGTTCTTCTTCTGGTTTTCGTGTCAATTAAACAACAATTTTTCATTTCGACGAGTAAGCCGAAGTTTTTAAGATATCGGCTCCGATGATGGGATGAGTTACTGCGGCGATCCCGAACGGCCAAGTAAAAGCTCTAAGTAAATTGAGGTCTAGTGTAAGAAGCTTTTCTCCAAAGGTGGAAATACTTGTTCCGTTGGCGGCAAACAGCTTTAGTTTTGCAGGAGGACGATTTTTTTCTTGAAAAGTTGGGGATGTAACGGAGAGTTCTGCCCCTGTATCTATTAAGAAACGTAGTCCTGTCGATTTATCAGTCAAAAACAGCATTTTAGGTTGGCCATGTTCGCCTGTGGCCGCAAACGAAAGCCCATCTAGTTTTCCTGGTCTCATCCTGGTTACAAGGCGTCATCTGACCATGGTTCAAAAATACGAGGCATCGTTCCCGGGTCTTTCCTTTGAGATAGGCCCCGAACCGTCTCCAATAGCCCACTGTGCAGCTCTAGTGCGACGTTAATTAACCAAACCAAACTTGTTTACAGGGTTTGTTACACTTTCTTGCCTTGCTTCCAAACTTGTAGTGACACCGGCAATTTCCAGCACTAGGGTCGAATGGAACGGCTTTTTGAGAATCTTCCACGAGACGGACTTCGGGATTGCCTTCTCCCAAATGGTCTGGTATCCTGGAGGTCTTTGATGGCTTTGGAGAGATATTCAACTTGCATGCTAAGCGTGTAGCAGTCGCTGCATCTGCTTCCAGGCTTTTCTATCAAGTAGATGGATGGCGTGTCTGTAACTTCTTGCACCTTGTCGGCCATCTTGGCTAACGTGTCTAAATCTCCGGAGCTAACTGCTAGAATCTGTTGCACAGCTGTAGGCAGACGCTGTAGCCAGAGGTTCCTCAGGAGATCTTCAGGTACTTTTGGAGACAGGTCTCGCATCTTACGAAGGAGTTGTGTTGGTCGATCATCTCCCAGTTGAAGCTCCTGTAGAAGTAGTTTCAGCCAATGCGTTTCGGAATCTTGAAACTATTCAATTAGACGAATATTTAGTGCTTCATACTTCCGGTCTCTAGGTGGGCTCAAGATGACATCGCTAAACTGTGCTATGATCTCAGTTTCTATGGCAGCCACCACGTGATGGGATTTCGTTTCATCGACGTTGATACCAGCTATGACGAACTGGCTCTCAATTTGTGAAAAATATAATTTTGGATTTTGCTTCCAGAATGGTGGTGCTTTGAACGCTATGCGAGATACAGAAGGTGTCACTTCTGTAGTTGTAGCCGAGGTAACAGGCTTACTTGCAGCATTTGCTGTTCCGGTTGTGCCTGGAATATCTGAAATATCTGGAGTATATTTGTCCTTTTAGGGATCTTTGGCATCCCACAACCGTATACAGTACAGTTATTATTTCACAGTCCCTCAACTAGCCTTGAATGAGATTAGCAGAACAACATTTTTTTTCCTTTGTCTCCGACCATATAACCAACGTAAACAGCGGAATTGAAATTCTGTTAGTATCACTTCGAAAAACCGTTAGCCAGTACACTCCGCCTCACCAACGCGCTGCAACAAGTCAAGTCTATAGAGTAATAATAAGATCGTAGTAATCAGAAAGTCGATTCAGTGCTTACGTAATTCTCCTGAGCATGCACCCAACTCGTGAGCCTCCAAAA
This sequence comes from Troglohyphantes excavatus, assembly GCA_963932185.1. Taxonomy (NCBI): domain Eukaryota; kingdom Metazoa; phylum Arthropoda; class Arachnida; order Araneae; family Linyphiidae; genus Troglohyphantes; species Troglohyphantes excavatus. The sequence goes on along the minus strand of OZ010676.1, from coordinate 64,998,981 downwards.
ACCCAGAAATCATGAAGTGGAACAGAAACTAAGAAGTTTAAACATCCAATTAACGTTGCAATAAGTTGGATCGAAATCGGAAGCATATGCCGTTGGCATACTCTGGGCATACCGCCTGCAAAGTCATCAGTTCGAAAGCAAATTTGGCATATTTCTCGCCTACTAATAATCGGTCTGGCAACCGCAGTGCATACACGCGGCAAATTAATATTTTTGTCTCGGGCGGAAGCCTGAAAGGTACCACCAAGTAAGTAAATTTATCATATTTGTTTAAGTGCATATTTATACCGTACGTGTTTATATTTCAGTTTACAAATGGTTTGTACTGAAACTAACTATATATATATATATATATATATATATTATATATATATATATATATATATATATATATATATATATATATATATATATATATATATATATATATATATATATATATATATATATATATATATTTTATGTGTATAATAATTTAATATTAATAGTTTACAATATTACTAATACAGTATTAAATCACATAAGATTATACATGGCATTTTTAATATTCTAACTAAATAAAAATTGAAGAGGAAAATTTATATTTTTCAATTAAACAAACTGAATTATAAGGTTATATTTGTATTGTATTCGTTCTTTGCATTAAAGGCAAATACATATTTATTTTATGTATCATGTTATAATGTGGTATGGAAAAAAATTATATTTTTAAATGGGTGTTCATCATGGTTTGGAGCCCATAGAGTATATTGTAGCACATTGCATTTTAATCATTTATTTAAAACATTAAATTCCATGAATAATAATAACTTTATTCATGAAATGCCAAACATACTCGTATCCAATTGTATAACATTTTGAATCGATGTCTCAGCCGGGATTCAAACACGGACCCATTGCGTGACAGCCCAGTATTATACTCCTTACATTGTTGGGTGACATAATATTATCTAATATTTGTCTGACGTTCGTGTTTTTAAAAGTCAAATGGTAAATGATATTCGCTTAAACAAAGAATTTGTGCCCTACTTTACTGATAAATTTGTAAAGTAACAAAAAAAAAGTATGTAATGAGAAATAAAATATGATCTCCACAGTATACTTTAGTGTAGGATTAAGTAACACGTGTATATGTTGATATTCAATCATTAATAATTGATATAACACTCGCACACAAATAAATTTTTAAATAGTCAACGATCAAAAATTTACCCTGAAATCTGAACAAGCACGTACAGCGTTTAAAACTTTATTTTAAAAGAGATTTACGACAAAACTTTTTAAATATTTAGCATACCAAATAATTTTCTCCCTCTCCTATAAAAACAACAACACAATTATCTTGAAAATATTTTCTAACCCCAATTCATTTTTATATTCAGCACTCCCAAAACATCCTCCCATCTGAGGTACACATCGAATAGATGACATCCCACCGCAATACTCCAAATACAAAAATATTTCTTTACGTTTGAACACAAATATTTTGTGTTCTAAACTCCCGAGGATAGATTACCCTAGCCCTTTGTTGAACACTCTTTTCCAAATGTCCCCAAAGCCATAAAAGCAGCTTGTAAGAGTGGGGCAGTCGAGCGGTGTGAATAATCACGTACATCCCACCGTGACCGATCTCCGAGATCACTTGATTGCGAGAGATCGTTCAGACGGGATCGGATAAGAGGAGGGGGATGGGTTACGGAACATCGGGTGTGTGTCTACACGGTCTATTTGGTTGGTTGAGAAAGTGGCGGGGGGAAAATAGTGATCAAACAAGGGGAGAGACCGTTTGCGTTAATAATTGAATCGAGTTTTTTTGTGCCCTATTTATGCTAATACTATTTAATTAAGAGTAAGATATATGCATATATTTGAACACTGTAAAACTTTAAGAATACATTTACATTTTAAGATATAGCATTTGTAGTAAAAAATCAAGTTATTTATACATTATTCAAAGATACAGCTTAGTCATTTTAAACCATAACCAAATGACGTTGACAGCAACTTAGAAGGCACCCCAATTTCAATACTTCTATCCCGCATTTAATCATTTGGACCACGAACAAAATGACGCCTTAATAATGTTCTTGAATACGTCCAATCTTTGGTTGGTCTCACGAGGATCAAACTCGCAATCTCGATATCACGAGTCTATTACTGTGAAAACCGGTCCACCACTATCACACTAGCCAAAGGAATAAAAATTATGAGTGGAGGAGGTTAAATACAAAACTCATCTTATTTGCTGTCCCAGGCAAACTTTGTTACAGCTTGAACTATTATCCAAGTATAACATGTGATTAGTCGTTATAGAAATCGAGTTGAGCTGTATCAAAGAAGAAGAAAGGAAGAAGAAAGAAGATGCTGACCAAGAGCAGATCTCTCATTCCATCACAAGAGGCAGAAATCGATTCCGACTGACGAATGACATCCAATCAGAAGAAAGTACCGACCCCTGTTACAGGGGTTATTTCCCTGAACCCATGGGGGGACAAAGTCCTTTGAGAGCTTTCTGTTGTGTTGGAGTTCTTTTGTTTATACTTTTTTTCACCCACTCTATTTGTTTGATCGTTTTGCATTTGTCACAGTTTGTGATGCGGAGTCGATTTGTTTCTCTAGTGGTTGGATTTGTTTTTCGAGTTTTCCTGGATGCATTGATCCACAAAGCATATCTCAGGCGTTCTCTTTAAGATTTTAGTACCATTTCCGTTGGTATCGTGAATTTTATTTAAAAAGCATTTCAACACTTTTCACACAGTTTTTCTCGCATTTACTTCTTTACCATAAAATATAGGGGAGACCGGTAGATGGCATAGGTTTTGGTTTTTGATTTTTCTATTTTTTTTTGTGCACTACTTGGAGAGATTATGGTGAGTGCGGCGGATAGCTTCACTTTTTGGCTACAAAATCATGAAGGACCCATTAAGTTAAAAGTGTTTTTAGGCAACCCCATAAACACTTTTCCTAAAAGCTTGCAATTGCAACTATGAAAACTAACCCCGGGTGCGGGGTAAGTTGGCATACCCCTAAGGGTGAGTTGGCATAACGTGATATGGATAGGGATACTTAGGCAGAACACAGCAATTTTCGAGGAAAAACATTTTATTTCATCAAAACTTGGGGTAACTTCCTTTTCAAAGAATAAATTCTTCAAAAAATAAATTCCACGTTAAAAATAATAATTGAACAAAAATAGATTATGTTAAAATGTAAAAACAACTGTATGAACTTAAATATATGAACGAACAATGGGAATTATTAAAAAAAAAATCTGCTTATTATTATATTGTGTTTTCGGAAAGTATTTTCGTTTTTTCCCAACAGAGGACCCCCTCAGGGGGCTTACTTCCTTTAAGTAAACACGAGCTTCACAACCCCGAGGTACCCTAGGAATCTTCCCTTCTTTTGTTTCCTTGGGAGCCCATATCTTGTGGGTACGGGTGTGGCCAACCCGTCTTGTCCTGGCTGGGTATCTCAGTTTTCTTTCCCTTTCTCTTTATGAGTACCCTACCTTGTGAACTGCATTTAATTTCTTTTTTCTTTACAAGTTTGAATTTAGTTTCTTTTATTTGTCACATTTTCCCTTCAATTTGAGTTGTTTTGAATTTTGTTTTTGAAATGTCGTATTTTTGACCTGCACGTCTGCCGTGTGCTGCGACCCGTAGGGGGGAAAATGGGATCCTGGGTTCCCTTGGCGTTCCCTTTGGCCCAAACTTTGATGGGACTGTTTATCAGAATAGCAGTAAACCTTCTATCTCGCCCACGAATGGATTGCAGTCGTGGCCCGACTTTGGTTGGCATTGGTGTGGGGCGAGTTGTCGCAGCTATGTCAACTGACCCCATACCTAAGTTTGGCGATTAGCCCCACAGGGATATCTGAAACAAAATAGATTTCGCACAATCCTAAACATTAAAAACAAAAGATTAATATACATGCATACAACTACAGTTAGCTACCCTTTCAAAAACCACTATTAGCAGCGCCTCAATTCGATATACAGGTTCACCAGAACAAAAAAAAATTACCATGAAAAAATTTACTCATCAGTTAGAAAAACGATTAAACAGGCGTCCTTACTTCGTGACGCTTCCAAACAGACGGACCTTGCGCCACTAAAACCTAACTAACCAAAAAATAATCAAACTATAAAATTTCGTTAATTTTCTACACTTTTATGCAGAGATATTAGACAATATGTATCGATCTTATTTGAGGGGCCACCTCCAAATTGAACAAATTATTAGTTGACTACGAAATGAAGAAAGCGGGTAGAAAATGTTTTGGCGTTAGCCGTGGATCTTCTTTTCCCGTGGTCATTCATTCCCCCACACCCGTATGCCCCTCGCCTTTATATAAGAATTTAGAATTTTATGCCAACGCGATCACAGCGCTTTTAATTCTCAAAATTAGTGAAGATTTCTGTTAAGTTCTGTATATTTTAAATTTGTATATGACCCCTGAAATGATAATTTCATGTTCATTTTAATATAGCAAAAAACTACAAAGAGGATAATCATGAAATTTCAGATATGCATTAAAGCGTTTTTCTGAATCCATCACTATCAAAATATAGCATGGTTGCTATTCATAAATTTTATGAATATTAATATCCTAACTTCAATAAAATTAAAAAATATACATATAAGTAATGAGAGTTAGTGTATTTTATTTGGGTCGTTTAGAAGTAACACAGATAAAAAAGTCAGCTGAATAAAATTATTATTTCGAAAGATATGATTAAAAGTTTAAAAAATTCATTTAACATTACGAGTTCTAAACTTTAATTATTCATAAGTAAAAAACTACTTAACCAAATGACTTGCAAATTGATAATCAACGATAAATTTTTGTCGTAGATTCTAAATATTGAATCAAACCAGTGTTAATATTGGACATTTTAAAGTTGGTGCAGATTTTAAAATGAAGTTAGTCCCCCATGCAAAATTTTTTGTATATCAATGTGTAGTCCTCTTTTGTATATCAATTATCTGGTTATAAAAGTATTTTTGCTAATCGCCCCCCCCCCTTCTCCGCCCATCGTCATCTGACCATGGTTCAAAAATACGGGGCATCGTTCCCGGGTCTTTCCTTCGAGATAGGCCCCAAACCGTCGCCAATAGCCCACTGTGCAGCTCTAGTGCGACGTTATTTAAACCAACCAACCAGCTAATCGGCCCCAAAAGCAGTATTGACAAGTGTTATGTATTATCCTTATCGAAGCTGCACAATAGGCAATACATTTAACACTTTCACAGCCAATTGTTTTTAAAATCGCGGAGAAGGTACTTTTTAGTTAAAACGTTCATAATTCCCTCCAGAAAGAATACTAGAGCAAAACTAAACAATGGGCAATTGGCGACGGGGATCTATGAAATAACTAGAATTTATTGGTTGAAAAAGCATCGCACTAGATCTACATGAGTGGTCGGCCAAATGACCCAGGCTGGCATTCCGCTCACTAAAATGAGAAATTATTAAAAAGTTAGCAAATATGTTCTCATTCTTTAAACCAATACAAGGCTCGCTGCAGCCGACCGGTTAGGGGCCTCCGTGGCCGAGTGATTAAAGGCGTCAGCTGGGAATACGAAGATTCCTGGTTCGATCCTAGGCGCTGGACTCGACAAAGCAAAGTAAAAAAAGTAGTGATCTTGTGATCCGAGGGTTGCCAGCTTCGCTACAAAATACTAGAAAAGTCGTCCAGAACATCCGCAAAAATTAACGGCTTATATACGGGACTGGTGCACGATAAATCTGATCGGGTTCCAAAGTCCCGAAGTCTATTGAAGGCGTTGAGAGCCAGTTCATGTGTTTCCTCGTCATCTGACCATGGTTCTAAAATACGAGGCATCGTTCCCGGGTCTTTCCTTCGAGATAGGCCTCGAACCGGCACCAATAGCCCACTGTGCAACTCTAGTGCGACGTTAATTAACCAAACCAAACAAAACGGGATGGATCCCGAACTGTCCCTAAAAGAATATTATGTAGCTGTAGTGCAATGTTTTTTCTACCCAACCAACCTATATATGGTTGACGTTGCTTTTTTTTAAGTTTGTTTGTTTGTTTGTTAATTAACGTCGCACTAGAGCTGCACAGTGGGCTATTGGCGACGGTTCGGGGTCAATCTCGAAGGAAAGACCCGGGAACACATACACATTCATACAGCTTTTTTTTTTCTAAGAGAGACAAAGAACGAAAATGCAAGTTTCATCACGAGTTCGCTGCACTGTTCAAGTCTATATGTGAACCCACAACCCACCAATATGGATGGTTTATTTACGTCGCACTAGTTTGGTATGGTTAATTAACGTCGCACTAGAGGTGTTTAATGGGCTATTGGCGATGATTCGGGGCCTATCTCAAAGGAAAGACTCGGGAACGATACCCCGTATTTTTGAAACATGGTCAGATGACGAGCACAACAACTGAACTGGCTCGAAACGCCTTCAATAGACGTCAGGACATGGACGCCGATCACATTTATCGTGCACCAGTCCAGTATACAGGCCGGGGGAAGTGGAAGTAGTTTAAACTTTGTTATTTTGAGCGAATCTCGGAACCCGCCGATTTCGAGATTACTACACTTTAACTTTTTGCCAAGTCTCTCAACCGCATTCAAATTCACAATCCTCCGATTGCTAGCCGACAGCGGCACTTCAGTGCCATACGAGCCCGCGCTGTTTAAGTGACTGGTGCACGTTAAATCTGATCGTGATCCAATGCCCTGATGCCTATTGAGGTTGCGTCGTGTGCCAGCTCTAGTGTTCACCTCGTCTGACCATGGTTCAAAAATACGTGGTAGTGTTCCCGGGTCTTTCCATCGAGATAGACCCCGAAAGGAGGATCAGTCTATAAGGAGGATGACGTCACTTCTAATTAACATAAATATTTTTTTATTTATGTAGATGGTAAGTTAAGTGTCGTTGTGGCAACGACTCTTGTGACGTCAAAGCTCCGATGACGTCATAATTTATTTTAAATATATATTCAATGTAAGAGTTCCGAGAACGGGAATCGGACCAGTGACCACTGGAAAATTAGTCGGGTATACTGCCATTACACCAGTAGGTTGATGTCACAGAAGGGTTGGAGCCTGTATGTGAATGTCAGAGGCTAATTTCTATATCCTTGGGGAATGTGTTACCATTGCAATCACTTAGTAATTTCATATAGTTGTATTTTGGGTGGTAAATAGTGCTGCCATCTACAGAAAAGAAGAAATTCTGACGAAAATATATACATTTAATAATAATATATAAATTGCTGTCAGCATGCCAACCACTTAGAAAAAAATCAACGAATGTTAAAATCAACGAATGTCAACGAAGTTTCGAGAACTTGCTTAAAATAAAATATATTAAGATGTGTTGAAAATATATGTTAAAGCTTATGTGTAGGGATGCCATCTGACATAATAATTATTAAAAAAGTGTTTAATGAATACTATTTAATGTTACCATAGCGACCATTTAATATTACCAAGTTGCATTTTAGCTACTCTTGAAATAGTTAATTCATAGTATAAACTTTTTCAGTGTGACATGATAAGACCCGAGACAAAAATATTAATATACCTCGTGTATGCCCTTCGTATGCCAGACTGATATTTAGTATTCGAGAAATATGTCAAATATGCTATCGAACTAATGACCGCGGAGACTGTATGCCAAGAGTATGCGAACGGCATATGCTTCCTATTTCGATCTAATTTATTGCAACATTAATTGAATGTTTACAACTTCTTAGTTTCGCATCCACTTCATGTTTTATGGGTTGTTGGATGCGCCCACGAGGAAAATAATTAAAGCACACTGACTCGGCTTTTTGAATCCTACGATCTTATTATTACTCTATAGACTTGACTTGTTGGAGTGTTTTGGTGAGACGGCATGGCCAACGGTTTTTCGAATAGTATTTCAATTCCGCTGTTTGCGTTAGTTATACGGTCGAAGACAAAGGAAAAAATTGTTGTTTCTGCCAATCTCATTAGAGGCTAGTTAAGGGACTATGAAATAATAACTTTGCTGTACGAGGAAATACTGTGAACGATTCAGCCAAATACATCCCACAGTGGAGAAAGGAGCAGGCTTAACGTGAATAATAAATTCGGGTGAGTCCTCAGCAGAGTCCCAGAACGGAAATGAATTTATTAAGAAAGATCTAACCCCAGATGCTGGTGGAATCAAGGTATGAGTTACCAATAAGGCACATTAGGCCCGGGCCTAGAAGCCACAACTTTTATTTAATTAACTAATATTTATTCAACTTAAATTTATTTGGTAGTGTTTTTCATGTCAGAATCACTAAACTTTCTCTGGGATATTAGTCATTATTTTAAAATTGACAGAAATCAGTTTCTTGACATGAAAATTTTAATATATTCTACGAAAAATATTTCCATTACAAATTTGTTATTCATGTTAAGCCCAGGAGCAGGTTTTAGATTTTATGGGGAGTATAAATCTTGTGAAGATTACATGACGGCTGTTTTTGATGATGTTCAGATTGACTTTTGAAGAAAATGTCATTATTATTTTTATTTCACATTTGGTGGACAGTATAATGCTAATTTTTTTTTTTTGGAAATAGTATTCACTTTAAATATAATTATTCTTAAAAAAGTTTTTGTGGCATGAAATGTAATAAGAAAAAATACTGCCTAAATAAAAGTTACTTGTAAGATTTTTAAAAAAATCTCAATGTATGACTTTATAATTTCATATGAATATGCATAGAATAGTTTTACATTCACTAAAGCAAAAGTTTGATTTTCAAAGAAATAATTTTCAAGAAATGTAATTTTTAAATTAAAAGAAAAGAAAAATAAGTCTTAAACTAAAAATCCTAATCCTACATTTCCTAATTATATTCATATAATATTTTAAAGTCATACATTAAGATTTATTTCCCCTATTTTTTCCTATATTTTCAGCCTTTTCTACGCAGAGGAAGTAGGTGTTTTACGAACTACAGACAAACTCTTTTATTATCTATTTCTATTGTATATACAATCTCTGGCAAAAAATACCGGATCAATGTGTTTAACTCACACAGTCAATTCAAAATATCTTTATATTGCACAATACGTTTGTCTTGAACAAATCAAACGATAATCAGCATAAAATATAAAAAAGTAAGAAATGAAATCAATGGTTAGAGCGCAAGTTATAATTAGTTTTAATTATAATAAAGGCGGATGAATGACATCCACAACATAAAAAAATATCCGATCAGCAAAAAGTCAAGAAAAAAATTATCCGATCAACACTATTACTATTTGGTGGCACCCCCTTTTGCCCGTATTACAGATGTAACATGTCGTGGAATGGCATCTCTAAGCTTCTGGCATACATCTAGAGAAATTTCATCCCAGCTTTCCTTGATAGTTTGACCCAATTCCATAACATGTGTTAGATATTTGCTGTTCAACTTTTGTTTCAAAATATTCCAAATATTTTTATTAGGATTTAGGGCTGGGTTATTTGCAGCCCACCAAAGTTCTTGCTGACCTAAAGTAATCTTGTTTATTTGTTTATTGCTCAATACTATTGGGTGGACTTTTACAAGATTTTAGGCGAAGTATATACAAATTTCAATTATCAATTATTATTAACATTGTGTTAGAAATTAACATTTTTTTATTAAAAATTTAAATAATTGCATTTGTAATATCGTTATTGAACAAATTTATAAAGTAATGAAAAAGGTTTTGAAAATGTGACTATAGCTTAATTTTTATAGAAAAGAAACATAAGGATTTAAAAAAATGATAATTTGAAAGTGTATAAGTATTACATATTTTAAAAAATAATACATGTAATACAGGAAATATTAATTATTATATGATTTACAAAATAAGTATAACTTCAAATATTATTTCCAAATAAAACAATTTCAACTTTTAAGGTATCCGTTCTCATATTAAAACCAAGATTGAATATAAAATTAGATATTTACTCTTAAAAATACAATGAAACTTTAATATTTTCAGTATTCTTTGAATAATTTGCCGAAAAAAAATTTATCATTTAATTATTATAAACAGAAACTGAGCTAAAAAAAATGTTAGACACATGACGATTTGATCAAACGGTTTTTATACATTTTACTTTTTCTGTAATAAAATTTTTCCTTCGTAAAGAAAAGTTAATATTTATTTCGGTAGATGGCACCACCTATTTCGTATCTAAGGCTGTGTTTGAAATAATTATTACTCTGGCCGAAATAAAAATTTTAGTAAATAAGTAATATGAAAGTCTATTAATAAACATTCCAAAAATTACCATTCCTATCTAATAAAAAATATTCCAAAAATTCTTATGTTTGATTTTTTTTTAAGAAGAAAACTTACACTTGGAGTGATGCGCATTTTATTCAAGTATCTAAAACAATTCCTGGCATATTTTATAAAAAGTTGATTCTAGTTGTTAGAATATAAAGCACTTAATGTCTAAAAATTAACTAATTTATCTTGAAATGAATAATAGTTTCGTCAGATAATGAAGTTTTATGTATATTAAAATTTATCTTCATTGCGCAACAGTAAAAATTAAAGTTAAAACACTCTTTTCGATTCAACTAAAAAAAACTTTAAATTTAATAGTCTATGTATATTTATGTGTATAAAATATAAATTGAATAATTAATTACATTATATTTTGAAAATTCTGGTGATATTCTTTTTTTTTTTGTCAAGATATGTAACGGAAAATATACTGCAGTATTTCTACTAGGTACAAAAAAGGTTTTATTGACTCATTAAATATTTAAATAAATTAGAAAAGGCGATATTTTTAATTACTTTTTAAAAGGAAAAAGAACATTATACATTACTTTCCCCAAAATATTTATTTAAAATATTTAGTGTAGAAAAAGTATTCTTTGGAAATTAGACTTATCAATTTATCTTCCTAGAATTATTATTATCTTAAATTTATTATTATTTTATAATATGTATAGGGTGAGATGGTGGAAAATGGATTTTAAAACTCGATTTTTGACTTTCAAAGTCCAATTTCTCTCAGAGAATTTTTTTGTAAAATTGCAATTGTTTTTTAAAAACGTTCACTTATTTATTGAAAACATAATTTTATATTTTTATTTAATTATGTGATTTATAAATATTTTTAATAAATATTTTCTCTTGTATTCTGTCTTTGATTTAAAGATGGGGGAAATGAGGATTTTTTTTTCGTATGGAATTTTTTGTGTAAAAAAGTACTATTGGAACAAATTTTTTAGTCAAATTTTTAACTTGAATAAAATAGAATAAATAACAATCATTAAGTTTTAAAAACTCAACATATTTGATTATTACGTGACTGTGTTTATTACAGTTTTCTAAAAGCAAGTTTTAATCCGCCATTTTGAAAATTCTACTTTTTTATTATTTATTATCTTCGGCAAAGAACATCTGCCAATATAATTTATGGTTTATTTAGATGCGGGATTCTTTGCTGCGTTATTTTTTATTTATTTCGTTGACAAATTTTTTATTTCATTTAAAACATTCTGTTATCATCTTCTAATTAATTAAGCAAATTGCATCTATTTTGTTATCAAAATATGTAGTTGGAGGTTTAAAAACACAGGTATGTAACTATAAATAGTATTAAATATTTATTGTAGTTTTAATACTTCTCACATTTGTAAGCTTCGAAATTCGTATTTTTGAAATATAATTGCTCTTTGGCCGAAAATCGTTATTTTTTATGATTTTCTAATTGTTTAGCATTAATAATTGTAACACACATTTTTCACACTTTGCAAAACATTGAAAAAAGGTAAATAAAGTCGATATTTTTCTAATTTTTCATTGGAATGTATTAAAAGGTTTTTCTTTTATACAAACATTAGGTATATTGGCAATAACTTAAGAATATTGGTTTTCATGCATAAAACAATCATAAGTTTTTTTTCTGTATACTCAAACAAATCGACTGCTGGGCTTGAATTACATCACCTAGACATGTACTCCATTAAACGAAATATTTAAAAAGGAACGAGATCAAAACGTAAGTTTAACATTGCGTAATTTAATATTTAATTAAAAAACATTTTTTTATATGACCCATTTTACCAACCTCACGCTACGTAGAATAATATATTTTCTAGTAACCAATATTAAAAATACCATAAATTTCAGTTTAAAATTGGTACGAAACTGAAAATCGAATTGAAATTATATTTTAAAGCGTTCATGAAAGAAAGTAATTTTACAGATATCTGTAATTGTTTTTTTTATTTGGGCTCACAAACAGTTCCACTGCAATCAATTCCTGACAAAAATCAATTTGAAACAAGCTCGATTTTTCGTGTCGCTTCCTCTGGACATTTAAAACTGAATCGATGTTAGGAAACGAAGCCTTCAAATAGATTTTGATAATAGTTTATCTGAATATTGAACAGTTTTGATAACAAAAAATGCACTAAATAATCTTGATCACGATCTAGATTACAATTATAAATGTGTATATTTGAGCCTTTACCGATTGAAAGTGATCGTTCCTATAAATGTACATTGATTATTTATAATACTTTTAGTAAGAACTTCCCACTTGAACTGACTTTCATTCCGAAAAACTTCAAGAACTGACTATTCTTATAACCCTTTGCTTTATAAAAATACGTACATACACATAATTAAATATTTTTAATAAGTTTATGAACGAATATGTCAATATGACCGACTAATCCGACTGAAAAATTTAACTGATATAAGTTTGTAATGCATCTAGAGATTTACTTTAAACTCATTTTAAATGTAAAAGGTTGTACTGTTTGCTTATGTTTATGCATAAAATTAAACGTATTCTTCAAAAACCACATTATTAAAAAAAAAATTGTAAATATAAATTATAGATAAATAGATACATGAAAAGACTCATAGAATGTACATTGGTAAAATAATAAATTGTTTTGATTATTTTTGCACGAAAATTATAGTAACTATCAACTGAACAAACTCAATATTTTAAGTAATAAAAACTTGAAAACTTCCAATAATTTAATAAAACCGCATTGTAAATGATAGATTTTTATTTTAAAGATGTGTAATTTTTCAACTTTTTTTTGAATAATTTATACTTTGAATAAAAAAACATATTGTTTTCGAATTTAGACACATGTTGTATTTCAGGATGCAGCTTTAATCTGAATCACTTTATTACTATCACTTCATTCAAAAATCTTCAATTGGTTACGTATTAAAAAGCTGTTGATTTATAAATAATACTTAATTTGAAAATGTATGCATATAAACCATTCAATTTTCACTCTATTCATTTAAATGATTACCACAAAACATAGTTAATAGTTTATCATTGTAATCAGTACACTCGGATAATTTATTTGATAAAGCATAACCACTTTGCATAAAAAAATCGAAGATAAATACAACAGTAGACAGTTTAGTACAAGTTAATAAATGATAAAAAATATATCCGGTTCCATAAAACATATTCGTGTGTTATGACGGATTTAATTTATCTTTAGCATAGATAACATAATATCGATCACCAGATAAAATCCTATTACTTTAAATGTAAATTAGTTTAAAAAAGTTCTTAAAGTACTTGAAACGATTCACTTGAGCATGTGTGAAAAGTATGAAATGTCATAAAAAAGGGCTACAAACATTTCTTGCAAACGAAAGCGATTCGAAAATAAATGCATGCATTATAAATTGTTGTTTGTTTTAAATAAAGGTCAGAAAAGCATTGCCATGGAATAATATTTCCTTTTAATAGACATTTTCATAAACATTAAGAAGCCAAAATATTAAAAAAATAATAATAAATATTTTTGTTAGGAATGGTAGTCGATTGTTTTTTATTAAATTACTGGAAAGTAAATATATGTAGAAGTGTCATTACACATAAAAAAAGTCATATAGCAGGATTAAACCATTTTTGAGTTAAACTCATCCATTTTTTCCGCACCAATCTTGCAAAAGGTATTTCGGTGATATTTTAAAAACAATTTACCTGATAAAAAGAATTATATAGGCACCAAATAATCATACAGTGTTTAACAACAGCAAAACACTAAAAATGACCCTCCTAATTCCATGACAATAACAGAGCGATACTTCATTAAAATTGGATTCGGCTGACACAAGCGCTATCAAAAAGATGAAACGACGAATAAAATACTAATAATATTTCCTTCATAAGCGGAACTCGGGCAATGCCTATTTCATAGGACATGGAAGAACGCTTCAAAACCGGTTCCCAAAAGATTCTTGCTGGACTAGCCTAAGCAACCATTTATTTTGCATATGATTGCAGGGTAGAACATTGAAACCTAATAGAAAACTGTCAGTAGATTTGAATAATTTGAGCTTTCATTCAAAAAAGCCAAATGTTCTTGAACACTTCGTTTTGGAGTTGACGGGAAAAGTGAACGTCTCATCGCATCTGATGCAAGACAGATGGGGGGACGCAACTCCTCCCGTTTACCAATCAGACTCACGGAAGTGCTTTCAAACCAAACGCACAAAAATGCATTACTAATGAGAGCGCCATTGATAAAAAGGTAATAATCAAACTTATTAAAGCTAAGATCGAGTTTCTCCTTTCGGAACAGATTTTTTAGGAAAAGTTAGGTTTTTGTAAATATAGTTTTCAAACAATACATTTTTTAGCACTATCATAATCTTAAGAAATTTAAAACAAAGTTTAGCAAAATTTTTGTTTTACAAAATTTATGAGTCACATTGAAATCGACATACCTTCCAATGTGCGAAATGAAAAAAAAAATGTGAAGTATTGTTTTTTTAAAGAAATTAACTAGTATTGTCCATTAATTACTTAATACACTACTTCAATAAGCAAGTAATGAATGTCAATATGAAGTATTGGGGAATATATGGAGATATATGTTAAGTATATCTTCGGAATATATAATTGAGATTTCAATGTTTGAAATTTGATAAAGTCTTTACTAAAACATTTTGCAATCTATAGTTATTTAAAAAATATTTTTTCATGTCTTTGTAAAAATAACATTATCTAAGAAAATACTATTTTCGGATCTTTTGGTTAACAAGAAAACTTAATACAAAAAAAAACTACATAAATTCAATTATAATAATAACAATAACAAATTCAAACCTTAGGAATAAAAAACTTTAATTTATACGTTATTTTAAAATTTTATTTTCATTAATTTTTTTAATTTTTGAAGTATACCGTTAGATACCGATACTGTTGCAAAATATGAATACATGCAGACGCAGTATATTAAAGTAGTATACAGTATATAAGGTGTACCAAATGTGTAATTTCCAAAAAAAACACTTGCTATCTACAACCAAATCAATAACGAAGAAAAATTTATTATTGCTAATATTGCATTTAAAAAAAATAATCCCAGACAAAATTATTAATATGCCGTGTGTATGCACTACGTATGCCAGACCGATTGTTAGTATGCGAGAAATATGCAGAATATGCCTTCGACTGCTAACCTCGGATCCGGTGTGCCCGGAGTATACTAATGGTATATGCTTTCGATTTCTATCCAAATTATTGCAACATTAATTGGATATTTACAACTACATAATTGTTGATTTTTTAGTATCTCTAGTTTCACGTCCATTAATATTTTATGGCCCGAGACAAACTAAAGGGGTATGCCTCTAGTATGCCTCGAATATGCCGCATACATGTGGCATATGTATGCCATGAATATACGACAAATATGTCAAAATTATGCCTTCGTATGCCTTGTGAAAATATCCCATTTTACTATGGCATACGGAAGTGGTATGCGACAGGTATATCACCTCTGTATGCAACATGTATGAGGATCGCATATCATCCATTGTGAAGGTTACATGACGGCTTTTTTCCACGATGTTTAGATTAACTTTTGAAAAAAATGTCATTATTATTTTTATCTCACATTTAGTGGACAGTATAATGCTACTTTCTTCTTTTGAAAAAAGTAATTACTTTAAATATAAGAATTTTTAAAAAAAATTTGTGGATTGAAATGTCATAAGAAAAAATACTGTCAAAATAAAAGTTACTTACAAGATTTAAAAAAAATCTCAATGTATGATTTTATTATTTCATAAGAATATACATAAGATACGTATTATCAGGAATTTTAATATGCAAAATTAATTTTTCTTTTCTTTTAATTTAAAAATGAAATTTCTTGAAAAGTATTTATTTGAAGCTTAAACTTTTGCTTTAGTGAATGTAAGACGTATATTCATATGAACGTATTCTACGTATATTCATATGAAATTATATAGTTATACATTGAGATTTTTTTTTAATCTTGCAAGAGTAATTTTTATTTAAGCAGTATTTTTTCTCATTATATTTTATGCCACAAATTTTTTAAAAAACGTTTATATTTAAAATAATAACTGTTTCCAAAACAAGAAAGTAGCATTATACTGTTCACTAAATGTGAAATAAAAATAATAATTATATTGTTTTTTAAAAGTCAACTTAAATATTATGGAAAAAAGGCGTCGTGTAATCTTCATAAGATTTATACTCCCCTTAAATTCTGAAACCATCTACTTCTGGGCTTAACGTGAATAATAAATTTGTATTAGGAATATTTTTCGTAGAATAAATTACAATTTTCATGTCAAGAAGCTGATTTCTATCAATTGCAAAATAATGACTAATATCCCAGATAAAGTTTAGTGATTCTGACTTGAATAACACTACAAAATAAATGTAAATTGAATAAATATTAGTTAATTAAATAAAAGTTGTGGGCTGCCCTGGCCTCACTCATCTATTGATTCCACCAGCACCTTGGAGGAACAAAAAAAAATGTCCTTTCTCTTCGACTATATGGTCAACGCAAACAGCGGAATTGAAATGCTTTTACTGTATCTTCGAAAAACCATTGGCCAGTACACTCTTAGAGTACACTCCGCCTCACCAACACGCTCCAACAAGTGAAGTCAAGAGAGTAATGATAAGATCGAAGGAATCAAGAAGCCGATGCAGTGCGGTTTTGTAATTTTCCTAGCATGCACCCAACTCGTGAGCTTCTTACAACCCCTAAATCGTTAAGTAGAAGTGAAACTAGAGATACTTAGAAAAAAACTTACACAATTATATAGTCGTAAACATCCAATTAATGTTTCAATAAATTGGATCAAAATCGGAAGCACATGCGTTGGCATACTCCTGGCACACCACCTCATTCACCTCAGGTCATCAGTTTGAAGGCTCACTCGGCATATTATTCGCATACTAACAGTCGGTCTGGGATACGTATTGCATACACGCGGCATTTTATTATTTTTTGTCTCGGGTCATTTAGTAGTGCAAGATACTATTCCCTTGGTTTACAAATTAATGCAAGCTGTTTTCAAAACAACACGATGCACTTACTCTCTATAGCCATACTTTCATTTAATCATGCTATAAAGCGTATATTTTTGTGATAAAGTTCGTTACTCCGCAGATAGATATTTAACTATTACTGTAACATTTGACATGAGACGGTACCAATTGTAGTACCAGCTGCTAGCTTCAGAATTCCCCAAGTCAAGATGACCTGGGTAAATCCCTCAAATCAGATACCCCTCTACTATCCTCAACAACTCAGTTTATTTGGGTTAAGAGCCACGTTTCATGGCAGGACCTTCTTTTACGACCATTTATGAATAATGTCAATAGGAGTAGGGGTAAGCAGGCCCCATAAATCACCAATTGTACTGAGGGAAATATCCTCTCGCACCCGTATCCTGCGAGCTGCCCTTTGTGTCGTTTACAAAAAGACCTGAAGCTGCAGAAGACACTCAGAGATGCGGCGGCGGTTTGTCAATCTGGATGAGAGGAGGGCAATTAAGTGCACACCTGGCTTGATAATCAAAACTTCGTCATAAGGCATTCTTGGCAGAAAAACCCTCCCTTTGAAGGCCATCATTTAATCTTTTATGGCTTTTTTTTCTTTTCCGAAAATGTAAGTTTAATTATTTCTCGATGATAAGAGTTTTAATCCTATTCGTGTCATTATGGCGATTAGAAAGTCATCAACGTACCTCAACTGGAACGAAGAAAAAAGTTTCGGTAATGTCATACTGATGCTATCAAGCGGTGAAAGGTCATGCATTATTTAAACACGGAAAAGTTTCACTTTATTTTTAATCAAATGTGTTTGAGTACTATTACAAAATTTCCTTGTGTTATTTAAAAAAATATATTGTTCCTCTTTAATTATATTTTTCATTTTAGAATACTATTTGTCTTATATCTTCGACCTGGAACAAGAAGTTCAATTTTATAATTTTTATTAAAAAATTATTTTTAATATGATGTAATAATTATATATATATATTAAAATTCTATAACTATAATTATATATCTATATATCAAACTTCTATAACAAGAATTATATATATATATCAAACTTCTATAACAAGAATTATATATATATATCAAACTTCTATAACAAGAATTATATATATATATCAAACTTCTATAACTGTATAATATAACTTTTTAAAGGGTAAAATAAAGGATTCCTAAGCAGATGCGCCGAAAGCAGTTGTGCTGTTGTCAAAAGGCTAAGCAGTTGTGCCGAGCTCAAAATTAGTGGATCCAGTGGATCTTTAAGAAGGGGAGCATATACCTGTAGAAATTTCTTGCTGAAATTTTTGTTCTTAGCACTTGTTTGTTGGGGGAATCGCGTTACTTGGCCCCAAAACACCTGTTTTTGGCATTGAAATTCACAGGTGTTTTTTTTAGAAAGACACATTTGTGTAAAAATTGTGCAATTATTTTGCTTATATGGAAACAAGTTTCGTAAATAAATTTTTTTAATAGGTCGATAAAAGAGTTTTAAAACATTATATGCTACTGGCAATACAAATTAACTGTTAGATATAGCAGAAATTGAATAAAAAATACATTTTAAATGGATATTAAGCGAAATATCTGTATATATGTAAACTTGAATTTTTAATATTTTAGATGAAAATATACAAATTTTATACTGTTTCCCTTCACAATGACCAAGACTGTCAAAATTAAGTTACTTGGTCCTTTAGTAAAAAATTTTGATGATATGATATTTTAACATTATAAAATAGTATTTGAAGATATACTAATTTATCGATATATTAGCTAGTTAACTAACACAGATACGAACACACCCTCATACTGCAATATATTAGAATATTCTCCAGAATAGTACATAACATTATATGAACCTTTAAATTTAATATGATCACTTCATGTTAGAAGCAAACCATTCTATTCGTACATCGTTGAAATGGTACTATTTGATACTATTCTAAGAAAAATAGTCGTAACTTAGTAATATATTCATAGAGCTATCAACATTTACTTAAGTTATTATCGGAAAAGGGTTAGTTACCATTCAATATACCTTAATATTAGCATGTTTAGCTCAGTTTTACTCTGCGTTAATACAGAAATGTGAGGTTTTTATGTTACAAAATATTCTAAGGGTTCATTTTGTGATATACAATTGAACTTATGACAAGTTTTAACATGTAATATTTCACACATGCAAATTTTTAACATATAATATTTGACAAATGTATGTTTTTAATATGTAATAACACATGCAATTTGATATGTTTGACACATGCAATTTTTTTATAAGTTAATTTTTACACATGCAATATTGTATTAGATAATGCAATGTTTGAAGAGTAATTTTTAACACATGAAATTTTTGAAAGGTAATATTTTAGGCATGCAATTTTTGAGAGGTAAATTTTTACACATGCAATTTTTTTATAGGAAAATTTTTACACAAAGCCTAACTAAGCATTTAAAAGTGATAAGCATTCTTTACTAAAACATTTAAACGTGTTAAGTAGACTTAACTAAGTTCTTAAACGCGATAGATAAACACTCTTAACTAAAACCCTTAAACTTGATAAGTAAGCTTAACTAAATACTTAAACGCAATAAACACTCTTAACTAAACACTTAAACTTATATCTGATATATACCGTATCGTTAAAAATTAATTGTTTTTTTTTAGTTAACGGTAATAAATCCTCCAAATCATGTCCTATATGCCTGTATGACGATAGAGACATATAGCTGTAGTACACTACAACTATGTGTCAAGGTAACAACTGAAATTCCAATCGTTGACATATATCTTGAAGATGTATTACAATTTCCTTACTAGTTTACGAACACCTGTTAGAACTAACTCCACACAGCATCACTACTGGACCTATCCCCCCCCCCCCTTTTAACTTTGTAAAAAACTTTCCACCTCGAATTGTAATACACACAAACTATCCTTGAAACCAGTTCAAAATCCTAACAGCCAATCAGCGATTTAGAACCATCTCTACAACACGGAACATGTTCTACCATCTCTGTTACTCCGTCATCCGACAACTGTGACGTCACAGATCCGGATCACACAAAATTCCTGGTGATAATACTTCTTTCCCCTCTAAGACCACAAAATTTCAAAAACTTCTATTGCAACGGTCCAAAACACCTCCGTATAACAAGACAAACATCCGATTTGACAGATGGGTGGCTTCTTTTGGTCTTGAAATCTGAATGACAAGTGTACATATCCCTTCAAAAACAATCTATTCTCCAAAATCACCCCTCTCCTGAAAAAACTAAAAAATCAACCCATCACGATCACGTAAAAATAGTGATATTCCCTCCATAAATAGTGTTAACCCTCAGGGGTATCCGACATTTAGCATGATTAACTAACATTATAATTAATTATTATTTCATTAATATTATCTAAAACTAATCAAATACCCACCCCTTGTCCAAATATTCCAGCAACACACTACACCACTGCCTTCTATATTAGCTGCCTGTCAGATGGGCTCGGAGGGGAGTTTGGTGTAGGGACTAGTCTTCCCCGAAAGGGGGGGGGGGGGGGGGAGTGCCACCGTACAAGACCCTGCGCCTACACTAAAAATTTATAAAATTAAGAGTATTACAGAAAAAAACATTCTTTTTCGAAACTTTATTTGAGATTTTTAAAAAATTGTTTGTTTTTTGCCACATGATTGAAATGTCGTCTAATTTATTCAGTGTTAAACAATTAAATTGTCAAAATTATTCAAACATTTAAAATAATTCAAAGTAGAAAATTTAAATATACAGCAAATGCTTATAACAGATTTTAAACAAATGGTATCGCAAATTCGAAAACCGTCATTTTCTGATCAAAACATTTCTCATAAATGTTTGACAAAAGGCAAATACATTCTAAGAAATATTTTAAAATGCTACTTTTAAAACATTTTTTCGTAATGAATAATTCTTTAAAACCTGATAAAAAAGTAGTTTTTTTTCTTAGCCACTCGTTTAAATTTGTTTTTTGTCATTGTTCATTGCTCCAACATAATAGCATCGATGTCACATTACTTACCGGAACCGAATAAGAAAAGTTTCAAACGCCGTCAATTAAACTTCAGTAAATAATTTGAACATATCCTTCACAAAATATAAATAGTAACATCACTCACCATTAATCAGTAATCATGACCAATAAATTCATTACTTGTCTCCTTGAACATTATAGAGGCCTATGCACAAAATTGGAATAGTATCAATGGCATGAATTGGGAGTGTTGGAGGTGCACATTTTCAAGTCCTAATGCTAAGAAAAATGATCCAGAATAGAATCTAGGCCTTGATGCAACACTTTTATTCGCCCTGACCTATTCGTATCAGACTTCAACTAATCAGAATCAGTTTTCCTCTCACGTTCAACCCATGCGAAGTCGCTGCAGTGAATAAATATTTACCGCTTTGTTCACTTTGTAAATGTTCCGAAGGGCTGGGCTTTCATCTAAATAGTGAAGAGCCCTCCGAGACGTTAATGAAATTGAAAATTAAGCTGCACAATTACCGCCTACAAATATCGGTTCCCCTGTCGCTTCAAGGACGATGAAGTAGGTAACTGGGGGAGGGGGGACTAACTGCTAAACGAGGCCGGGTTTCAAATACTTCGTCTAAATAAGTGCGCTTTCATAAGTGACTCTCTCAAGGAACAGGTCATTGCCGTTTATGACCTATAATTCGAGCTAATGGCTGCCCCACCGTAAGCACTAAGATTGCCTGGGCGCTAATGAAACTGAAAATTGAAATGGATTACCTTTACACAAGTTTCCCCCCTGTCCTTCTTCATTGCGCGATCTTTGTAACACCTCAGCGACCCAACACACTATGATTTTTTGTAAATTTGAATAAGAACAGCTAACGGAGTGTCGTATAAATAATGAAATGAGTCATTTCTTTAAGGTTAAACAAAAATTGCACAGTTTAAGGTATTAAAACCATAAAATGACAGTAAAGTTCCGCGTTCAATTTACACTTACATTACGTTCAAATGGCTAAAATTTTTTAATTATATTATATTTATAATTCAATTCAGATGACAGAAATGTAACAAAAACACCATAGATCTTTTGTAAAAAATACAAATTCTGAATTATACCATTTAATCCTATTTTGCGATCAATAAAATTCATGGATTTTGGAACGCAAGCTGATAACAGTTAAAAATCATTATTAACAATTTAAATTTTTATTAAATATTGTTTTCACCAGTTAGGTATTTTTTTTATTTATTTTCACACTTTTTATAATTGCTGTAACCAGAACTATAAGGAAAATTTTCCCACTTCGACTCCTTTAGCAAGAAAGATAAAATACATATCCAAATATTGGAATTATTTTCAAAATTCGTCATTTTTTTTCAAAAATATTTTAAATGTTGGGAAAAGTAGACTATTTAAAATAACTATTATTTTGTTAGATTGATTCTGATTACCAATCAGTCATAATATAACAAGTTCTTTTATATATTTAAAATAATTTGATTATTGTGATTTAAATATGTCATTTTTTTAGATAAATATCATCCAATACGACGAATGCGTTTTCTGCGAATTGATATTTATAATGAATGCATTCAGTCCGAAGGGTTCCAATCTTTGATAAATCGAAGCTTTCTATCAGTATAATATCCAGAGAATAAAACAGAATGCTCAGAATGCTGGATGAATAAATTAGATTGCCTGAGAGAGAATTGGCTATAAAGCGTAAAAATGGTTCCATAAAAAGGGGCAGGTTTAGGAAATTACAACACGACTAATTGGGATTCCACTAAAAAATGAATTTCAGAAACACAAACTATAAAATACCTAAACAATGTGATCACAATAACATAATTTTTCCAAAAATTATACAAAATAGTAGAGACAATTGTAAATCTCTTAGATAAAAAGTATCGTAATGATTATTCAAAGGATGAATGTTTTAATTAATATAAAAATTATTAAAAAAAATTAATTAATAAAATATTTAGTAAAACTATTTATTTTATTAATAAACATATGAATATAATAATACATCTATATTTTACTCTGAGTAGTATAATGCAAAATGTATCCTTTTTTAAAAATAGTTGTTGCATAATGAAAGATTTGACCCTTATGTGTACAACGGCCTATGAGAGAAAAAGAAAATGTGAAAATCCTCTCTTGACTGACGGAATTATAAGTACAGATAAATTCAATGAACAATTATTTAAAATTCACGAATAACAGAAGAAAATAAATTTCAAATATATTTATATACGATATATAAATATATTGTATATTTATATATTGTATCTTTATATATTGTATATTTATATATTGTATATTTATATATTGTATATTTATATATTGTATATTTGTATATTTATATATTGTATATTTATATATTGTATATTTGTATATTTATATATTGTATATTTATATATTGTATATTTATATATTGTATATTTGTATATTTATATATTGTATATTTGAATATTTATATATTGTATATTTGTATATTTATATATTGTATATTTGTATATTTATATATTTATATATTGTATATTTGTATATTTATATATTGTATATTTATATATTGTATATTTGAATATTTATATATTTGACCAGGGGGTGCGGAGACCTCTAGTCAAATAAAAAAATTCAAGGGGTGAAAAAAGAGCATACACAAAAAAAAAATCAGAGCACAAATTCATATCATGCTAAATGTATTTGTGCCTCCCAATAGACAAGTTCTTCCTACATTCTAATGATTCGGATGGCCATACGTGAAAGTTCCGTTTCTCCCTTCAGGCACTACGAAACACTACAAAAGGCGCAGCAGACACCAATATCCCCCATCCTCCCAAAAAACACGTTTCTTTCCCATTCCGAAATACATAGCAGGCCTTCTGGAACCATGACGAGGAAGTTCGCCGCCATGAAAAGCAGCAGCCCCCGAATTGCGATAGAATGTTAGTTCTTCCCCCGTTCCTGGGGGGATAGAAAAAAGGGCCCGGTCATCCCTCACACTGGCTGCCCCCTTTCCCCCCGGGGCCCTGCCATCTGTCCCTCTTCGCAGAGTCATATGCTCTTGTCACACCTCTTCCCGAATTCGTCACGACAAGCCGGTTAACAGGAAAAGAAAGGACGAGTGAGAGGAGCTACTGGGGCTCTCCAAAAAGTCCTCTTTTGAGGGGAGAGGGGGTGGTATTCCGGTAGCATGCTTATTATACTGCAGACACAAAAAGACACGTTATTCTATTACTAGGAATTCAATATTAGTCTCCAATATTAAATTTGTGGTAGTTTTTATTAACTCTCATCTACAGGGCCTGATTTTAGCACAGGCAAACAACGCACATGTTTGTCCCGCAATTTTTGTGGCCTCCTGAAATTTGGAGTTAACTATGTTTAGTATTTGAATTCGAAGACGTTCTTACTAGTTTTGCTGAAAAAAAGTGTAAAAAAAAAAAACGTAGTACCATTTTTATGTAGTAATATATATAAGCTGAAAATCCCAACATCTGTCCGTATGTTGGTTTGTTTGTTTGTCAGTAAAAATAAGCTCCGTAACTACACATCGTAGATCTTTGAAATTCACAGAATAATTAGTTCAAAAAATAAGAATTTTAACGTGACTATTTTCGAGTCTCTACGATGTTCCATTCAAATGTTATGACATTTTTAGCAAAAGTGGCAAGAGTAAAATCAGTTTAAATCAACGAAGAAATGCGGAAATATAATATTAAAAAAAATATTAATCAATTAGAACACCGATCTTTACACGGAATACACCCTACCACACGATCTTTACACCCTAACCACAAAACCTAGCTTTATGAAATTTTCTATTCTAATATTCTTTGGATAAAAAGGGCGTTTGGGCTTTAATTTGCTGTGGAAACTTACTAAATATTTATGACAGATTGCGAATGCAATAACAATAGTGTCACAAAATCAAAATTAAAAAAAAAAAATGTTTGATAAAATGAGTAAATACCGAATTTTTATTACATTGACCCGAAATAAAAAGTTTTACTCAAAATTAAAATGTGTGACTATTCTTCTGTAATAATAGTATTCATAGGAACATATGGGCATTTGGGCGTAGCAAAAGAAAATTGTGTAGTATTTTAAAACATACTATTTTTGGTTGTGTATTTATTTGGCTGTTAAGATTCTATTATTAAGAATTTCTGGCAGTTTATTTTCAAAAAACCTTAGTTTTATTCTGGCTGCAATGTACATTTTTATGTTCTGTATTCCAAAGTTCAAAAATGCAAACTACTAATTAGATACACAAGTTTCTGGTTGAAGAGATTGTAAAGAAGTAGCTAAAATGATACATTGGAACAGGCATTTGGAAATAGTCAAATCAAAATTGTAATACTGGGAAACGGGATATTCTGTTTATTTTGAAAGTTAAATAATTGAAGTTCAAGATCAAATTTCCAAATTTGGCCTTCTTTAATAATTTCTATTGTTTTTGCTGCCTTTTCATTTCCATAACGGCTTAAGAACATTTCAATATCGAGATTGATTCAGTAGTTTCATTAAAAATCAAGCTTAAAGTTAATGCTTTGAAACTACAATTTAATGAAAGTCTTCTTGATGATTTTTTTTAATAAAAAAAAATAATGATCATGAGCTTTTTTAACCGACTGAACAGCGCATAAACAAAAACTCCAAAATAAAACCTCCAGAAACATTAAATTAAAACCACCAAAGAGAAATATTATCAATTTGACTGTTCAGTATTTTTTTATGTATGTTTGCGCAAGATTTCGGTTCTAATTCAGATATTTGGACTTTTTTTTTGTTACTATTGGTAGGGGATGTTTCACTTGGGAACCATTTGAAAAAAATACCCGGTTATCTAGCATTTAACTATCCGGAATGCTTAATTAACCGGACGGTTTGAAAACAAATATTGTACAATTTCGAAAATTATTTTTTTTATAGAAAAAAATCCACTTAAGCAAAATCTGCAAAAAAATAATAGGTTATCTGGCTACTATATATCCGGAAATGTCGATTAACCAAATTTTTTTAAATAATTTATCCGATTTCAAAATGTTATCATTGTTTAACAGAAGTTGTACAACAATGACATTTCGTTTCCCCAGCATTTATTGGGATGGATTGTTTTACGATCTACATTGGTGAGACAAAATGTCAGCACAAGCGGTTACTTGAATTTCTTGGGGAATAAGACGAGGGGCAGAATCCCCCCGCTAACTTAAAAACTACCTTAGAGGGAAAAATAAAACCACCTTAAGAATAATGTGCTAAAAAGTAAAAAATGTAATTTTTAATTTTACGAATGAGTTGAAAAAATTGAATTATTAAGTATCAAATTTATACTTATTACAACTTTTTGAAGTAGGTGCCAATTTACAAAAATCATACCTAAATTTTGGCGCCTATTTAAAAATGTTGTAATAAGTATAAAATTGATATAAATAATTCAATTTTTTTCAACTCATTCGTAGAATGAAAAATAATTTTTTTACTTTTTAGCGTATTTTTCTTTAAGTCGGTTTTCCTTTTTTTTTTAAATATTTTTTTTTTTAGATTTTTTTTAAGTAAAAAAAATTAAATTTATATGTAAATACTTATTCCTATAAAATACCTTTTATAATCACATTTTTCTTTCAATGATTATGACAATTATTCAATAATTATTAAATTAATCAATTAGCACTGAAAAATAAAATATAATTTTAAGTCATGACCCGAATAAATTCCGCCACATCCGTGTTAAAAAAAATCGGTTAGGTACAGACCGCGCTATATTGGGCCCTACTCGGTAAAAAGTTCAGAGGAGGGGAGGATAAATTGCCTCCATGGTTGAAACGGCCTACTGTCCTTTACACGTTTGTATGCCCTTTATCCATATAGGCTGATTCCACGTTGAGTTATGGTAGTGGAAGTAAAAAATCGGCATGTTCGAAACGTCTGACTTTCGTCTACACGATATTATATTATTTAAACCCATCGGCTGATTCCACTTGGAATTAATGATTTTGCGCGTATCGTTTTTTATTATGGGGTTTCATGCAACTATGTATACCCGTAACGATAGGAAATTCCTATTATTTTCTAAAAGTATTTTTGTGCAGGAATGTTTTCATTTTAAAACTCCATACCTTGTGAGAGAAAATATAGAAATTATTGGACCCATCAACACCCATTCCTTAAAATAACTATGTACAACTTGTGCCTTTTCCCCTGTGTTCCTAACGCTCTCTTTTTCCCAAAACAAACCCATGATTTCTGCTGATTCTACAAAACTCTTAACTACCTACACAAATTCTTCGTCATTCCCCATCACTCAAGCACTTCTTAAGTACAAATGCACCCTTTTTCACCTCGGATTAAATGGTATTCTTAGAGAATTCCCTGAGACATTCCTTGAACTCAAATCAATTTCTTTTAATACTTTCACAAATCTAAGGTTCCATGCAAGAGATGATATGTCTCTGTACTTCCATCAGAAAGTTCAAGCGGGTAAGCATTTCAACAGAATTGATCATTCAAGGATTGACGGATGGTTGCCCAATCTTTATGCAAACTGCTCTTGTTGAACATAACATACCTTTTACTAGTGACCGGCTAAATAAAGCAAATAGATTACACAAAATCAATCCGCCCCCTTCCCATCAAACTTGTTATGAACCTCGAAACATAAGCAACAGACGCTTTGGACGAATCCAATATCCCCAAGGTCGTCGACCACAATAGCATTTTCGCCATTTCCAACCTCGAGAGCCATATTATTCCAATGAGGTGTATAAAAATAATCGGCTCTCTGTTGTTCCCACAGAGGATGTGAAACCGAAATTTAACAAAAACAATACAAACTCATCTCATTATCAGAAGACTCTTCCTCCTACTTGGTGTTAGTTATGTAAACAAAATGGGATGCATAATGCTTACCACTGGATGTCCAGAACTCCACCATACGCCGAATATGTTAGACATCCCCAAAATATCACTAAAAGGGAATATCCAATGAGACATCAGAACATGACCCCAATATATGAATATTTTCCGTGTCCGGGACATATAAAAGCCAAACAAGTTGAAAACCTCTTAGACATGGTTTCAACTTTATCGATAATTCCATTAGCGTTAAGATTTTTATTACCATGTAATCTATTACTTTTATTACCATGTAATTTATTACTTTTATTACCATGTAATCTATTACTTTTATTACCATGTAATCTATTACTTTTATTACCATGTAATCTATTACTTTTATTACCATGTAATCTATTACTTTTATTACCAAGTAATCTATTACTTTTATTTGTTCATTTTACTTTTATAATTCTTATCAAATGTTGTAAAGTGTTTTAATGTCATAATTCATTTCAAATGTACTGATGTGTTATATTATGCATGTCAGTGCTACTTTTCTTACATGGAATAATACAGAACTTTGGAACATTGTCAACCAACCTAAAATAGGTCCATGAGGACCTTCAACACTCACACACCAAACATGAAAAGTGAACTGTTTTCCAAAAGTTCACATTTTCTTCAAAATGGACATCATTACTTTTTCCAATACCTTTTTTTATGAAAAAAGCCCCTCATCAAATGGCGGCCCAAATAACATTCTCCACAAAACATACGATTTTGATCCGAAACTTGTATTAAAATTCGTATACATTTTTGTTTTTTTCTTTTTCAAATACTCTTGCCGACAACTCGAACTGATGAAATTGACTTAGGATTTCATTTAGAATTCAAAACAAAAATTGAATTTTTCAACTAGAAGTATTTTGAATAAAATACTATTGTCTATGTCGGAGAAGACTACAATTAAAATTAACCTAGTCCTCTCCAACGCAGAGAATAGAATGGTAGGCTTCAACAAACATCCTAACGCTATGCATGAGGATGAAGCCTACCATTCTATTCTCTGCGTCGGAGAGGACTAGGTTAATTTTAATTGTAGTCTTCTCCGACATAGACAATAGTATTCCCCACTAGTCGATCGAGTCAAGGTACAGTCGTTTGCACACCGATCAACGACCATGTCTCCCACACGATCATTATCACTATATTCTCTATGCATATAACGGAACAAATCGTGATTTCTTGCTTAGCTCTTGCCATGTGAAGATGCACTCATGGCTCTGAGGAATAAATCGTTTTGTATTGTAACTACTCGGCTCGACCACGATTTAATTCCACGACTGCAACAAACGTACATAATGAATGACCACTCTGTTGGTCATTTCATATATATTCCTTTAGTGCATACTATTCTAGTTTCAGCACAAATGCACTTTATACACTTTCGACTTAAGCCATTACTTGATTGGGTTTTGTATGTTTTCTTTTATTTGTTTCACTTGGTGTGTTAGGAGGCCCCAAACTTATGCTTTGCTTTGGGCCCCGAAAGCTGCAAGTTGGACCCTGAGCATCTAACTGACTCATAGACGACTGAAAAGAGAGGTAAACCACATCTCTTTGTATAATAAAATCTTTACAATTATTGTATATGTTGAACAGTGCCAATACTTAACTTAAATCCATAAACTTACCACCAAAACCATTAAATCCATAACTTAAATCCATGACTATCACTGACAAGGCTTTATATAGCTTTATTTTTGTCTACGAAAAAATCCAAAGAAATGTCACATTTCACAAATTTCAACTTCTAATCGTTTTTTTTAACTACCAAAATATAAAATTTCATGTAGAAAATGATACTTTGTGTTTTGTTGATGTATTTAAATTTTTTTTAATCACATATTATTATGATTAGGTATTACTTAATGATTTTATACATAACAATTTACCCATTAAAGTTTTTATTTAGCTACGTATAAACTCAAAGAGTATTTATCTTGCACATTTTTTTTTGTGTCAAATTATGTAGTTACATTTTATTTCACTAGTGTAAGACCCACTATTATTGATCCAAGATGAACAAAAATAAAAATAGGTGAAAAAGTGAACTTTATTCATTAATCAACTGAAAATATCAGTTTATGCAGATATCATTGATCGTGCTCTTTTTCTTGACAGTATGTAAATTAGAATGATTATATACAAGATTTTTAGAATATTTTTGAAAGCCCATTTGATTAATCTTCCATTCAAATCAGCATAATCATAAATAAAACATGCTTTATGACCCGAATTTTGTGATTTTGTAAATAGCAAATTTAAAGGAGGAGTTTATTGACGTAGTTATCGAATTTAGTTATTTACAAGTGACATATCAGTGGCGGCCCGTGGTCGAAAATGTTAGTGCAGCCGAAAACATGTGAATCCCCCCCCCCCCCCCCCTATTTTCCACAACCCATACATGAACGGAAATTCTTTATTATTTACTACTCAAATCAAAGTTTCCTTTAAATTTTTACAAAATGATAACATGCGAAAAAAATAGAAAACACTTACTTATTTTTTTAAAATTAAAGCAATTCTCCTTTCCTTTAAACTTAATTTAATTAAACATCAAAACATAAAATATCAACATAATATTTTCAGTTTTCAAGTGTGGTTCGGCGAATACAACTTCAAATCTGTTTAAGAATAGACCCGCACTTTTTTTCGATCTTCAGAATCAGATCTTAGTACGCTACGACTAATAGGAAAGCGTTTACGCTTGTATCACGTTTCCGTCGATTTTTGATGAGTTTAAAATTTTAATAACTTTAAAAATAAATTTTTCACGAATATATAATTCGGGTATTAAGAATCGTGGGAACTATTTTTCCCGTTTGAGATTCCCGTTTTTCTCCGTTTGAGACAAATGTAAAATATGCGGCCATTCTCCACTGTACTTAAAGAAAAACGAATATGTTTAAGTATTCATTTTTAAGTACACTTTTTTTTTACAGTGCGACGGGACCAAATTTATGTCAGACGTGGTATTCTTCAAAATATAGAATAAAACCAATCACCATTAAGCGCGCTTCGAGGTGTGTTCCATTTTCCCCAAATGAGTGTGAAACGCAATTATTCCATTTGCACGTTCTAAAACGTGCAAAGTTGCCCGTGATGTGGCGCGTGCCTTGTAGTGTGGTGCTGAAAAACTTCGACACACGAGTGACACGGCCGAATACCGCGCCACCCATCCACCTATGCGTCATCAGTGGCGTCATTCGGCGAATAGTGAAGGCTGCGTCGTGTGGAGCGCGGAGAATCTCGTATGTGGCGCCGGCAAAATAAATACCAAGACAATAAAAATATTACAATTTTATTTAAGACCTTATGAAAATAATAATTATGAGGTTCTACCTTGTGTTTTCTCAAATGTGATTGATTGCAATCTATACAACCGGTTGCAGACGCATTTTGTATATTTTTACCCAAGAGAATATAATTATTTGAAAGACGATGTCGCTAGACAAAATGTAGCGACGAACGATTTATTGCAAAATTTATGCGATAAACGTATTTCAAGGATCAGTTAAACGTATTACAAAACAAATATTAACAAATATATGAATCGACAAATAAGAGCAATAATGTACTTGATATTATAAAGTATGAATAATCTTTAAAGAAAATATTTTTTCATTGAAATTCCCACGATGAAAAAACTTTCTCTAAGCGGTGGGCAAAGCCCTGTACATTTGAGTGGTTACAATATAATCTTTGATTGATTATCGTTTACATTCACGCGCAATGAACATTGCATTCTCCATAGAAATTATCCATCGATCTATCATCTCCTAGTATTGAGTACAATTAGGTTTAGAATAACATCGATGGTTGATCTAAATTACCCTTGAGAATTCATTCTCGATAAGAGAAAGACGAATTTACATTAAATTACTCTTAATTCACCAAAGAAGTCCATGCTAAGCAGTCGGGTCCTTCAGCCAATAAATCAACTCTAAGTACCGCTCTATATCTGCTGCACACCTAGTGTGAAACGCCTTATCCATAAATTTCATTTGAGAACAGCATCACTTGAACGGCAGGCAAATCGAACTGGACGTCATGATTAATTAATTTGGATAGATCGTATTACAGTTACTCGGATATCTTGGAATCAATCGAACTGTATACTACTATTTGGTATGCATGTAGGCAGACGCTGAATAATGTATTGCGCGATTTAGAGTGTCTTTATTTAAAACCAAATGCCCAAACGGAAACTATTGCTTACGACAAAATAGACAAATTAATGTATATGAAAACCGATACAAATATTTTTAACGCATTTATCCGCCAATAAAATTTTATTCTAGGTAATTTAGAAATATATATATATATATATATATATATATATATATATATATATATATATATATATATATATATATATATATATATATATATATATAATTAACAATTAACATATTTTTAGAATGAGTATAATTTGTAATTGTTATTATGGCTAATAATTCCGGAATCTTTTAAAGAATTATAAAAATAAAATAAAAAAGGGGAAATTTCCATAAGTATAGTTAATATACTGGATTGAGGAAAGTGATTAGCGTCATTATATATTGTAAGTTTGAAACGGTGGCAACCGGTAAGCAATGAAAATGTATTGGAAAATGTTCGTAAAATAGGCGTAATCTGCATTTATTGAAGGTTTCAGTTTCCCTTGCCAGGCTTTGTACACGCCATATGCGATTACTGATTACCATATTGCGTGTCAAATGACGCGCCAGTTGTCATTCAAACTACATATCCAACGTTAATGTTATCGAGAGAAAAAAGTAAAACAAATAAAACATCCAAGCACGATCTCATCAGTAGAGTCTACTTGTAAATAAATACAAGACATTTTCTTTAGCTGTGCAGATAAAAATGTGTACTTTTCCTAAGCCTTCAATCGTTTTTAAACACAGAAAATGTGTTTGTTGGAAAGTTTAAATTGGTTGGAACTTTTGTCATTTTATAAAACTATGTTCAATTATTTTTCATTCGATAAGAAAATTTCTCTTCCTAATATTGCTTCCTTTTCAATTCAAACTCTATTAAATAGTAGACAAATATTTATTTCAAAGAAACTTACATTTCTATTTAGGACGGCAATACTTAAACAAGCAATATTTGCAAATAGAAATATCCGGATTCACATTGAAGACGAATCAATTACTAGCGTGAAAGAATGGAATTAACTCTTCTATCTTATCTACCACTGGGTCCTGCCACTGAGCACTGCAGGGGTGTTGAGTACAATAACAGAGAGGATCAGAATCTCCCTCAAACCTACTGACAGTAGGAGGGACGGAATTCTTTTGGAACTGATAGGTTGTAAGGGTGACAAATAGCCTTTCTTTCTTATGTTTGAACCCAGAAAGCCACGACGGTGGACTTAAACTTCTTTCCAGGTAAGGCAGCCTGTTATTCGGGTTTTTCCGCTCAGCTGCTCCCTTTCACTTTTCCTACAAGATCCAGCCTGCAGATATTGAGAAGCCTTAAATGAGCTATAAAGGTGAGAGTGGTCGTTTAACGGCCTCAATGTATGTCTGTTCAGTAGTGACTTAAAGAGTAGGAATGGGGGGATTAGTGACAGGTGTTGGGACAGGCGTGTAAAAGAAAAGGGTGTAAAACTATCCTTCATCCAGTCAGTAGCATCTCCACTGTCGAACTCCAAACGTTTAGTAAACAAAAAGGGATGGGCTCCATTATTGACACTGACGTATTTGCTCCCTGCAGTTCAAGTTCAAGGGAACCTTGATGCAGTAAGGTAGCCCAACATAACCAGAATGGCCACTAGCTTATATCCCTGATCTTTTAAAGACGTAAACAGAAAAATATTCTAATGCTATTTTATATACTTTTTGTTTACAAATCCATTTAATTTTTAGTAACCCGAATATCATTGAAGCTATTATTGTTTTATTAAAAATAGTTAAGTTCGTTGTGTGGTGCAGTCATATTCTGTTCCACTTTTTAGTAAATTAGAGTATTGTCAGACCTGATTTAAAGAACTTGGAACCCCAAAACATAGCACTTTTTTTCGGAAGAGGGGTGGTGGGGGGATTTAAAGAACCCTTAACATAACGAGAAATGAAATCTCACAGCTAAGTGATTATATTTCACGTTAAGTATTTCTCTTATCAAGAGGTTTATGCTCAATCATTGAATCCATTAATATATCAAATGCAAGTAATTATTATTTTTTTAATGTTCAACCAACTTGAGATTAAAACACAAAAAAGTTAGACTTGGTGTTTTTACCTAGAGTACCTAGGGTTTTAGTTTTCTTTAAAATTCCCTAGCCCAAGACTGTTCTGTGCGCGTTTTCAGAAGTTCGATTTAAATTATTAATTGTAAAAATTATTTAAGACAAAAAAAAATTATTTTCTAAACCGGTACCCATACTTGATAAACATAATTAAAAAAAAAAAATTTAATAAAAACTGCGAGCAAAGTATGTGCGATGAAATCATCAAGTACGAAATATAAATTGTAAGAATCCTTTTCTACCATTAGCTTCTAATCAAAGATGACTCAAGCCTATCCCTTCTCAGTGCCGTTTTTTCCCTCCCCTTTGTTGGCAGCTTCCTATCATTAATCGTACTTATCTCTGAGAGCTCAATTCAAAAGAAAATGAGGTTTATTTTAAATTATAATCTGCAGAAAGTTGCCTATATAAATAGATTTTGCTGGCAAATCTCAAAGATTTTCACTACTACAAATTGAGTTGTTATTTTTAGCCGTGCATTTTCATACTTTCGGTTCTTTAATGGAATTTAATTATCTGGTGTTCATTGTAATCCAAATTGAATCTAATTGCCCCAGACAAAAATATTAATATGCCGCGTGTATGCACAAAGTATGCAAGACCGATTGTTAGTACGCGAGAGATATGCCGACTATGCCTTCGAACTATTGACCTCGGAGGTGGTGTGCCCAGAGTATGCTAAAAGCATATGCTTCCGAATCCGATCCAATTTATTGCAACGTTAATTGGATATTTACAACTTCTTAGTTTCAGTTCCACTTCTGGACGAAATTCCTAGTATTTTGTAGCGAAGCTGGCAACCCTACGATCACAGGATCACTACTTTTTTATTTTTCTTTGTCAAGTCCGTCGCACAGGATTGAACTAGGAATCCTCTGATTCCCAGCTCCAGAGGATGCCTTTATCCACAGGGCCACTCTCATTAGAGGCAATTTGAGGGACCTTGAATTAATAACTATGCTGTACGATGGAATAGAGTGAGCGGTTCAGCCAAGTACGCAGCGGAATACATCCCACAGTGGAAGAAAAGAACAAGGAAGAGGGGTCAACGGGTGAGTCCTCTGTAGAGTCCCAGGGCGGGAATGAATTTATTACGGAAGATCTAACCTCAGGTACTGCTGGAATCAAGGTATCGGTTACCAATAGGCACATTAGATCCGGGCCTAGTGCCCACGTCTTTCGGGTCCACAACTTTTATTTAATTAACTAATATTTATTCAACTTATATTGATTTGATAGTGTTTTGTTTTTCATGTCGGAATCACTAAACTTTCTCTGGGAGATTAGTCATTATTTTACAATTGAGAGAAATCAGTTTCTTGACATGAAAATTATAATTTATTCTACGAAATAATAATGAAACTTTTTTCAAAAGTCAATCTAAACATCGTGGAAAAAAGTCGTCATGTAACCTTCACAATGGATGATATGCAAGCCGCATACAAGGTCGTATGCGAGGCGCATACATGTCGCATACCACCTCCGTATGCCATAGTAATATGCGATATTCTCACAGGACATACGAAGGCATATTACTTTGCATGTTAGTTGCATACTCGCGACATACATATCTCACATGTATACGTGAAGTGTTAAGCATATTCGGGGCATACTAGAGGCATAATTCTTTATTTTGTCTCGGGTGATGCCGATAAAATAGATCATCGCTTTGATGGTGGAAAAATCCGAGACAAAAATATTAATGTGCTGCTTATATGCGCTACATATGTCGGACCGATTGTTAGAAAGCGAGTAATATGTCTGCCCTCGAACTAATGACCTCGGAGGCGGTATGCCACCGGCATACATACACAGTTTTAAATTGTTTACGATATCGATCTAATAAAGTTTAAGCTTCTAAGAAATACTTTTCTAGAAATGTCATTTTTAAGTTAATAAAAAAGAAAATTAGTTATGCTACCCAAAAACTACATATCCTTATTATATTCAAATTAAATTTTAAAGTCAGATATTGAGAATTTTTTTAAATCTTGTAAGTATTAATTCAATGATGTAAAAATGGAGGAAGTGGGAAATATTCTCAGATATTAAATTCTAACAATTTGAAATGTCTTATGAAAATTCATATCTTTAAATATAAAGATATTTTTATTGTTATGTTCAGATAACATTCATAATACTATTTTTTTTATAATTTTGCTTCAAACTAACTATTTTGAAGAAAAAAATAATACTAGTTCCTAATAAATTAAAATTTATTCTTAAATTTTTTTATCTGAAATAAATTTAAAATTAGAGTGAACAAAGTTTATTTTTAAATAAAACACATATTTAAAACATTTATTTTATAAAATTGTAAATGCTAGATAAAGTTAACATGTAACAATTTTAGAGGGTTTTGGGGTTTTTATTTTAAAACTTATTATTCAATATCAAAGAAATTTTAAGAGTTAAAAATAAATTTAAATAAATTAAAAAAATCTTTTCAATTTGATAAATCCTTTAATGTAAACGTTGTTGGGATTCCTGGTGAAGGGTAGAAAGCAACATGGAAGGATGATCTGTATAATTAAACTCTGACATAGAGAACACTTCAGTGCTGTGGATTTTCTTAGAGATCCTCTCTTCTCAAGATACATTTACAGTCGTATGTTCACCACTGCTCGGATGGACAAACTGTGGGTCAATTGCCCACACTGCGTTACGGAGGCACCTTGGTCATGAAGAAATCCTGGTCCTGCATTTTTCTTAATTGGTATTTTGGATTTCTTTGAAGTCGCGTACTTTTTTGCTCCAAAAACAAACCCTGTCTTCAACTCATCTGTAATGAGATTAGCAGGAATAACCGTCTTTTCTTTTGACTATAACTACGAAAAACCGTTGGCCATCACACAGCACCTCACCAACACGCTGCCACCTGCAACAAGTCCTTAGAGGAATCAAAATGCCAATTTCCGCGTTGCTTCTCTGCTTGCATAATTCACCCACACATGCATGCAACTCTTGATCCTCGTTAAGTGGAAGTGAAACTAGATGCTTAAAACTCAACTTATGCATCCAATTATATAGTTGTAAACATCAAATTAATGTTGCAATAAATTGGATCGAAATCGTAAACATTGTAAAACTGTATCTGTATGCCGTTGGCATACTCCAGGCAGGCCGCCTCCGATGTTAACAGTTTGAAGGCAAACTCGGCATATTATGCGCATACTAGCAATCGGTCTGGCATACGCGGCTTATTTATATTTTTGTCTCTAGATGGTTTTCCACAACATTTTAAGTTGATTTCTTAAATAGAAATTGAGTTATTACAACTCAATTATCTTACTTCCCATTCTTTTCGAACATCTTTTTAACATGTCTTATGTTTAAAATGTGTTAATGTCGCTCTAGTAGTTTAACGGATAAGGCACTGTACTGCGGTGCTAAGGATATGTGTTCGATTCCCTGTAAAACTCGGTTGCAATTGTCGATATTTATGAAGGCAACCTATGTAAATAAGCATATAATCATTGAACTGATTTTTGAGTACATGTCTTTTTTCAAAATTTAAAGTTATGCATTCGGAGCCATTATAAGCGTCGAATGCATTTAAATATGAGTATATTTTACTGATTTTCGAGTTAATATTTTTAGCAGTGTATCTGAATAGAGTAGTATACTTCTTCGCCTTCACTTTCAAACAAACAAAGTATTTCAGTTATCTACAATAAATTATAAATTCCAAAAACAACTTTTAAGGTACGATTTACAAATGCTTTAAAAGTTATTGTAAAATAATAACTTTTTTCAAAATTCTATAATGTAATTTTGAAAGCGTACGCACAGCATTATTCTTAGGTTTCAAACTTCAAACACGTATACATTGGTAATTCCCGCCTTCTATAGCATTATATTTTAGTATCATGAAATTATAAATGTTATGTAAAATTAAATGTAATAATTTAGTTTAAAATGTAATTTAAGAACGTAAAAATATTATTATCTCATTTTAAATAAAAATAATTGACATTAATACCGTTATTTTTTAAATAAACATGATTGATTAAAGGAATAAATTAAAAGTCATATAAAGTTGGCAATTGATCATGAGACTGCTCTTTCCAAAATTCTATCAGAAAATGGGGCAACGCGAGTAATTTTTCAAAACTCGGAGGCGTCGTCGCTGACAATTAATCAATCATTAGCCCTCCAGCAAACGAAATTTTCCCAGCAGCAAAATTCCCGGAGCGCCAGACTCGCCTCGATTTTCTGAGACCTCAGCACATCTGTCGGACCTTGGCGACAGTTGTGGTTATTTATGATTTCCCGAATGCAAATCAGATCTTTGGAAAACTCGCTAATTACGATGAGACATAAGACGACTGTCAATTCAATTATTTAAAAATCGTCAACTAAGGGGAAAAAATCGCAAAATTATCAACAGCAAAAATGTTTAAATAGTTCAAAATTTAGTAAATTCTTATTTATAGAAAAAAAGTAATTTTCATTTGTTTTAATATCAAAACAAATCCAAAACTTATTGAATTTTACATCAAAATTCATGTCTGCTAGAAGTTAACAATTAAAAATTGTCAATTCGACAATCATTAGTCAAATTTGGTAGCAAGGTTTCAAAATAGCGCAAGAGAATCTCTTTTCAGTCTACCAAGTCGGAAATGACGAGCAAGTTTCGAGTGATTGATTTCGCCAATGTGTTGCTATCAGCATGTCGCTCATAATTTACCACTAATGAGAATGACATCTTCCGGTTGAAAATCGTTTTCGCTTCGGTTGGGGGGGGGGGGGGGGAGGGGGGGCTATTAAGGGGTGAGTAGGCACATTTCTCGATTTACAAACACCAGCCCATTAGCACCCCTTGTCTGGTTTTCATTATTTCACTTCTTTAATAAACTCCTGGGAATTTAGTTTCAGCTTCATTATCACAAAAGGTGGACTGCAGCGAAACCTGATAAGTGGTCCCTTGAGGGGTCAGTTAATGTTTTAACACTGAATTGGATGCCTACGTTAGCCCCTTATATAAATATTAAATACTATTACTAATTTAGTATCAAGTTTTCAATTGGTATCCATGCAAATTATGATCTAGTCTTAACATGATAATATTTTCATGGACAAATTGACAGTACAATAATTCTTTTGTTACATTTTCAAAATCTTTTATAGCAACGCATTGTGTACACTTTCATTAT
The DNA here is from genome assembly GCA_963932185.1 of Troglohyphantes excavatus. Lineage (NCBI taxonomy): Eukaryota > Metazoa > Arthropoda > Arachnida > Araneae > Linyphiidae > Troglohyphantes > Troglohyphantes excavatus. Next base: position 64,959,322 of record OZ010676.1, on the reverse strand, counting down.
TTGCATACAAATGTGCTTCTAATTTTTAGATTGTAGACAATATTAAAATCTATCAAATTGATAAAAAAAAATTGGCAGCACAAGTAAACATGATTTTTTTAAAGTGAAAATATTTGTTATATTCTCTAGTGTTATATCGCATTAATATATCAAGTAGTAATCTCTTTTACTTATACTTTAATTAGAAACTTTAATTCTTAGCTATAACGAACATAATAGAGTTTCTGGATATAGAACCCAACTCCTTTGGCATGGCGAAGATCTTAAATCTACATGTAAGTCGAAATACACTTAAAAATAGGTACTGAAATATAAGTAAAATTTACTCATTTTTTATTACATTCGATGCTTATCATGGCTCCGCATACATAAGTTTCAAATTTAAAAAAGGCATATACTCAAAAATGAGTAAAATGAATAAAAAGAGCAGTTTCTTGCCTACATAGACTGCCTTAATAAATGACAATAAATATCGACAATTACAATTAAGACTTATCGGGAATCGAACCCATATCCTCAGGCACCGCAGTTCAATGCCTTTACGATGTACTACCAGGGCGACGTGAAGAAGTTATAAACACAAGAAATGTTAAAAAGATGTGCCAAAAGAATGGGAAGTAAGATAATTGAATTGTAATAAATCAGTTTCCATTTAAGCACTCGACATTAAATAATGTGGAAAAACATTTTCTGGGCAACTATTTTAAGTTTGTCAGGTCGCTTTGTTAAGATGGCTTAAACAGAAACTGAAATAAGCAATATTAAATCACTCTGCTAATTTTATTAGAAAGTACGGTTGCTTAAATTTGAGTATGTCATCGCTCATTTAGGATGCAATTGTACTGAAATAAAAACGAGTATGTTCAGGTACTCATTTTTAAGTACTAATTTTTTACAGTCTATTTAATTTATATTTTGTCTAAGCACTGCTCAATTGTAATGAAAGTGTGAGCGACTTAAAAAACCAATAAAATCATTTATGTTGAAAAAATTTAAATCTATAGTTGAAAGCTTTAAAGAAATTAATTAACGATTTCATTTTCAAAGTGCGATTAGTTATTGTTTCTTAACATCATTTATAATTAAATTCGCAGTTTTTCTGCAAACAAAATGAGTTGTTGTGCGTGTCACTTTTTAAATTACATACCATTAATCATTGTTGCTTGTAATCCTTTATCAGAAAACTTTCAAATATGTATTTATATTTCGCAATCTAAAAATATCTACCTACACAATGCTCTCATAAAATTCTTTCACATTTTTGTTTCTTTGATATTATAAATAATTTTAACTTTATTTGTTTAAATAAATATTTTTTTACTCATTTTTAGACCATTTTTAGTTAGATAATATTAAAAAAATTCCTTTTTTTTTAAATGATTTATTTAATCTATCTAAGTTCTTTCAAGTACAGAATCAAAGAAAAATGCAGGCCCTAGTAACATCATACAGAACTTCGATAAATTGAAGTTCCGATAACTGGTTCCGCTTTATTTAGTTTATTATCTGATATTTAATTTTAGATTACTTCTACTTTCCCGTATAAAAGGTCACATTATTTTCATCACCCAAGTGAGTCACCAATGTGTAGATTCATTTTCTATGAAATTAATGCAAACTTTCCAATTTAAACATTGGATTTGTTTCCAAATATGGTCATGACATCTATGAAAAACTCTTTAGTTATATATACATCCAATGCACATCCCTTTTTCAGTCGTTTTTGCGACTAAAAGTCAAGGAATTATTTGAATTTTTAATGGGTTACCTATGATCACATTACAAGAAAATCCTAATAAAATTTTTTAGGTAAAGAACTTGGTTTAATGATACTGGTCGTCCCAGTCTTAAAATCATTAAGGTTATACAGCAATACATTAATTTGAATGAACATTATAATTTCGGTGTTTATGAAGCATGAAAATTGCAATTACAAAATCAAATTTAAGTTGCTTCTAATTGCAAAAAAAAAAATTGCAATAAAACTAAGTTATGTTTTTTTTAATTAATGAAATGTGTTTATTTTAATTAATAAAACTAATTTATTTTATAAACTGAAACGTGTTTATTTTAATTAATAAAACTAATTTATTTTATATACTGAAACGTGTTTATTTTAATTAATAAAATTTATTAAATTTTAATTAATAAAATTTATTAAATTTTAATTAATAAAATTTATTCATTTTAATTAATAAAATTCATTTTAATTAATAAAATTTATTTATTTTAATTAATAAAATGTATTTATTTTAATTAATAAAATGTATTTATTTTAATTAATAAAATGTATTTATTTTAATTAATAAAATGTATTTATTTTAATTAATAAAATTTATTTATTTTAATTAACAAAATTTATTTATTTTAATTAATAAAATTTATTTTAATTAACACAATTCATTTTACTTAATACAATTCATTTTAATTAATAAAATTCATTTTAATTAATAACATTCATTTTAATTAATAACATTCATTTTAATTAATAACATTCATTTTAATTAATAAAATTCATTTTAATTAATAAAATTTATTTATTTTAATTAATATAAGCATTAATTTTATTATCATTGAAGTACTTTAAAAAAATTCGAACCTAGATGACTTTTACTTTTATAATTTTACCATAAGATGCAACACCTTATTTTAAAAATGAGCACACAACCTAATCTCAACTCCATCTTTCAAAAATAAACTTGATTCAATAGCAATTGAATCGAATTGAAATTGAATCGATAGCATAAATAGTTTTTACTTTAAAAGTCTATAACGCAAGGGATATTTGCAATATTGAAAGAAATTTGTTTTAAGGAGTTGTCCTGACTATTGCATTTCTTGAAACGTTTAAGAAATAAATCCAAATATGTTTGAATATCACAGGAAAGTAGCATCTACAAGTCAAATTTAATATAAATAAAACAGTGTCTTTTATAATGTGAATAACCACCTTGATAAACTTTGCACCTAAAGATCAATATTATAACAAATCAAAAAGTTAACTTTATAAGTTTTTATTAATATTTTCAATATCTTTTTAACAAACTATTATTAAACTCACAAGATATCCAGAAACTTGATAAATGTAAATCCTATTTTTGTCAGGATTAAACCAGTCAAACAAAATCTGAAGTGAAATATGAAGACAAAGAATATGTACTCACCTATGCTGTACTTTTCAATCTAAAGTTTGTTATATTTCATCTAAATAAAAGACTCTTATAACAAAAAATATCACAATCCATTCACTTACCTCCTAATCAGTGGAGCACTTTATCTACTGAAGTTTGAATATTAGGATATTTAAAAATACTTGATCTTTTTAATGTCCAATTAATATGAATTTCTAATCACTTTTTAACATTTTATTGCTATTTAAATATAAGGTTATAACTGAGTAAGAAATCCTCCAGTACTATTTCATGTAAATATTTAAATTGAAATAATTTGTTCCTTAAGAATTTAAGAATTCTTTGAATACTGAAAATACTTTGAATACCCAGTTCAAAATTAATCTTTTGCTTGTATAAAATAATAAATCATAAAAGAACTGGAAGAAGCTTTCGGTTTAACATCAGCTTTTACTATTTCCTTTATAAGTTTTTTTTAATATCCTTGCCTTATTTCTTATCTATTTATAATGTATATAATTTAAAAACATTAACTTTGATCTATATCAAATTGACATAATTGCGAGAATTTATCATTTGTTTTCTTCAATTAATTAATGTTTTGTTTTAAACAATTTAAATAAGAATAGTAAATTTTACTGAGTTCACTATGTTGTGCAAAAAGATTTAACTTAATTAAGTTTAAATTTATTAGATATTATACTTATTAAATATTAGATATTATAATTATTAGACATTATATACAGTAATTGTAATCACACATTTTTTTCCAAGTCGTGTAAAGGAAGGATACAATATAGTACTATATGAGTTTCATATAGTACTATATTGTATATATTTCCAACCACATTTCATAGGTATTTTTGTTGATATATTATATATATGTGTTATAGTATTGCAACATAACATTGGTACAACACAGTGCAGAATATTTTAAGCACACATTTTCTGATCTTTTAAGGTTTCAAATGTGGAAAAAATATTTTGAATTTTTTACTAAAAATTAGATCATGTAAAAAATTATTTTTAAACAACTTATTTACCAATTACTATTACAAGTTATGTCCATTGAAGTTGACGAAAGCATTGTCTAATATAATAATTAATGGCAATTAAGCTTTCATGTGGTTTTTTAAGAATATTTTTTTGTTTTATCAATGCCATACTAAAAACTTTTCTATAATTCATAAACTGCGGAAGCTTATTAAAATTTATAGATTAATACAGATACATAAGTTTTTATTTTTCTTGTAATCAATAAATGGACTTGAATGATTTTAATACATTGCTGTGATAATATAAGCGTGTTGAATTTTTAATATTCGTCCTCTTTAAACATTATGTATGCGCACCTGAATTAATTACCAATTACTGAATAATTCTTGATTAATAATCAAGTTTAAATGTTAGCAATTGGGTTATTTTGTTTTGTCTGAAAGATGTTACCTTTAATAAAAAGGGAAACATACTGTTAAGTGTGATCTGCATATCTTAATATCTAAAAGATTGACATAGTAAAAGTAACATGGCCTTATCGAAACAGGTAATTGTAAATTTTGATTTTACATCAGCTTTTACCATTTCGTCTATAAGTTTCATTAACATTCTTGTGAGTATATGTATTTCATGTAATAGTACTTAAAACATTTTATGGTTTCGATTTAAATGTGTATGTATATCTTCAAATATAATTTTATTTAATTCAAAATGCAAGTTTAACTGTCATTTCTATATTTTAATTGGGGAAAATCTCCGTATAAAGAATTTTGTGTATAAAAGTGCACAAAATGTTTAGAATTTAGTTATATATAAAAGTATACAGACAATTCTCTGTACAATGTTTCAATAACCTTCCATCATTTATTGAACTTCAAAAGTATTACTCTTATATTAAATATTAAATACTTTTTTATATAGCATAGCTAAGCTATAGCATAGATTGCTTCCTATACACGGATGCTGTCAATACGAGTTTTCATTTATAAGTATTTCAAATTAAGATGTTAGATAACAATATTCCACTTACTTAACTACACAACTTAAAAATGTGAAAAAAGTGATAAAAATTAATAATATGCTCATTACATTAAATTATTTTGTAATGATTCTTTAGAATTATTGCCTATTTATATTCTGCTATAATGACACTTTGATATCCCTTGTCTGAGCATTGTTTATAAAATTCAGTGTTATTGTGTATGAAAAGTAATGTCAAAATGCAAAGAATCCTTAATTGCAAATTACTAACTCAATGTTTTAGGAATTTATATGTTTTAAGATGTCAAAGTTCGTGGATTGTTTATCAATTAAACTAAACTGAACATGCATAACAAAATTATCATTAAATCTTAAACAAAAACCCGTCAAAAACTCATTGGAGGAAAATAAAAACTACATTTAAAAAGAGAAATACGAAAGAGGCTATCGAACAAGTCATGAAATTATTGTATTATTGCCAGGTTTTGAGACAATGTATAATTTCATTAAGAATTAGAAATTTCAAATATTTCAAACTAAAATCTTGGGACTATCTTGTTGTATATGTTAAGAATAGTTGTGTTGTACTCTATGTTAAGAATTAGATGCTTGTTGTATATGTTAAAAGTTACTTTAAAACGCATGTCTTGTATTGTGTTTACAACTTTAGAAATATATTCCCTTTATGTTAAACATATTGAATTTTATATTGCAAAATTCAAGAAGTTATTAGTGTGATGATTTACAATAAATGTTAATGTATACTGATAAACATGATCAGCTTTGATTTAATTCAAAAGAATAGACTATTTGTGTATTAATAAATTCAATAAATAATAAATTAATAATGCCAAATACCATATATTCCTGTGAAGTTAGTTTTTGTGTAATAACTTTAAAAAAGTCTTAATGTGTTAGAAATGAAAAAAATTATAATTATCATAAAAAGTGCTATATCCATATTATGGACTTTTTTTTTATGATTTTAAATACGTTTTTGTTTTTCCTTGCATTGCAATATGTTATGTCAAAGAAAACTATTTTGAATGTAAGAAAGGATGAAATTTCTTTTAAGAAAAATTGTTATAAAATTTTGCGAAACTTTTTTCAGTCTCAATAAATGAAAAAAATTTGAAATTAGTAATTTTTTTCTTAATGTTATTGTCACCTTTAATATAATGCCAGTCTCTAATCGATTATCATGGTATTTACTCTAATTTTTATTTTTACTATATCGAGAGGTCCATAATGTAAATGAAATATTTGAGAAATGATAATAAGTAGATTTAATATTTAATATAAACTCTTTCCAAATAAAAAGTATAAAGTACGATAAAAAGAATAGATACATAGATTATAAAAACCTGCATTACTGTTTATAATTTTGAGTCTATATGTTCATACAAATATGTTTGAATCATTAACTCCAACATTTCAATGTACATTTATGTTATTTTTCCAAACTTATTTTTATGAGTTTAGTTCAATTGACAAAAGTGAAATCAAAGTAACTTTGTAGATTGAAAAAGAAAGAACCAATTTATGAATATTTCAATCTTATTTTACTTACTACGTCATCATAAGGAGTTGTACAAAAAGCCAACATTTCCTTGTTTAATTTTTCTTGTAACTAGTACAAAAGCCGTTGCAATTTTTTTCTTTTAAATTGTATTTAAAAACAGATTTAATGCTGTTGCAAGAGGAAAAATATACAGAACTATTGTGTATAAAGGTGTTTCTTAATTGGAGAAACATTTCTGTTATTTAACTGTTCTGAATATTGTAACGCCCTGCAGATATTTCTAAATATCACAATCAGATTTTAAAATGTTTTAGATAATCTAAAAAATTTCATTTAAAATATTTATAAAGTGGAAAATTTGTATGAAATAAATATTTAGTATTAGAAATTGTGAAACAAATTAAATAACAGACTATTATACTGTAAAAAGAGTTACTTAAAAATGAGTATTTGAACGTATTCGTTTTTCTTTGAGTACAATTGCATCGTAAATGAGCGATGACGTACTCCAATTTAAGTAATAGTTACAGTAATAGTTAAACTGAGTTATTGCAATTCAATTATCTTTCTTCCAATTTTTTTGGCACACCTTTTTAACATTTCTTCTGTTTATAACTTCTTCACGTCGCCTTGGTAGTGCAACGGATAAGGCACTGGACTGCGATGATTTAGGATATGGGATCGATTCCCGGTAAGTGTTGGTTGTAATTATTGATAGTGATTTATGAGGCAGCCAACGTAGGCAAGCAACTGCTCTTTTTATTCATTTTTACTCGTTGTATTCATTTGTGAGTGCATGCCTTTTTCAAAATTGAAATTTATGTATTCATAGCTATGATTAGCATCGAATATACTCAAAAATTAGTACATTTTACTTATTTTTGAGTACCTATATTTAAAAGTGTAATATTTTGTACAGCAAATCATAGTAACAAATAAATTTATGGCTTTATCATTTAAAATTTAAGCGACTTTATTATTATTTTTGGTATAATTTTCTTTGTAAAAGTGATTAATTACAGTAAGTGAAACAAACAGGGTGAATCAAAAAGAAAAAAAAAGGATATGTACAAGGGGTGAAATTTGTACGAATAAATATGTAGTATTAGAAATTGTATAACAATTTAAATGACAGAATATTAATATTTCTTACAGTAAATCGTCATAAAAAATAAATTTAGGGTAGATTGAATGATTTATGGTTCTTTCAAATAAAATATGTGTCCAAATTGTACAAAATAAGCATGAAAATATACAGATAGTAACAGTTTTGATTATTGAACAATGTTTCATATCTATGTTTTAATGTCTTTCAAATAAAATACATTATCCCCTAAATAATAATCTAAACTTGCAAGTTTTAATAAAAATCAATCTAAACATGTAGCAAAATCTGCCTAATTTGACTTTAACAGATCAGACTCATTTTTAAAGAGAGATTTTAATACAATTTCTTGTTTTACAGTTTTTGTGAAAAATACACAATGATTTTCATATATGTGTGCAAATGTATACACGATATTTTACAGGTATATACAAATACAATAAAAATATTTTGTGTGACAATTTTATACATTTTTTCATTGTAAAAGTATCTGTAGATATAAAAACTATAACTGGTACCTTTAAGTAGGAAACATGAACATTTTAAACTATAAACTTTGTATATTTTTTAATGATTCTTATTTTATATTTACTCAAATAAAAATCTGCTATATATTTTTTTACAGTTAATCTTTAAGTATTGCTATTTTAAAATGTTAACTTTCTGAATTTATTTTTCAGAATAGATTTGTTTCATTAAACCCTATTACTCAACCATTTTTGGTAAAAAAATAATTTTGCCGACTGTTGAAATTGGGTTACGTTAACTAATAGTATTATTAATTCCTTATTTAAACTATCCTTTAAAGTTATGCTTTTGACTTGTGTAATAGAGGACTTCAAATAGAGGAAATAACTGTAACATGTGTTTACGGGGACAAGTGGTTGTAAGTCATTTATAAATCCATTTATACTACAAGTTTATACAATTGTGTTTTAACAATATTTATCAATGTGTGTTTCATGTATATTCAACAACATATTTAAAATATCTTTAGAATCATGAATCGTTTCTGTACATGGTTTCAAAAATATTCAGCACTGTGTTGGTATTTAAGTATAAAAAATAATGTCAACTGGAATGAATCATCACTTACTTTTATTCTTTTTTTTCTATCAATGACATCAACATTCTTTGTTGTGGATCTTTCAACAAAACCATACTTGCCAATCATCATACTTTTCATTCAACATTCGTGTGCCATTTCTGATAATGTTCTAGTATAATAAGAGAAAGAAAATGTTACTCATTATGATAATGAAAAACTAATAATCATTGAGCATTTCTTCTCATACTATTAAACATAAATCGATCCCACTTTACACAAAACCCACATCTTTTATTCATATTCAATAACATTTTAATAATGTAGAGATCCGTTCGCGTGTTTCTTCATCATATCACTGCTGAAACACGTGAGAAAATTTGAAATGAAAGTGTGAGCAGTGGGAGAGAACCCTACAGAATTAGAACCATCAATTCTTCTGGCACTCAAAACACATGTGCTTGTCCGTCTGAAGGGTGCGGGAGAATTAGTCGAAATTGCTGCGGTCACGGGCGAAAACTTTAAATGCAGAACGGCTGGGTAAACCCGTTAGTGCTTCGTTTTTTGAGAGAAACTAGCTGCAGTGTCAGAAAATTAATTTTTTTTAATTTCGAAATGAAACATATTATTAAGCTATTGCATAAATGCTTTTTAGTGGGTTGTTTGAATTATACTAAGCAAAAATTCGAAGAGAATATTTTTAACTATTTTATTTGATTTTTCAAAATTAAGCTTCATTGTCCTGAGACAATTTTTTTAACTTCCATATTTACAAGCTTTAACAAAAAGGTATGAGTTATTATTTTCTATTTTATATGATATTTTCTTTGAAATTTATTATATTATTCAGATAACTTTTTCCTATATGCCGTCCGCTTTTCTTAAAGGGTGCTTAATTAGGCATGCCGTATTAAAAGTTCTACACAAAAGATCGTTATGTCGATGGTTAAAAGCACAATCATTGCTTGTCCATTTTAGTAAACTTTTGAGAAACTCAAAAAGAAAATTTTGAATTCCGTTAAAAACTAAGGGGATTTTTTTTTAAATCTTGCTTCAGAAATTTATTATTTGGAATTGATTTACAATGTTTGTGCAGGATGAAACAGCCAGACTCTACCTTATTTCATTTGGGCCAAAAAATGGACAGGCAATAGTTGTGCTTTTAGCCATCGATATATAATGGTCTTTTGTGTAAAACGTTTAATACGGCATGAATCTTGCGCCAACTAGTGATACACTGCAAAATAAATGTTGCTTAAAAATGAGTACATCAACGTACTAGTTTTTCTTCGAGTAAAATTGCATACTAAATGAGCGATAACCTACTCAAATTTAAGTAATCGTACTTTCGCAAAAATGAGCAGTGGGATTTAATATTATTAATCTCAGCTTCTGTTCAAGACATCTTAACAAAGCGACCTGACCTTTTGCTTCCTACGACCTTGTTATTAATTCATAGACTTGACTTGTTGGAGCGTGTTGTTGAGACGGAATGGCCAACGGTTTTTCGAAGTGATAGGATTTCAGTTCCAATGTTTGAGTTAGTTATACGGTCGAAGACAAAGGAAAAAACTATTGTTCCTACTAATCTCATTAGAAGCGAGTTGAGGGACTGTGAAATAATAATTATGCTGTGCGATGGAATAACGTGAACGGTTCAGACCAGTGGCGGCTCGTCCACTACAGCAAGTACAGCCGGGCTGCACCTAAATTTATTAGTGTATTTTAAAACTAAAATAATATATTTTACTAATTTTCTTAAATAAAGATTAGAAAAGAAAATGAAATTTCTACGGTAGTAAACAAAATCTCCGATAAATAGCAAGCCTGTTACCGTAAAGCACAATTCAGGAGGGGAAAAAACTCCATTCACTTAAAATTGCAGCCAAAAAGCGAAATTCGATATCGGCTGTATCGTTGCCATGGCACCTCTACGTAGTATGGAGATTCCCCCCATGCTAATGCACTGCATTTGTGAGAAGGTACAGCCGAAATGAATTTTCTTGTTTCAGCTGCACTTGAGATTCGATAAGCTGATTGGCTCTTTGGTGAAACGTGGACATACGAGAATATCTCCAAACGGAAATGGATTTCGTGATACATTTACTGTGGGCTGTTAGTTTCAGGACATGGTCTTGCTGTTGTTTCGTTATTTAAGTTAATATTAAAATTGACCGATTCGCATGTTTAAAAGAAAGGAGGATTGCTTTAATTTTCAAAACATAAGTAACTGTTTTCTATTTTTTTCGCATGTTATCATTTCGTAAAATTGAAAGAAAACTTTGATTTGTGTAGTAAATAATAAAGAATTTCCGTTCATGTATGGGTTGTGGAAAATAAAGGGGGATAGGGGGGATTCACGTGATTTCGGCTGCACTCACATTTTCGCCCACGGGCCGCCACTGGTTCAGACAAGTACACATCCCACATTGGACAAAGGAGCAAGGAAGTGGGTTCATCGGGTGAGTCCTGTAGAGTACCTGGACGGGAATGAATTTATTACCGAAGGTACTGGTGGAATCAAGGTATGAGTTACCAATAGGCACATTAGGCCCGGGCCTACAGGCCACAACTTTAATTTAATAAACTAATATTTATTCAACTTATATTTATTTGGTAGCGTTTTCCATGTCAGAATCACTAAACTCTCTATAGGATATTAGTCATTATTTTGCAATTGATAAAAATCAGTTTCTTGACATATTTTTAATTTATAATACGAAAAATATTTCTAATACAAATTTAATTATTCATGTTAAGCCCAAGAGCAGGTTTCGGATTTTAAGGGGAGTATAAGTCTTGTGAAGATTACATGACGGCTTTTTTTTTTCATGATGTTTACATTGGCTTTTGCATAAAACGTAATTATTATTTTTCTTTCACATTTAGTGGACAGTATAATGCTACTTTCGTCTTTTTGAAACAGTTATTACTTTAAATATAAGTATTTTTAAAAGAGTTTTGTGGCATGAAATGTAATAAGAAAAAACACTGTCTAAATAAAAGTAACTTACAATATTTAAAAAAAGAATCTCAATGTACGATTTTATAATTTCGTATGAATACACAGAGGGTAGTTTTACAATCACTAAAGCAAAAATTTGAGCTTCAAAGAAATTCTTTTCAAGAAATATCATTTTTAAATTAAAAGAAAAAAATATTTCGCAAACTAAAAATCCTAATCATACATTTCCTAATCATATTCATATGAAATTATAAAGTCATACATTGAGATTTTTTTAAAAATCTTATAAGTAACTTTTATTTAGGCAGTATTTTTTCTTATTACATTTCATGCCACAAAACTTTTTTTAAGAATCATTATATTTAAAGTAATTAGTTTAAAAAAAAAAGAAAGTAGCATTATACTGTCCACCAAATGTGAAATAAAAATATAATGATTTTTTTTTCAAAAGTCTAGCTAAACATTGTGGAAAAATGCCGTTATGTAACCTTCATAATGGATATGCGATCCTCATACATGCCGCATACAAGAGGAGATATGCGATCCGCATACATGTGGCACATACCAGGTCATATGCGAGGTGCATACATGTCGCATACCACCTTCGTATGCCAAAGTAATATGGGTTATTCTCACAGGGCATATTTCGGGCATATTCGGGATATCGGGCATATTAGTTGCATACCCATGGCATACATATGCCAATATGTATGCGGCATATTCGAGGCACACTCCTTTATTTTGCTCGGGTTCGCAGCTATGATAAGCATCGAATGTATTAAAAAAGGAGTAAATTTTACTTATTTTTGAATACCTATTTTGAACAGTGTAGCTTTCAGTATGTGGTAATTCGGTATAGAACAACAGTAATCAATATTTTTTTTTTCAAAATCACCCCCAAATGAAGCTAAAAAAAAGCTTTTATGTCTGAAAAATGCCGCATATTGTTCAAAATGTATTGATATATCCTTAATTCTAAAAATTTTAGAGTTTATCCGAAGACTTGATAAGTCACTAACTCTTAAATTTAACGATTTATTGCCAAATGTGGCAGCACTGGTTAACTATGATTTTTTTTTAAAGTGAAAATATTTGTTATATCCTTTTGTGTTATATCGCATTAGGATATCAAGTGGTAATTTCTTTTACTTATACTTTAAGTAGAAACTTTAATACTTAGCTATAGCAAACATAACAGAGTTTCTGGAAATGGATCCCAACTCGTTTAGCATGGTCAAGAACAGAAATCTACATGCAAGTCGAAATACACTGTTAAAAATAGGTACTCAAATATAAAAAAAATGTATTCATTTTTTATTACATTCGATGCTTATCATGGCTCAGAATACATTAGTTTCAATTTAAAAAAAGACATGTTCTCAAAAATTAGTACAATTAATAAAAAGAGCAGATGTTAGTTTACATAGGTTACCTTCCAAAATCACTTTTAATAAATGTCGACAATTACAACCAAGACTTACCGGGAATCGAACTCGGATCCTCATGCACCACAGTCCAGAGCTGTATCCGCTAAACTACCAAGGCGACTTTTAGAAGTTACAGACAGAAGAAGTGTTAAAAAGGTGTGCCAAAAGAATGAGAAGTAAGATAATTGAGTTTCCATTTAATCAATCGACATAAAATAATGCGGAAAATCATCTTCTGAAAAACTGATGGCTTGAACAGGAGCTGAGATTAGTAATATTAAATCATACTGCTCATTTTTAAGAAAGTGCGGTTAATTAAATTTGAGTACGTCATCGCTCATTTACGATGCAATTGTACTGAAAGAAAAACGAGTATGTTCATTTACTCATTTTTAAGTACCTTTTTTTTAAAGTGTATATTTTTTTATAGAACTTAACATATTAGTGGATATATTTTTTAGTGTAGTGCATATATTTTTAGTGGTACAAGAATGCCTAAAATAAAGATAAAGATCTCTGAAATAAAAAAAATTAAATTAATTAAAAAATTCAGTTTTGATATATATATTTTTGAAAATTGCATGCATACAATTTAGAGGTGACTGGTTTTGATTAAAGCTTTCTTGTATCTGCTTAGTGTTTACTTGATTATTATTAATAATGACAGCTATTTTTTTTAGTGAAGTACTGGTAAAAATATTTAAAGACAAGGCTATTCTTTTAATTTGGGTAGCAGTAAACAGTCTTCATAAAATTGACCATATGCTTTGAAATATTTTCTATGTATTGAAACATGAAAGTTCAGTTACAATTAATATAGCAAAGCTTGAAATCAAGCTAACCAAATCTTTACTTTTTCGAAGTTAACAAAAAATAACTGCAATTAAAACACACAGTTAATTAAATTAGAATCACATTTGAGGAAATATATTTATAGTAATGTGTAAACAATAAAAGATTCTCAAGTTCTATCAACAAATATACTTGTTTTACGTTTGCAGTAAAATTAAACTTTGATGGTTTTTCAATTTAAAAAAAAGAATGCACATCTTTCGACATACAAATATGTGTGTAGTAACATTTTTGAAAAAACATGTTTTCAATTTCAAACTAATTGAACGTTTGTCATGGTTGGAAATTTAATTCACATTAAAATTCATTGATTACTACAATAAATTACTATATTAACATTAAAATATGTGTTAATAGTTATGAATTAACTATCCACATTTGAATAATACACGAATAACTTACATTTGCAACTTACAGGCTTAACTGCAGTGCATAAGACTTTATTAAGCTGGAAAATTTTAAAACAACTACTTTAGACTGTACTAACTTTACTGCCGACCCAATCTTATAGCTTTATACTTGTTAATTATTAAAAACTAATAATGAACACATGAATTAAAATTAAACAATTAAGCCAAATTATCTGCACACTGTAAAAAATTACTGTAAAAATTCAGCATTTTCTTAGCATAAATGCACGTTGCTGTGATTTTTTACAGCTCGTTATATAAATACAATTTACAGCACATTGTGAAGTTAGCTTTTTCCCAAAAATTTCTCAGAGCCCGTCTGTCGCGTACCATGTGATATTATTAACGAATCAGCTTCGAGACCAGCAGTTTCAAAGAACTTATAATTATAAGAATGTGCACTTCGGCAAGGCGTACGTGGCGCCCTCTCACTTACTTGATTGGTTTAGTTTGATTAATTAACGTCTCACTAGAACTGCACAGTGGGCTATTGGCGACGGTTCGGGGCTTATCTCGAAAGAAAAAAAACGGGAACGATGCCTCGTATTTTTGAACCATTGTCAGATGACGAGGACAACATCTGAGCTGGCACTCGACGCAATCTGAATAGACGTCAGAGCATTGGACCCCGATCAAATTTATCGTGCAGCCTTCCGCTATACACGCCAGTATAATTTGTTGGATATTTTAGACGACTTCCTAGTATAGTAGCGAAGCTAGCAATCTTCTAATCGGAAGATCACTACATTTTTACTTTTCTTTGTCAAGTCCATCATCCATCTTAAAATGATTGTATTCTTAAAGTTGTTTTTCATAAAACTTCTTAGTCTTCGGAAACTTCCCCTGTTGATTTAATAATATTTTTAGTGATTTATATTTTTTTTCAGCTTACTCCTCTTCAAAAACTGCTGAGGGGGGCCGGTGGCCTTGATGTACCGCACCCGACTAGCAATCAGAGGACTGTCATGGGGAAATGATCAAAGTTAAGATGTAACGATCTCGTGATAGGAGGATTTCTAGATTCGCAACTAAGTTACGAAGTCGTCTTAAATTATCCATCGGTGTGTATACCGGACTGGTTCACGTTAAAACTGATCATGGTCCAGTGCTCTGACGCCATTTCAGATTGTGTTGGGTGCTAGCTTATGTTTTGTCATCGTCATCTCACCATGGTTAAAAAATACGAGATAATGTGTTCAAGTCTTTTCTTCTAGACAGCCCACTTTGCAGCTCTAGAGCAACAATCAAAAACTGCTGTTAAACAAAAATTGTCAGAAGTTGTCGAAATACACTAATATGCAATTTTTAAAATAGTGATGACAGCCGACTTCACTCTTCAAATAAAAAGTTTGGAAAGATGACTAAAATCTTTCAAGATTTAAAATAAAAGGGATATTTTTGGAAATATTAAAAAAAAAATGCAAAATCGGTTAAATGTCATCTTTTTTTTATAAAATTAAATGCTTATATGTTTTTTAAATATTTTTTGACATGTTTGTTTTTGCATATGCACGATCTTCAAATGTTATAGAGTTCTTTAATGGAGATACATTTTTAGAGTTTATAATTAAATGTTATTGTGAATTTCAAAGTAAAACCAATTTCTTTATACATTCCTACGATCAGAATAACAAAAAAAAGAGAAAAAACTTGAAAAGGTTTGTATGAGTGTTAGATGTCAAATATGTTTTATCTAAAATGATTTACTCGTGTTTTTACCTTCATAATTATACATAACGATTATTCTCACATTAAATTTATAGTTTTCTCTGTTTAAATGCCTTTTTTAAGTAAAACTTTTCATAAACGAACATTTATTGTTTGTCTGTTCTTTGAATATGATGAGAATTGCGTTGCCTTGTAAGTTTTATTTTATTCACATAAAGTAAAGTCACCGCTAATTTTTACAGTAACTGCAAAAACATTTCATTTTTTTTTTCGCCTGTTGCTGTATTTTTTAGTGTGCTATAAAAAATTAAATGCCTCGTAATTAAAAAAAATAATACAGTAGCAGGTAAACATAAATGAAAGATATGCTTTTACAGCTACTGTAAAAACACAAGCAGCAAAATTATTTTATACAATACAAAATTATTAAATACAGCAAAAGTAGTTTACTGCAAACTATAAAAATACAGCACATGTGATTAAAAAGTACAGTAAAATTATTTTACAGCAAACTGTAAAAATACAGAACGTGTAAAAAGTACAGCATAATTATTTTATAGAAAACTTCAAATATACAGCACGTGTGATTAAAAAGTACAGCAAAACTATTTTACAGCAAACTCTAAAAAATACAGCACAGGGAGTCGGCATTACTTTTACCAGCACAATGTGCTGTAATCTTACTCGAAAAATTTTGTACATTGCAAAGAAATAAATATTGTTATTCGGGGGGGGGGGGGGGGGGATAGAGGTAAATGTCATCTTCACAGTGTTCACATACCTTCTGACTTGTGTATGAAAGACAGGTGAATCGTCGCCATCTTCAGATGATCTTAATAACAATCAATTTTCATTTACAAACGATAGTCTTATAAACAAGTACTTATTTAATCGGAAATAAGTCATATATTTTAGTTGTTATAAATATTAGTGTGTTTACATTAAAGCTATAGAAAATATAACTGGTTAGATTATCTGTTCACCTTAAAATTATTTCTATCTAAAAATAAGATTTTTGAAGGTACCAATTAATATTTTAAATATAGAGGTCCGCATTCTGTAGACGTAAATCATATTTACCTTCCAAATATATTTGTAATATCAAAATATTTAGATGTAAACACTAGAACAATACAAGTTGGAATACATTTTTTAAGTTTACACGTCATTTTTGCGATTATTATTTTATTTCTATAAGCTGTAATATAATTATTTAAAAACAAAACCTTTAAACCGAAGGGAAAAAAATCTTATATATATTACTTTTCATACTGATGTTTTGAAAATCCACATATTTCTCACATTGAGATTTTATATAAACTATAACGAAAGGAAACTTTTACACGGTTAAAAATTAAAAGTAATGAAAACATACGTTAATCGAAATAGTTATTATACTTGCATTGTACTAATTTAAGGAAGTTTGTGATTGCTGTTGAAAAAGATATTGCTTTTGAAATGTAAACTAAATGCAGTTTAGCCAGTATGAATGTATCTACTAAATTACACAGAATGTATCTACTGAATTACACAGTATCATAAAGATATTGTTTGTATTTAAAAGATTAAAAAGGTATACATATTTATGATACACTCATTACAAGCTAAATATGATCCCAGAGAGAGCAAAAATGCAAATTTCCATCCATTTATCGATTAGAAATTTCGTAACACCCAAATATTTAAAGTAAGAATTGTTTTACATAAACTGTTACTTAATGTATTTGTGTTTTTAAGAAAAATTAGCAAGTCAGTGCATTCTGTTTCAATGAACATCATTGTGTCTGCTGCTGTCCATTATAACTCAGAATCATGAAATTGTTTAAATAACGAAAATTCTTTAAATAAAGTAGTTTTTATAGATTTTAATGATTCGTACATATACGTTTATTGTTGATAGACGTTACTTCAATGCATAATTATTTACATTTGTTAGGAAATAAACGTAAGTCATTAGCCTCCCATTGAAGATCTTGATTTACTATGTATAATAATAACTTTCAATAACTTTATATATATCAATAACTTTTCAACATAGCATTAAATATATATATATATATATATTGTATAAAATATTCAACTAGATATAGATATAAACATAAATAAAACAAAAGACAATAAGAAAATAACCTAATTATAAATATAAAACCGAAAACATTACTAATAAATCTCCTAAAAATGAAAAAAAAAGTGCAGGCAGAATTAATCAATTTTGTTCGACAATTTTGAATGAAACAAGCTACATCTTAGAAAAAAGGCAAAAATATCTAAACAAAAATGTAAATACCATGTTAAAATTTTAAATTACGAGTTATTTTAAATAATACTGAATGATGCAAAATGTCACATACTGGAATTAACAAAATCCAATTTAAAGTGTTTTTTTTTAATATGTATTGTATTTATATATTTTTTCGTTGAGCTGACGAAAGTGCAAACACATAGGATACAAACAAAATTACATCGGTTTAAATATTATGTTTCTTTTAAGTTTTTATTTTAAATTGTTGTTTGATAAGATAATCTGAATGATAAACAAACTTCTATGACTGATGGTATATCGACCGCTAGGCCTAACAATCCATATCGCGAATTACACACAATTCGGATCAATACATAAATGCACTCTGTCTTCTTAAGAAAAAGAAGTGAATTTCTAAATTAATTTGAATCTCATATTTTCTAAGCTTAAGCACATTTCTCTCTTTCACATGAATAAAGAAAATGTGTTGTGAAAAATCGGCCACACACTACGAAGCCTGAAAGATGTAATTTTGAGCGAATGTGCATCTGGCACGTATTTTCACACTCGAATCCATAGAGATCGGATTTTAAAATAAGTTTTCAAATAGTATACAAATCGTACTTACCCCCTTGAACAGAAAAAGTGGTTTGTTGTCAGCTCATCGATTGCCCATTAATGTGATGCGGCAAATCCAGTCTACTGCAGTGGGCCGGCTTTATTCAGCTCCCGTGAGATGATTCGGAGAAATCTTTTCAAAATTTTCGTTCTAGACCCATGACGATTGGAAATCCGTCGAGCCTTTGGAGCGGTACTCAAATCAGCCTGCGATGGAACAAAATAAACTTTTTACTGAATGTTGAATATTTAGGGTTAAGCAGCCAGTCCGATGATGAAAGGGACATGCAGACTCGCCTGGTTGATTTTGGGGATTTTTTGACAGAAGCTGAGGATGCTCGGGATCTTTGCGGAAAATCGTCTGTTGCAGGGAGTCGACATTTTTGAAAAAGCCTCACTCCCAACAAATAGTCTCTCACCTGTAATCTCGCTCATTTCTATAACTCGTACAGTCACGTGACTGCCGTCAAAATTATTGGGTTTCCGTAAAAACTTTTTTTTAGCAATTTTCTTTTCTTTCCAAAATTTTTTTTAAACATTCGTGTCCATGGTCCGCCATCCATTTCTAACTTATTTTGAAAAATTACTCCTGGGCCTAAAATCGGAGTAAGACAGTCGGGTCCTTAGAAGCTGAATGATTGACGTTTGGGGACGCCAGTGCACAGTAGTGCGCTTTAAGCGGTGGGATACAATTTTAACGAGTGTCCGTGGGTACTGGACGGAGGTTTGGTGTAGACTCTAGCGTCCTCTCACAATCTCACTCGACTCCCCACTTTTTTTACCCCCCCTCTTCAAAACTATCATCGACTTCCCCCCCCTCTCCTCATAAGCGAGATAGGATTGCTGGGTGGACCCACCTTAGCCCCACCTTTTCCTTCATAAGCTCCGCCTTTCAAGGTTCTGGGTCACATACGCAACGCCCTCCTTTAACTTTACTCGCATCTTGATCTAGGCGGTCTTTGTTTGGAGAGCCCGCCCTTCCCGGATTGAGACGGGGCACTCAGCGATAGATTTACATAAATTTACATGGTGAGGTAACACCCCTTCGTTGCTTGACAGATGACAGAATTTTCGGTCTTGTAGATCTTGCTACGCTATTTCTTTTTGATGAGTATTGATCAAATATATCGACGGAAAGTTCTGGAAGGAATCTATAATAGAGTTGTAATTTTCTTTGCATATAACACATATTGTAGGGTCACATTTAGCCATTTTATTTACCAGGTTAATATATTTAATTAAATGTAGATTTTATTTATTTTTTATAATGAATAATTTTTCAGAAATAAACCCTTTGAAAAGGAACTTGACCGTTAATGCCTAATAATCATCTTTTGTACTATTCAACATAAAATATTTAATTTATAATTTAATGTAGTTACTTTTTGTAATGTTATTAATTTCAAAAAGAAATGATGTGATTTTTTTTAAAGTAAATAAATGTTTTTACAGTACATGATAAATAATTTTTTTATTAATGTATAGGTTGTAATTTTAATTTGTTATTATATTTATAAATAACACGACATAAAATTTCTTTTAAAAATACATAGTTACTTTATTATTAAATGGCATTACAATACACGACTAACATTAATGACATGTTTTAGGGATGGCATTAATTTTAAAAGTATTTTAAAGAAATGTACACCACTGATTAATTTACAAAATAAAGTTACAAATTCAAATGCTTAAAATTTAAAATATTGCATTGTTAATATTCAAAGCTAATTTCAGTCATTTAGATCATATTCAAAATAGAAATAACAAATAATTTACAAATTTAAAAATCCCCCCCCCCCCCCCCCCCTATTATTTTTTAGATTTGCTTTTAAACTGCAAAACAAATATTTTTAACAATCACGCAGTAAACATTAAGATTTGAAAATTCTATATTTAGATTTGAAAATTGTATATTTCGATTTGAAAATTCTATATTTCGATTTGAAAATTCTATATTTCGATTTGAAAATTGTATACTTTAAATTCGAAAACTTTATTTTGTGCGAAAACCTCAATAAGTACTTACCCATTTGCTTATCTGTCTTGTTATTTATTTAAGAATTCACAGAATACTAACTTTTTTAAAAAACCAAGTCTTTTTGTAATTTGAACACGAACTAAGAATTCATTTGTGAGTGTTGGCTCCGTCAGCGTCTTCGTGTGTGCCGTATGAAAAAGGAAGACTGAAACAGAGATCTTAAGCATCAACGCTCTAAACTACGGAAAATTAGTGTTGAGATTGAACAATAGATGGCGCAAGCAGTGCTGTGAAAGGAAGGATGTCGCCCATCCTTTTCCTTCAAAGCGTGGGCGAATCAAGATTCAATCGATAAGGCGGTCAAGCTGAAACTAATAAAGACTGCAATTTTAATCAGGAATTTGAGCTAAACTTAAATTATGAAATGTTAATCAGAAAATTAACATGAAAGATATTTCCATTTTTGTACTTTTACTAGCAAAAGTACCCGTTCTTCGCATTCGGGGGTAATAAATTAACGACAAAAGATATATATTTCCTCTCCTCCCCGGGAAAACCGCATATACCAGTTAGAATTCCTCCTTATAAATAATATTTTTTTTTTAATTAAAATTTAAAATGTCTTTATTTTTAATAAATTAGTAAAAAGTAAGTAAAAATTTAAAAAGTAAAAATATCTCTATACTACTTGGTTTTAATACACCGATAAAAATCCAATAATTTCTATATTATCTCTCATAAGATATGGAGCAATAAAATTAAACATTCCTGCCCAAAAATAGTTTTAGAAATTAATAGGAATTTCCTTTCGGTACGGGTATACTCATGCATGAACTTTAACTTTATGCAAGTACAGTAAAAATTACAAGGCAAACGCAATTCTGATTATATTCAAACAGACAAACAATGATGGTTCGTTTAAGAAAAGATTTATTTAAAACCAGACATCTAAACCTGTGGCGTAGCCAGGATGTCCGAAGGTGGGGGTTCATAAATTATTTTTGGTCCGACCAAAACCAAATAATTTTTTTTATTAATAATTGATTTGAAATTTGTTGAGTTAATAATTTTATTAATCATTTTAATTAAATTTAATTAATAATTTGAATAAAATTTAAATAATAATAATAAATTATCAATTTTAATTAATAATTTTAAATTATATTTTAAATTATATTTTTAATTAATAATTTTAAATTATCAATTTTAAATTATCAATTTTAATTAATAATTTTGAATTATCAATTTTAATTAATAATTTTAAATTATCAATTTTAATTAATAAATTTAAATTATCAATTTTAATTAATAATTTTAAATTATCAATTTTAATTAATAATTTTAAATAATCAATTTTAATTAATAATTTTAAATTATCAATTATAATTAATAATTTTAAATTATAAAATTTAATTAATAATTTTAAATTATCAATTTTAATTAATAATTTTTAATTATCAATTTTAATTAATAATTTAAAATTATCAATTTTAATTAATAATTTAAAATTATCAATTTTAATTAATAATTTAAAATTATCAATTTTAATTAATAATTTAAAATTATCAATTTTAATTAATAATTTAAAATTATCAATTTTAATTAATAATTTAAAATTATCAATTTTAATTAATAATTTAAAATTATCAATTTTAATTAATAATTTTAAATTATCAATTTTAATTAATAATTTTAAATTATCAATTTTAATTAATAATTTTAAATTATCAATTTCAAATTATCAATTTTAATTAATAATTTAAATTATCAATTTTAATTAATAATTTAAATTATCAATTTTAATTAATAATTTTAAATTAGTAATTTTAAATTATCAATTTTAATTAATAATTTAAATTATCAATTTTAATTAATAATTTTAAATTAATAATTTTAATTAATCATAATAATTTTTAAGTAGTAATTTTAAATTAGTAAATTTAATTTATGATATTTTTTAATTTAAGCAGTAGTTTTAAATTTTAAATTATAATTAATAATTTTAATTAATTAAATATTATATATAAATTATAAATAAGATGTAAATTAAAAGTTTAATTTTCGCAGGTTAATCTTGAGTCATTTCCTAATTTAAATTACTAACAAACCTGGCTGACATACTGGGATTTAAGTCTGTAGCTAAATATTGATATGGGGGGGGGGGGGGGGTTCCGGATTGAAGCAATTTTAAATTAGTAATTTTAATTAATAATAATAGTTTTTAAATAGTAATTTTAAATTAGTAATTTTAATTAATAATAATAATTTTTAAGTAGTAATTTTAAATTTGTAAATAATTCTTTATTATATATTTAAAAATTGTAGAATAATAATAATTATTTTCCGGTTAATTTTATCATGCATGACTGTGGCGCAGTGGCGGTTTTAAGACAAAAGGCCCAGGCGGCAAAAATGTTTGAAGGGGGCCCATTTTCTAATAAATAATTTAGGAGCAAACATTAAAAAAACTGGTTTTTTTTTTAATTTCTAAATATAGGATTATTATGTCTTTTGAACTTGCTTCCGATTTTTTAATAGAACTTAACTATTTTATTTGTCCAAAACATGTTTTATCCTTTGAATTTATCTAGCAAAGTTTGGACTCTGTAGATCAGTCAATGTAGTAAGAAAAAGTTATTTGCGGTTTTTCCCACGAACTCTTCAAATTCTATAGCCGCACTTAATGCGACAAAACGCAATTTGAATGTTTGTTTCTAAATGATCATTTTCTATAATATTAACAAAAATTCATATTTTGATCGACGCCATTATTTCACATTTTGAGAACAGCGCAACCGTCCCGCAGCCCCTTACATCAATTGTGCTGTTATTCCAACACCCCTCCCCCCCCTCTTTTTTCCTAAATCAGTGAAAGAGTAATAAAACGAGGCCAAATATGCTCAGACTTTCGGCGTCTATAGATTATGTAATACAACATTTTAATGTAAAATGTTACATTGGATAAAAGAAAGGGTGTCTGATCTATTTTCAGAATAAAAATTAGAAAGAGCGATACGAGCCGACTGGCCTGCGTCCTGAGGTGATGGGTTGATTCGTACAAAAAGAAAATAAATCGCTCGATTGTTTTCGAGAAATTCAGATAATAATCAAAGAGCAGGTGTTTTCGCGGAACAACAAAAGCAATAAATGTAAAACCATTATAGAAAACATGGGATATGGTTTTGTTTTAGAATAAACTGGTAACTTATAATGAAGTATTTTGAGATTAACGAAATTATGCGGTCGTGGCTTGAAGAGACAAACCACAATATAGTTTCAATAGCATGATTTAGAGAAGGTAGCTGCGATAATTCATAGTTCATGGATTCTCGCAGCAGAGAGCCATGCGTCTTCTCTACCTTCGCATAGAGCTCTACCTTCTCTACCGTCTCTACCTTCGCATAGAGCCCTGCGTCTGGAAAGAGGCCCCACGTTTGGCCTCTTTCCAAAAGCAGGGCCCTTCCCCCGCGTCGTAGATGACTTGGGGGCTGCTCAGAAACCTTAAGTACAAGTGCTGTTTGCACGGACCTAATCGATAATGGCGCCCAGTAAGGAGGAGTGGGCCCGGGCCCTTTGAAGAAGGGGCACCTGTCTACTTATATGCATAAGCGGAATCCAAACAGATAATTTCAATGAAATGTTTAAATAAAATTAAAATATGTTAAAAAATAAAAGAAACAATTATTTCTCTTCCTCCCTTTTCTAATTTTTGGAGTCGAGGGGGCCCCAAATGGACCCAAGACAAGGGGGCCCAGGCGGCAACTGTCCATTTGCCGCCCGTTAAATCCGCCACTGCTGTGGCGTGACATGGGGGAGGAGGTTTCATTGGTTGCGCAGTAAAACGGCCCATTGTGGCAAAATTATAACGCAAATTGGGGTTGCTCGTAAAAAAATCAAATAACTGAATAAAAAATATCTTTAAAAAAAACATTGATTTGTAGAATCTGTGAAGCTAGACAATGGAAAAAAAGCTTGCTTAATCATCAGCACGAGGTGCAGCGCCGCAGAAAAAAATCCAGAAAAAGGTTATGAACACAGATTTACACGAGAATATGGTGACCCCACCCGTCGTAAATAGTGCCAACTTTTCCATTATGTGCCCTTCTTATTTATAATAGTTGAATATAACTTTTTAATAACCCCCATAAAATTTTTCAAACGAATGTGCATCAATCTTGGGAATGATCAAAACCCAAATTAAAAAAAAAAAAAAAAGCGGAAAACCGCGTTTCCTCGTGAAAAGTAACACGTCAGAGTGACAGAAAACTAATTTGTAAATGTAACTGAATAAAAAATTAGTTAGTTTTGGTTTGGATATTTTCAAGGATAATCTCAATAAACAAAAAAATATTTGAATAAAAAAAGGACTACATATTTTAAACACATCTGGAAATATTTGCACGATGCTTCTTTCTTTTGTCTTGAATCTTCCAATAGTTTATGTTTTGATAACGGCATACCGTGAAAATGGTAATTCAAATAAGCTTAGCAAGCACATGCTGTACTGGAGTGATTTTCAGATTCAAATGGCAAAAATGAGAGACATACAACCTCTCAGAAACCTGATTTTTGAGAAGGGGAAAAAATTCCACCGACATTGTGCGGGAGCGAAGATGATCACAATTGGAAGAGTTATTTTTTTTGACAGGAGTCAATTACAATCCTTTCATAAAGCACGTAGGGGATGAATGGGTCTTTTCAGGGAAAATACCTTACTTCAAAGCAACCAATTTCTGGATTGATGCATTGGGAATTCTGGCTCAACTGCCGCCCCATTTCAAGTGTTAAGAAAAGTAATCCTTTACATGTACAAACAACCAAGATAATCATACAGACCTACTCCCCCATTTTATATTCTACAATTAAAATTATATTATGTGCTACAATTAGTTTCTTTAAGTACCCTATTGTGTTAGTACACTGTAAAAAATTTCCGAGTAAGATTACAGCAAAAAAAACGCCAACAGATTACAGTAAAAGTAACGCCAACACACTGTGCTTTATTTTTACAGTGTGCTGTAAAATAATTTTGCTGTACTTTTTAATCACACGTGCTGTATTTTTACAGTTTGCAGTAAACTACTTTTGCTGTAGTTTTTCCTCACGTGTGCTGTAATTTTACAGTAGCTATAAAAAAATTATTTTATTTCCCTTGACCGGTTGTTGCATTTTTTTTAATTACAGAGCATTTTCTTTTTTAGCACACTTTTTAGTGTACTATAAAAAAATGCTTTGTAATTTTAAAAAAATGCAGCAACCCATCAAAAGAAATACAGCAATAAGCGAAAAAAGAAAGACATGTTTTTGCAGTTATTATAAAAGTTAGCGGGTTTTTTACTTTATGTGAGTAGAATAAAAATTACAAGGCAGCACAATTCTGATCATATTCAAAAAACAGACAAACAATAATGGTTCGTTTATGAAAATAGTTATTTAAAAAAGGAATTTAAACAGAGAAAAATATCAAGTCAAATTTATAGATTTAAAAAAGGCATTTAAACAGAGCAAACTATAAATTCAAATTGAATACGAGAATAATCGTTATGTATAATTATAAATGCAAAAATACGAACAAATAATTTTAGGTAAATATTTGACATATAACACTTATACAAAACTTGTCAAGTTTGCTTTTTTGCTATTCTGATTGTAGGAAGAAATTGGCTTTACTTTACAATGCACAATAACATTTAATCATAAACTTTAATAATGTATCTCCATTAAAAAAAACACTAGAATATTTGAGGAGTGTGCATGTGCAAAAACAAACATGTCAAAAAATATAAAAAAATATATAAGCATTTAATTTTATAAAAAAAAATCACATTTACCCGTTTTTATACATTTGTTTTAATATTTCTAAAAATATTATAATTAATTAATAATTATAACTTAATTTACATTCTACAATTAAACTTATATTATTTGCTAAAATTAGTTTCGTTAAGTACCTAATTCTGTTAGCGCATTTGATACATAATTAACAATTTTTATAACATATGATGACCATCAAAATTACTAAAACAATTATTACTTATACAAATTATTACAAATAATCTGCGAAATGGCCATAACATTATAGAAAAATTTAGCCAACATTCCAAACTTTTCATTTGAAGAGTCATCGGCTGTCATTACTATTTTTTAAATTGCATATTAGTTTCTTTCAGAAACTTATGCCGTTTTATGTTTTACAGCAGCGTCACTCTAGAGCTGCACAGTCGCTGTTGATAATAATTCAGGGCTCTCTCGAAGAAAAGGCCGGGGTACACTGTCTCGTATTTTTTAACCATGGTGAGATGACGAGGACAAAACATGAGCTGGCACCCGACGCTATCTGAATAGGCGTCAGATCATTGGACCACGATCAGATTTAATGTGCACCAGTTCGATATACACGCCGATGGAAATTGAGGTTATTTTAAGACGACTTTCGTAATTTAGTAACGAATCTATTCACACTAGAGCTGCATAGTCGGCTATTAGCAATAGTTCAGGGCTATCTTGAAGAAAAGACATGGGAATACTGTCTCATATTTTTTAACCATGGTGAGATGACGAGGACAAAACATGAGCTGGCACCCGACGCAATATGAATAGGCGTCAGATCATTGGACCACGATCAGATTTAGCGTGCACCAGTCCGGTATACACACCGATGGAAATTGAGGATATTTTAACCCGCCTCCCCAGCAGTTTTTGAAGAGGAGTAAACTGAAAAAAAAACATAAATCAGTAAATATATTATTTTAACAACAAGCGAACAAACCGAACACTAAGAAATTTTATGAAAAACAACTTTAAGACTACAATTATATTAAGGAGTGTTTATTTTTAAATACAAGTAATATCAAATTTTTTTTTAAATTTTAAATTAGACGTTTCAAAAATTATTTATTTATTAGTTTTTAATGATTTAAGAAATAAAAATACAAAATTTAAAACACATAATTTCACAATAAAAAATATGTTTATATACATTTAGTCTCCTTCTAAAAACAAGTAACGGATGTAAAAGTATTCCAGAAAATGTTATAAGAATACTTATACTTAATAAAATTCTCATAAATGTATACTTGTACGCCTCATGCGGTTCAAAGTTTAAAAGTTTCAGATTTGATCAAATTCAAACTAATTGCTCATATAAGCAAATTAAGATAAGATGATAATTTTATTTTTGTGTGAAAAGACTAATAAGATACAGCTATACTTTATCTTAATTAAAAAAGATGTTTTGAACAATTTTATGAATGTGCGTTGAGTTCCCCATAATATTTTTAAATATTTATTTTCCGAAATGTTTGCTACATTTTTGGATCTTAAATATTTATTTACCGAGGTTTTTGTCACACAATTTTCATAAAATACAGATTGCTGCCATTCGTAAATAATCGAAGCTAATTAAATCTTGCACATCAAACAAATGTAAAAATTTGACAGGATTTCAAAGCATTGACAAATGAAAATCGGCTTTATTCTCAATCCTCTTATGTAATCGTATTTTCCGTTGACATACATATAATAAAAACTACACAGAGCTTCCAATTCTAGTACTTTGATTACTCGAACCCCTCAATTATTTGGAGTCACATTTTAAGTCACATTATTGCCGTTTGAGACAAAGTTTTTTCAGAAAACAACATTTAGAAATATATGTGCGCTTTAAATTGGCTATATTAATAATAAATTGCTTGTGACTTACCCTAAATATCAGGAAATGTCTTTTCATAGTGAAATCATCAACGATCTTGACTGTCAACAGATCACAAAAGGACAAACCTTTCTTGACGACGAAACGTTTAATTTAAAGCGCCAAAAAAAAAAAATGCTATCTGCACATGTCTAAACCTTTGCGACTACAAGGAAGTGAGAGAGGGGCCACCAATTGCCCAGTGGATAAATGAGTTAGGCTAGTAATCAGGGGATTCGATGATTTTTTTAATTAACGTCGCACTAGAGCTGCACATTGGGCTATTGGCGACGGTTCGAGGCATATCTCGAAGGAAAGATCCGGGAACAATGCTTCGTATTTTTGAACCGTGGTCAAATGACAAGGACAACACCTGAACTATCACCCGACGCAACCTCAATAACCTTCAGGACATGGGACAACGATTGGATTTATCGTGCAACAGTCCCGTAGATTGGATGATGGATTTGACAAAGAAAAGTAAAATTATAGTGATCTTGCGATCGGAAGTTTGATACCTTCGCTACGATTTTAGGATTTTTTTTTAAATATCCAACAAATTATACTTGGATACGGGACTGGTGCACGATAAATCTGATCGGGGTCCAATACTCTGAGGCCTATTCAGATTGCGTCGGCTGCCAGCTCAGTTGTTGTCCTCGTCATCTGACCATGGTTCAAAAGTATGAGGCATCGTTCCTGTGTCTTTCCTTCGAGATAGGCCCTGAACCGTCGCCAATAGCCCACTGTGCAGCTCTAGTGCGGCGTTGATTAATCAAACCAATCAAGTATGTGAGACAGCGCCACTTACGCTTTGTCGAAGTGAACCTTCTTAAAGTTCTTTGAAAGTACTGGTCTCGAAGCTGATTCGTTAATAATATCACATGGTACGCACCAGTTGGGCTCTGAGAAATTTTCGGAAACAGATTACATCACAATGTGCTGTAAATTGTGTTTACAAAACTTTCTGTAAAATAAAACAGCAACGTGCGCTGTATTTATGCTACGAAAATGCTGTATTTTTACAGTAATTCTTTACAGTGTACATGTGATACAAGTAAATAACAAGTAGTTTTTATTATACTCTCATACAAGTAGGTTTTATAAGTTTACTTATATAATATATGATGACCATCAAAATTATTTGAAAAAATAATTGTTTAGTAATCTGCGAAATGTTCATAACATTATTGAAAAATTTAGTCATCTTTCTCAAGTTCAATTTCTCATTTGAAGAGTCATCGGCTGTCATCACTATATTAAAAATTGCTTATTAGTTTCTTTCAGCAACTTCAGACAATTTTCTTTTTACAGCAGTTTTTGATGACTGCTGAACGTCGCTTTAGAGCTGCAAAGTGGGCTATTGGCAATAGTTCAAGGTTATCCAGAAAAAAAGAATGGGCAGCAGTGTCTCGTATTTTTTAACCATGGTGAGATCCCGAGACAAAATAAAGGTGTATGCCACTAGTATGCCGCATATATGCCGCATACATGTGGCATACGTATGCCTCGTATGCCCTGTGAGAATATCCCATATTACTCTGGCATACGGAGGTGGTATGCGACATGTATGCGCCTGGCATATCACCTCCGTATGCGACATGTATGCGCCTGGCATATCACCACCGTATGCGACATGTATACGCCTGGCATATCACCTCCGTATGCGACATGTATGCGGCTGGCATATCACCTCCGTATGCGACATGTATGCGGCTGGCATATCACCTCTGTATGCGACATGTATGCGTCTGGCATATCACCTCTGTATGCGACATGTATGCGAATCGCATCAATTGTGAAGGTTACATGACGGCTTTTTTCCACGATTTTTAGATTAACTTTTGAAAAAAATATCATTATTATTTTTATTTCACATTTGGTGGACAGTATCATGCTACTTTCTTTGTTTGGGAACAGTAATTACTTTAAATATAAATATTTTAAAAAAGTTTTGTGGCATGAAATGTAATAAGAAAAAGTACTGTTTAAATAAAAGTTACTTACAAGATTTAAAAAAATAATCTCAATGTATGACTTTATAATTTCATATGAATATAATTATATGTAGGACATGTAGTGTTTAGTTAGCAAAACTAATTTATCTGTCTTTTAACTTAAAATTGATTTTTCTTAAAAAGTATTTCTTTGAAGCTCAAATTTCTACTTTAATAAATGTAAAACTATCCTATGTATATTCATATGAAATTAAAAAGTCATACATTGATATTTTATTTAAATCTTGTAACTTTTATTTAGAGAATATTTTTTCTTATTACATTTCATGCTACAAAACTTTTTTAAAAGCACTTATATATAAAGTAATTACTGTTTCCAAAAGAAAAAAATAGCATTATACTGTCCACCAAATATGAAATAAAAATAAATATGTATATTTTTTTTTCAAAAGACAATTTAATATCAGGGAAAAAAAGCCTCCAAGTAATCTTTACAAGGTTTATACTCTGCTTAAAATCTGAAACCTGCACCTGGGCTTAACATGTATTATAAATTAATTTGTATTAGGAATACTCTACGTAGTATAAATTAAAATTTTGATCTCAAGGAACTCATTTCTATCAATTGAAAATTAATGGCTAATAACACTCAATAGAAAGTTTAGTGGTTCTGACAAGAAACACACTACTATATAAATTTTGCATTTTGACTGAACAAAATTTTTGTATTTTTGTGTAGACTCAACTCATCAAAAAGTAAGGCTGTAATATGACAACGAGGCATCAAGTTTTTTTTTATCCCTTGTAGTAGGTTTTCAGGGATATAGTAAAGAAGTTAGTTCTATGAACATATAAATTATAGTTCTAGTATATAAAGTGACACAATATGTGTCTGTATAATTTTGTTTAGTATATATTTGAGAGGAGAAACATGTATTTGAGCAGAAAAGTTTACACCTTACCTGTTGATAATAAATTTAAAGAGTAAGAATATTTTTATTTACATTAGTTTTTAATGTTTTATAGTTATTGCTCACAAAAGAAATTTACTTTAAAATTGTTTTTATAGTAACATTGTTTAAGCACATAGACAATATGTTTGGAATATAGACAGTTACTTATTTTGTTCAGGAAGAATCTTTTCATGATGATGTCAATTTTTATTTTACATTTTAACTCTAGTAATCTTTGTAGTACCATAATAATATATAAAGAATATTTAGAAAATTTTATCAAAGATAATTTTGAGAGAGAAAGTTATTGCATTATTTATCAGAAAAACAAACTATCGAAAGTTAATGCAATAAAGTGTAATTATTGCAATTCTTTTAAATATTAATTGAAGTACTTTAATTATAATTTGCATTAAATGATCTTTTAAACATTTAAAGTAGCTGATAAAGAAAGACCGCGGACTATTTTTGAAATGGTGCTCTACTTTTGGAGAAATTCGAATAATATTTAAAAATTTACTTCGTACGATACATTTAATTGGATAATTCTCAGATATAAATTTTTAACAATTTGAAATGTCTCATAAAAATTCATTTCTTTAAAATATAAAGAAATTTTTATGTTTAGATAAAACCCATAATACACATTTTTTTTTAATTTTAGCTTCAAAACTAACTTTTTTTGAAGAAAAAAATAATACTGATTTATAATAAATTAAAATTTATTCTTAAACTTTTTATTTAAAAAACATAAAATTGGAATGAACAAAGTTTATTTTTAAATAAAATACATATTAAAAATATTCATACATATTAAAAAATATTTCATAAAATTCTTAGATAAAGTTAACATGTAGCAATTTTGGAGTTAAAAAATAATTTTAAAAAACCTTTTCAAGTTTGTAAATCCTTCAATGTAGAGAGATGAAGGAATATCGGTATAATCCAACTTCAAATTCTGAGATGAGAACACATTACTGCTGTGGATTGCTGTTTTTTTAGAGACCCTTTTCTCGGTCATGACAGAAGATACATTCACAGGCTTATTTTCACCACTGCTCGACCTCGACCGGACAAAGTGTAGGACCGTAGCCCACACTGCGTTACGGAGGCAAGAAATATCCTGGCCCCATTATTCTAAATTGGCACTTTGGATTCCACTTTGGATTTCCACTTTGGATTCCACTTTGGATTTGTACTCCATCACAGTCACTGTCTTCAACTCCTCTGTAATGAGATTAGCAGGAACAACATTCTTTTCCTTGGTTTTCGACTATAACTGGAAAAATCCGTTAGCCATTGCACTGCACGTCAAGAAGTTGCAAGCCTAATCCAGACGAAATGCAAAATGGCTACCTACTTCCGCGTTGTTTCTCTCATTGCGTAATTCACCCACACATGTCTGCAACTCGTGACCGTGTAAAGTGGAAGTGAAACTATAGATATTTACGACTCAACTTAACTTATACATCCAATTATAAAGTTGTAGACATCGACTAAATGTTGCAATAAATTTGATCGAAATCATAAACAATGAAAAACTATGCCTTTAGTTGATTATGCCAATGCCATTCCCCGGGCTAGCCCGGCGCACAGGGGGGCTCCCTCCCCCCCCCCCCCCCCCAATATTCTGGAAACCCATAAAGTAGGGAATTTCAACTTCTAAAAACCCCGAGTTGGGAAAATTTATGCCTGATGGAAATTACATTATTAACAAATGAAAGCTAGAGAAGATTAGAAACTTGTAAGATTACATTTAAATCGACCTCAAAACGTACACTGCATTGGAATATGGGTGTAACAAATCAATGCTTGTGAGATAACTGTTTAATATTACCTAATATATATGTATATATATATATATATATATATATATATATATATATATATATATATATATATATATATATATATATATATATATATATAAAAATATGAAAAATTTCGATAAGTTGGAACTGGGAATTTTCAGCACTGTTGAGTGGGAATTTCGAAACGTTAAGTTGGAAAATTTCTTATTTCAACTCCCCCCCCCCCCCCCCCTCACACACACACGTACAAATGTGTAAAGGCGCTGCCCTGGGCTTCCACCTATAGCAGCTCATCAGGTCGAAAGCATGCTCGGCATATTTCTCGCATACTAAAAATAAGTCTGGCATACGTAGTGCATACACGCTGTATATTAATATTTTTATGAGTTTTATCATTCTGGATCTATTACTATAATGAAATGGTTTCAAGAAAGTATAATGTAACTAGAGATACTTAAAAATCATTTCACACAATTTTATAGTGTCATTCATGTCGCAAAAAATTGGATCGAATTAGGAAGCGTATGCCGTTTGCATACACCGGGCATACCACCTCCGAAGTCATCATTTCAATGGCATAACAGGCATATTTCTGCAATACTAAAAATCAGTCTGGCATACGAAGGCATACACGCGGCATATTAATATTTTTGTCTCGGGAAAAATCAGTCTGGCATACGAAAGGCATACATACGGCATATTAATATTTTTGTCTCGGGAAAAATCAGTCTGGCATACGGAAGGCATACACGCGGCATATTAATATTTTTGTCTCGGGAAAAATTAATCTGGCATACGGAAGGCATACACGTGGCATATTAATATTTATGTAACTAGAGATACTTAAAAATCAACTTACACAATTATATAGTTGTAAACATTAATGTCAGTAGTGTAAAAAGGCCGCTACCAGGCCGAGGATTTCCGAGGAATAATGAGGAATACGAGGAATAATTGAGGATTTCTGCGGATCTTTGGCGGATCTTGGTGGTGCTGTGCGGATTTTGGTGGTGCTGTGCGGATTTTGGTGGTGCTGCTGGCGGATCAGGGCGGATCTCTTCTGTCAAGCCGAGGGGGCGTGGCCTAATGGAGATGACCTCAACCAATCAGGTGTCAGTAAGTGACGTCACACGCAGGGGGCATGGGAACAGGTGTTGATGACTCATCGCCGCCCATGGGCAAGTCACCGATGGGCATGTTACATCGTGTCTCAACGTGTATGTACAGGAATGAACCAATCAGAGTCTTGTGTGAAGATGACCTCATGAACAACCAATCAGATGTCAGTAAGTGACGTCACACGTTGTCGGGGCAAGGTTTTACTAGTTCTGCTTGTAACCGCAAGGCGGCGCTGCATGTAGGGGAACGGACCAATCAGATGCTTGTTTAAGAATGACATCATGAAGAACCAATCAGGTGTCAGTAAAGGGGGCAATTCTTCTCCGTCGTCAGTATAAAAGCGGAGGTTCGAGCATAGCTCTGGCAACCTCTCGCCTTCGAGTAAGACGGACGAGCTTCCAGACTGCTCCCTGAGTCAAGCCAAAACATCGAACTCCCGATCAGAAATTACCAACTGTAAATGTGGATCCTTGCCCGTGGTATTGTATGCCTGGTATTCTTTTCTATCCCCTATTTTCACGATGGCACCTACGTGTTCAAAAACGCTTATCTCGCTAGAAAAGCAACTAATGCAAGTAAATTTCGACCACTCCATTCTAATTGCTAAAAGAAAGGACGGTAAACTTACCAAAGCCGAAAAAATTAAACTCGGAAATCTTTCCAAATTACGATCAACTTTATCAAGCGAACTGCATGATCTTAATGCACCAGCTTCCCCGGAACCTCTACCGGTTATTAAAACAGTCGATAGCCCAAAAATTATCGACACCACTGATAAACTCAGTAGTAACATCATTCAAGATGATCCTTACTCTGTTGAAGAGTCAACCTTAGCTCTGACCGTAATGCTTGAGCTTGATCAAAAAATCCAGTCAGGTATGTTCGAGCCAATTGACAAGATCAGGCACGATTACATACAACTGAAACTGATCGAAGATAATGACCTCAGATGCCTTAATGCATACACCGCCGCTGGCGCTGAAAATAATATATTAGAAACCAAACGTAATGAGCTCCTAATGACTCAAGATAGTATCCAAATTATCTTACACGAGCACTCGTGTCTTGTTGGATTTAAGGCCACCAAATCCACGGCCAAAAGAAAACTAGAGCCGGAAAGCCCCCAAGCTCTTGGGGAGCCCAGTAAATTTACGGCGATCGCCGACATTAGCGAAGAAATGGTTATTGACGAGGCCATGAAACCTAAAATCAGGATTCCCCCCATTATCATCTCAGAGCCGTCATTATGGATGGAAATCAAGGAGATGCTTAACATGGAAGGGATTACAAAATTCACCTGTAAGGCTAACCCCGAATCGCTAAACCTAAGACTCGAAGTACTAGACGAGTACCTAGCTACTATCGAAAAATTCAAAATTATGAAGCTACCTTTCCATACGTTTAGTAAGAAATCTGAAAAACGCATGAAAGTTGTGTTGAAAAACGTCCCCGCAGATGTTAGGGTCGACGATATCAAGGAAGCCTTCATTGAAAAAGGCTATCCAGTCTCTAACGTTCACCAACTGAAAAAATCAGTTAATAGGTATAGGGTCAACCTGCCTATCTTCTTCATAGAGTTGCCGTATGGAAAAACGTATGAATCCATTTACGAGCTCACTGATCTTATGCACCTCAAAATTAAAATTGAGCGTCATATCAATAGAAAGTCTCCTAGCCAGTGCCATAATTGCCAGCGCTATGGACATACAAAAAACGGCTGCAACAATCCAGCCAGGTGTGTTAAATGTGCAGGCGACCACCTTTCAGGCGAATGCACCGAAACTTATATCGCTAACCCTAAATGTGCACTATGTGACGGCGATCATGTAGCTAGCTTTAGGGGTTGTAGTTTCTACCCTAAATCGAGAGCAAAAACCGCCAGCCAAAATACTCGAACCGAAGCCCCAGTCCCAGCTTCACCAACTCAGGACAACGCTAATGTCCCTGAACCAAACCAAGATGACCAAAGTTTTAAAGACCTGTTCAAGGAATTTATGTCTTGGTTCAAAAACATTAATCTGAGAGAATTGATGAACAAACTCAAAACTCTGTTCGTGGACTTTAAAAATGCAGCATCGCTATTCGAAAAATTCGAAGTCGGGCTAAAAGCTTTTGAAACTTTAACCAACTGCTTTTCTGACTAGAGATTTCATTGAGCATACTTTAAACTACTGGCCCAGGCCAATACAGCCTTTACAAACTGCTACCCCGGTGCCCGAGCAACCTAGCAAATGAACCGCTCTCAGAGAGCAGGGATGCTGGG
Organism: Troglohyphantes excavatus; assembly: GCA_963932185.1. Taxonomy (NCBI): domain Eukaryota; kingdom Metazoa; phylum Arthropoda; class Arachnida; order Araneae; family Linyphiidae; genus Troglohyphantes; species Troglohyphantes excavatus. The sequence goes on along the minus strand of OZ010676.1, from coordinate 64,922,585 downwards.
TCGAGCCTCTGGGGAACCACGGCAGGGAGTAATTTCACCATAGGACGGCAATTTTACAAGACAACCTTATGTCGCTGGAAAAGATAAAACCGAAAATAAAATAAAAAGCATAAAAACCTTGAAAAAAAAAAAAAAAAAGTACAAAATTTTTTGAAAAACAAATAAAAATTATTGAATAATAATTATTTAAACCAGGTGCCATCCCTTTTCCACTTTACCCAAATTCCTTTCCCTAAACTTCTTTTTCACGCCACTAGATGGCGTGCCTAGCTCACATCCTGAGCCCTGCAAACTTTCACCTCTTCTCGCCCTCCTATTGGAGGGCGGGATCCCTTTGTGCCATTCTGGCACGCCCCCTCTCTCTTACCCTATGCCTCTGCCAGGCAGCAATTTTATGATCCACCATAGACCACCACCAACCATCTTCGATGAAGGCGAAAGGACCTTAGGGTCGATGCGCCGAATGGCTAATTATGATTTCCGATTTCCGATAGCTCTGGCATTCTCTCAGTAGAACCTGCTCTTGCGACTACTCTAGTTTAGCTTTAACTTTGTTTAAAATGACTTCTTTAAAACGAAAAGCTGATTCTGATAATATGATTGAAGATATTCCACCAAGAACCTTCCGCCTTGGAGACGATATTTTCGTTTCCTGCAGTTTTTTCAACAAGCGAGTTCTGATTCATATTCGTCGATATAAGAAATGTGGAGAAAAGTACTATCCTTCGACTGATGGAGTTACGTTATCGCCATCCCAATTCTCGATTCTCCTTGGATGCGAGCCTCTCAAGACAAAGTGCTTTAGAGAGAACCCTTTTGTGGACTATTTTATTGAGAAGCCTGCAAGTGATCCTGTGTCCATTTTATCGGAAACTCAACTCAGCATTAAAGACGACGACGACAAAGAAATACTTTTTGAGCTGCTTGATTCCAGTATGAAGTTAAAAAGTGAAATTACGTGCCGAAGCGGTAGAACCTATACAAGAGATGTAACTGTGAGTAGTGACCAATGGGAAAAGCTGTTTTCGATCGGAGACTCTGTTATGAGTTCTGCACTGCGGGAAAAGTATCGTCGTGCTTCCTTTAAACAACTTTATGAACTGGTGACCAAAACGTCTATTCCATACCATGCTCCTGAATGTGCTTCAATGGATGAAGTTCAAAGTTCGTTGACTTATATGGTAAAGTCCGCTTTTTACGATGTTATCTCACAAAGAAATGGATTGGTGAATCCACTACATACTTTAGACGAAACTCTATTGGCCGAAAATACAGTGAAACGTTTTCATGCAGCTGTTATGGATTTAAGACCTTATTATGTAGCGGAAGCATTTCATGAAAAATTATGTCAATTTCCATTTAATCCTGTACCTAATCATAGTGTGTTAAGTTTTGTAACCATACCATTTTTGAACTCTGTGAATATTTCAAATATGATTGAAATCGCTCAAGAAGCATTTTGTAGATTTTCTACTTAAATAAATATTGTTTTATCATTCATTTCGTCTTCTTTTTTATTTATTTTATTGCAAACATTATTATAATAAAATATTAATTAAAAATATTATTTATAATATTAATTATAGCATAAAACAAGGAAAAATATATAGTTTTGTAGTAAATGTTCGTACCAACTTAAAGGAATAGTACTTTCCGAGAAGCCTTTGGTTCACTCTCGTGGTCCTGATCTGTTTCTGTTAGATATGTATAAATTGTTCAACATAATTTTTTCAAATTCATTTGTGTGTTAGTCTTCGTGTAGGAAACATGAATTTTAATGCTGCTTATAGAGATCCTAGACATTCGGATAGTTTTGGAGGGGTCAATGCACTGAAACGGACATTTAATGGAAGTGTAAAGGAAGTAAAACATTGGTTATCTCAGAAAGATTCCTATAGTCTGCATAAACCAATCCGTCACAAGTTTCTGCGTAATCGAGTGTTAGTAGGTAACATAAACGAACAATTTCAAGTTGATTTAGTGGATATGCAATCGCTGGCAAAATTGAATAGAGGTTATAAGTATATACTGACATGCATTGACATTTTTTCGAAATTTGCATGGGCCATACCTTTAAAAGATAAAACAGGAAAAAGTGTGAAAAGTGCTTTGGAGACTATTTTCAAGGAAAAAACACCCCGTTTACTTCAATCTGATTCCGGAACAGAACTGACAAATGCTCTCGTTCAAAATTACTTAAAAAAGTTGAATATTAAATTCTTTACTACTAAAAATGAAACGAAAGCCAGCATAATTGAAAGATTTAATCGGACTTTGAAAACCAAGATGTGGAAATACTTCACAGAATTTAACACTAAAAAGTATATAGGTGTAATTCCTGACTTCATGCATAGCTACAACCATAGCTAGTATTTTGTTATCGAATTACATCGAAGCATTAAAATGACGCCAGCTTCTGTAAATTCAGATAATAAAAATGAGGTTTTAGAAAACTTGTATGGAAATCTCAAAACTTTAAAAAGAAAACCGCCCATACTTAAGGTTGGGGATACGGTACGCATCAGCAGACAAAAGCTACACTTTGAAAAAGGTTATGAACAAAATTGGAGTCGTGAAATTTTTACTGTATACCAAATTATTCTTAGAATACCGACTGTGTACAAGTTAAAAGATCTGTCTGGAGAAGAAATTGAAGGTACTTTTTATGAAGCAGAGTTACAGAAAGTGATTGATTCTGGTTTTTATCCAGTGGAAAAAGTTATCAAGAAAAGGAAAAAACAAGGAGGTGTCATCGAATACTTTGTAAAATTCTTAGGATATCCTGAAAAATTTAATGCGCGGGTTACAGATGTTAAAATACTATAAATAGAACTACTTTCTTAGTATTCCCTTCAGTATCCATCATGAGTTTCTACGTGACGTTAGTTTCGGATAGTAGTTTGCAGTTTTTTCCTACAAACAAAATTTCTCATTTTATAACTCAGCTGCCAAGTCCAATTAATTTAAATGGAGAATGGGAAATTGGTTTGTCAGAAATCATCTATCCACATTCTTGGTATAATGTCAATGCGGCAAACAATACATTTACTTACGATTATGGCGATGGAAAACTGATAAAGAAACACATTGACTCTGGAAATTATGAAAACCTATATGATTTAGTATCCACCCTACAATTAACTCTTCCGAAAAATCCTTCCAAGTTTACTTTTTCTTACAACAAAACGACAAAGCGTGCTAAAATTGATGCTGTTCAAGGTACTTCTCTGTATCTTGAGAAACTTGGTCCTCTTTTAGGTTTTAAACCCAATACAATGATTCGAGGAAGTATGAAAAGTGAAATTCAAGCTGATGCTCAAGCAGGCCTTTCTTTTTTCTACGTATATACGGACCTGGTTTCACCACAAATAGTAGGGGACGTGTATGCACCTCTTTTGAAAATCATCAGAGTAAAGGGACAAGACGGTGACACGATTAGTCAATATTATGATAGACCTCAGTACTTACCAGTGAGTCAACGCTCCTTTCAAACCATTAATATAGAATTGAGATTAAATTCAGGGGGCTTTGTACCCTTTGAAAAAGGAAAAGTTTTAATCGTATTACATTTTCGATTGAGACAAATTCTATAAATACACGAACATTCGGACTGCTTGGTTCATTTAAACTTTAGAAGTCAAGATGAGAGTACCTTACGTGTACTGCACAAAAAAATTCGAAGAACATTATGCCTCTCAGACAGGTGAAGGCCTACCTTATTATAAGGGTGTCTCTTTTCAAAAAGGCTATGGATTAGGAACTGTATTTCGTCGATTGTTTAGAACAGCTTTCCCATTCTTGGTGAAAGGTGCCAAAACCATTGGTAAAGAAGCTCTACGAGCCGGGTCACGAGTTGCATCGGATGTGTTATCTGGACAAAATCTGAAAGAAGCAGTCAAGACAAGAACAAAAGAAAGTGGGAGAAATATAGCTCAGAAAGCTGTTGATCGAATCCAATCTATGGTGGGTAAGGGAAAGTATAAAAGAAAGCGTAAAACACGAAATGGAATCATTTCATCTAAGAAGCGCAAGGTGATAGGACGTGATATTTTTGATCCGTAATGGCGTATTTACTCAAAGATTCCCCAGAATGTGTAAAAAATGAGTTGGAACTTTTCCATCTGCCAGGAACTCAAACTGTCATTCAGAGTGGACAGTGGATAGAATTTCATTCCCTCTCCAACGTTTTTGACGGCGGACCAGTAGAATTTCATATTTCCGGTAGCGGCGAAGATTATGTTGATCTTAGTCAAACTCAACTTTACGTTAAAGCAAAGATTTTGAAGAACGATGGTACTCCTATGGCTAAAGAAGCAAATATTGGCCCTGTAAATTTATTTTTACATTCCTTATTTTCGCAAGTGGACATTACATTGAACGATCGGCTAGTTTCAAATTCCAGTAATACATATGGATATGAATCCTATTTACGAACCCTTTTATCTCATGGTCAAGACAGTAAGGCATCGCAACTCACATCAGAATTATTTTTCAAAGATTCAGATGAGGGCTTGAAGAAACGTTCCGATTTTTTTAAAGAAAGTGCATCCGTAGATATGATTGGGTGTATTCATAGTGATTTATTTCATCAAGAAAGACTATTGTTAAATTTAGTGGACTTAAAAATTAAATTGATACGAAGTAAACCTGAATTTTGCTTGCAAGGATCTGAAGGATTTAAAGTAGTATTGGATAAAATTTCTTTATTTGTACGAAAAGTTCGTGTAAGTCCTGGAGTTATTTTAGGACACGCAAAAGCTTTAGAGAAGGGGACGGCAAAATACCCCATCAACAGAGTGCTATGTAAAGCTTATTCCATACCGAAAGGAAACATGTCCATTGTTCAAGATAGTGTATTTATTGGTCAAATGCCGAAGCGAGTCATCATTGGATGCGTGGATAACGAAGCCTTTCATGGATCTTTTACCAAGTCACCTTTCCATTTCGAGCATTTTGACTTAAATTTCATAGGAATATATATTGAGGGTCAACCCGTTCCTCACAATCCATTAGAGCTCAATTTTGCTCAAAATAGCTTTATAAGAGCTTATCAAAGTCTATTCTTGGGCACTGGAAAAATAGGGGAAGATAGAGGTTCCTTTATATCCAGAGAAGAGTACACAGATGGTAATGTCATTTATGCGTTTGATTTGTCCCCAGACCTGTGTGCTGGAGATCATTTGAATCTTATCAAACACAGCAATTTAAGATTAGAAATTAAGTACAGTAAGCCGCTCCCACAGACTGTATGCGTCGTTGTGTTCGCAGAATTCGAAAATTTAATTGAGATAAGCAAGACAAGAAATATCCTGTTTGACTTTGGAAATTGAATTAAGATGAATGGACAACAACTCTTTCACATTCTATCGCACGACACTGCGACGTCACCTTTTTTCAAAGGAGTCTTCGCGAAGAATACCCTCCCACCTTTACAAAGCAACTCGTGCGCTATAGTAAATACCGATGACTTCTCTCAACCTGGTTCTCATTGGTTAGTATTGTTTTCAAGTACTCAGAAAAAATTAGAGTTTTATGATTCCTACGGAATGTCTCCTGATTTCTACGGAATCGATACATCTTACTATTCCAACATAGAATGGAATTCCATTGTTTTACAATCTCTTACATCCAACGTGTGCGGACACTATTGTATTTATTTTTTAGTGAAGCGATGTCAAGGTCATTCTATGTACTCTATAGTGGATCACCTGTATATTACCAATGTATCAGATTTTCAAGTGTATCAATTTGTAAAAAAGAAATATGCTGTAAGATTAGTTTTTATAAAATAAATTTATTTGATTTGTATTCCTCGCGTTCTGTCATGTTTTCTTGAAGTGATTTCATTACTTTTAGGTACACCATTTTTAACTAAAAGTTTTTCTTAAAGTTAATTAAATGCAACTTTTTATAGAATAATATATATTTTTTTTTAAATATTTTTCACATTTCTTTTTATCTTAAAATTTTTTTTTTTAAATTTTCTTTTTAAAGTTTACTAATAAATATTTCTTATTCTATTTTTTTTTCACTTATAAGATTTATTTATTTTATTTTATTTTTTAAACTTTTTTCTTTTACATTTTTTTTTTCTTTTTCTAAAGTTTTCTTTTTTAATATTTATTTTTTACATTTTTCTTTTTTAAAGTTTTCTTTTCTTTTTTTTTTAAACTTTTTTCTTTCACGTTTTTTTTTTTCTTCTTTTTTAAAGTTTTTTTTATACTATTTTTTTTTTTATTCTAAAGTTTTATTTTTACATTTTTCTTTTTTAATTTTTATTTATATATCCTAAAGTTTCTTTTTTTTTATTTTCACTATATATTTTTCGAATTCATATTTAACTTTTATATGTATTTGTGTTGATAACCTGTAAAGATAATATGTAAAGTAAAAATAATAAAGGACAACAAGATACAGCAACATCATTTATTGAAAAACTAAAAATGGCTCCATTTGTTTCTGCGGGCATACATAGAAGGTTTTACAATGTTATTTTCTCTATACAATTTTCTTTTTACATCCAACATGGAAGTAAAATGCAAATCTCGTAAAGCATTTAAGAATACAGCTTGTCCGACAGGAACTTTTTTCCTATTACGAAGAAAGTCATTCACCAGCATGACAATATTAGTGTGTGGGATAACTTTATCTTGATAAATAATTTCACCTTTGTCCGTCCATTTGAATCCATTTCGATTTTTCAAAAACTTTAAAATGTCTATAGCCGTCTTTCTGTGTCGAATAGGCACGGTATGTATAACTGCATCTTCAAAAGTATCTTCTTTCTTCACATGTTTCAACGTCTTTTTATCTGGATCTGGAGGTGGTTTTCCAAGCTGGTCGTAATTTTCCAAGGTTTTAAGGTACCGAGTAGCTTTTTCACTTTCTGTGAGATTTGTATTCTGAAGGGTATTTGTTATTTCTTGATCAAAAGAGTTTGGTTCACGAGGAATTTCTTGGGATTGTTTGTCGATCAGGGTATACTTTTGTAGGGCTTGCAAGTAGAGAGATGCTTTGTCGCTTTCCGCGAGTTGTTTATTCTTAAGAATACTTGTCATTTTTCGGTCCAGTTCAGAGAGATGTTCCATTAATTGTGCCCTGTCTTCAGGTATCAATATAAACTTCTTACTGTGTTCCATGAATCAATGAGCTGATGATTGAAATAGCTGCAGGTAATAAGACTGAAAGAAAACCGTCTCCTTTTTGAACAAGTAGCTTTCTTTTTTTATACAAAGGAACCTTTTTGTAAGAAAGCTTTCGTAAGCACGTCTTATGCTTAGAAAGACTATTTATTTGGCTGTTAGTGAGAGGTACGTTTCCGTGAAGTACGTTCAAGACGCATTCACACAAAGACTTGATAATACTATTGGGAACTTTTTGAACGATTTGCTTCGGATTTTTACTTTTCGAGATCACTTTCAGGAGCTCTAAGGTCTGCTCCGTACACGTAGACATCTTCACATCGAATGATAGTAGTCACTGTTGACAGCTCTATTTAAAGCCACTCTGCAAAATTTTCCGTATGCAGTTGCTTTTACCAATGCACAATGGATAAAGTCAGGAGGATGCACCGAACAGGATGCATGCGTTGGCATCAGGTATTCAACTTTTGGACAGTTGAAATCTTCTAAATTATAGCACTTGCGTCTAGTCAACACTTCTAAAAAATGTTGCTTTTGTATTCCCTTGACGTAAATATCGGAAAATACTTCGAACAAAAGATATAAAATACTTTGAAATTTAAAATAAAGGTAAAGATCCTTCTCTCCAATCCATGGCTGTCAATAAATGGCTGTCGTATCCGGATAAGTTATGAAACACCACTGGGATAAAGTCTGGAGTTCTTGCCTTCAGGTTGCAGGTATTACAAGCGGTTCCTCGAAACTTCTTCGTTTGATGATCGTGATCCTTAACTTTGTAATTCGTCTGGGTAAATTCCTTCTTGCACATGTAACAATGCGTTACTTTCCGAAATGCCTCCAGCTCCGCTTTGGTTAATGGGTTCATTGGTAAAGGTGTTCTGTACACTTGTTGAATTTCCAAGGCTTCCAGCTTCATCCGCTCCATAAACATTTGATCTGCATTCGGTCCTCGGTACACGTAAGGGGCTTTGAAGAGTCCTGTGGTCGACACTATGTAGTAACAGAAGCTGACAGCTTCGTGTTTTTGGTAGGCTTCACTGTACGACTTATCAGGGTTTGGTTGACAAGATTCTATCGGTCGGGTAATGCACTCAAAGTCAGCATATATCACGAATGGGACTTTCATGGTATGTTTGATGTTTTTAAATACCACCCATTCGTGCTGATTACAGCTCAGCTGATGACGGTGTAGAATAGGCTCTGTTGTGAAAAACTGTAGACAGCGGCGGCATATGTACATTTTCTTCTGGTGATTTGAATGCTGTCTTGCAACGAGACGGGATAAATCCTTGATCCAGGCATAATGGGCATGTGTGTCGGTCTTGAGATATATCAAATCTATATGTGGGTCCTTTTCTTCTGGCGTGATCATCAGAGGATACACTTGATAATCCTCGGTGAGTCCATAGACGTTGATGGATAGGTCATTCAGCTTCCCAAATTTCGGAATATCTTGAATTTTAACAGGAAATTCAATACCTGTAAAGTTGAGAGTGTCCACATACGCTGCATAATGATGTGTTCGGTATGCATGCTGATTATAGTCTTCCACTGGATGGAGAGCGGAGAGAATGGCCCACATGAAGCAGCGGTTGTCGTTGTTCTGGACATTGATGATAGCCTGCTTGCGTTTGATGGCTTCAGGAAGTTCGATGTATGTAGATCCGCGCAGAGGGTTGTATTTGCTGGTTCGTACCTCCAATTCATGTATCCGTTCCAGGGTCCACCCAGATTCCTTGCCTTCAAAGTCTTCGGCTTCTTTGAGTAGTCTCTCCATCGTTTGTAAATACAGGTCTTCAACATCGGTAGAGGGAAGAACGATCTCGTTTTTCGTTTTGAAGCACTTTTCTTCGCTTAATATGCCGTCGGCAGCAACTTTTTGGTAGCGGCAGATGAGCCTGCAATTCACTTTCACTTCGAATTGAAACAGGGCAGATGCGACGATGTTCCCAAATTCTTCTTCCTTTGAAACCAGAAACGGTTTTAAATCCTTGTACTCCTCGGTGTTGAACAAATGTACGTTTTGTACACGATTTTTCAAAGCAGATTGTCGTGTAGAAGAAGGTAGAGCTGAAGGTCCTGGTAGAGTAGAGGGTGCTGGTAGAGTCGAGAGTCTTGGTAGAGCAGAGGGTGCTGGTAGAGTAGAGGTTCCTGGTAGAGTAGAGGGTCCTGGTAGAGTAGAGGGTCCTGGTCGAGTAGAGGGTCCTGGTAGAGTCGAGAGTCCCGGTAGAGTCGAGGGTCCTGGTAGCGATGTATCCTCACTGGTCGGACGTCGTTTTAGAAGTACAGATGGTTCTGTATCTGCAGGTCGCTTGTGTGTTTTCAGGTGTCTGGTCAGGACATCGCTTCGGGGAAATACCTTAGAACACCGAGAACACGGATATTGCATTCCTCCATGCTTATTCCGTTGATGTCGAATCAAATTATTTCTTCTAGTAAAATGCATATTACATTCCGCACAAGTCAATTCCTTGTCTTGACTTAAATCCAATTGAGATGCTGTTAAATCTCCAAAATCCATGAGCGCCATCACTTCATCATTCAGCTGCAATGTCGAATTCTCGAAAACGTCTTCAATATTCATATTAAACAAAGCTAAGCTAAACTAGAGTAGTCGCAAGAGCAGGTTCTACTGAGAGAATGCCAGAGCTATGCTCGAACCTCCGCTTTTATACTGACGACGGAGAAGAATTGCCCCCTTTACTGACACCTGATTGGTTCTTCATGATGTCATTCTTAAACAAGCATCTGATTGGTCCGTTCCCCTACATGCAGCGCCGCCTTGCGGTTACAAGCAGAACTAGTAAAACCTTGCCCCGACAACGTGTGACGTCACTTACTGACATCTGATTGGTTGTTCATGAGGTCATCTTCACACAAGACTCTGATTGGTTCATTCCTGTACATACACGTTGAGACACGATGTAACATGCCCATCGGCGACTTGCCCATGGGCGGCGATGAGTCATCAACACCTGTTCCCATGCCCCCTGCGTGTGACGTCACTTACTGACACCTGATTGGTTGAGGTCATCTCCATTAGGCCACGGCCCCTCGGCTTGACAGACGAGATCCGCCCTGATCCGCCAGCAGCACCACCAAAATCCGCACAGCACCACCAAGATCCGCCAAAGATCCGCAGAAATCCTCAATTATTCCTCGTATTCCTCATTATTCCTCAGAAATCCTCGGCCTGGTAGCGGCCTTTTTACACTACTAATGTCGCAATAAATTAGATCGAAATCGGCATCATATGCCGTTCGCATACACCGGGCATACCACTTCCGAAGTCATAATTTCGATGGCAAATGTGGCATACATCTCGCATACGAACAATAGGCTGGCATACGAAAGGCATACACGCGGCATATTAATATTATTGCCTCTGGATCGTAATAGGAAGCATATGCCGTTCGCATACACCGGGCATACCACCTCCGCGTTCATCAGTTCGAGGGCATATGTGGCATACATCTGGCATACGAAAAATCGGCTGGCATACGGAAGGCATACACGCGGCATACGAAACTTTTTGTCTCGGGATGACAAAACATAAGCTGACACCCGACGCAATCTGAATAGGCGTCAGAGCATTGGACCATGATTAGATTTATCACGCACCAGTCCGGTATACACGCCGATGGAAATTGAGAATAATTGAAGACGACTTACATAATTTAGTAGCGAATCTAACAATCCTCCTATCACGAGATCGCTACATCTTAACTTTGATTACGTCATTATGACGATTCGAACTCGCAGTCCTCTGATTCCTAGTCGGGTGCTGTGCCTCGAAGCCCCCAGCAGTTTTTGAAGAGGAGTAAGTTGAAAAAAAAAATAGAAATCCGTACAAATATTATGATATTGACAAGGGAAGTTACTTAACACTAAGAAGTTTTATGAAAAACAACTTTAAGATTACAATTATTTTAAGCCAACTACCAATATTTGCAAATTTATAAACTTAATTTTATGGCATACAAATATTTAAAATAACTGCGATTAATTACTCAAATAATTCATATAAAGTTCACTCAAATAATTAAAGGCTTTTTCAGACACGTAATTAAAATTATTTAATACAATTAAAAAACAATATACAAACTACATTAATGAAATCATTTCAAAGGGCCAATATTAATGAGTGTTTATGTTTAAATCAAGTAATATCACGATTTTTTTAAAAATTTTAAATAAGATATTTTGAAAAGCATTTATTTATTAGTTTTTAATCATTTAAGAAATAAAAATACAAAATTTAAAACACATAATTTTACAATGAAAAATATGTTTACATACATTTAGTTAGGGATGAGCTTAACAGTTACTCTGAAAGAACAGTAGTTATTACGATATTACCGACAAATAACTGTTATTTTTAACTGCTATTTAGGTATTTTTCTAGAAAGGGGAAAAGTATATAGGTGTTTAATTCAAACTAAATTAAAAACAAAAAATTAGGTCAAAACTGCTTGTTACAAAAACAAATAAATTTTAAACAACAGTTTCTTTTACAGTACAATATAATTTAATTTTAAGAGCATTATTTCATGCTTTATTTTAAATAAATAGTATATGAAAATGTTTTAAATGTTAATAAAAAGTACAAATTAGAATTAAATAATTTTAAAATTAATTTTTCTATTGGATTAATCAAAAGTTTTTTAAAAAATAATATAAAATTTTTCGCTTGGCAACTTTTTAAACACTTGATTGAATTACAGTAAAGATGGCTTTCTATATGCTCTAAAAAATCAAAGCTATTTACTTTCTGCCAAAAGTATGTACATAAAATGTCTACGCAAAAACTATATTTGCTGCATTTAATTCAGATATTTACAAACAATACGAATATATATTCTTGACGCTATATATGTTGTATATAGTCAACAAAATAGCTTCAACAATACTTATTCTAATGCAACAGAGCCATAGGCAAATAAACACCACCACCCGCACTTTAAAAGTAAAAGTATCCTCAAAAAAACACCCTCAGCCACGGATTGCACACAATCTAGTTCGGCCTTGCCTCAACGATCTGTATAAACAAAATATGTTCGCAGCAGAAAGCGAGTCGTGAAACCCCTCCCTCCTTTCCCGCCAGCGCCCAATTAAACCGTAAACATCCTTCGCCTCTCCGTTCTCAAACACATCAATGGAAGTTGGTTTGGTTTGTTAATTAACGTCGCACTAGAGCTGCACAGTGGGCTATTGGAGACGGTTCGGGGTCTATCTCGAAGGAAAGACCCGGGAACACACACATCAATGGAAGAGAACCACATCGAAAATAACAACATCTAAGCATCGATACGAGACGGCATCAATAGGTAATATTAAAAAAAATATCATACTACGATTTCCTTGAATTCAAATGAATATTACAATATTTGGAACGATACAAAAAATCTTCAGAACGATGCAAAATGAAACAGTTATATCGCAAAGAATCAATGGGTCGTAAAATTCACGCAGCTTGTGATATTTTTTTTTTTGTTAAATAACATCGCACTAGAGCTGCACAGTGGGCTATTGGCGACGGTTCGGGGTATATCTCGAAGGTTTGGTTCGATTAATAAACGTCGCACTAGAGCTGCACAGTAGGGTATTCTATCTCCAAGGAAAGACCCGGGAACGATGCCTCGTATTTTTGAACCACGGTCAGAAACGATGAAACACCTCGAACCTGAACTGAAACACCTCGCACCTGAACTGACACCCAACGCCTTCAATAGACGTCAGGACTTTGGACCCCGATCAGATTTATCGTGCACCAGTCCCGTATACAAGATGATAATTTTTGTGGATGTTGTGGACGACATTCCCAATATTTTGTAGTGAAGCTGGCAACCTTCCGATCACAAGAACACAATTTTTTTTACTTTTGGGATATTTTGATCCAAGGTGAAAGATAGGAATCCTTGGTAATATCATGTTAAAAAGTTGATCAAGTGAAACAGTGCCATCTGTTGATCGTTTGAAAAACTTAAATTGTTCGATTTCGAAAAATTACATTTTTGATATATTTTAACTGGTCTTTAATTAGCATATCAACCCTACATTTAGTCTCCTTCTAAAAACAAGTACCGAATGTAAAATTATTCCACAAAATATTTTAAGAATACTTATGCTCAATAAAATTTAAATAATTGTATACTTGTATGTCACATGTGGTTCAATGTTTAAAAGTTCCAAACTTAATCGAATTCAAGCTAGTTGCTTATATAAGCAACTTCAGATAAGCTGAAAGGTTTAGTTTTGTGTGAAAAGACTAATAAGATACGGCAATACTTTACCTCAGTTAAAAAAAGGATGTTTTGAACCCTTTTATGAATGTGCGTCGAGTTAACTAAAATATTTTTTAAACGTTTATTTTTCGAAATGTTTGTTACATTTTTGTCTCTTTAGGCATTTATTTAAGTTTTTTGTTACACCATTTTCCTAAAACACAGATTGCTTCTATTCGTAAATCATCCAAACTAGTTTAAATTTTGCACATCAAACAAACAAATATAAAAATATGCCTGGATGTTAAAACATTAACAAACGATCCCCGATGTCTTTATTCTAAATTCTCTTATATAACTGTACTTTCCGTGTGTGTATATATATATATATATATATATATATATATATATATATATATATATATATATATATATATATATATATATATATAAAACCTACAAACAAGTTCAGTACTTATATTAATCGAACCTCAATCATAAATAATTTCGGTTAGGTAAAAAGAAGTCGCGTTATTTCCGTTTGAGACAGTTTTTTCGAAAACAACATACAGAAGTATATGTGCGGTTTAAATTGACTATATTCATAATAAATTACTTGTCACTTACCTTAAATATTGGGAATTGTCTTTATTTGATCCTAACACATAACGAAATCCGAAACGATCTTCATTATAAACAACGCACGGAATCACAAATATTCCTTGGCACACGAAGCGTTTCAAACCAGGCGCCAAAATAATTTGCTTTCTGCGCATGCCAAAACATTTTGTGACTTCAAGAAAGTGAAATATTTTTTTATGGTTTGATTAAAAAACGGCGCACTAGAGCTGTACAGTGGGCTATTGCAACACCACCTAAAGATATGGGACAAGGCCTGTTCACTCCTTGTTAGTTCGGTCGTGACGTCATCACAATCATGGTTTGGTTTGGTTTGGTTAATTAACGTCGCACTAGAGCTGCACAGTGGGCTATTGGCGACGGTTCGGGGTCTATCTCGAAGGAATGACCCGGGAACACATACACATTCACACACACACACACATTCATACATGCCCCTCGTTATTTTAGAAGCATGGTCAGATGACGAGGAAACACCTGTACTGGCACCCAACGCCTTCAATAGACGTCGGGACTTTGGACCTCGATCACATTTATTGTGTACCAGTCCCGTATACACGCCGTTAATTTTTGCGGATGTTCTGAACGACTTTTCTAGTACTTTTGTAGCGAAGCTGACATCACCCTCCGATCACAAGATCACTACTTTTTTACTTTTTTTTTTGTCAAGTCCATCGCACGGGTTCGAACCACCAATCCTCGTATTAGTAGCTGAACGCCTTTAACCGCTCGGCCACGGAGGCCTCCTCGACGTTTCGGGGCCTATCGCGAAGGAAAGATACGAGAACGATGCCTCGTGTTTTTGAACCATGGTCAGAAGACGAGGACAACACCTTAGGTGGCACCTGCCTGACGTAACCTCAATAGCGTCAGGACAATGGACCCCGATCAGATTTATCGTGCCAGTATACACACCAGTACAATCTGCTGGATGTTCTGGACGACTTTCTAGTACTTTTGTAGCGAAGCTGACAACCCTCCGATCGCAAGATCACTACTTTTTTACTTTTCTTTGTCAAGTCCATCGTATGGACTCGAACCAGCAATCCACCGATTACTAGCTGATCGCCTTTATCCACTGTGCTACTGGAGGCCCCTGTTATGGAACTTACAAGAGATTAATGATAGAAGGTGCAGGCCAAAGTTCTTCCGGTAGCTTTTTTATGTAAAATATTTGCAGGCGTTTTTAAAAGGATTTTTTTAGTCGAATCGGAAATTTCTGAATGTCCTGGTGGTTGGTAGTAACAGCCATCGTGCCAGAAGAAAAAAAATATTGGATGATTGTAAAAATGAATCCTACCAGCAGTACTATCCATCCTTCCGGATGGATATTGTACGCTGAATCATTTCCATAATGTTATATTCTAATATTTCATGTAGCTGATTTTTAAGACACTTCTTGTTAAAAGTGAAAAAATAATTATAAAAAATCATTTTATCTGTACCATTTTTATTTTGCGTGTTTTTTTTATGATCGCGGAGCACTGTGCAGTGGCACTTGTCGCACACCCTTAAGGGCAGACCAGATCCTTAAGGACAGCCCTGTCTCCAATTACCAAATAGCTACACACAAGCGCGGATCCAGGTGGGGGGTAGAGGGGAAATTAACCCCCCTAACATCTAAGATTATATTTTCAAAAGTCACCATAGGCAATGAAAAATTTCAAACTAATTTTTTTTTTGCAAATCGTGGTATATATGCATTGCTTAACGCTCTTTAAAACTTCCCAATACTGCCCCCCCCCACTTGCCTTTCCTACCAAAGAAGAAAAGACGCAGGAATAAAAGAGTGTTATCATGTCACTACACTGTTCTTACCAAAGCTGCGAGCATGGACATTTTCTTGGACTGTCACCCGGGAGCCTCCTCCTTTCTTTGTTACCGACAGACAGCCCTGAGGACACAACTCATAAAAACTGGAAATTTGGTCCCTAGACTTGACCTTGAGGATTAATTGCTATGTCAATCGGGAGAAACCTGTTGCAACTCATGCACACCTGGACATTGTACTTTCAGCAAACAAAGAAAACTTTTCAGGCGTGGGGGAGGGGCGTGAAAACGTCTGTCACATAGATAGTTTAGATAATAGTCAGCTTGTGATAAATACGACCCATGGAACGGGGTGGGGATAAAAAAATTTGTACCCTTAAGGTCTACATAGATATTTCATTCAGTTGGCGACACAAAGGATAATTGCAGTTCGCTTTTCTTGACATTTGAAATGGGAAAAGAGTTGAACAAGAATTCACAATGCCTCAATTCAGAAATTATTAAGTTTGCAGCTTGCAGTAACGTATTTTCCAAGAAACATCGCATTCCGTATTCCGTTCGATGTAAATATAGATGTAATACAGTTTTAATAGGGCACAGTTTGAAAATGAAACTTTGGCTTTGGAATCAAATCACGCAAAAATTTTGAAGGAAAATTATAGAGAGTTGTGTGATGCTTTTCAGAGAGTTCTTAATTTAATTTTTGAAAGCTAAAACATATCTATTAAATACAAATACTTAATTTAATTGATAATAGTTTAATTTATAATAATGGCAATCAATCATCTATTTATTGTACTTATCTCTTATAAAGTTTTGCTAATGTATAATTTTTTTATTAAAATAATTTTAAGTAAAATGTTTTTAGATTCATAATTATTTTTAAGTACAATCCTGAGAAAACTTTGTTTCATCAACGATATATTTGTTTCTCATACAAGGTTTTATTTCAATTCTGAAGAGTCTTAATATTCCTTTATTTTCTAGAATTTTAAGGTAATTTTTTAATAAAAAAAATAGTAAATATACCTTAGCTTATAAGATATTTTAGTACACCCCTCACCTTACAGCTATGTCTTTATGATTCGGAAATTTCAATCGTGCATTAGAATACAAATAAATTAATTTTGATAATAAAGATAAATTATTTTATTTAAAAAAATGCTCAATAAACCTGGGTCAGAATATGGAATTCACAGAAGGGTAACAAGTTTTTTATTCCCAGTGATATACTCAAAATTTCGTAGACAGAGTTACTCAAAGTATGCTTGTTTTAGTTTCTGTAGAGAATTAAATGATTTAATATTTTTAAAATTTAAATGAAAAATGAATGAAAAAAAGTAAAAATTCGTGTAGTTTTTCCAGCAACGGAAAAACTTTCGATTATAAAGCAGCTTGGATGGCGAGGCGAAGGGGGGGGGGCGCAAATTTGGCCTTCATGATAACAATATACCTGTATTACCCCCCATAACAGTAATCTCTGGATCCGGCCTTGGCTACACACATGCTGTGGGTCGAACCCTCGCCCATCGGATGATTGTCCCCTAACTGTGTGGCTACGTAGACCCGACGACATATTTGGAAAACAACCATTTCTCTCATGTTCTAATTGCTATTTTATTTTTCTTATAAATGTATTTTTATCCCTATCCTTTTATCTAAATGCTTTTTTAAATATAAAAAATTAAGATCGGAAAATATTTTATTTAAAGTAAAATTTCGAAAATTCTATTTATATATCACATTAGATTGCAAATACATAAATACAAATTATTCTACAAAAAAACAATTTATTTTTGTACATCTAACAAGATTGCGTTCGAATGCTTTTTATTTGATATTTCGATATCTTGGAAAAGATCCGGCCATACCTTTAGTTTGTGACGTCTTTCCCAATCGAGACATCTTATTGACCATGCGCACTAAAAGAAATTGACGCACTTCCTGGCATCATCAAACACTTGGTCCATCATATAAACGCTTTTGTTGAGATCGCTATAAGAAAAGCGCGCGAAACCTATCTCTCCT
Source organism: Troglohyphantes excavatus (assembly GCA_963932185.1). NCBI lineage: Eukaryota > Metazoa > Arthropoda > Arachnida > Araneae > Linyphiidae > Troglohyphantes > Troglohyphantes excavatus. The sequence goes on along the minus strand of OZ010676.1, from coordinate 64,904,782 downwards.
TCGATATCGCTTCGCAATCCCTAGACTTTTTGTCGGCATCTCGAAGGAAATATCACGTGACCTCTCAATCCCAACAGAACGTCTTGGGATCTAGAGATGGTGGTAGTGCCCCTGACCATGAAGAGATGAATCTCGGCTACCGCCAGAACGTTTTCTATCATCGTCTTTCATTTCGTAGTCCGACTAATACTTTGTTCAATGTGGAGATATCAACTCATGCGATCGATACATATTGTCTAATATCTCAGCATATAACTGTAAGAAATTAACAAAAATTCATATTTAGATTATTTTGAGGGTGGAGAACATTTCTGCGCTATCAAAAGTAGGTGTGTGGCTACGTAGAAAACTATTGAAAATTTAAAAACTCGTGTGAATTTTATGCGAAGGTGATATTTTATATGAGTCCCCTATGTAAATTTTTTGTATATCCATTTATAGTAGACTTTATTGCCTACAAAATGGTATATTAAATTCAGCCCTACTATAAAAACTGGCTGAAAAATAAAGGGTGGTCCGTTTTTTCCCTCGACTGTACGTTCAATAATTCTACATTTCATTCTTAATGATTGCCATTTATGTTTTAAAAGGAAATATACATTGGCACATTAAATAAAATATTTTCTCAATTACAGTTGGTATCTGTGAAATTCTATTCCTTAATAACATTAAAAAATAATATAGAGTTGAAAATTCCCATTGAAACTAAACTTCGTACATTAAAAAAAATAATTGCAAACAATATTTTTCAAATAAAATTCCGTTCATACACAAATTACTCGCATTATGAAAGTATTGTTCTAAATGTTCGGTCTAAGTTAATCAATTATTGTTAAAATTTACCTGCATACAAACAAAACAATTATAACATTAAAACAATTATAAATCATTTCCCTAAGATAAATTCTATTTATTTTAATTTTTGTAATAATCCGTATTGTAGCAAAAAGCCCATTGTGCAGATGTTTTTCAATAATTATCAAATCAAGTAAAACCTATGATGGGATTTTTATAGTGTCACTAACGGAAAGAAAATTCTTTTAAATTACAAACGGTATTGTCATCTTTGTTAAGTGAATGACATACATTAAATAGTTATAATATACGAATGGAACAATGTACAAACTTAAAAATTATCACAAAAAATGTCTAATTTTTCAAGTAAATTACTCTGTAAAATTCATAAAGCTACGTTTTGTAGTTTTGGGGTATTCTGTGTAAATATCGGCATTCCAATTGATTTATAATTTTTATATTATATTTTCACTTTTCTATGTTGGATTTTAACCTTCGAGCATGGATACCTCATAGTAGAGAAAACATCAGGTTATAATATCGCTGACATCAAAGTGAGGCCAACATGTATGGCCAGTAGTATACACCCGCACTGGGGGAATAAAACAGAAAGGGGAGTGGCCACCTGTCGATCAAACTATGGCTCGTACAAGGGGGTATTGGGATGACGTCACGATGGGAAGAGAGGGTTTTCTGGAATATTCTGAGGACGCCAATTTTATTTAGTGAATTATTTTGGGGAAGGTGTCACGTCATACTTTCTGGAATATTCTGAGGACGCCATTTTTATTTAGTTAATTATTTAAATTTTTTTATTGGAGAATTTTAGTTAATAATTGTGGTGGGTTCATTTTACTTGAATAATTTCTAGAATTTTTTTTGGTTAAAATGGATATTTGGCCGAGGCCGGGTATCGAACCACGGACCTTCTGTGTGATAGTCGAGTATTGATCTAACCATGCCATGATGCTGTTGGGGATATCTGTTCTTAATGGTATAAGTGAAGTCGGGTACGCCATCCTATTGGTCGTGGTGTCATTGAGTATCTTCTAGAACATTCTGGAACATTCTGCAGTGATCGGAACATGAATCAACGCTTGCTGTGACGTAAGGGAATGATGTCATAGGATTGTCTTCGTCCCTATTGGTCGAGAGTGTTGTCATGGTACGGAGAGGGGGAACCGGTGGCAACGGGCCGTCGTGAGGATTCTTCTAGCACAGTCTACAGTGATGGGCGTTGTCCCTACTGTTCGTGGCGCCATCCGTTTTAGTTAAATGGAAATAATTATTTATTAATTTTTAATATTTTGAAGACGGGTTTAATATTTTTGAAGATGGTAGAGTCGCCATCTAGTTTAGTTAAATGGAAATAATTATCTAATATTTTTGAAAATGTTAGAGTCGCCATCTAGTAATGGAAATAATTTATTATTATTATTTTTAATATTTTGAAAGAGTTGTAGATTGTGTATTTAGAATAAATTATTAGGTGTGGGTATTGGGCCAGTGTGGAGAAAAGTGAAAGATTTTTTACAATCTGGCTCAGAACATGATTGGAACAATCCGTGACGTCATTGAGAGGGGGAAGGTGTATGGAAATAATTGATTAGTTTTAACATTTTGAAGACGGGTTTAATATTTTGAAGACTCGTGGCGCCATCTGTTTTAGTTAAATGGAAATAATTATTTAATATTTTTGAAGATGGTAGATAGTCCATTGCAATTAGACCGAAAAATGGCAAATAGGAGAAAAAATTACAATAGTTTTTAAACTTTGGTCAAATACTCTTTTGACCTCCAGGAATCGAAAACCGAAGAGTTCCCCTCCTTGAGGGGGGAGCTTTCCCCCCTAGCCCCCTTAATCCCCCCCTCGAAATTTCGAAAAAAATTGTATCTCGCTTATAAAACAAGCTATAATTACAACTTTTTTTTTAAATATAATTAATTTTTTTTCTATTAATTATTACTTTATACTTAAGCTTGTATCTGGCATAGTTTTCATATAAAAAATACATATGTCTAAAATGTATCATATCTTTCTATGGCTATTTTTCTATTATAGCAAACCAAAAAAGTGTTTTATTAAACTACTAAACTTGAATTGAAAAGTTCAATTTATTAATTTAGTTATTTACTTCATGCAACAGGACATTTCCCTTACACCAATGCTTGCCAATGGTACCACCTCTAGCCTCCAGGATATAAATGTACTTGAAAAGAACATGACAACTGAGGAATTCCGTAAATTTACTCTGCACAGCTTATTTACGATTCATCGTTCAAATAACAATTGGTCTGGAGTTTGGTCAGACATTGTAATTGAGAAAACGATAATGAAAATTTTAAAAAGCTTTGGAGGCGTTACACATGGAAGAGGTTTTCCTGGGGTAACATTCTTAATAGATGCCTTAAAATTGCCAAGTCAAATATGGGTTTTTTCGGTTTTTACCAACTTTTTTGAATCTGTTAATGTACCTGTTTTGTTCCGATTGTATGGGTTTGGTTTAGTTAATTAACATCGCTCTAAAGATGCACATTGGGCTATTGGCGAAGGATCTGGATCTATCTCGAAGGAAAGGCCCGGGAATAATGCCTCGCATTTTTGAACCATCCCAATTGGTTGAGAAAAATTAGTTTTAGATGGAAAATTGCCAACCCGACCGGAAGTAAAAGTTATTAAAGTTGAATAAAGCTGACGTGGCTAAAAGCAACGTTTTCGTCAACCAGCTCAGTAATAGTCAGAAAAAACGTTATTGAAGTAGATACAACGCATCTTTTCCAGAGGATACTGTACATTCACCTGACGAACTACAAGATTTCGTATTCGAGCTTGCAACTGTACTCATGGCTTTATTTGATAGCACCATTATGATAAAGACATATAAATTAGCGTTTTATAATGCTATAATACAGTTCCAGAGCGACTAGTTGGTAGCTCTGACAACATGTACTTTGTCCTTGATGGAGGCTCACTTATTCATCTCGTGACATGGCCAAAGCAAGAGACTCTTAGTGACGTTTATACTATCTACACACCTTACATCAAGAAATATTACGCTATCAAGTAACTGTTGTGTTTGACGGATACACCGATAGTAGTATCAGAACTAAGGTTATAGAAAGCCAAAAGCGCTTGATGAAGCGTACGTAAAAATAAATAAATTTTAATTAGTACTGTTCTCGTTGACTCAGACAGACAATTTCTAAGCAATCTTGTTAATAAGGAGTGTTTCATTTTGTAACTCACTGGCCACCTGGTGAACTTAGGCATTGTATAGCAACAAATGATGCTGAAGTATATATTATGAGTATCGCAATAGAGACAAACGAAAAGAATAAAAAGCAAGTTATTGGTTGGCCAAGATGTTGACTCCTTTTACTACATACACAGTGGACGTCTTCATGCTGAAAGAGAGTAAAGGTAAATCAAAGATAGGTTCTAGAACTCTAAAAATTTGTAGAACTCTAATTTTGTCGCCTATTGCAAAAAATCCATTCTTTCCTTCATGTGATTAGTGGTACTGACATAACCTCAGGATTTTATGGAAATTTGAAAACTGAAGGAAGTATAGTTGTTCAACCACAGTAAATATCTGCAAGATATCCCTGAGATCTTCAATAACCTTAATTTTACTTGTGATGACATTGAACGAGCAGGGGAGAGGTTCGTCATCGCATCGTATAACAATATGAACAAAGAAGAAAGCAACTTGAATACGATTATGTATGACTGTTTTTAATAAACTTGTAGGTGAAGTGAGTGCTGTTGTTGTCCTCTCCAAATTACCTCCAAACACAGAAGCTGCCAAGGAGATTGTTTGAACTCATCGGGCTGGGGATGGAAGTTAGTGAACAAATTATTGACACACATATCAGCTATTAAAGGACCAGCTCCAGTTAAAATAGTGTGTCTAATTACTTGTGCATGTTATAAAGGTTATGGAAAGAAATGCAAGTATTAAAAGTTAACCATCATTGCACTGTTATGTGCAAAAACTGCCGAGGCCAAAGTTGAAGTAATACCGAAGCAATAGACACCGGAAATAGATAACGATAGTAAAACAAGAACTATTACATTATTCTGCATTATCTAGAAAGAAATAATTTTAATGTATTTATTGTAAAATAAAATAATTTGTATTGAAATGTAACCTAATATGTATCCACAATTCCGATACTTTTTCATTCTTTATTAATGACTATGTCCTAATCTATTTTCAATTTAAAGAAGGTTAAGTGTTGTTTTATGTTTAATAAACCTTAGATTTTAAACTGCATTGCACATGATTTCTCTTCCAAAATTAAATGCACAAACACAGGCTTGGTCATATAGGTTATTAAGAGCAGATCTGATAAAACAATATATAAAACTATATGGTATATCAAATGTTTAACAAAATATGATTTTTTTCTTTACATTTCATGTTTGGTAGTTTAATAAAACATTTATTTCGTTCACTTTAATAAAAAAATTATCATAAAAAATTATAATATACAAGTATATGATTGTAAAATATTTTTTTACAGGAAAACTATGCCAGGTACAAGCGTATATCTAAATAAATAATTTATTAAAAACTAAATACTTATATTTAAAAAAAAATTGTAATTATAACTTGTTTTGTAAGCGAGATATAATTTTTTTTCGAAATATCGTGGGGGGGGGGAGTTAAAGGGGCTAGGGGGGGAAAGCTCCCCCCTCAACGAAGGGAACTCTTCGGTTCTCAAGTCCTGGAGGTCAAACAAGTATTTGACCAAAGTTTAAAAACTATTGTAATTTTTTCTCCTATTTTACCTAATTGCAATGGACTAAGAGTCGCCATCTAGTTTAGTTAAATGGATATAATTATTTAATATTTTTGAAATGGTGATTTTGACTAATTGCAAAGAAACGTGGACATAAAAAGAAGACTTTCAGAAGTAAGAGTCTTTTTATTTGTTTATTTGTAATAAAAAATAAAGTTATGAATTTTAATATAGTACCTGATTATTAGTTGTACGTAAATAAGATGAGAATTGTACCACGTGCTGAAATAATATGAGATTTGTACCACATGTTGTTACTTATATCAGGATTGATTTAATTTTTTAATATTACACATTGGTAGTGAAAAGATAATTTTTAAACTACTGATTTACTTAATTTTTATCATGAGATTTTAAAATGTTTATGTTGCCAAGGCTTCTTTTCTACAAACGTGCTTTACTAATTTCCGTAGTTGAGTATTTAAAATGATTTTATTAGTTTGATAAACGAATCTTAACTTTCTATAACAAATTATTTATTACAAATTACTATTTTTAACTAATTACTTTTTATCGCACGTACTGGATTTTTTTAGTTTGTTTTAAATTATTTTTCTGTAATGTTCCCTTGCTTGTGCAGTGTTTTTACATCAGTAGCTGTAAAAATATTTTTCATTTCTCTTAACCGGTTGCTGCATTTTTTTTAATTACAAAGCATTTTCTTTTTTATAGCACACTTTTTAGTGTACAATAAAAAAAGAAAATGCTTTATAATTAAAAAAACATGCAGCAACCGGTCAAGAGAAATACAGCAATAGCCGAAAAAGGACAAATGTTTTTGCAGGTACTGTAAAAGTTATCGAGGTCTTTTCTTCATGTGAGAGGAATAAAAATTACAAGGCAGCACAATTCTGATCATATTCAGAGAACAGACAAACAATGGTTCGTTTATGAAAATATTTATTTAAAAAAGGCATTTAAACAGAGAAAACTATAAATTCAAATTGAATACGAGAATAATCGTTATGTATAATTATAAATGCAAAAACACGAACAAATTATGGATTCTACTTATAATTATTATACACGGTAAATATTTATGACATATAAAACTTATACAAAACTTTTCAAATTTGCTTTTTTGCTATTCTGATCGTAGGAAGAAATAAAGAAATTGGCTATACTTTAGAATGCACAATAACATTTATCATGAATATTGTATCTCCATTAAAAAGTTCTAAAACAGAGGAATGTGCATGTGCAAAAACAAGCATGTCAAAAAATATAAAATATTTTATAAGCATTTGATTTTATAAAAGCAAATAACATTTACCCGTTTTTGCAAATTTGTTTTAATATTTCTAAAAATATTATTATAAATTAATAATTATAATTATAACTTTATTTACATTCTACAATTAAACTTATATTATTTGCTACAATTAGTTTCGTTATGTGCTTAATTCTGCTAGTACATGTGATACATAATTAACAATTTTTATAACATATGATGACAATCAAAATTACTAAAGAAATTATTACTTAAAATAATCTGTGAAATGTCCATAACATTACAGGAAAATTGAGCCATATTTCCAAAGTTCTAATTTGAAGAGTCATCGGCTGTCATCGCTATATTCAAACTTGTATATTAATTTCTTTAAGAAACGTATGCCAATTTTTATTTTACAGCAGTTTTTGATGTATGGTTAACATCACTATAGAGCTGCATCGTCGGCTATTGGCAATAGTTCGAGGTTATTTCGAAGAAAAGGCCGGGGAACGCTATCTCGTACTTATTAAACATGGTGAGATGACGAGGACCAAACATGAGATGGCACCCGACGCAATCTGAATAGGCGTCAGACTATTGGACCACGATCAGATTTAACGTGCACCAGTCCGGTATATACGCCGATGGAAATTGAGAATAATTTAAGACTACTTTCGTAATTTAGTAGCGAATCAAACAATCCTCCTATCACGAGATCGCTACATCTTACATTTTAACTTTGATCAATTACTCATTACGATTCGAACTTTCAGTCCTTTGATTGCTAGCCGGGTGCTGTATTTCAAAACCACCCGCCTCCGTCATCGGTTTTTAAAGACGAGTAAACTGAAAAAAAAAAACATAAATCAGTAAAAATATTACTATAACAACAAGTGAACAAACCGAACATTGAGAAATTTTATTACTGGCACTGGTGTTGTAGCGGCGTACAACACCAGTACCGCAAAAACTTTCCAAACAAGGCGCCCGTCAAAAATAACCCACTGTGCAGATGTAGTGCGACGTTATTCAAACCAAACCAGACGCAAGGTTATCGCATTGGAGATATCACCGGGTTCTACAAACTGCCAATGCACAAACTAGCATTATGCAAATATTGCACCCCCCTCCCCCCCCAACTGAATAAAAATATAATCCTGCGCGCTTCAAAAAGAAGATGAGATCGAAAGACAGATGAGATCCTTTTCTATGGTCCTGGATGAGATCGGTCGCGGTGCACAAGTGCACAATTGATCATAGGCTCTGACGGCATACTAACGTTTCCTGCCAATCTAATTTTCAAACTGTAAATAATTTTGTATATAATAGTGTAAATTAAACTTTCTATTTAAGTAAAAATAATTTTTTCAGCGTAATGATTTTTAAATGTTTCGAAGACTAAGTTTATTAGGTTCGATTTTAGCAAATTTTACGAAA